>JANAVB010026999.1:28438276-29091519 GCA_029216955.1 Iris pallida | reverse complement strand
ATAAACCTACTCTAAATAATATTTTTAATATTATTACCTAATAAGTAATTAAAAACATTTAACTACTACATATATAAAATACTATTTTAGCTATTAAAATTAGAAATTAAATATTAAAAATTCACTAATAAATTGTGAAATTCATATTTCACAGAAATAACATTTTCCAACAGGACTATACTTTTATGAACATTATCATAATAATTTATATTAATATAAATTAAAACTAGTAATGAACTAATTACATAATCAATAATATTTAACACTGATTTAATAAAATAAATAACAAACATAATTATTTTATTCTGAAACTTTTACAGTAAATAGACATAATTATTTTACAAGTTGTGTATAAAGCTCATTATTAATTCTTAGTGAATTAATAAAAATCCGAAATAGTGTAAATAAATAGTTTAGATTCAGTAATTCACAGTTTAAAATATAATTAAAATATCTAAACTATTTATTAAATCCTGAAATTTAACAGTAAATAGATTACATAATTACCTACAAATTATGTATAGATCATAACAAGTAATTCCCGATGAATTAAATTCTAAAATCAAAAACAGAATATATAATACTGTGGAAATTGCACAAAAACTGCAGTAATACATTCCCTTTAAATGTTTAATAAATACTAATAAATTGTGTAAAAATCTGTCATAATTAATATAGGGTCTACACTAATGACTCTAATCATTAGGCTAATAATTTAGATACTTTTTACTATCAATTAATCATTAATTAATTGATTAACACAGCCATAATCACACAAATTAATTCATCAATGCAAATAACCTAATTGTTTCAACCTAATCACACGTGTAAGAGGACACGTGGGGGGTCGGGGCAGTACCTCGCCGAGGCAGGGCTCGACGGCGAACCCTCCGGTCGCGGTGGCGCCGGTGGTAGCGGTCGGTGGTGGCCGCCTGGTTCGCTGCAGTCGCGGCAGTCCCGATCTCGCGGCCTCGAGCTCCTCCGGGGGGTCGTCGGGATCCTTTGGTCGACGGGGGGGGGGGGGGGGGGGGGGGGGTGACTAGGGGATGGCCGGCTATGCTCCAATGGTGGTGGCGACGGCTAAAATGAGTAAATCTGAGATTAGGGTTCGGTTTAGCCCACACAAGGAATAACTATATGTATATATACTAAGTTGAGGGTGATCCTTTATACAAGGAACCCTAACGGGTTTGGGGTTCGGTTTGGCCTATCGGGTTTGGACCTAAGTTAGGGTTAAACTTAAGGAATGGTTTGGTTGCTAGGAATTTTAACACCACATCTATATAAGTATAGATATATATATAATCTAAAAATAAAACCAATTGAATGATAACACTATATATATATATAATTATTGATATAAATATAATCTAATAATAAATCTATATGAAACTTGGTTAGAGTTTATAAATAATTTAATAATTAATGTAACAGCATTTATTTAACAAATAACAATATTTAGTAATCTTGCATCTATATATATATACAATATAAATTAAACCCTGATTAGAAATAATTAATTAATTATTAAATAAATAGATTAACAAGCTATTCTTCAAAAAAAAAATTTAAAAATTCCCTGAAAATTCAGGGGGGTTACATGTAGTGTCTGGCGCATGGTCTTTCTGGTTGTGAAATTCCATGCTTCTACAGTAACATCTGTTGACCGGTAATAAGATGCCAATGCCACAAGTCAATACCACTAAAAAGCTAGGGAATGAACATTGAATGAATCGACTACACTGTTAACAACATTGAGATTATGCTCGTCCCTTTGAACATTGAAATGCCGTAATGAAATGAACATTGAAATGAGATGAATTGATGCCTGTGATAATGTGATATGAAATTCTGAGAATGAACATGTTGCCTTTTTAACTTTAATGTTATACCATGCATACTATGCTTATCGAGTCAGACATGCATTCGCATAGTCATGGACAACTTGTATACAAGGTATTGTTTCCTCGAACGGTACCGGGGTATCGGGACCGATTCGGCCTAGGAGGAAATACATCTTACTTTGGTGGCACGATTGGTATCGGGACATTCATTCGGACTTGCAACCCAAATGAATGGTGCGTCGCATACCCTTGAAGTCCTATATGGCAAGTCCATATGGTTTAACAACACCAGTGGCTATGTAGTCAAGATGCATGCTAATGATCATTTTATTCATGGGCGGTAAGTATTATTATTATTATCCTGTATTTTATGCAGAAAAACTGGATTCGGCCAACGGTAAAATAAACAGTTGTTTCATATAATATCATGTTGCCTCAATTATGAATCATTGTGAATTGCTAGTCCCTAATAAGCTCATAATCTTTAAAATGCTTGTCATTAATTAAAAATGTTGGTTTAGCTGAGTGGGCCAACGGGGCTCATTAGCGTATTGTTATAATGTGGTGACCCCTCCTCCACAGGTACTGGAGAAGGCTCGGGCGCACGACTGAATTAAGGCTTTCTGAATTGGTACTACTTTCAAGTTGTTTTTCCTAAAGACGCATAAAGTATTACGGAGTTTTCAAAGATTGTTGCTTATATTTCAAAGTACTAAAGGGGCATGACATATGGAACGAGAAGTTATTTCATGGCAGCCTATCAGTTGTACTCTTTTCATGAATCAATGTTGCCAAAAAGCCATTCCAAATAGTATCGAGAAAAGTTGTAATCATGGCTACAGTTATTAATAAAATGAGTGTTATTTCTTCCTATATTGCGTCCTCAATATTTATGAAATGTGGCTGGGTTTTCAAATGTTTCTGAATGACAAAATAGTACACATTCTTGCCTTGTACAAGTGCAACACCAGACTTGTACGACATTATGCCTTAGCGAGGACGAAAGATTCCTCGAATCAGGGCGTGACAAGTTGGTATCAGAGCCAGGTTTCAATTCCTCGGATTTCGAAAATGTTTTAAAAAAAGGAAGTCTTGATGCAAATTTTCTTGGTTGATGGTGTCGTTAGCGCAGGCATAAAATAATGTTCCATATAATAAGACCATAAATATTTTATGAGTACTAATAGAATTATTTTTGTTGTAGAATGACCAAAGGTGATAGCTCGAAGACGAATTCATTGTCTGACCCAATGGATAAACTGATGAAGCTAATAGAAGCTCAGAGGAAGCAGAGCAAACCTCAACATCGCGCGCTTCAGAAGCATCTTCAATATCAGTTTCAGGAGTAGCTGGATGCTCAACAAAAGCAAGTGGATAATCTGTCTTAGATTGTCACCAAGCTGACGGCCGATCCCAATGTTTTCTGCAAAGGCCGCAGCAACTGAGACCGTAGAAGTGCCGGCAGAAAAACTTGAAATGTCGACACGGAAGAGAACGAGCTTCAAGTTCTCAGAATTAATAAGCTGCAACCCGCCTGAGTTTAATGGGAGAGCAGAGCCAGATGAAGTGATGGGCTTCTTGAACACACTTGAGGGCTACTATCGAATGTTGGATATACAGGGCAGTAAGAGGGTGGAGTGTACCGCTGTACAACTTCGTCTCAAGGCCCAGGAATGGTGGACTTCGCAGTGATAGGCACTTTGCGGTAATAGTCTGGATATAAAGATATATTGGGAGACCTTCAAGTAGGCTTTCATTGCTCAATTCATTCCACCAACTTTCCGTCAGCAAAAAGAGAAGGAGTTTGTAGCACTCCAGCAGGGCAGTGTGTCAGTGGATGATTACGAGACCGAATTTAGGAAGAGAGTTGCATTCGCTGGATACATGGTTTCGAATGATGACGCAAAGCGGAAAAGATTCGTTCAAGGCTTGAATGATGGCCTACAACGCGATGTGCTAAGTCGAAAGTGTACCTCTTACAGGAAGGTGTACAAAACTGCTCTCGAGATGGAGAGATTTCATCTACCCATTAGTCGCAAAACAATATAGAACTACCAAGGCAGTAACCAGAAATGACCTTGCTCTGCAGGAAGGAATGACGCACCTAAGCGTCATAATATAGGTGACAACAGAGGACATCAACAACAGTTGTCTCGTTGTAATAAATGTCATCGAGTGGGACACCAAACGAAAGATTACCTTGTTGGGTGTTTCAAATGTAGGGATGTAAATCACAAGGCTTGGGAATACAGAGGTAGGGGAAGAAATCAGTATCGTCCTCGTGGATATAACAACATCAGTACCGTAGGCAGTATAACAATCAGAACCGGGGCCAACATAACAATCAGATTCGTGGTCAGGCACCCCTGGCGTTACCTGCTCCAAACGGGAACGCACCGAATCAATAACAGGGTATGCAAGCAAAGGGTTATGCCTTGACTCAGGCAGAGGTCCAGGCCGTAGAAAATGTCATAACAGGTATGTTGCTGTATAAAGACATACATGCTCGGGTGCTATTTTATTTTGGTGCTACACATTGCTTTATATCGTCTAATTTTGCCTCGAAAAATAAACTGTGCATGACTTTATTAAAGACTACTCTGTGTGTTAGCACTCCTTGGGGAGTAGATATGCCTGCAACCCTGATTTGCAGGGACGGCTACATCAAAATTAGTATCCTTGGATACAATTGTACTTGACATCAAAGAGTACGACATCATCTTGGGAATGGACTGGCTCGACGCCTGTCATGCGACAATCGACTGTGTGGATAAGAGAGTTGTGTTTCGCCTACCTGGAGAAACGGAGGTCTCTTACTTGTGCGACTCGATGTTCCAAGGACCAATGGTAATATCGACAGTTACAGCAAGATACATGCTGTACTCAGGGTGTGAAGGGTACCTCGCTTCTGTTCAAGACACTCGGATGAAGAGTGTAGGCTCAAATCAGACCAAAATTGTGGCAGAGTTCCCTGACGTGTTCCCAGACGAGATACCTGGAATGCCGCCGGATAGAAAAATTGAATTCACAATTGATACATTCTCGGATACTCGCCCGATAACGAAGGTGCCGTACAGGATGGCTCCAGCAGAATTAAAGGAACTAAAGGTATAGCTACAATAATTACTAGACCGTGGATACATTCGCCCAAGTGTATCGCCATGAGGAACTCCGGTGCTGTTTGTAAAGAAGAAAGATGGGACGATGCAACTGTGCATCGATTACAGAGAACTAAATAAGGTAACCATCCGTAACAAGTATCCCTTTCCAAGGATAGATGATCTGTTTGATCAGCTACAAGGGACGACCGTATTTTCTAAAATTGATCTTTATTCAGTATAGCACCAGTTGAAGATCAGACCCGAGGAAGTCCCTAAGTCAGCTTTTCGTACGAGATAAGGATATTATGAGTTTTTGGTCATGCCATTCGGTTTGACTAATGCTCTAGCAGCCTTTATGGATCTAATGAATAGAGTATTTCGACCATTCTTAGACAAGTTCGTTGTTGTATTCATCGATGACATCTTGATCTATTCAAAGGATAAGAGACTCATGTTGGACACTTGAGAGAGGTACTTCAGATGCTGCGAGATAATCAGCTGTATGTAAAACTGAGAAAATACGAATTTTGGATGAACAGCGTGTCGTTCCTAGGGTACATTATCTCGGTAGAAGGTGTTGCCGTTGACCCAAAGAAGATTGAGGCAGTGGTAGACTGGAAACATCCTACATCAGCTAGTGAGATACAAAGTTTCCTTGGTTTAGCCGGGTACTATCGTAGGTTTGTGAAAGACTTTTCATGAATCGCTTTGCCTCTGACTCGCCTCACTCAAAAGGAAGTCATATTTAGGTGGACCGATGACTGTGAGAGTAGTTTTCAGGAACTAAAGCAGTGGCTCGTCACGGCTCCAATTTTAGCACTTCCAGAAGGCTCTGAGGGATTTCAGATCTACAGTAACGTATCGGGACTTGGTTTGGGATGTGTTCTCATGCAACGTAGGAAGAAGATATTATATGCGTCGAGACAACTCAAGCAGCATGAGAAGAATTACCCAACTCATGACTTAGAACTGGCGGCAATTGTGTTCGCGTTGAAATTGTGGCGACACTATCTCTATGCTATATCCTGCGAGATCCTCACGGATCACAAAAGCCTGAAGTACATATTCACACAAAAAGAATTGAATTTGAGGTAGCGGTGTTGGTTAGAATTGATCAAGAATTATGACTTAATGATTTCTTACACGCCTGGTAAAGGAAACGTAGTAGCTGATGCCTTGAGTCAAAAATTCATTGGGACACTAGCAGTAGCAAAGAAAGGTACTACGAGATCTTGAAGAGATGGGCATCGAATTCAAAATCTGTACACAGAATATACAGTTGGCTCAATTGTAGCTTGAGCCGAGCCTCCGGGGAAGGATTAAGACTGCTCAGAAGGACGATCCGTTTCTACAGAAGATACACGAGTTGATTCTAGCAAAAAAGGCGTCCGACTTTACAGTTGAAGATGACACTATTCGTGTCAAGGGAAGATTGTGCATTCCTAAGGATGATGAGCTCAGGAAGGAAATGCTGACCGAGGCTCATTTCGTAGAGTATTCCTTGCATCTGGGAAGCACGAAAATGTACAAGGATCTGCGCTCAACATTTTGGTGGCACGACATGAAGAGGGACGTGGCCCTATTTGTGTCACAATGCTTAGCTTGTCAGCGTGTGAAAGTAGAGGATCAACAGCCTGGTGGTGAACTACAGAATCTCGCTATCCTGCAGTAGAAATGGGATAATAATTGTATTGACTTTATAGTCGGCTTGCCAAGAACTCAGAAGAGGAATAATGCAATTTAGGTGATCGTGGATAGATTAACCGCATTGGCTCATTTTATTCCAATAAAAGTTACATGGAACGTTGACCGCTTGGCTCAGATCTACATAAACGAAATTGTCCGATTACACGGGGTGCCAGCTTCTATAGTGTCAGATAGAGACGGACGGTTCTTGTCACAATTTTGGATAAGTCTGCACTCAGCATTAGGCACAAAGTTGAATTTTGGTTCGGTATACCATCCGCAGATTGATGGATAGACGGAAAGAGTAAATCAGATCCTTGAATATATATTGAGATTGTGCGTGCTCGATTTGAAGACAAACTGGGACGCACATCTCTTATTGGCAGAATTTGCCTATAACAACAGTTATCAGGCAAGCATTCAGATGGCCCCATATGAGGCGTTATATGGACAAAAATATCGATCACCGATATGCTTGGATGAAGTCGGCGAACGACAAGTGCTCAAACCAGAACTTGTGGAACAGGCTGTCGAGAGGGTCCATTTAATTCGAAAAAGGCTTAGAGTTGCTCAAAGTCGACAGAAGAGTTATGCGGATGTGCATCTGCGACCTTTGGAATTCACTGCGGGCGATCATGTCTTCTTGAAGGTCACACCCATGCGAGGTGTGATACGGTTTGGGATGAAGGAAAAGTTGAGCCCAAGATTCGTTGGACCCTTCGACATTTTGGAGAAGGTAGCCTCAGTGGCTTATCGACTTGCACTACCTCCGGCTCTGACTGATGTGCATGATGTCTTCCATGTGTCCCAACTGCAGAAGTATGTGCATGATCCAAGTCACGTAGTAAACTTTGATCAATTGCAGCTGAGCACTGACCTATCCTACACTGAAGAGCCTGTCCAGATTTAGGACATGAAGGAGAAAGTATTACAGAATTGGACAGTATCTTTAGTTAATGTGCTATGGTGGAACCATGCTGTTGAAGAGTCGACGTGGGAACTAGAAGAGGAGATGAGGGTGACATATCCCTCGCTGTTTGATAATTTTGAGGTAGGACTTTTGTTTTGAGTTTCGAAGATGAAACTTTATCTTAGTGGTATATTATGTAGTGCCCCGCTCCTAGCGGTTCACTATGTAAGGCTTGTGGCCTGATCAACTCGGTCAGAACCGAGTATTGGGAAAAGTTACCATCGGCATCGAATCGATCACAAACAAATGCATAAGAACCTTTCCAAATAATGGATTAATTTTTTTTGAAATACGTCCAAGAGTTTTCTCTGGATGTTTTGCTGCTGGGTTTGTTGCTTGGTTTTGATGGATGCTTTTCTGAATGGTTTTCGATGATTTGATTCTTGCCTGTTTTTATCGATTTTCATAGCATTCATTCTTGAGAATTCTGAGAGAATGGAACATAACGAGACAGAGTATTAACCAAACTTTTAGTGCCATTGCAGACGGACGCGTGACGGAAGGCTAAGCGTGTAAGTGTTCCTCTCCCTCTCAGCAATTTTCTAGCTGGTGAGTGTGGATCTCTGTGGTGGCTTTGTCCTTCTCGCTACTCCTTGATGCCAACTAAATAAAATTATCTTGCAACATCCGTTGATCGGTAATTAGATACCAATGCCACAAGTCAATACCACTAAGAAGCTAGAGAATGAACATTGAATGAATCGATTACACTGTTAACAACATTGAGATTATGCTCGTCCCTTTGAACATTGAAATGCCACAATCAAATGAACATTGAAATGAGATGAATTGATGCCTGTGATGACGAGATACGAAATGCTGAGAATGAACATGTTGTCTTTTTACCTTCAATGTTATACCATGCACACTATGCTTATCGAGTCAGACACGCATTCGCATAGTCATGGACAACTTGTATACAAGGTATTCTTTCCTCGAACGGTACCAGGGTGCCGGGACCGATTCGGCCTAGGAGGAAATGCAGTGTGCTTTGGTGGCACGATTGGTATCGGGACATTCATTCGGACTTGCAACCCGAATGATTGGTGCGTCGCATACCCTTGAAGTCCTATATGGTAAGTCCATATAGTTTAACAACACCAATGGCTATATAGTCAGGATGCATGTTAATGATCATTTTATGCAGGGCGGTAAGTATTATTATTATTATCCTGTATCTTATACAGGAAAGCTAGATTCGGCAAACTATAAAATAAACAGTTGTTTCATATAATATCAAGTTGCCTCAATTATGAATCACTTTGAATTGTTGGTCCCTAATAAGCTCATGATCTTTAAAATGCTTGTCATTAATTCAAAATATTGGTTTAGCTGAGTGGGCCAATGGGGCTCACCAGCGCATTGATATAATATGCTGACCCCTCCTCCACAGGTACTGGAGAAGGCTAGGGCGCACGACTGAATTAAGGCTTTCTGAATAGCTACTACTTTTAAGTTGTTTTTTCTAAAGACGCATAAAGTATTGCATGAGTTTTCAAATATTGCTGCTTATATTTCAAAGTACTAAAGGGGCTTGATTTATGGAACGAGAAGTTATTTCATGGCAGCCTATCAGTTGTACTCGTTTCATGAATCAATGTAGCCAAAAAGGCATTCCAAATAGTACCCAACAAAAGTTGCAATCATGGCTACAATTATCAATAAAATGAGTGTTATTTCTTCCTATATTGCGTTCTCAATATTTATGAAATGTGGCTGGGTTTTCAAATGTTTCTGAATGACAAAATAGTGCACGTTCTTGCCTTGTACAAGTGTAACACCAGACTTGTACGACATCACGCCTTAGCGAGGATGAACGATTCGGTTTGAATTGAAGCGAGGACGAAAGATTCTCCGAATCGAGGCGTGACAGATTTTACATATTTTGGATTATAAATAGAAATATGCTCAGTTATTTTTAGAATTTAATATTTTTGCATTGGGCTTTTTGATTACAGGAATTTTTGAAAGTATATTTATAATAGGCTTTTATTTATTTTAAATACATGTTTTCTATATAACTAATAATAAGAACAATATTTACAATAATATATATATATATATATATATATATATATATATATATAAAATATATATATATATATATATATATATATATATATATATATATATATATATATATCTGTGTCAAAGGCCGCAGGCAACAACTTAACCTGCACCAAATCGCCGACGACAATGGCACATTACTCAAAGACCAGAGGAGCATCCACGAGGCGGCTGCTAATTTCTATACCAAATTATTCTCCAAAGAGATCATCGCTACGGATGAGGAGTTCCAGGCCAAGATCCCCAACTTGATCAGCGCTAGAGAGAACGAGCAGCTCCTGACTCCCCCTTCTACGGACGAAGTCAAATTCGCTGTGTGGGCTCTTGACGAGCACAGCGCTCCCGGGCTCGATAGTTTCTCCAGGACGTTCTTTCGATCCTGCTGGGACATCATCGAACCCGACCTCCTCGAGGCCACCGTCGCCTTCTTTCTAGGTGCCAGATACCCAAATTCTATTTCCCGCGCTAACCTCATCCTCATCCCCAAAACAGACAAACCAGAAACCTTTCACGACTTCTGACCTATTAGCTTATGCAAATTCACCAACCAAATAATATCGAAGATCATCGCGACCCGCATGTCCGCTCTCCTTCATATCCGAAGAACAAAGCGGTTTTGTTCCGGGTCGGAATATCACCGACAACATCCTTCTAGCGTAGAAGATGATAACTTGCATGAAATTCCCGGTCGGGGAGGAACGTCGCCATCAAGCTCGACATGGAGAAGACCTTTGATCGTCTGGACTGGCAATTCATGATTTGGGTTTTCAGGGCCTTCGGTTTCTCTGAAAGTTGGATTGACGTCATCTTCAGATCCATAAGCAACTCCTGGTTCTCAATAGTCATCGATGGGCAAGCTGAGGGCTTCTTCAAATCCAGTAGGGGGGTCAGACAGGGAGACCCCCTATCTTCATCCATTTTTATCATAGCAGCAGACGCGCTTAGCAGAAAGCTCAATAACATGGCTAACACCCCAGATTCAATCACTTCTACACCACCACTGGTTGTCCCTTAATCATCCACCTAGCCTACGCTGATGAGATACTCATCTTCTCCTCTAGCGACATTGGGTCGGTCGAGGTGGTCCACCGAACGCTAGAGAAATACTCCAGATGTTCGGGGCAGCGAGTTAATACCAACAAAAGCGTCATCTACACCCATCACAAAGCTGACAGGACCCACTCAGCTAACCTATCCAACTTAACATCCTTCTCCACTGTGTATCCACTATTCTCCTACTTGGGATGTCCGCTGGTGTATGGAAAAGCGAACTCAGGCATCTTCGACAACCTGGTGAGCAAAATCAAGAAGAGAATCGAGGGCTGGCAGAACGTGACCCTTTTCCCGGGCGGTAAAATAATTCTTATCAAGCACGTCCTCTCTTCCATCCCTATCTACACTGGCCGTTCGCTCCCTCCCAAGAAAGTTTTATCCTTATTAGATGCCCTCTTCTCCGACTTCTTCTGGGGCCACTTTGATGGGAAGGACAAACACCACTAGGCCGGCTGGGACACCATAGCCAGACCCACAAGCGTGGGAGGGCTAGGATTCTGTAAACTGTCGAACATCATCGATGCTTGCTCCATGAAGTTATGGTGGAAGCTTCGCACAGAGACCTCTATATGGACAAGATTTATGTCAGCCAGATACTTCAGATACTTCCACCCCGTGACCGTAATTACTAACAACCGATCGTCTACATCCTGGTGCCGCATACTTCATGGGCGTCACCTCGCGGAACCACACATCCGCTTGCAGCTTGGCAATGGGTGTTTGTCACTGTTCCACGAATGCTAGCTCGGAGATGTCGACATCCAATGACCCCTAATTCCCTACCGAACTGTGCGATCCGAGATTTATGGGACCCGGACTCGGGTTGGAGATGGAATATGTTAGAGATTGGATTGGTCCAGAGGCTGAGGTCAGACTCGCAGCCATCGCGGTACAACTCCTCGATGTTCCCGACGCCTGGCAGTGGTCTCTCAAGTCCGACGGAGTCTTTTTGTTGGCTTTGGCAAAGACGGTTCTTAGAGGAATCGGAGTACCTTCCCCTATAATCGCCCCTTTCTGGTCTTCCTACATCCCCGTCAAATGGTCTATTTTGCTCTGGAGAGCGTATTGTAGGAAGCTTCCAACCGACGACTCTATTTCCTCCATTGGCTTCAGCCTCACATCGAAATGCCACTGTTGTACCTCCCCCCACACAGAAACCGTCAAGCACGTTCTGCTAGCCGGTGACCTCACATCACTGTTATGGGCCAGCCTCTCTCACCGGTGCAGGCACAATCTTCAAGTTGGGAGCTTCAACGATCTCCTAGCCACCTGTGGCTATTCCCATGGGCATCAGATCGTCGCAGCCGCCGGCATCTGGGTCCTCTTGAAGAATCAGAACAAATTCAGATATGAAGGTCTCTTATTCAACCCCAACCAGCTGACCAGGGAGACCCTTCGGCAAATCGCTAAGATTTATAGACGATGTTCACGCTCCGCGGACTTCTTTCGGTCGGCTCTGTCCTAGGCTTGGGCCAGCGACCGGTTTTTGGGTTTTGCTGTCTTTTGTTATCTGTGTTTCAGCTCGCACAAGATGCGCTTACTTGTATAGGCTTCGGCATTTTGCGCCTGATACATCAATAAAGCTCTGTTTCGACAATATATATATATATATATATATATATATATATATATATATATATATATATAAAATATATATATATATGTATATGTATATATATATATATGTATATATATATATATATATATATATATATATATATATATATATATATATATATATATATATATATATATATATATATATAGTCTTATGTATGCATATAACTGTTTTAGTAAACTAAATAGCTTTGGGTAATTATATATAATGGGATTTGTTTAATGGTTACTTTGGGGCTTTTATTTGAATAATCCTTTCTAAAATTTTATATGTAATGTTAATGGTTTTTATTCAATAAATTTTATATCATCAATTATAAGATAAATATTTTATCAAAAGAGGTTTAAATAGTGTATAAATATTTTCTAAGTTTTTTCTAATATATATAATTATTTTTTAAAATCAAATTCTACCTTAGGTCAAATTTCCCTTAATCATGACTAATCATAGTTCCTATCTTTCTTACGAAATCAGATTTCTTCATATCGACCCTAGCTGATTGGACTGTTCCGAACTCAATGATATTGTATGTTTCACCAGCTAAGGATCCCAGACGAGTACATTTCTTGTTTGTTTCCAGTATTATAGTTACTATACTTGCATAGCTAGTGATGATATACTTGATTCTGACGCACTCGTTACACAGATTAGTGGCATATAGATTTTAGTCATAATACCATATTTTATCGTGCTTGTTTTACTGTGTTTCGTGACCCATTGTCGTGACTTGATCCATGTGTAGTAGTCGGGTGGGAAAGTATTAAGTAAATATGTGATTAGACCTCAGGCCTTGCTTTATTTTATATTTTCATGCTATTTAGATATTGAAGATACAAATCCTATGTAGACCTTACGGTGTAATGTCTCAGCCCGATCAAATATTGACAAGTGTATTTTAAAACACTTAGATGGTTATGTTTCCTTGTTTCATGCTTTATTTGTCTTATATCTCATGTTAACTGTTCCACTTTATTTTTTATGCCATAATTTTAGTTTATTTATTTTATCATGTATGCCATTCCTATTCACTATTTTTTATAGTCATTCTTATATATTTGGAACTGTATGCTTGAATTTTACTTTCTCTATTCCTGACCGAAAACCTATTTTTCATCCTAGTGGCTTGCTTCTCTATGCACTTGGGGCTCTTGGAAGAGACGTGGATATATTTGAAGGCAGATCCTAGAGAGTAGTTAGATAGATGAGTTGATCATAAAGTTTTAATTTGTTGTTTTTATTTTTGTGAGACATCGTATTTTAATGTAATCTTGGAATATTGTAATTTTATTTAGTATTGTGAATGAGATATGAGATTAATTATGAGCACATATGGTGTACTTTGAGATCTAGATACCTTACTACGTCGATATTGCAGCATAGGCTGGACTTGGACACGTACTCGTTGTTGGCCCGTTGGTCATGGTCGAACCGATTTTTATAATCGTCTTAACTTGGACTCGATGTAAGGGCTACTCAAATGGACTACGACAACCAGTGCTGCTACCGTTCAAGATTTGCTCAGTCGTCGCGTCTGTATTTATTTTTCATTTTTAAATGTATTTTACACAATTATTGAGTCTAGGAAAAATCTAAACCGCGTCGTACTGGCAAATAGGCGTGACCCAAAATAATTTTCAAACTACCCAGTTTTATTTACAAAAAAACTTGTTTTTTAAAACAGCCCAAAACCTATATTTGAAAATAGCCAAGAAAGCTCAAAACCCATTCAAAACTGATTTCTGGCCCAAGAACAGAATACCAGAGTTTGGACCGAGTTCGGCCCAAACTCATCCCGTAATTCGGTACCTAAAATAGTAAACCTATAAACTTGTTCTTCCTGCAGACTCGACTGCAACGGTCGAATTTTGAAACGTTTGGCATCTGAATTTGGCTAGAACTCGGTTTTCAGAAATCCTATAAATATAAGAGATTTTTATTTCAATTCACCCATTAACTTTCTATCTTTTCTTCTCTTAGCTTCCTCAGCTATTCAAAGCTTTTATTTTCAAATCCCAAGCCTGTTTTACAACCTTTAATATACTTTCCAGTATGGTACGGTCTAGAAGTTTCAGAGACTTGTAATCAGATACTTGATCAAGAAGTTCACACTTCACAATTGAAGTCGGTCAAGCACTTCGGATTAAAGCTCGGTGTCGTAAGAAGTCGACAAGCACTTCGGATAAAAGCTTGTGTTTTCAATAGTGGATTTCAACTCGGAGCAAGAGTCCTCCGACCTAGATTAGTCCTCACAAGAAAGAAATCATAATATATCGTCGTGTTTGCGTTTGCTCTCTGTCTCTCTTATTTACTGCTTTTATATAACTGTGACATAGCCACTGCGACACGATAGTGATATAGTAGTAATTTTGTTTTAATTATTAATACTCCGCACACACTTTATTCAGCCCCCCCCAAGAGTATATATTGCTAGTATATTGGTCCTACAATTACCCTCCTTTGGAGTATATATTGCTAGTATATATGTTGCTCAACCTCCTGGTTTTACTGAAGAAAGCCTTATACGGACTTAAACAAGCCCCTCGTGCTTGGTATGACCGCATAAACTCTTTTCTACTTAAAAAAGGTTTTATTCGAAAGGTAAGGGTTGATACAACACTTTGCATAAAATCTTTGAATAATAATCTTTTATTAGTACAAATTTATGTTGACGACATTATTTTCGGTTCTACTGCTGAATCTCTCTATCAAGATTTTTCTAAGTGTATGCAAAGTGAGTTTTATATGAGCATGATGGGAGAGTTGAAGTTCTTCCTTGGACTGCAAATCAAGCAACAAACGGGATGTTCATCAACCAAGCCAAGTACACAAAGGATCTGCTAAAGCAATTTGATCTGGAGTCAGCCAGACCTCTTGGAACTTCGATGGCAACTTCAACTAAGCTTGACGTAGATGAACAAGGAAAACCATTTGACACACGTAAGTATCGAGGTATGATAGGTAGTTTATTGTATCTAACTGCTAGTCTCCCTGATATAACATTTAGTGTTTGCTTATGTGCACGATTCCAAGCTAACCCTAAGGAATCACACTTGTGCGCCGTTAAGTGTATCTAGAGGATGCTAATACTAATGGGTTCTAAATTATCATAATCTAGGTTTACATATTCTAAGCATATATCCTATCATTAAAGTAATATGACACCATTATATTAAACAAAAAATAGATGCTATATCACATCGAGATAGTAATACATCCTATGGCTAGGTTTAGACTAAAGGACTCTATGTCGCAACCTTGGTTCATAGGCTAACATAGATCAATAGCCCAACTGTTCAAACAAGGACAATGGGTGAACCATGCACCATTATAGTCCATGTCCCTAGACTGCTAACAGAAGCAACAAATCACCATAAATCAGTCTTATGATCGGCTAATCATTCCTAATATATGGAAATCTCTCTAATACTCCTATTAATAGAATTCTACCTACCTTAGTTCCTTACCTAGTCCTATTAAGCATGGATTCCTAACTTCTCTCCGTAAGAATCTTCTAATTTTTTAGGTAAGGGCAAAGTGGCTACTATAGGCTTGGGTACGAAACTACTAGCGATAAAAAATATAGCCTTAAAATCAGCAATGGGTGCAACTAAAATAATACCTGCTACAGCTACATCATTAGGCTTCCTCCCTACTAGTGCCATTACATAAGCCTGACCAATTCTCTATCTTTTATCCTGCTATCAAGCTCTCCCGTACTGGACCTCCTGTGGTGGTAAAGGGGGTCCTTTCTGTGGCCCTCCTGGTGTTGCAATTGCCTGAGCTGGTGTTCTCGCTTCTGGTGGTGTTGGTAGTACTAGTCTCGGAGCTGGATGATATGGTCTGTCGCTCTGCTGTGGACGGTCTATGGCACGGTGCTAGTGAGATCCATACTGCAAGCATAGTCCTAGTATCTTCTGACAGTAGCTCTGAAAATATCCTTTCTTGCTACAATGATGACAAGTCGGAAGCTCCTTTGCTGGATAGGGTATGAATCGCTGCTGAATATGATCTTCTGAACGTCTGATAGGTCCTTCTAACTGTCCCTTGGCTGGAACAATCGTAGTAGTACGGCACTTCGAAAGTACCGTCCTTGTTGATAACCTCCTGGAGACAAGCTTTTGCTAACACCTCGGCGTACGAAACTCTAGATTGTTCTGTAATGTATCGCTGAAGCTCTTTTGTCAACCCATGATGAAATCTCTGTGCCTTCTTCACATCATTCGGTATCAGGATGGTACCGAAACGACTAAGATGACTGAACTCAGCGTCATACTCGTCTACGGTTATGTTCCTTTTTTTGAGATGAAGAAACTGGTCGTAGAGAGCATCTCAAACTTTAGCAGAAAAGTACTTCGTCTTGAATACTCCAAGAATTACTCCTAATTTTGACCTCTGCCGATCTCTCGCTCGATCGACTCCTAACAATGATATGCATTTCCTTGGAGCTGGGTCCGAACGGCTGTCATCCATAAGTATTCAGGTAGCTGTGAAGCATCAAGAAGCTTCTGAGTGCGATCATCCACATGATGATCTCCTCTGGTGTCACATTTCCTTCAAATAACTCCAGGTTCATCTGTCGATAGACATGGATAGTGCCTACCGTCGGAACGGGTACCGGTGCTGTTGCCGATGTAGGTGCTGGTGCTGCCAACCTCTCCATAACCATCATCAAGCTCTGCCTCACAGCCTCGGTCTGTTGTATCAACTGCTGCATCATGGTATGAAAGAATTAGAACTTCTGGGCCTAGCTATAGGGCTGGGGCATCTATGGCATTGGTCCATAAGGCTGCTGTGGATACGCTCTATGTGGCATCTGATTTGGTAATGGAGGCGACGGTGGCAACGGATCCTCCTACTGCGTCTGGGTCTGCTAGGTTTGGCCCTCGTGCTGAGTCGGAGCTGGGGGTATGAACCTTGCTGAAGTCGTCAGGTTGGCTAGAATCTCTCCGGAAGTTGGGTTTCCTATTGTCATCGGAGTCCTGCCGTCTGTACGACTAGAATAAATATTCCCAATTTAATGGATTTATCCTAATCGTAGTACACTAAAATCCTACAACTACGATACAACAGTCATATGTAATCTAATATATCCATATCCACAACATAATACTATAATCTCATCCACATAATAGCAACATCGATACATAAAAGTATATAATAAAGTCTGACTGAAATAGAAATAAGTCTGAATATCCAAATATAAGATCTGCCTAAAATAACCAAGTCTTGTGGAAATATATCCACGAAAATAAAGATACAATGATAGAAATAATAAAGTTCTAAAATAAAAAAATAGTCAGGACATAGCTAGCTAAATAAAATGTCCATGACTCTAATCAACGGTCAACCCCTGTATCAGGAAAACTCCTCGGGCACAACCTATATGTCCTCTGCAAGAAATTCGGGCTTGACACCTAGTCTGTAAACTATAGGAGAAAGGTGCTCGTCCGGATCTGGAAAAGAACCAGGTCCTTAGAGGGACGTAACAAGATACAAAGAAACAAGCTACTATATGAACCGTAATAAATACAAAAAATAAACTGGATAAACTATCCATCTATGTGAATGCACGTCGAAGATGACTTTGGGCCATATGGGTAGGTAAGGGATTAGCATTAGCATCAACCAATGTTGAAATATATACTAGCATACCCCCGACCGTACCGGATACTAGTCCTTGGCCGCTGCCGAATATATCTACTAGTATAGCTTATAACCGGGCACACTGAGGCTTATGTGTTTTGTTTGTCCCATACGCCTACTAATAGTCTTCCCCTCCCATGTCTTGCTCAATTCACATCTATGACTCGGGTAATCCACATCTCTATGCAAGCCACTAACTAGACCCAATCTATCTACTATATGTACCGCGTGCGACACACGTACCACTCGCACTGATGATCAGTCAAGTGCGTAAGCCCGTGCCAACACCATGTAATCTCACTCACTATGTCATGTATGATACATAACAAGTCATAGAAGTTATTTAGAAACAACTTCACACAATTCGGGTATATCGCCTATACACGTAAGTCGAACACACGCACACGAACATCGATAACCACATCGATGGCACCCAAGTCATACTTGGAAACACTTTACTGACACCTCTATTCCTATGTACAACAACAAACCATGAATTTTAACAATACAAAAAAAGTAGCAAGGTATCTTGCCTGGATTATCGACAAAAGAATAAAGTGTCGGCCCATCTGCAACCTTCGTGGAAAAATGATCACAAACTCCTAGAAAATATAAATAGACTAAATAAATATCACCATGATACTTACCATATATATATATATATATATATATATATATATATATATATATATATATACCTTATTTAGACCAAAATAGTCATAAAATAGTCAACTAGTCTATACTAGTATTACACTATATATAGCAATAAGTTATAATATATAAATAATATTTATATACCATAAATATGTACTTTAAATTTTGGAAAATACTGGTATTAAATTTTGAATATATATTACATAAATATCTTTTTCGAAAAATACATCAAATTGCCATATTTAAGTATCAACACAACATGCCACATGTTTAAGGACTCGCAACTTCAAATACTGCAAACTTAAAAACTGGAACGTTTTCGGAGAGCCTTCTTTACAACTCGAACAAGCAAACTCTAGATTGAAACGGAATATCATTTGGCTTGTCTAGGAGTCGTTAAAGGCTAGATATGAAAGTGAATAGCTCTTGATTTGGAATAGAAAGTTCTCCTCTATTTATAGCATTTTTTAGGACAGAACTCGACATGAGTTCGGGTCCATAAATTTCATAATTTGAAAAGTGGTTACAGATATTCAGGAAGACCAAAATGTTCTGAAAACAGAACAACAAAACTCGGGTAGAGTTCGGGCCGAAATCGTGTAGGATTCTTATGTGAATATCTGTTCAAATAATATATAGGCTTTTATATAGTTATCTGATATGGGATTGATATAGGATTGGTCATTTTGGACAATGAAGTTCAGTATAGAAAGCTAGTGTTGTCAATCCGATCAACCTTACATTTTTCCTAGACTCAATAAAAGAAAAAGTACCAAATAAAATAAAAAATAAATCTTGATCTGCATGTGTAGTTTTTGTACGACGAAGATGACGAGTAGTAGCTTGTTGGAAGTAGATGTTCTTATTTTTGTACCTGTAGTATATTATTTGTGTATCGACCAAAGTTTATGTCGATTATCAAAATCAGGTGTGACTTTGACCAATGGACCAACAATCTTCTCCATTTTGATAATTGATAACATTGAGTTTATACAAAATAATATAAAAATAACTTAAAATTTTATACCTCTTATTTGGTACTTGGTGCACTTGTTTGACTTTTGTTATATACACTTTTCTCCCCTTTGTCATTTGTACAAAATGGAAGCTCCTCCACAAATTGTGAGCACAAATAACATAAGAAAGAAGACAAGATCATACCAAAAAGATAGATAAAAAAAACATGGCCAACAGTATGTCTAACTGCATAAGTAGAAATGGTAGAAATTACTAAAACTTAGTAGCATAGACCTGAAAGTACATAAACTCATGAAATATGGAAGTCTAAAAGAGACTTTACCATAACTAGTACATAAAATAAAATCTACTAAAAAAGTACTACATGATCATCATCATCATCAGATACATAACCAAAAAGCCTAAATGCTCATCAACTCGTATCATCGCCAGTGTCAGCAGAACGACTGGGATCAATATAGCTGCGATAGGGTTGAAGTAGCGTCGAGCCTAACAATCCTCGAACTTGGGTCCATCAAAGTCTAGATGGCAAAGAATCGGAGTGGGACCAGTAGGATGATGAGCTACGGTCCACTTAATGTCAGCAATACTATTCTGCAGAGTCTGAAACTGGTAGTTAGTGTCTCGCTGATGCATGCACTCCGTCTGATAGCGCTCATCGTCAAGAATATAGTAGGCCTCGAATCAGTCAAAAAGTTGATCGATGGTACGGGTAGGAGGGGCATCAGCAGGAGGGGCCTCAGTAAGAGGGACTAGTATAGGATGAGGAGCCTAGACAGGTGTAATACCTCCAGCACCAACTACAAGAGGAATAGGGACATGAAACATCCTAGACCTATGAAGCTCAGATGGTGTACCATAGATTGGACAAGTATCCAAAGGGATGTTGTACCTATAAAAGATGATAGGAAAAACCATATGATAGATGAGGTTTCATCCAGCCTTCTTGTAGTTGTACATGGCTGCCATCATAGTTTTAGAAAGAATAAAAGGAATCCCAAAATGAATATGATACATGGCGGACAACTCCAAGTACGTGATCTCATCAGTAATCTCCCTTTTAGGAAAGATAGATACAATGATAATACGATGAAGCAAATAAAAATGTTGGTTCAAGTAACGTGACATGAGCCGTCCCTAGGGTATAGGGTTCAGAGCACACATCACGTACTTGAAAGTCTCTAAGTCTAAAACGGGACCAAACTGGATATTGGTAATGTCGACTAAAGCATCTCCAATGTTGGGGACCTAGAGCCATTCGCTTAAGTCGTCATCATCAAATTCCATTTCAGTCTGACAGACCGAGAAATATATTATACCATGCAAATATTATAAGTTGCAATAAAACATCCGAACTATGTTGCAGTATATCGGATTGAAAATTTCTACAAATTTGCGTAGGTTAACATTTTAGAAAGTCAAGCAATATTTCGGGAAAATGTTAAAATTAATGGAATTGCCTGGACATATGGGACATTTGTGAATAATGTTAGTCGAAGTCATCCTCATCGGATGGTGGAAGTGTGCTAAATAGACTTCAAGAGGCGTGTATGATGGGCTTGATGTAGAAGCACCATCTCCTCTGCTCTTTTTTTTGGAATATGTAGGAGCCATAGAAATTGACAAGAAAAGAGTATGAATTACCAAAAAATAGCAGTGCACAATGGAAAAGAACGTGCCAAAACCCTTAGATCCAAAGTACTAGGGCCTAACACCAAGAGATTTGGAAGAAACAATAGAGCTAGGGTTAGTGTTTTTCAGTTTTGGGTGAATGTGTTCGTGTAGAACGAGAAGAAGATGAAGTGGTATAAATAGAAAATAGGCCAGCAGCTGATAGGTCAGTTCTGTCGACGGGTGACCAAATTCGGCCAAAACTTGGCCAAATTTTGGTCCAAGTTCAATAGGCTTGTATTTTGAAAATAGTTTTTGATTTATGAATACGGATTGTATTAGAACTAATATTCATTTGTTTTAATATATCTTCATTATTTTTGGTTAGCTGTAGGGGCCAGATCCCAGCTAGTGGTAGTCCGAAGACTACTACACCATGTCACTTTAGGCTATTTATACCTGTATAACAAAAGGGCCCTTTTGGCTTGTACCCAAAATAACTCTAACTTAAAATAAACCATTTGAATATAGTCTAAACAATTTCCTAAACATAAAGCATTAGTTTTCCAAAAATTCAAGAACACCTAACACGCGACGAATAAAGTTGAATCAGTCTTCAGTTAATGGTTTTGTAAAAACATCTACAAAATGATGATCTGTGTCAATAAATTCTAAAAAATATCCTCGTATTGCTGGTGATCACGTAAGGAGTGATGACGTATTTCGATGTGTTTAGTACGTGAGTGACATAAAAGGTTCTTTGCCAAATTTATTGTGTTAGTGTTGTCATAATAAATGGGAATTTTTGTGTAGTGTAGATTGTAGTCTTCTAAAGTTTGCTTCATCTATAAAATTTATGCACAACAACGGCCTGCAACGATATATTCATCTTCAGTCATTGATAATATAACAGAATTTTATTTCTTGCTAAACTAAGAGACTAGAGCTTTGCGTAGGAAATGACACGTACCACTGGTACTTTTACAGTCTACTTTGCATCCAGCAAAATTAGCATCAAAATACATAATCAGGTCAAATGATGTCATTTTAGGATACCATAAGCCAACAATAAAAGTATCCTAAGGTATCAAAAGATATGTTTAACTGCGCATAAGTGTGATTCCTTAGGGTTAGCTTTATATTTAACACATATGCAAACACTAAACATGCTATCAGGTCGACTAGCAATTAAATATAGTAAACTACCAATCATACCTCGATACTTACTCTGGTCGACTGGTTTGCCACTTTCATCGATATTAAGCTTGGGATGTGGCCATGGAAGACCCAATAGGCTTTGCGTTGTCGAAGTCAAACTTCTTCAGCAAGTCCTTTGTTTACTTGGCTTGATTGATAAAGGTTCCCTGAGTGTTTTATTTGATTTGTAGTCCATGGAAGTAGTTCAGCTCTTCTATCATACTCATTTCAAACATACTATGCATACACTTAGAAATTCTTGACATAATTGTTCATTAATAGAACCGAATATGATATAATCTACATAAATTTGTACTAACAGAATGTCATCATTTGAATACTTGATAAATAGAGTTGTATCAACTCTTCTTTTTGAAAAACCATTTTCAAGTAGGAAGAAACTTAGGTGATCATACCAATCTTGAGGGCCTTGTTTGAGTCCATAGAGTGCCTTACGCAACTTGAAAACGTAACCGAGAAATTTAAAATCTTCAAAACTAGAGGGCTGTTTTACAAAAACTTCTTCTTTTATAAAACCATTCAAAAATGTACTTTTCACGTCCATTTGAATTTTTTTAAAATTGTGAAAACATGTAAATACACAAAGCATACGAATGAATTCTAATCTAGCAACATGAGCACAAGTCTCGTCATAATCAATTCCTTTTTTTGATTATAACCTTGAGCCACTAGGCGAGCTTTGTTGTGTAGAACTTGTCCATCCTCGCTAAGTTTATTTCGGAACACCCATCTGGTACTAATTATAGATTGACCAATAGTTTTAGGAACAAATTCTCAAACTTAGTTTCTCTCAAATTGGTTGAGTTTTTCTTACATGGCATAAATCTAAAATTCATCTAGAAATGCATCTGCTACTGATTTAGGTTCTACTTGAGAAATGAATGCAACATTCTCTGGATGGTCTGGCATAAATTTTATCTTCTTTGGTAGACTCTCCAGATAGTCTTTGTCAGCAACAACATCTTCAATTGCCTTGGGTTTTTCTTGCGTCTTCATCATCGTTGTCACTTGCTATATGATTATTGAGCTCATCAAATGAAACACTAATTGATTCTTCAACAATCATAGACTTCTTATTAAAGACTATATATCCCTTACCCTTGGCAGCATAACCAAAGAATATTTCTTCGTCTGCCTTAGAGTCGAACTTACCAAGTTATCCTTGGTGTTCAGCATAAAACAACGACATCCAAAAACTTTAAAATAAGAATTATTTGGAATGCGATTAAACCCTAATTCATAAGGTGTTTTCTTCGATATAGGTCGAATCAGTACCCTACTTAAAATATGACAAGCTGTACTTACAGCTTCAGCCAAAAAGTTTTTCAGAAGATTATACTGGTTTAGCATGCTCTAGCCATATCGCTTAGAGTTCTATTCTTTTGCTCTACAAAACAATTTTGTTGCAGAGTTCTAAGATAACAAAACTCATGAGAAAAACTGTCACGCCCCAGAACCAGAATATTGGCAAGTGGGGACAGACAAGGCCAGCTACGTAATACCAAAGTACGCCAGTACTCTAAAATCATGTATAAGCTGTCAAGACATGGGGGTTACTCTACAAGCCATCAGTCAATCCTAGGTTTAACAATCCTAGGTATCTCAATTACAGGCAATTATACAAAGAGCAAAAAGTATGATCATCAGACATACAATAGTAAGGCATCCCGAACCACATGTATATGGATGATCATGAAGCTAGTAATACGAATAAAGAACTAGCGAGAATATCAGTCGTACATGATAAGCACTAGCTGCAGTTTAGATATACACATCATGCTTAGGCCCGTAGGCTAAATGTCAAGGAAATACCAAAACATGAGCTAAACACGTGCTCGGGGCTAAACGCCACAACAAAATAATTTACATAATAAGTGGGAGAACAAAATAAGAAACCCACTCGGGTACTCTGGTGCTCCGGCTGGTCACCATCGAGTTGATGGCACGGAAGATCCTCCGGGTTCTTTTATCAGATCTGGCCAATGCAAAACCAGTAGAGTCAAACCCCCAATAGCAAGTACCACAAATGAAGACAAACTTATAAGCTAAAACCAACAACACATTAGCAATCAAGAGGTAGGGAAAGCAATAAGTAAAGACGGATCGAGATTCGTGCACTACCAATGCACTCATCCCTAACATAGAAGGATAATAAGTAAAGCATCATTAGACATAATTGACATATGACATGAAGTAATCTGGAGAACATGTTAAATAAATGGAACTTGTGAACATATAGAGCGAATGTGAACTGGGCAATAAACGAAGAGAGGACGAAGGTACTATTTCGAAAGCCCGGTTACAACCCTTAAACCAAACAAGGATCGAGGTTGTAACCCTTCGCCTGAACAGAACTTAGTCTCTGATCATTTATTGCTAAAGGTGACAATCATGCAACCAATCATAGAAGCCGAGTTCGGAAGGTAATAAAGGTGACGAAGGTAATAAACGGACACCGGATGATGATTTGGCGGAGTTCGGAAGCCGAGTTCTTCTTCTCGGAATTTTCGAAAAGAAGAACAGTGCAGTGCTTGGGCGCATAAACATTGATATGCGCCCAAAGCAGTTCTTCCCCCTCATGTGGGCACATAAGTCACCATGTGGGTGCATAGAACCTTCATGTGGGCGCATAGCCTCATGTGGGCGCATAGAACGCATGATTTTCAGCACCTTTCTTCACCTTTTGATCCTTAGTCAATTTTTTTTTGATTTGAAACTTGGAGAACTTCTTTAGTGGGTGCATAAGGGGTCCCCCAGCCATGCCTTGGGTGCATAGCCACAGGCAGTGGGCGCATACTGCCCTCCTTTGGGCGCATAGTGTAGGGGACAGGCCCCCTTTTGAGGATTTTCATGTCTTTTGCCATTTTGCTCTCCACGACTTGTGATTTTGTGATGTTTTCTCATGATTGGTCCTTGTGACATGACTCCACACATGCGGGCCATGGCCTGGTCCGTGCTAGCCGTGGCACGGCTTGGCACGACTTAGCACGATTTGGTACGACTAGTCACGGTGCGACTTTTGCGGTACGACTTTTGCGGCACGACTTGACATGACACGACTTGGCATGGCATGACATGGCATGGCATGACATGGCATGTCATGGCATGGCAAGGCATGGCTTAGCACAGTATGGCATGGCACGATTTTCCATGTATGGCACATGGCCTTCACACGTAATGCACAAACATATTTTCATCCCTTGGCACTTGGCCATGCAAGTGCCTTGGCCATGTTGGCACCCATGCTTGGGCGCATAACATCCCTCATGTGGGCGCATAAGGGCTCCCATGTGGGCACATATAGCCCTTCACTTGGGCACATGGAAGCCCATGACCCTCATGCTTTGGTTTTGCATGTTTTGGCTTATTGCATCTTTTAAAACTAGTAATTTTTATGCAATTTTCTTGTGATTGATCTTCATGACACGACACGACTCGTGCGTGCCATGGCTAGGCATGGCACGACTCTACATGGCACGACTTGTGCAAGTTGCAGTATGACTTGGCATGACTTGGCACGATTAGCACGATTTTGTTTGATCATGGCACGGCTTTCTATGTTTTTGCTAATATAGGGAAACGACACGACTTGTGCAAGCCGTGGCACAGCTTTTCACTATTTGGCATGTATATGGCCTTCATGTAGGTGCATAGGACCTCGTGGGCGCATAGCCTTGGGGCACACAATGATTTTGCGTTTTTCTCTTTTGCCATGATATGTACTTCCTCTATATAAGTGCCATTTTCTTTTCAGCCTTATTGTACTACATGCTCTATGCCATGCTTTCTTTCTTAAATGGTGGCCCGTTAGGGTACACTCAGGATATGTCTCTTCAGCTTACATGATGATATGCTATATGATCATAACCATGATATGATAAGAAAACCCAACATGATAATGAATGACACGATAAGATAATCATGATAGTGACCCGTTGTGGTGCACTCATGATCTATGCCTTTCCTTTGCTTTACATGATAGTTTTCTAAAGCTAAAACTAGCAATTCATTAGCAATCAACAGGTAGGGAAAGCAATAAGTAAAGGCGGATCGAGATTCGTGCACTACCAATGCACTCATCCCGAACATAGAAGGATAATAAGTAAAGCATCATTAGGCATAATTAACATGTGACATAAAGTAATCTGAAGAACATGTTAAATAAATAGAACTTGTGAACTTATAGTGCGAATGTGAATTAGGTAATAAACGAAGAGAGGACGAAGGTACTATTTCGAAAGCCAGGTTACAACCCTTAAACCAAACAAGGATCGAGGTTGTAATCCTTCGCCTGAACAGAACTTAGTCTCTGATCATTTATTGCTAAAGGTGACAATCATGCAACCAATCACTTCTGAAACAATCATGCAATCATTATTCTGGAAACAATCATGAATTGGAACAATCATGCACTGGATCTAGATAAGACTTAGAATGGTTTGGACTCCATCCAACATTCACGGCCAATCAATAATTATTTATGGCTTGCTACTTTAACTAACTAGGGTTATCACAAGCCTAGTTACTAACAAGAAGCAATGGGAATTCCAAGTCCGGTTACCTGCCTGTTACTACCTGAGTGATCCCAGCAAAGAAAAGAAAAAGATAGCATGATATAGCGGACACCCTGTAGTAAGATACATGTGTCCTAAGGAGGTTCCCCACTCGACGGTGTGCTGGAAGTGCGCTCATCTCGATCGATAGCTATAAATCCCAAGTATATATATATATAGGGCCAGGACCAAAGGGGCAACAGGTAACTGGGAAATTCTCTATGAACTACGTGATCAATCTAGTCATTAACCTAGCCAGATTCAGTATGAATCCCTAACCGTGGTACTCAGGGATCATGCCCTAGACATGATGCAATACAGAACATGTATCTTATACAAACACACTAAAGAAAACACCCACGGTGTCCAGATCATTCATTACTTGTAAGCCAATAAAGCCGTTGCGATCAACATTCATGGGTTATCTTGTCAATATTACTTGTCAGGGGTGCACCACAACGGGTTACCATCATGTCATGTTACTTATACTTGTTACTTGTTAGAGGCGTGCCACGACGGGCCGCCATCATGGTTCATGTCATGTCATATTACTTATCTAGAGTGCACCACAACGGTCACTATCATGTTAAGAGTACTTGTTAGGGGTGCGCCACGACGAACCATAATCATGTTAAGCAAAGAAGTGACATGTGACTTGAGTGCACCGCAACGGGTCACTATCGTGTTAAGCAAAGAAGAAAGACATACATTATGAGTGCAACACAACGGGTCACTATCATGTAAAGCAAAGAAAAGGCATAGATCATGAGTGCACCACAACGGATCACTATCATGTAAAGCAAAGGAAAGGCATAGATCATGAGTGCACCACAACGGATCACTATCATGATTATCTTATCGTGTCATTCATTATCATGTTGGGTTCACTTATCATATCATGGTTATGATCATATAGCATATCATCATGTAAGCTGAAGAGACATATCCTGAGTGCACCCTAACGGGCCACCGTTTAAGAAAGAAAGCATGGCATAGAGCATGTAGTACAATAAGGCTGAAAAGAAAATGGCACTTATATAGAGGAAGTATATATCATGGCAAAAGGGAAAAACGCAAAATCGTTGTGTGCCCCAAGGCTATGCGCCCACTAGGTCCTATGCGCCTACATGAAGGCCATATACATGCCAAATTATGAAAAGCCGTGCCACGGCTTGCACAAGTCGTGTCGTGTCCCTATATTAGCAAAAACATAGAAAGCCGTGCCATGATCAAACAAAATCGTGCTAATCGTGCCAAGTCATGCCAAGTCGTACTGCAACTTGCACAAGTCGTGCCAT
This sequence comes from Iris pallida, assembly GCA_029216955.1. NCBI lineage: Eukaryota > Viridiplantae > Streptophyta > Magnoliopsida > Asparagales > Iridaceae > Iris > Iris pallida. The sequence goes on along the minus strand of JANAVB010026999.1, from coordinate 29,063,225 downwards.
GTAGAGTCGTGCCATGCCTAGCCGTGGCACGCATGAGTCGTGTCGTGTCATGAAGATCAATCACGAGAAAATCGCATAAAAATTACTAGTTTCAAAAGATACAATAAGCCAAAACATGCAAAACCAAAGCATGAGGGTCATGGGCTTCCATGTGCCCAAGTGAAGGGCTATATGCGCCTACATGGGAGCCCTTATGCACCCACATAAGGGATGTTATGCGCCCAAGCATGGGTGCCAACATGGCCAAGGCACTTGCATGGCCAAGTGCCAAGGAATAAAAATGTGTTTGTGCATTACGTGTGAAGGCCATGTGCCATACATGGAAAATCGTGCCATGCCATACTGTGCTAAGCCGTGCCTTGCCATGCCATGACATGCCATGTCATGCCATGCCAAGTCGTGTCGTGTCAAGTCGTGCCGCAAAAGTCGTACCGCAAAAGTCGCACCGTGACTAGTCGTACCAAATCGTGCTAAGTCGTGCCAAGCCGTGCCACGGCTACCAGGGACCAGGCCGTGGCCCTCATGTGTGGAGTCATGTCACAAGGACCAATCATGAGAAAACATCACAAAATCACAAGTCGTGGAGAGCAAAATGGCAAAAGATATGAAAATCCTCAAAAGGGGGCCTGTCCCCTACACTATGCGCCCAAAGGAGGGCAGTATGCGCCCACTGCCAGTGGCTATACACCCAAGGCATGGCTGGGGGACCCCTTATGCACCCACTAAAGAAGTTCTCCAAGTTTTAAATCCAAGAAAATTGACTAAGGATCAAAAGGTGAAGAAAGGTGCTGAAAATCATGCGTTCGATGCGCCCACATGAGGCTATGCGCCCACATGAAGGTTCTATGCGCCCACATGGTGACTTATGTGCCCACATGAGGGGGAAGAACTGCTTTGGGCGCATATCAATGTTTATGCGCCCAAGCACTGCACTGTTCTTCTTCTCGAAAATTTCGAGAAGAAGAACTCGGCTTCCGAACTCCGCCAAATCTTCATCCGGTGTCCGTTTTCGGACTTTCTTAGGTCCATTTGGGGTAGAACGAAATTCTCTACAACATGGAAGTATTATATCATGCAAAAGAAGAAGTTTAATAGATCAAAACTCCAAAAATCCGAAAATACTTCAATCCTAGATCTACAAAAATCCGAACTCCAAATGGAGAAAACCCAAGTTCTAAACTATCTTAGAATTATGTGTAGAGGCTAATGGAATCATAAAAACAACATATTGTTCATAAGTTTTGGCAAGGTGTACTTGCCTATGGTTTTCTCTTTGAAAAAGAAGAAAAGAAGAAGAAGAAAATAATGAATGAATGAGGAGAGAGAAAGGAAGGGGGATTTATATATGGAGATGGTGGTAGGTAGGAGGTTAACATGTTGAACCAAAAATAACCAAGCCAAACCAATAATGAACCAAGTTAAACCATGATGAACCTAAACAAGATTAAATCAAAATCAGCTAGCAAAACAAGACAAGTAAAAATGCTGGACAGGATCCCGTACACGTATACTGGAAATACGTATACGGAAAACAGGGGTTTATATATAAAGTTCCCTTTGCATATAAAACCAACCCAAACCAAACCAAGTCCAAGCCAAGCCAAGTTGGACCAAACCAAATAAAACCAAGTCCAAGTTAAACCTAGTCATGATAATCCTACACTTCGAAAAATTCTAAAATATCACGAAAATCGAGAAATACGAAATATGGCTCAAATAAATATGTATCCGTATATAAATACCGATACAGTGAGATGGGGTCTCACATCTCTCCCATCCTTAGAAAAATTCTGTCCTTAGAATTTCCTAAAGCTAGTCGAGCAAGATAACCAAAAACAAAAAGCTCAAGAAAACAGAATCATCTCAATAAAATGAAGTATGGCATATAAGTAAATGAAGGCAACTGTAATGTAATTAAATGCGTAAGCAATAAGCAATCACAATCAAGAAGGGCTGGAGGCATATGAATAAATATGTCTCCTGAGACAGTTGAGTAGGGACCAATGTCCTCGCTGGCCTACGCTGACTCCAAAATAGATAAAGGTCAAGTCTCAAAGTAAGTCGGTACCAATGACTTAGTCTAAGACATGGCACTACCCAGGAAATATCGTCGTAGTCGATACCAATGAAGTTATCACATGCCTCGACTACGAAGACAGAAGAGTTGGGGACGAGTTACTCGCATTCACTCACCGAATAAATCAAGCCGGCCATTGTACTCCATACGTGGATAGAATACAAGGTCGCCTGCAAGAACCCAAGATATTTTGCCACTACCTGGCCTGCCACTAAAACACAAATCCCAAGAAAAGAACTGATGGAAGACCATGAAGATGGTACCTGAGACTCCCAAGGTATTACCCTTATACAGATACTAGAGCTGCTCCTAGTACTGTGCAGTCAATTATGCTCTGAGCTGCTTGATCCTCTGAGCTCATGATGGCGATGGGTACTATGCCAATGGTTGAACATCTAGTATTGGCCCTAGCTGCTCATCCACTATTGGAGGTGATGACGGAGGTGATTGAAAGGATGGCGGTGGTATATCTGGTGTAGATGGTCGTCCTCGAGATGTCGGATATGGGCAAGTGCTAACTGAATGGTCCTCCGCTCCACAGCAGAAGCATCACCTACTGGTCGTCCGACAAACTGATTTGTGATGCCCCAACTTGCCACAATAGGTACATGCTACTTGTTTTATTTGATACTGCTGCTGGTCTTGCTGCTTCTGAGCTTGGGCCGGCCTATACTGCTGAGGCCTCTCCTGATTGAATGCACGGGATTGTGTCGATAAAGGCCTCTGAGCTCGCCTCTGCTGAACTGGCATTTGTGCCTGCTGGTTGGAAGGCTGGAAGGATGAAGATCTAGCTGAACTCCTCCGGGGACAAATACCTATCATGTGGTCTGGGGATCCGTATGCTAAATATAGATGGTTAGCCCTCCGACAGGTAAAATAAGTATGTCCTTCCCTTCCATAGAAGGAACATACGACCGGTAACTCCTGGCTCTGATATGGATGTTGGTCTGCATCAACTGGTGATGGACGTCGGGGTGCAAAGCGTGATACATGCGAATGGTTCCTTTTACGACCTTCAGTTCTGGATGCGGTCCTTCTAGCTCCATTCCCCTGCTCTCGTACTGCCTCTACAGTAGGTCGGGCTCGATATGCTGACTGACTAGATGACTGGTACTGTCTGGCTCTAATATGTACTCCTTCTGGCTGCAAGTCCTCGGCTTGAAGTTCTTTGGGTATTCCTTGCATACTACGGTCTATCAACATCTGGATACTCTGTTGGAGAACGAGATCTCATCATTGTTGTGACTCCATCATTTTCTTAATGATCCCTATGAGTGTAGGTACATCAGACTGATCTGGAACTACCTTCGCTTGAACTGCTAATTGTACGGGCTAAGCTGGCTGATCGGAAGGGACTGGCACTTCTGTCCTCGAGTCAACTTTCGATTCTGTACCTGAATGCTGAGACAGATCCTCCACAACTGGCCTATCAGAAGATTGCTGACCTGCCATCGGTAAAACCCAAACAAGGTAATCAGAAGGATTAGGAACAGTGTCTTTGAAAGTTAAAGGACACAAGGATCAAATCGAGAAAACAGAAGAGATCAACGATCAAGGCAGATATCAGGTCAAAGGATCAGAGATAGAGAATAATACGAAGGATATCAATAAAGATAATTGTGATTGAAATAACTAAATATCAGTAACCCCCACATATCTAAAAAATCAGACCTGCATGGGCCACCACTAAAATCGTGTCACGCCCCAGAACCAGAATACTGGCAAGTGAGGACGGACAAGGCCAGCTACGTAATACCAAAGTACGCCAGTACTCTAAAATCATGTATAAGCTGTCAAGACATGGGGGTTACTCTACAAGCCATCAGTCAATCCTAGGTTTAACAATCCTAGGTATCTCAATCACAGACAATTATACAAAGAGCAAAAAGTATGATCATCAGACATACAATAGTAAGGCGTCCCGAACCACATGTACATGGATGATCATGAAGCTAGTAATACGAATAGATAACTAGCGAGAGTATCAGTCGTACATGATAAGCACTAGCTACAGTCTAGATATACACATCATGCTTAGGCCCGTAGGCTAAATGTCAAGAAAATACCAAAACACGAGCTAAACACGTGCTCGGGGCTAAACGCCACAACAGAATAATTTACATAACAAGTGGAAGAACAAAATAAGAAACCCACTCGGTTACTCTGGTGCTCCGGCTGGTCGCCGTCGAGTAGATGGCGCGAAAGATCCTCCGGGTTCTTCTATCAGATCTGGCCAATACAAAACCAGTGGGGTCAGACCCCCAATAGCAAGTACCACAAAGAAAGCCAAACTTATAAGCTAAAGCTAGCAATTCATTAGCAATCAATAGGTAGGGAAAGCAATAAGTAAAGGCGGATCGAGATTCGTGCACTACCAATGCACTCATCCCGAACATAGAAGGATAATAAGTAAAGCATCATTTGGCATAATTAACATGTGACATAAAGTAATCTGGAGAACATGTTAAATAAATAGAACTTGTGAACATATAGTATGAATGTGAATTAGGTAATAAACGAAGAGAGGACGAAGGTACTATTCCGAAAGACAGGTTACAACCCTTAAACCAAATAAGGACCGATGTTGTAACCCTTCGCCTGAACAGAACTTAGTCTCTGATCATTTATTGCTAAAGGTGATAATCATGCAACCAATCACTTCTGAAACAATCATGCAATCATTATTCTGGAAATAATCATGAATTGGAACAATCATGCACTGGATCTAGACAAGACTTAGACTGGTTTGGACTTCATCCAACATTCACGGCCAAGCAATGATTACGGCTTGCTACTTTAACTAACTAGGGTTATCACAAGCCTAGTTACTAACAAGATGCAATGAGAATTCTAAGTCCGATTACCTGCCTATTACTACCTGAGTGATCCCAGCAAAGAAATGAAAAAGATAGCATGATATAGCGGACACCCTGTAGTAAGATACATGTGTCCTAAGGAGGTGCCCCATTCGACGGTGTACTGGAAGTGCACTCATCTCGACAGATAGCTACAAATCCCAAGTATATATATATATATATATATATATATATATATATATATATATATATATATATATATATATATATATATATGGTCGGGACCAAAGGGGCAACAGGTAACTGAGAAATTCTCCATGAACTACTTGATCAATCTAGTCATTAACCTAGCCAGATTCAGTATGAATCCCTGACCGTGGTACTCAGGGATCATGCCCTAGACATGATACAATACAGAACATGTATCTTGTACAAACACACTCAAGAAAACACCCACAGTGTCCAGATCATTCATTACTTGTAAGCTAATAAAGCCGTCGCAATCAGCATTCATGGGTTATCTTGTCAATATTACTTGTCAGGGGTGCACCACAACGGGTCACCATTATGTCATGTTACTTGTACTTGTTACTTGTTAGGGACGCGTCACGACGGGCCGCCATTATGGTTCATGTCATGTCATATTACTTGTCTAGAGTGCACCACGACGGGTCACTATCATGTTAAGAGTACTTGTTAGGGGTGCGCCACGACCGGCCACAATCATGTTAAGCAAAAAAGTGGCATGTGACTTGAGTGCACCGCAATGGGTCACTATCGTGTTAAGCAAAGAAGAAAGACATACATTATGAGTGCACCACAACAGGTCACTATCATGTAAAGCAAAAGAAAGGCATAGATCATGAGTGCACCACAATGGGTCACTATCATGTAAAGCAAAGGAAAGACATAGATCATGAGTGTACCACAACGGGTCACTATTGTGATTATCTTATCGTGTCATTCATTATCATGTTGGATTCACTTATCATATCACGGTTATGATCATATAGCATATCATCATGTAAGCAGAATAGACATATCCTGAGTGCACCCTAACGGGCCACCGTTTAAGAAAAAAAGCATGGCATAGAGCATGTAGTACAATAAGGCTGAAAAGAACATGGCACTTATATAGAGGAAGTACATATCATGGCAAAAGGGAAAAATGCCAAATCATTGTGTGCCCCAAGGCTATGCACCCACGTGGTTCTATGCGCCTACATGAAGGCCATATACATGCCAAATCGTGCAAAGTCGTGCCACGGCTTGCACAAGTCGTGTCCCTATATTAGCAAAAACATAGAAAGTCGTGCCATGATCAAACAAAATTGTGCTAATCGTGCCAAGTCGTGCCAAGTCGTACTGCGACTTGCACAAGTCGTGCCATGTCGAGTCGTGCCATGCCTAGCCGTGGCACGCACGAGTCGTGTCATGTCATGAAGATCAATCACGAGAAAATTGTACAAAAATCACTAGTTTCAAAAGATAGAATAAGCCAAAACATGCAAAACCAAAGCATGAGGGTCATGGGCTTCCATGTGCCCAAGTGAAGGACTATATACGCCCACATGGGAGCCCCTATGCGCCCACATGAGGGATGTTATGCGCCCAAGCATGGGTGCCAACATGGCCAAGGCACTTGCATGGTCAAGTGCCAAGGAATAGAAAAGGTGTTTGTGCATTACGTGTGAAGGCCGTGTGCCATACATGGAAAATCGTGCCATGCCATATTGTGCCAAGCCATGCCTTACCATGCCATGACATGCCATGTCATGCCATGCCAAGTCGTGTCATGTCAAGTCATGCCGCGAAAGTTGTACCGCGAAAGTCGCGCCGTGACTAGTCGTACCAAATCGTGCTAAGTCGTGCCAAGCCGTGCCATGGCTAGCACGGGCCAAGCCGTGTCGAGCCGTGCCATGCCAGGCCATGGCACGCATGTGTTGAGTTGTGTCACAAGGACCAATCATGAGAAAACATCACAAAATCACAAGTCGTGGAAAGCAAAATGGCAAAAGATATGAAAATCCTCAAAATGGGGTCTGTCCCCTACACTATGCGCCCAAAGGAGAGCAGTATGCGCCCACTGCCAGTGGCTATGCGCCCAAGGCATGGGTGGGGGACCCCTTATGCGCCCACTAAAGAAGTTCTCCAAGTTTCAAATCCAAGAAAATTGACTAAGGATCAAAAGGTGAAGAAAGGTGCTGAAAATCATGCGTTCTATGCGCCCACATGAGGCTATGCGCCCACGTGAAGGTTCTATGCGCCCACGTGGTGACTTATGCGCCCACATGAGGGGGAAGAACTGCTTTGGGCACATATCAATGTCTATGTGCCCAAGCACTGCACTTTTCTTCTTCTCGAAAATTCCGAGAAGAAGAACTCGGCTTCCGAACTCCGCCAAATCTTCATCCGGTGTCCGTTTTCGGACTTTCTTAGGTCGATTTGGGGTAGAACGAAAATCTCTATGACATGGAAGTATCAAATCATGAAAAAGAAGAAGTTTAATAGATCAAAACTCCAAAAATCCAAAATACTTCAATCCTAGATCTACAAAAATCCGAACTCCAAATGGAGAAAACCCAAGTTCTAAACTATCTTAGAATCATGTGTAGAGGCTAATGGAATCATAAAAACAATATATTTGTTGGCACATTTAATTTTGATATATTAATAGCATCTTCGTAGTTTAGTTTTCTGTGTCTTCAGATTAATATCTTCTCAGAAGCTCTACTACATAAAGTCTTTCCGTTCAAGTACAACCATCCTTTGCATCGAAGACTGAAGCAGTTACCGACGCTCCATGCATACGACGGCTTCCTCCTGCTTAGAGTCTTCGTGTCTGTACAAAGTTTAGGTATATCTGTAAACACCTAAGGACGGATGACAAGTAAAAACACAAGTCAAAAATTAATTACTTACAGAGCGGCATACCCGCGGCATGCTTCGGCATATCGGCGGTATACCGTTTTTATCGTCCACAAAGTTGCTGTGATAAATTGTCGGCATACCGACGGTATGCTCCGGCATACAGGCGGTATACTATTTTTTATCGACCCAAAACTTGCTGTGACAAATTATTGGCATACCGACGGTATGCTCCGACATACCGGCGGTATACCATTTTGTGGACTACAAAACGTTCTGTGATAAAACGTCGGCATACCGACGGTATGCTCCGGCACACCGACGGTATACCGTTTTGTTTACCTGAAAACGTTCTGTGATAAAACGTCGGTATACCGACGGTATGCCGTAGCATACCGACGGTATACCGGTTTATAAATATTTGATTTTTGAATTACTCTGACTAGCATTAATGGCCGCATTTAATGCTCTCAAACGGTCATTAATATGACCGTTACTATTTGATCGATATACCGACGGTATGCCGCTGCATACCGACGGTATGTCGGTCTGCCTGTATCAAGAGCATTAAATGCCACCCACTCTTGGTTTCTCTATAAATGAAAGCTCTCTCTCTCTCTCTCTTGAGGCTTTCACCAACTCTTGCCATAAATTTTCCAAGCAACCAAGAGCTCCACCATTAATACTCTACCAAGCTTTTAATTGTCATCCTCTCCCAAAGTGCTAGAGTATTTAAGAGTTGTAATTTTCGATCTTCACGTGTTAGAAGATCAACAAGTTCTCTTCTTATTTGTTTGAAGTTGGCGAGCCTTCGTAAGAAAACTTGTGTGTTAAAGTTGGCGAGTCTTCGGATCCAAACTCGTGTTGAAGTTGGCGAGTTCTTCGGATCCAAACTCGTGTGTACTATTTGATTAAATAGTGCATTTAAGCCGAAGAGAGTTCCGGGACTGGATTGCCTCAAGCGATGAAGAACAGATGGCAACTCTAGAGGGGGGGTGAATAGAGTATATATAGAAAATAACCAATTAAAAATTAACTCTTTCACGAATAATAAATAATCAGAGTAAAATGCAGAAAGTAAATGAAAAGCAAGAAAGCATACGCAAACACAGCGATTTTAACCTGGTTTCCCTCATGGAGGACTAGTCCAGGCCTGAGAACTCTAGCTCAGGATTAAATCCACTATTTGTGAAATAGTAGTTTACAACCCGTGCCTTTACTTCAGAAGAGCACGTCAACTTCTTACAGAGGATCGCAGTGGCGATTTGCTTAGAATTGTCCAAGCGACTTCTTCAACTCTTGCACAAGAATCCTAACTGAGAGATGCTGAGCACTCGAGACTTAGGAGGCTTGTGGCTAGTAGATGGGAAGGGTATGGCTTATTTGAGCTATAAGAGAGAAGAGAAGAGAAGATTGGATGATTTGAAATGAGAGAATTCATGGCCTATTTATAGTGTTTTTGTAGGCAGAATTCGGCCAGAATTCGGGTAGGAAATTTCAAATATTTGGCCGTTGGACAACTAGCAACCAGCTAACCCTAAAATTAGGGATGCTGATTTCTAGGGGACAGAGTTCGGCTCGAACTCTGTGTGGAGGCAGAGTTCGGCCCGAACTCTATCTCCAGAGCACAGAATGGTTCTAAGTGGCCAGTTGGTATTTTTCTGGATGGTGGAGTTAGAGGATTATTGGATAGGCTATAGGTCAAGTCTTAAGAGCTCAGCATGACACAGTTTACATCAGTCTTGACTCCACAAAAGTGTAAAATACAGACTCAAATAACTGATAAGCTGAGACTGAGCTGTCGTCTGACTTGAGCTTAATGTAGACGTCGTGTGTCGTATTGAATTATTACAAATATTATTTAGTCAATGTTATCAATATCTGGTTGACTGTGACTTTGTGTCAACAATCTCCCCCATATTGATAATTGACAAAATAATATATGTATATTCAATATTCATACCTGGACACAGTTGATCACAAAAACATAGCTCCCCCATAATCAATGCCAAGCAGAAATAATAGCTCCCCCGTAACCGGTGAACGGTGCCGAGCTAGAATCAATAGCTCCCCCGTAAAGAATGCATTGAACCTGTTGGCCTGATAAACAATATCTCCTAAAAGCACCAAATAGCACGTACAAACAAGAATATACATATTTCTCCCCCTTTTGGCATTAGCAATATAAACTGTATATGAATAATAATGATGCAACCACACCAAATAGAGAAGAAACTGTATATGAATGATCAAAACGATCAACTAGCATAGAATAATAAACTATGATAAGCATAAAATGTCATCACACATAACCAGAGTCATTAAACTACCAGAGTTTTAGTACAACCCAAGTACATAAATCCAAATAAAACTAAATAACTGGAAATCAAGAAACAGAAACTAGAATCATCAGCAGCAGCAGCAGATAGTAAACGCCATCTCCATCATGGAGCACGAGAAGGCCCAGCAGAGTCTGAATGATCAGTGAATGAACGGCTGGGGTCCACAATAGCGGCATTCGGATTCAGATAGCGCATGACCCAGGGGTCGTCAATGCGATAACCAGCACGACCAGGATCCCGCTCTATGGGAATGGGCATAGAGGGGTGACGAGACATGGAATACCGAATATCGTACAGCGAGTTGCTGAGGGCACTCATCTGTAGGGTAGTCCGATAGTCCATCTGAGTCCAGCGATCGTCCTCCAATGCGAAACGATCTCTGAGCATGGTCTGAATGGAGCCAAGAGTAGCAGGAGGAGGAGGCGCATCCTGTCCAAGTGGAGGGGCATCGGGCTCCTCATCAGAATGCTCAAAAGTGTCAGGAGAAGCAACAACTGCCTGAAGGCGTCGTGCCTTGGAAAGGAATGCAGGAGCAGGCAAGAAAGGACAATCATGAAGAGGGACAATAAACGCACGAAAAACCATAGGAAGATACATAGGATAAACCAGGGCTCGTGGTTTTTTCCTACAGTTAATCATCCAGTCCATCATGGTACGTGGAAGATTGAACGGAATGCGATAATGAAGATGATACAAAGCAGATATCTCAAAATATGTAACCTCATCGGTGGAGCCAGCTTTTGGCAAAATAGTGTTGAAAATAATTCGATGAAGTTTATAGAAATACGGGTTGAGGTGCTTGGCCATAAGCTTGCGAGGACTTATGTTAGGAGCACATAATTCCTTCTTGAAACTTTCAAGAGAAGTTTCACCAATAAATTAGAATTGGCGAGCTTCCATAAGCTTATCCCAAATATCGAGATCTTGGAGTGCAAGATACTCGTCCAACTCAGAAGTATCAAAAGCAATATCAATACCGGAAACCCGGGAATAGATGTGAGTGGCATCGTGAGTCAAGTTACAATAGAACATTTGTATGGCGCTACGATAAATAACAAAGTTTGAAGCCACTAACTCATTTAAGCAAAGATCTTGAAACAATGATTCAAATTGTGAGAAAATAGTAAAATTTATGGGATGTCCCGCGAAGACCGGACGAGTCCGAAAGTCACTAAACCACTCGTTGGAGGCGTCTAGTGATACAAACAATCGGTCGTCATAAGTATTAGGGTCGCGAAAAGGAGGTGGATTGAACAACGGATGAAGGGGTTGTGGTTGTTCAACGGGTTGCTCAATGGGAGGAGGAGGATTCGAAGAGGAAGCACCCTCGGTTCGGATCCTCTTCCCACGATTGGATAAGCGAGGAGATATTTGGAAACAAGTAGAGAACTTGAAATAGAGAGGGAGAAGGAGTTATACCTCAAATCAACAATGAACAGTGAAAGAGAATGAGGAAATAGCCATTCTCCTTGATTTTGATGAGCAATGGAGCACTTTGGTGAGAAAACTAGGGTTAGGGTTTGTGAAAAATGTTTGGAGAGGTGAAGGTGGTGGTAAGAATGAAGGAGAGAGATGAAAACCCGAATATAAGATGAGGGTTTTCTTTGGTCGGAGCAGATCTGGACCGTAGAATCACAATTGATCAAACGGCTGTGGCTGTCCCCGATTCTGGAATATGGAAACCGAATTCGGCCCGAACTCTGTTGGAGACAGAGTTCGGCCCAAGTTCTGGATCCTTGTTCTAGAACTGAAAAACAGGCCAGAAGATGGAAAAATGGCTAAGTATGGGAAAATAAGTAAGATATGAAAGAAATAGCTTGAAAGATTCAATCAATATGAAAAATAGCAGAATGAAATTGAGAAATAGTGAATCAGCAGTAAGAAATCAAAACGAACCATATAATAAATAAGGAATTATATCATAATTCAATAGTTTGAAGTTGCCATGGGTTAGCTGCAGGGGCCGGATCCCAGCTAGCGGTAGTCCTGTGGACTAGTGCACCGTGTCGCTTAGGCTTTTACGCCTTGTTGTCAGAAGGGCCCTTTCGGCTTGTACCCATAGCAAATTCATCGTAAGAGAACCATAATATAATCGATATTTACGCAGGTGAGTTTTAATTTATGATAGCTTCATCTAAAATTCCAAGTTCACGACAAAGAAAATTGAAGCGCTCTTCGGATAATGTCTTAGTAAAGAAGTCTGCTAGCTGATGATCAGTGTTAATAAACTCTAAGTTAATCGTGCCATTTTGCTGATGATCACGCAAAAAGTGGTGTCTAATTTCAATGTGTTTTGTGCGTGAGTGACAGATAGGGTTCTTAGTCAAGTTAATAGCACTAGTATTATCACAGAATATAGGAATGTGCATGAAAGATAAATTGTAGTCTTCAAGGGTTTGCTTCATCTACAGAATTTGTGCACAACAACGTTCTGCTGCGATGTATTCAGCTTCTGTTGTGGATAGTGCGACAGAATTCTGTTTCTTGCTAAACCAAGAGACTAAAGCCTTTTCTAATAAATGACACGTGTCGCTTGTACTTTTACGGTCGACCTTGCATCCAGCAAAGTCAGCATCAGAGTAACCAATGAGGTCAAATGATGTTGACTTGGGATACCATAGGCCCACTGTAACCGTACCCTTAAGGTATCGAAAGATACGCTTAACCGCGGTCAAGTGTGATTCCTTAGGATTTGCTTGATATCTAGCACATAAGCAAACACTAAACATGATATCGGGGCGACTAGCAGTTAAATAAAGTAAGCTGCCTATCATACCTCGATACTTACGTTGATCAACAGGTTTGCCGCTCTCATCTGGTTCGAGTTTGGTTGAAGTAGCCATTGGAGTGCTGATTGGTTTGACGTTGTCAAGATCGAACTTTTTTAGCATGTCCCTTGTATACTTCGACTGACAGATGAAAATTCCATTAGCCATTTGTTTCACTTGCAGACCAATAAAGTAGTTGAGTTCTCCCGTCATGCTCATCTCAAATTCTGTCTGCATACACTTGGCAAATTCTTGACAGAAGGTTTCATCAGTAGACCCAAAAATGATATCATCAACATAAATTTGAATTAATAGAATAGTGTCTTTAAAAGATTTTATAAAAAGTGTAGTGTCAATTTTCCCTTTTGAAAAACCTTTCTCAAGCAAGAAACTGCTTAGCCTTTCATACCAAGCTCTGGGGGCTTGTTTAAGGCCATATAGCGCTTTCTTTAGCTTGAACACGTGGTCGGGAAATTTGTAATTTTCAAAGCCAGGGGGTTGTTTTACATAAACTTTCTCCTTAATAAAACCATTCAAGAAAGCACTTTTCACATCCATTTGAAATAATTTAAAATTTTGATAATTTGCAAATGCACAAAGCATCCGAATGAAATCTAATCTAGCAACCGGAGCATATGTATCATCGTAGTCGATACCTTCCTCTTGGTTGTATCCTTGAGCTACTAGACGAGCTTTGTTGCGTGTGACTGAACCATCTTCATTCACTTTGTTTCTAAACACCCATTTAGTACCAATTATCGAGTGATTAGCCGGTCTAGGAACTAGTTCCCACACTTGGCTCCTCTCGAATTGGTTGAGTTCTTCTTGCGTAGCAGAAATCCAAAATTCATCATTAAAAGCTTCAGAAATGTTTTTCGGCTCAACTTGTGAAATAAAGACAGTGCTAGCAATAGAGTCTCTTAGTGATGATCTGGTAGTTACTCCACGTGAAACTTCACCTATCACTAAATTTTCTGGATGAGAAGGCTTGAAAGAGAATTTCTTTGGCAAGCCCTCCAGAGAATTTGTTTCGGTAGAAGTATTCATTGGAGTAGAAGTTGATGGCTCAACGTCATCATCAAGAGTACTTGCTGCACTGTTATCTTCATCAAAAGTCACATTTGTTGACTCTTCCACAATTAGTGAGTGTTTATTAAAGACTCTATATCCCTTACTCTTGGCGGCATAACCAAGGAAAATACCATCGTCAGCTTTGGCATCAAATTTGCCTAAGTTGTCTTTGGTGTTAAGGATAAAACATCTACATCCAAAAACTTTAAAAAAAGAAACATTGGGGGTTCTCCCAAACCAAAGCTCATAGGGTGTTTTCTTCGTAATGGGACGAATAAGCACCCTATTCAAAATGTGGCATGCTGTACTGACAGCTTCTGCCCAAAAATATTTCGGAAGTGAAAATTTATTCAACATGACTCTAGCCATATCGCCGAGAGTCCTATTCTTCCGCTCCACAACACCATTTTGTTGAGGAGTTCTTGGACAAGAAAATTCATGATCAAAACCATTAGAATCACAAAATTTTTCAAAATCAAAATTTTCGAATTCGCCTCCATGGTCACTTCGGATTCGAGTGATCATGTAGCCTTTTTCGTTTTGAACTTTCTTGACAAAAATCTTAAAAACTGAAATAGCATCACTTTTGTTTGTGAGAAAGAAAATCCAAGTAAATCTCGAAAAATTATCAACAATAACAAATGCATAAAGTTTACCACCAAGACTAGCTACTCTACTAGGACCAAATAAATCCATATGGAGTAGTTACAGGGGTCTGGAAGTACTTACAGAGTTGATGGAATAAAATGAGGATTTGGTTGCTTTGTTCAATTCACATTCGGCACATACCGTGTCCTTTTTGAATGTGATGTCGGGTAATCCTCTCACTAGCTCCTTGGTCGATAACCTGGATATCGTATCCATATTGGCATGACCAAGACACTGGTGCCAAAGTAATCGTTCATCTTTGTGGGCATATAAACATCTACCTGTATTGTTAGTATCTATGGAAAGATAGAAAATATAAATGTTATCCTCTCTTTTTCCTTCAAAAACAATGTCTCCCGTTGACCTATCATAAATGAGGCAATTGTTTTGTCCAAAGTTAATATCATATCCATGATCAGCAAGATAACTAATGCTGAGCAGGTTATGCTTTAACTTGGTCACTAGGCAGACATTCTTTATTACAGGAGAGGGAGGATGACCAATAATACCATTACCTATTATGTGCCCTTTTAAATTGTTACCGAAGGATACATATCCTTCTCTCTTCATCGATAGTGATGCGAAAAGATTTACGTCTCCTGTCATATGTCGCGAGCATCCACTATCGAGAATCCACTTACTTTTAGTTGAGGAGGGAAGGTCCATCTACATCAAGAGTAGATGTGACCTTTGGTACCCAAGTTCTTGAGGGTCCTGAAAAGTTAGTTTTCGGAAACCATGCATATATCTTTTTGTCTACCAGTCTTCTAACTCTACATTGTGGTAAAATGTGCCCATGTGATCCACAGTAAGTACAGATAGCATTTTTATTTACACTAGGAATATGAGAATAATATCTATAGGCAGCATGATGTGGATGGACATGATGTATAGAGTTTTCATAGTGATCATGGTGATGTTGTCTATATGACATGGCATGGTGATATTGTCTATGTGGCATGGCATGCTGATATTATCTATGTGGCATAGTATGCTGATATTGTCTATGTGGCATAGTATGCTGATATTGTCTATATGGCATAGCATGGTGATATGGCATGATATGGTGATTTTGTCTATATGGCATGGCATGATGATCTTGTCTATATGGCATGGCATGGTGATGATTTCTATATGTAGAGTGATGTTGGTTGTGTCTTTGTGCAGCATGATGAGTATGAGAAGTATTCTTACGTGCACGTGGTTTTTGTGTTTTATGAAAGTTAGTGTATATAAAAGCATGGTTACGTGCTGCATGAGGATGACGTGGTTAACTAGCTTGAGTGGTGTTGTGCCCATGTGATTGGGTTTGAGGTTGAGCAACCTGTTTTCCCAATTTGGTTTCTAATCTCTTAGAAACAGCTTGCAGTTCATCAACCTTAATATTTAAGCCATATATCTTAGTCATTGAAACCTTGTGTCTACTCTTTTCTTCAGCAAGCAACGTGTTGAGTGTTGTGATTTCTTGTGTCTGTTGCTCAATACGTGTTTCAGCATCATGTAAGCTTAATTTAAGCTTGGATACTTCATTAGTGTCATCAGTGGGTGTCGTGTCTCTAATGTTATCAAGTAATAGAGAAATTCTTTGTAATTCGACTTCAAGACTTTTGATTTTATCCTTGGCATGTTTGTATTTATCGATGACCTTTTTGTGATCATCGAGTAAATCAGTGAAGGCATCGCCAAGTTCATCAAAAGAGAAGTCATCTAAAGTTTCGTTAGATACCTTATTGGAAGTTGCCATTAGGCACACATTTGCTTTATCTTGAGGAGAGTCCTTTTCTTCCTCGGAGTCACTTGCTTCACTTTTATGCCAAATGCTTGTGTTGGCATATTTCTTTGATGAGGTCTTCTTGTATGGCTTCTCATAGCGGTTGCTTTTCTTCAAGAATGGACAGTCTTTTCGGACGTGTCCAGTCTTCTTGCAACCATAGCAGGTTGGCACTTCTTCATCGTCTTCTTGTGGTTCCTTCTTTCTTTTATTGAAGCGAAGGAATTTTTTGAAGTTGCGAACCATGAGAGCTTGGTCTTCATCATCCGAGTTGTCGTCTTCGGTCTCATCGTGCTCAGCCCTTCGTCAATGAGCTTTGAGAGCGATCTCCTTAGTCTTCGGAGCAGGCTCTTCGAAGTCCTTGAGGTCAAGCTCATGAGTCATGAGCTTACCCATCAAGGTCTTCATTGACATGGTTGTGAGATCGTTCCCTTCTATGATGGCTGTCACCTTAGGGTTCCAAATTTTTGGTAGCCCCCTAAGCAACTTGCGAATCTTCTCATGATTTGAATATTACTTTCCAAGTGAAGACAGGGGGTTGATGATGTCGAGGAATCTTGTGAACATCTGTGTGATCGTCTCGTTTGGCTTCATCTTGAATGCCTCGTATTCTTGCGTAAGACGACTGATTTTTGATTCCTTGACTTGGGTGGTTCCTTCATGCGTCACTTCTAGAAGCTTCCATACTTCGTGGGATGTGGTGCATGTGGATACCCTGTTAAACTTATTCCTATCTATAGCACAGAATAAAGCATTAATAGCTCTCGCGTCTAGACTTGCCTGTTTCTTCTTTTCGTCAGAATATTTGTCATGGGATTTCTTAATGAGATCACCGTTGACAACTATCCTGGCGGGCTTTTTGTAACCGTCAGTGACGACTGTCCACAGGTCGAAGTCTAGAGACTTGAGATAGAAACTCATCCTTGTTTTCCAATATGTGTAGTTAGTTCCATCAAATAGGGGAGGCCTATGAGTGGACTGTCCTTCACCGTGATTGGAAATCAAGGATTATGTGGTTGCCATGGATCAGCTCTAGGTTGTAAATCCTTTGTAAAAAGAACAGAGCTCTTATACCAATTGAAGAACAGATGGCAACTCTAGAGGGGGGTGAATAGAGTATATATAGAAAATAACCAATTAAAAATTAACTATTTCACGAATAATAAATAATCAGAGTAAAATGCGGAAAGTAAATGAAGAGTAAGAAAGCATACGCAAACACAGCGATTTTAACCTGGTTTCCCTCGTGGAGGACTAGTCCAGGCCTGAGAACTCTAGCTCAGGATTAAATCCACTATTTATGAAATAGTAGTTTACAACCCGTGCCTTTACTTCAGAAGAGCACGTCAACTTCTTACAGAGGATCGCAGTGGCGATTTGCTTGGAATTGTCCAAGCGACTTCTTCAACTCTTGCACAAGAATCCTAACTGAGAGATGCTGAGCACTCGAGACTTAGGAGGCTTGTGGCTAGTAGATGGGAAGGGTATGGCTTATTTGAGCTATAAGAGAGAAGAGAAGAGAAGATTGGATGATTTGAAATGAGAGAATTCATGGCCTATTTATAGTGTTTTTGTAGGCAGAATTCGGCCAGAATTCGGGTAGGAAATTTCAAATATTTGGCCGTTGGACAACTAGCAACCAGCTAACCCTAAAATTAGGGATACTGATTTCTAGGGGACAGAGTTCGGCCCGAACTCTGTGTGGAGGCAGAGTTCGGCCCGAACTCTATCTTCAGAGCACAGAATGGTTCTAAGTGGCCAGTGGGTATTTTTCTGGATGGTGGAGTTAGAGGATTATTGGGTAGGCTATAGGTCAAGTCTCAAGAGCTCAGCATGACACAGTTTACATCAGTCTAGACTCAACAAAAGTGTAAAATACAGACTCAAATAACTGAGAAGCTGAGACTGAGCTGTCGTCTGACTTGAGCTTAATGTAGACGTCGTGTGTCGTATTGAATTATTACAAATATTATTTAGTCAATGTTATCAATATCTGGTTGACTGTGACTTTGTGTCAACAGAGGATACCAGGATACATCTTGTGTTTGATCTTCTCACTCTTTACTATTATTTGTCATATATTGCTTCTGTTGTACTAGTTATTATTTATTTCCCTATTCACCCCCCTCTAGGGTTCTACAATTGGTATCAGAGCTTTGTTCTCTTGATTTGGATTTACACCCTTTGAGTGATCCATGGCCTCTAACCCTAGTATCAACACCTTCCACAATGAGGGACACTCCACAAATAGGCCTTCCCTATTTGATGAAACCAACTATAACTACTGGAAGATTAGGATAAGCATTTATCTGAAGTCCATAGATTTTGATTTATGGGATTGTGTGATAAATGGTCTCCCTACTCCTTTCAGAGTTATTGAGGATATTGCTTCTGACACCCTTAGGGACACACTTACTGAAAACACCAAGAAGCTTGCGAGTCGAGATGCCAAGGTCATGAACGCTCTTTATTGTGCTCTCGACAATAGTAAATTCAACCGAATCTCTACTTGCAAGACTTCCAATGAGATTTGGAAGTTACTTGAAGTCACATACGAGGGGACTTCACAAGTGAAGGAATCCAAAATCAGTAGACTCACGCAAGAATATGAGTCTTTTAAGATGAAGCATGATGAATCTATTACTTGCATGTTTACTCATTTTGGTGACCTTATTAATCCTCTCTCTTCTCTTGGTAAGGAATATCTTGCTCATGAAAAGATCAGAAAAATTCTTAGAGGATTGACAAAAGTTTGGAGTCCTAAAGCTACCGCAATCATTGAGGGGAACGACCTTACAGTCATGAACCTTGAGACCCTCATGGGTAAGCTAATAACTCATGAACTCGATATGAAGGATCAAGAGGAATCCTCCATACAAGAGAAGGAGAAGGAGAAGACCAAAGAGAAGGAGAAATCTCTTGCTCTCAAAGCTACAAAGTCCTACTCCAAGGATAGCTCCGACGACAATGAGTCGGACGACGATGAAGAAATAGCTCTCACAGCTAAGCACTTTCGGAAGTTCCTTAAATTCAACAAAGCTAACCGCTTCAGAGGGGACAATAAAGAAGATCTGGCGTGCTATCAATACAGAAGACCCGGACACATCAAGAGGGACTGTCCGATGATAAGAAAAGACTCAAGCAAGTACGAGAAGCCTAGCAAGGAAAGCTCGTCCTCCAAAAAATTCGCCAACACTAGCATTTGGTGTGAGAGTTACGCAAGCGACTCCGACAACGACAAAGAATGCAAACACAATGCCAACGTTTGTCTTATGGCAACCGATGAGGTACTTGATGATCTCTCCCTAAATACTCTTACTTATGATGATTTGGAGAAAGCTATCCTTGAATTGTATGAAGAGCACAAAGGTGTTAGAAATAAATATAAAAAATCTCTAAAAAAGGTTGATACTCTTCAACTAGAAGTAGAAATACTCTCAAGCATCATTATTGATGTAAAGGGAAAATCTCCTGCTTCTGACACGGATGAAATAGAGTCTTTGCGACTCAAGTTTCAAGAATCTCTTGACACCATTCAATCCATGAGAAGCTCTTATGAATTTGCTATGCACAAAGTTCAAGATGCTAATAGGAGAGAATATGACACTTCTATTAAGTATAATGATCTTCTTATACAGAGTAAGAAATTAGGTAATAAGAACACTACTCACATGCATGCTCCAAGACACCTCCACACTCATCACAATGCTAGGCATACTTCTTACATGAACACTACACATAAATCCTCTTCTAACACAAAGAAATGACCTTTTGTTAAGAAAAACACTTCGCATCATGCTTTTTATTATCATCATCATAATACTAATGTTAGATCTCCTTGCACTAGAGATTCACATATGCATGATTCTCACATATCTTCTTCTAAATCCTTTATGATTTGCAATTACTGTGGCTTGCTTGGACATACAACCAATTATTGTCATACAAGGAAACTTGTTGATAATAAAGTTTTTATGTGGGTTCCTAAGACTAACACTCAAGGACCCATAAGATCATGGGTACCAAAATGTTCATCTTCAACTTATGTTGTAGGTGAAGAGTCCTTCTCATGCTAGAAGCAAGTAGATTCTCGATAACGGTTGTTCACGGCACATGACCGGGGATGCTTCATTATTTATAACGCTATCGATGAAGAAGGAAGGACATGTCTCTTTTGGTAACAATCTTAAAGGTCACATTATAGGAATTAGTAATATAGGTTCCCCTCCTTATCATTGTATTAAGAATGTGTGTCTTGTTACTAATCTTAAACACAATCTTCTTAGTATTAGTCATCTTACCGATAATGGCTATGATATCAAGTTTGTTAAGCTCAAATGCTTTATTACCGATAGCTCTAATAGATCTATTGTTTATGAAGGCATTAGAGAAAACAATATCTATGTTTTATATCTTGTTGAAGACACTAACAATGACAGGTGCTTAGTTGCTAAGAACGATGAGAGTCGGCTGTGGCACATGAGGCTCGGACACGCCAACATGGATACCATCTCTCGTCTTGCTACCAAGAAGCTCGTAAGAGGACTCCCAAGTATCCCGTTCAAAAAGGATATGGTGTGTGAAGAATGCGAGAAGAGTAAGTTAACAAAGTCATCCTTCAAATCAATCAACTCTGTGAGTACTTCTAGACCTCTTCAACTTATCCATATGGATCTTTTTGGTCCTAGTAGAGTTGCTAGTCTTGGAGGCAAGCTTTATGCTTTTGTTTTAGTTGATGATTTTTCGAGATTTACTTGGGTTATTTTTTTTGCTTGCAAAAGTGATACTTTTCGTGAATTTGTTGTCTTTTGTAAACGTGTTCAAAATGAGAAAGATTTTTCTATTAACAAGATTAGAAGTGATCATGGAGGAGAATTTGACAATGCCGATTTCAAAAGATTTTGTGAAAAGAATGGTTTTGGACATGATTTTGCTTGTCCACGAACTCCTCAACAAAATGGTGTTGTGGAGAGAAAGAATAGAACCCTTGGCGATATGTCCCGGGTTATGTTAAACCAATATAAGCTCCCCCAATATTTTTGGGCGGAAGCCGTTAATACGACATGTTATGTTATAAATAGGGTCTTGATTAGACCTATTTCTAAGAAGACTCCTTATGAGCTTTGGTTTGACAAAATTCCCTCTATTGAATATTTTAAAGTTTTTGGTTGTAATTGTTTTATTTTGAATACCAAGGATAACCTAGGCAAGTTTGAAGAAAAAGCCTATGAAGGAATATTCCTTGGATACTCAACTCATAGTAAAGGTTTTCGTGTTTTTAATAAAAGAAGTCTTGTTATTGAAGAGTCAATCAATGTCTCTTTTAATGAACTTAACTTTTCTATATTCTCCTCTTTCGAGGATATTGATGACATCTCGTTTGGGTTGGAAAACTCCGCTATTGAAGATCGTCCTTCTTCATCTAATAATGAAGTTGTGACTCCAACAAAAGAGTCTCCTCCTCTCGAGCCTCCTTAAAAGGATCTCCCAAAAGAATGGAGATTTGTCACCAATCATCCTAAGGAACTTATCATTGGAGATCCTTCCTCCAGTGTTAGCACTAGATCCTCCACTCGTGATCTTTGTGCAAACGTGGCTTTTATCTCTCAAATAGAGCCTAAAAATGTTAATGATGCTTTTCTTGATGAATTTTGGATGATCACAATGCAAGAGGAGTTAAATCAATTTGAGCAAAACAAGGTTTGGGAACTTATCCCAAAACCTAGCAATCACCCCATCATTGGAACCAAATGGGTGTTTCGCAACAAACTTAATGAAGATGGGTTAGTGACTCGTAACAAGGCCCGATTGATTGCTCAAGGCTATAACCAAGAGGAAGGCATTGACTACGATGAAACCTATGCTCCGGTTGCACGTCTTGAATCCATTCGTATGCTTTGTGCTTTTGCTTGTTTTAATGACTTTAAGCTCTTTCAAATGGATGTTAAGAGTGCTTTTCTGAATGGTATTATTAAGGAGGAAGTTTATGTTAAACAACCTCCCAGCTTTGAAGATTTTCAATTTTCTAACCACGTGTTCAAACTCCACAAAGTCCTTTATGGCCTCAAACAAGCTTTCCGTGTTTGGTATGAGCGCCTTAGGTCCTTTCTTGTTTTACACAATTTTTCAAAGGGGAAAGTCGACACAACACTCTTTATCAAATCCCATAATGGCACTCTCTTATTGGTTCAAATTTATGTCGATGACATTATTTTTGGTTCTACTAACAACACACTTTGTGTAAAATTTGCTAAAGTTATGCAGGAAGAATTTGAAATGAGTATGATGGGTGAGCTATCATTCTTTTTGGGATTACAAATCAAACAAGGACCTAAAGGGACCTTCATCAATCAAGCAAAATATACAAAGGATCTCCTCAAGCGTTTCGAACTTGACTCATCCAAATCAATGAGGACTCCTATGGAAACAACGACAAAGCTTGACCATGATGAAGATGGCATATCGGTTGACATTCGTAAGTATCGAGGTATGGTTGGTAGTCTACTTTATCTTACTGCTAGCCGTCCTGATATCATGTTTAGTGTATGTCTTTGTGCACGTTATCAAGCTAATCCAAAGGAATCGCACTTATGTGCCGTAAAGCGTATTTTTTGATATCTCAAAGGTACCGTGAACATGAGCCTTTGGTATCCGAAATCTTCATCCTTTGAGCTTCACGGCTTCTCGGATGCAGATTTTGCCGGATGCAAGATTGACCGAAAAAGCACTAGCGGTACATGCCAATTCTTTGGGAAATCCTTGGTATCGTGGTTTAGTAAGAAACAAAATTTTGTTGCTCTTTCAACCACTGAGGCCGATTATATTGCAGCTGGTTGCTGTTGTGCACAAATTCTTTGGATGTCACAAACACTTTTAGATTATGGCATTTCTCATTCTTGCACCCCTATTAAATATGATAACACTAGCTCAATCAATCTCACGAAAAACCCAATTTGTCACTCACGCACGAAGCACATTGAAATTAGACACCATTTTCTTCGTGACCATCAATAAAAGGGAGATATTCATCTTGAATTTATTGATACTACTTATCGGCTAGCCGATATTTTCACCAAACCGCTTCCGGAAGATCGCTTCACCTTCCTTTGCCAAGAATTAGGCATTTTATCTTTTAACACTTAATTCTTCTTGGCCGGCACACCGACGGTATACGGTGGTATACCGACGGCATGCCATTTTTCGATTCAGAATTAGGTTCTGTCTCGAAACTCGGCATACCGCCGATATACGTCGGCATACCGACGGTATGTCGGATCGCGGCGGACAGCTTTTTCAAATCCAGATCCGGGCCAACCTTTCCTCTTTTCTCTCCTTATTCTTCTCAACCCTCATTTAATTCTTTCACATCCATCACATCCCTTTTAATTACCCTCTCATCTTCCCAATTCATAACTTCCTATCACATTTACTACCTATCTCTTCACATCCCCCATTACTCCTTTTTTTACTCCCCTATTATCATTTCCAACGTACTATCTCTTCATATCCCCCATTACTTTCTCTTTAACCGTTCCCCAACCCACCCCTTCCATTCCCAACTCCACAACCATTCACTTCCCTCCTTCCTTTTAAAAACCCTATCTTTCTTTTTTTTTCTTCATTATCTATCATTCTCTCATCCTCACCAAAACCATAACTTCCTCCTCCAAATCTCTTCAAACGTGTCATGCCAGCAGGAAAGCAGAACCTTTACTACGGCTCCTTCATCACTCTCCTTCTGGAAGCCAAATAAGTCGATCTCTTCCTTTGCTCCTCGGACGGCGTCCCTTCCTATCTCGCTGTTTCCTGCTCCGCTAGTGGTGCCTCTACTTCGCGTGCTTCTTCTTCCCAAGAGCCACCAGCTTCCACTCATGCTGCTCCCGCATCTACTCCACTTGCCTCCGGCCGCTGCATGCCGCTGACTCAGCAGCACTTCGACATGCGCATGGCGCAGGCAGAGGAACAGATGAGGGCTCATACTCGTGGCCTTGGCAATCTGATTCAGTCCCACTTCCATGACCAAGCATATTTTATTCAGCGCACTATTCAGGACCGGGACATGTTTCTGGATCTGAATCTCCAAGATCCTATGTACCAGGCTCCGTGCTTTTCTGATCCCAATACCTATGGGTTCATGTACCCGGACGGCATTGATCCTTACGGCGCCTTTCAACAAGCTCAGGATGGTGGGGACGATCTGGCGGACGATTAGGGGTGGCTTCCTTTTGGTGATGGTATCGAATAATGAGTGTCTTAGTTTGTTGTGTTTTTTTATTTTGTCTTTTGCGGTCCTTCGGGGACCTATGTGTGGTTGGTTCTAGTACTTTACAGTCCTGCGGGGACTTGGTTTGTGTCTTTCTCTTGTTGGTAAACTCTCGTAGGGGAGAGTCTTTAAAATTGTCTTATGTAGTATGAATGTCTTGCATGTATTCTCTTTCACTTCCATATATCAATACAAGCTTTTTATTCTATGCTCTTGTCCTTATTATTGCTATCTTTTTTTTTCCATCTTTGACTAAGTGATAAAGGGGGAGAAAACGTATTGAGGGGGAGTTGTCTACCTACGGGGGAGTTACTCCCTGAAGATGCTATCTCTCTATTTTGTCAATTATCAAAATAGGGGAGATTGTTGGCACATTTTATTTTGATATATTAACAGCATCTTCGTAGTTTAGTTTTCTGTGTCTTCAGATTAATATCTTCTCAGAAGCTCTACTACATAAAGCCTTTCCGTTCAAGTGCAACCATCCTTTGCATCGAAGACTGAAGCAGTTACCGACGCTCCTTGCATAAGACGGCTTCCTCCTGCTTAGAGTCTTCGTATCTGTACAAAGTCTAGGTATATCTGTAAACACGTAAGGACGGATGACAAGTAAAAACACAAGTCAAAAATTAATTACTTACAGAGCGGCATACCGACGGCATGCTTCGGCATACCGGCGGTATACCATTTTTATCGTCCACAAAGTTGCTGTGATAAATTGTCGGCATACCGACGGTATGCTCTGGCATACTGGCGGTATACCATTTTTTATCGACCCAAAACTTGTTGTGACAAATTGTCGGCATACCGACGGTATGCTCCGGCATACCGACGGTATACCATTTTGTGGACCACAAAACGTTCTGTGATAAAACGTCGGCATACCGACTGTATACTCCGGTACACCGGCAGTATACCGTTTTGTTTACCTGAAAATGTTCTGTGATAAAACGTCGGTATACCGACGGTATGCCGCGGCATACCGACGGTATACCGGTTTATAAATATTTGATTTTTGAATTACTCTGACTAGCATTAATGGCCGCATTTAATGCTCTCAAACGGTTATTAATATGACCGTTACTATTTGATCGGTATACCGACGGTATGCCGGTCTGCCTGTATCCAGAGCATTAAATGCCACCCACTCTTAGTTTCTCTATAAATGAAAGCTCTCTCTTGAGGCTTTCACCAACTCTTGCCATAAATTTTCCAAGCAACCAAGAGCTCCACCATTAATACTCTACCAAGCTTTTAATTGTCATCCTCTCCCAAAGTGCTAGAGTATTTAAGAGTTATAATTTTCGATCTTCACGTGTTAGAAGATCAACAAGTTCTCTTCTCATTTGTTTGAAGTTGGCGAGCCTTCGTAAGAAAACTCGTGTGTTGAAGTTGGCGAGTCTTCGGATCCAAACTCGTGTTGAAGTTGGCGAGTTCTTCGGATCCAAACTCGTGTGTACTATTTGATTAAATAGTGGATTTAAGCCGGAGAGAGTTCCGGGACTAGATTGCCTCAAGCGAGGATACCAGGATACATCTTGTGTTTGATCTTCTCACTCTTTACTATTATTTATCATATATTGCTTCTGTTGCACTAGTTATTTTTTATTTCCCTATTCACCCCCCAGGGTTCTACAATATTGTTCATAAGTTTTGGCAAGGTGTACTTGCCTATGTTTTTCTCTTTGAAAAAAGAAGAAAAGAAGAAGAAGAAAATAATGAATGAATGAGAAGAGAGAAAGGAAGGGGGAATTATATATGGGGATGGTGGTAGGTAGGGGGTTAACTTGTTGAACCAAAAATAACCAAGCCAAACCAATAATGAACCAAGTTAAACCATGATGAACCTAAACAAGATTAAATCAAAATCATCTAGCAAGACAAGACAAGCAAAAATACTGGACAGGATACCGTACACGTATACTGGAAATACGTATACGGAAAATGGGGATTTGTATATAAAGTTTCCTTTGCATATAAAACCAACCCAAACCAAACCAAGTCCAAGCCAAGCCAAGTTGGACCAAACCAAATAAAACCAAGTCCAAGTTAAACCTAGTCATGATAATCCTACACTTCGAAAAATTATAAAATATCATGAAAATCGAGAAATATGAAATACGGCTCAAATAAATACGTATCCGTATATAAATACCGATACAGTGAGACGGGGTCTCACAAAAACCATTTGTATCGCAAAATATTTTGAAATCAGAATTTGTGAATTCGTCTCTATGATCACTTCGGATATGAGTAATCATGAAACCTTTTTCATTTTGTACCTTTTTGTAGAAAATCTCAAATTCAAAAGTGCATTGCTTTTGTTTGATAAAAAAAAAAACCCATGTTTATCGTGAGAAATCATCAATAATTAGCAGAGAGCTTACCGCCAACGCAGGCAACTCTACTAGGCCTAAATAAATCTATATGAATTAATTGCAAAGGTCTAGAAGTGCTTACATCGTTGATAGATTTAAAAGAGGATATAGTTGCCTTATTTTTCTCGTAGTCAGCATATACCATATCTCTCTTAAGTGATATTTCTAGTAGTCCTTTTACCTACACTGATAGTACTTTCTAAAAAAGAACACATAAATATTGTCCTCCATGATTCCATTATAAACTAGATTACCAGTAGACATATCATATATAGAATATTTGCCTTTAACGAAAGTAATACCATAAACATTATCGACAAGATGATTAATGCTTAACAGGTTATGTTCTAATTCTGTTACCAAACAAACGTATTTTATTTCTGGATAAGGGTATATACCAACAGTACCATTACCTATTATATTATATCTCAAATTATTTTCGAAGGAGACGTGTCCTTCTCTTTTCATCGATAGTGCCATAAACAAAGATGCGTCACCTGTCATGTGCTACGAACATCTGCTATCGAAGATCTATTTGCTTCTAGCATGAAAGGGTTAGCCCACCTACAAGACAAGTAGATGTAACCTTTGGTGCCCTTTCTTTGAGGGTCCAGCATTGTTAGCTTTTGGTATCCAGGTATATTTATTCATGTCTACCAGCTTTCTTATTCAAAAATACTGTGAAATATGCCCGTGTTGACTACAGTATATGCAGATAATTCTAGAGTGAGTATCCTTTGGTTTTGTACAGACATTAGTCTTTTGTGTCTTCCATGGATACTTGTAAGTAAAACATGATTGTATAGAACAAGTGGCTTGCGTGCTTTCTTTGATCGTGTCCTATTTAGTATGTACTATATGGTAGGACAGATCATAGGCAGTGTAACATGAGCAACCTATTTGTCTAATTTTATCTCTAACTTTTTAGAGATTGAACAAGCTGCTGCATGTTTCTCAGTCATATTTTTTAGCCTTTGTTCAGTATCTATTCTTAGTCTCTTCTCAGAATCATATATAAGAAGCACTTTTGCATAGTCCTTCTCTCTCTCTCTCTCTCTTTGATCAACCGTGTATTGGGCTTCATGAAGACTTAGCTTAATATTAGCTAATTCTTCCGTGTTACCTGTGGTAGATGTCTCTTTTATTTCTTGCAATAAGTTAAACAGTCTAGCCACTTTGGCTGTATATGCTTTTATCACTTTTCAAGATTGGTTATACTTATCTAACACACCTTTGTGTTTTTCAAGTAAATTGCTAAAAGTATCAGAGAGTTCATCAAAAGTAAAATTATCGTATAGAGGAATATCTGATACTTGATCAAATGCCATTAAGCAGACATTTGGAGATCTGTTTGTCTTTCTTCCTCTTCTGATTCACTAGCCTCGCTTTCATGCCAGATGCTTGTATACGTGTACTTACAACCAGTTGTTGACTTTTGGCTTGATCGTTCATATCGACTGCTTTTCTTGACTATTAGACAGTCCTTCTTTATATGCCCAGTCTTTTTGCATCCATAGCATATCGTTTCTTCTTTATTGCTTTCTTGGACGTCTTTCTTCTTTCGATTTGATTTCTCAAACCTTAAGAACTTTCTAAAGTTTTTGACCAATAGGCTTGTTTATCTCCATCTGACTCTTCTTCGTCAGTGTCTTCACTGGAGAATCTTTTGGCTTGTACTTTGAAGGCGATAGTTTTTCTTTTGGAGTTGCCACTTCAAAGTCTTGTAGGTCAAGCTCATGAGTCATGAGTTTATCCATCAGCGTCTCTAGTGATATTGTGGTGAGATCGTTTCCTTCAATGATTGCTGTTGCCTTCGGGTTCCAATTCTTTGTCAATCCCCTAAGCACCTTTCTGATATTTTCATGGTTACTATAATATTTACCAAGAGAAGATAGAGGATTAGTTATATCTAGGAAATATGTGAACATTTGTGTGATTGACTCATTTGATTTTCTCTTGAAAGCTACATACTCTTGTGTTAGTCTGCTGATCTTAGATTACTTTACTTGTGAAGTTCCTTCATGAGTTACCTTAAGAAGTTTTTAGATTTCGTACGAAGTGGTACATGTAGATACTCTATTGAACTCAGTCTTGTCAATAACACAGAATAGTGCATTGATCACTCTTGCATCAAGACTGGCTTATGTCTTCTCTGAATCCGTGTATCTATCATGTGGCTTGTCCAGAAGATTACCGTCAATTACTATTTTTGGTGGCTTTTTATAGCCGTCTATAACTATCGACTAAAGATCGAAGATATAGATTTCACGGCTGCAATATATATACTCTCGATTTTTGTGTTTTCCAAAAGATATAGTTTATTCCATCAAATAGTAGGGGTCTATTTGTGGATTGCCCTTCACCTATGAATATATATTTCACGGCTGCCATATATATACTCTCTAGAGTGTTATATTTGTATATAACCCTCTCTGATACCAATTGTAGGAACGTTGAGCACCTTTAAAGGGGGTGAATAAAGTGCGTGTGTGCAACGATAATATAATCACTAATTAAAAATATTCTAAGCAGTATCACAGGTATACAGTAATGAGTAAACTATAAAATATAAATACAGAGAATAAAGAGCATCAAAAAAGCAAACTCATGACACAGTTTTGTATACTGGTTTCCCTCTGAGAGTACAAGTCCAGTCTCGAGTACTCTTGTACGATGTTAATCCACTATGGCACAAGCTTTAACCGAGCGCTTGCATCTCCTTACAACCACGAGTTTTAATCCGAAGGACCTGCAACTTCAAATACAGCAAACTTGAAAACTTGAACGTTTTCGAAGAACCTTCTTTACAACTCAAACAACCAAACTCTATATTAAAACGAAATGGCGCATGGCTTGGGTGGGAGTCGTTAAAGGCTAGATATGAAAGTGAATAGATCTGGAATGCTTTTAAATAGAGAGAGAAGAGTGGAATGAATGAATAATTTTGAATAAGAAGTTCTCCTCTATTTATAACATTTTTTAGGGCAGAACTCGACATGCGTTCGGGTCCACAAAATTCATAATTTGAAAAGTGGTCACAGATATTCAGGTAGACCAAAATGTTCTAGAAACAGAACAACAAAACTCAGGTAGAGTTCAGGCCGAACTCAGGTAGGGTTCTTATGTGAATATCTGTTCAAATAATGTATGGACTTTTTGTATGGTTATTTGATATGGGATTGATATAGGATTGGGTATAGGAATTGATATATGATTAGGAATATAGGTAGGGTCATTTTGGACAGTGGATTTCAGTCTAGAAAGCCAGTTGCAAATTTGATCAGCCATAAATTTTTTCTAGACCTAATAAAGGGAAAAATACAGAAAAAATAGAAAAAAAATCTTGATATGCATCTGTAGTTTTTGTATGACGAAGACGACGAGTAGTTGCTTGTTGGAAGTAGACGTTCTTATTTTTGTACATGTAGTATAATTATTTATGTATCGACCAAAGTTTATGTTGATTATCAAAATCAGATGCGACTATGACCAATGGGCCAACAGGCCTTGGGATATAGTGGGTGGTGACCAAAAAAATATGGGGGTCGAGTTTGGTGATGGAAAGAGGGGGTTGGGTAGCCAAGAGTAGATGTATATATATAAGGTTTTGATCCTCTATGAATTATAGAAATTTAGGTTTTGGTTTGGATTGAATTGGATTTTATTTGGTCTTCCAATCAATTAATTAGGATAATAGCAGTAATGGTTTCTTTATATGAGTATGATGTTTGACTTTGGTCAAAGTTATAGAGATTTGATCACATGGCTACTTTTAAATTGATTTAAATCAATTTAATAGGGTTCTACTATGAGTTGGCACCCTAGGGTGGTCCCCACTAAGTTAGGTTAACTAGGTTTAAGTTCCAAAAATATTTCCAATAGGAATAAACACCGAAATGACTTGAAACGGGTCTTATGTGACTTTTGAAAATAAGTAGCACATGGGAACTCAATTGTGTGGGACACCATAGGCATGTGTGTAGTAGCCTAAAATAAGTCAAAATTATATATTGGGTTGTTTAGGTTGGAACGATGTCCAGTCTCAAAATCAAGTTGGAAAGTACGACAAATTTTACAGTAGATAACCTTTTGGGCTAAATTGACCCAAAAGTTGGGCGACGAAAATAGAATACGAGAGAACATATTCGAGTAGGATATGATATATCAAAGTGAAGATAAACCTAGATCAAGACTCATGAAGGAAGTTGCTAGAGATTGGCATATCTTGTGCTCCAAAAATCAAAGCTACGAAAAAATGTATTTTATGATCATAAATAATAGTGAAAAAATATATCTTTTAATAACTATACTAAAAAAATAATTCTAAAAATCCAGGGGGCTTACACCTGTTGATCTCTACAGGTTGTTGCTGAGCTGGCTTTATAGAATAGTTGGTAATTGACAGTTATATCTTCAGGATATTAGGTATATTAGTGGTTGAATTTATCATATTCCTCCATTAATAAGTTTTATTATCATTGATTATTCTGCTGATATAGCCTAGTTTCACAAGCTTTACTTCTTTGTTATGAGCTTGTTTTGACAATATTATTAATGTTTGGCCAACTTTATTACATATTATCTTTCTTGGTATTTTATTCTTGTGGAATCGGTGCATTACTGTTTGATCATCATTGGTGCACTTGGTCCTCACTTGAGATGATATCCTATGGATTGAGATATAGTTTGACTTGCTAGATATAGATAGATATGACCTCTAGACAACTTGTACTTATTCTAGTTTGGCTGGAGTCCACTTGATATGTAGCAGACAATTTACGTATTTTGGGATTGGGGCGTTACAATAGGAGTTTTGATAGGTTTGGAGTTATCCATATCAAACTTTTTGAGCAACTCCTTTATGTACTTAGCCTGATTGATGAATATTCTTTGTGATGTTTGCTTGATTTGCAGGCCGAAGAAGAAGGTGAGTTCTCCCATCAGCATATTTCAAATTCTTGTTGCATATACTTAGAAAACTCGTTACATAGCATCTCATTAGTGGATCCAAATATGATATCATCAACATAAATCTGTACTAAAAGCATAGAACCAACAAAGTTTTACGAAAAGGGTCTGTAAAGACTCTTACCGAATTTTCAATTTTTTATTTATTTATTCTATTTTTTCAAATAAATCATGTTTTGAAACAAATTCACTTTGAAATGTTTAAACATTATTTTCCTTTTATTTTTGAATTTCAAAATCTAGTTAAAATTTATGGTTTGAAAATCACAATTAGTTTTAATAAAAACTATTTTCTTGAAGTTTCATTATTGGAATCATGAGAGATGTTTTGGTTATTATTTTGTTTTTAAAAATTTGGCTTCAAGAATGATTTTGGAAATCATAAATATTTTTGAATGATAAAAGGATTTGTCGATTTATTTTTATAAACAAGGTTTTGATTTAAAAAAAATACTCTACGTTATTTAACTTCATCAAATATTATTTTAAATTAATAAGTTATTTGATTTTATTTGAATTAATATGATTTGAATTATTTGATAAAATAGAATATTACTTTAAATTATCATCCTAATTATTTATAGAATAGTGATTAGATTGGATTTTGTTTTTAAAATCTATTTGGTTTAAAATTAAGGGAAAGGTTTATCTATTACAAATGCTAATCCTTATCAGTTTAGGAGTTTACCACCTATTTAAGGGAGCTTTCCCCTTTGATTTTCCCCACTATCAACCATCAACACAACCAATTGTGTTGTCCATCGTGTCTATGTCCGTTCTTGGCCTCCACTATTTTATTAAATGTACATCTTTTCTCTTTCGTGTCCAACACATGCGGACACGAATACAATTCAAAATTTCCCGTTGGACACTCGAAACAATCCTAAACCTAATCTTGACCGCTTATAGTCCCTGGCCGAGCCTCCTCTGCTGCGGCCACGCCCCAACTCTGTTGTCCGTGCTCCTCACCGTTCTTCTCCGTAGCCATTTTTCCCGTGGCTGCGTGTTTCTCTACCACGCCATCCTGGCAACCCCATGCCGACAGCACATCGGCCACCACCCGGTCGACCACTTCCTTCGACCACCCATCCGAACTCCCCTCTCTGCCGCTAGTGTCACCAACCAACACCTAGCCTTCCCGGCCTAGTCGCTACCACCACCCTCTATAATAAACCTGCCGACCGGCAGCGAGCCAGCGCCTAGCATTCTACGCGATGGCATCGCCGATATCCTTCGCTTGCGGTCGGGCTGTGAGACGCCTTCAAGGCCAGATCTGCCAGCATCCGCCAGCGCACTCTCCTCCGTCCTGCGACCGTTCGGCCCACCAAACTTTAAGGCCTTCCCCGCGTGTGCCATGGACGAGCCTCTATACCTCACAGGCGAGCTCGTTCTTTCCTCGACGACTTCCATGTCGAGCAGCCTCGTGCCAAACTCCTTCGCCCTGTCTCCGTAGTTGATACGGAGCGCCCGCAGTTAGCCGCTTTCGGTCGATGAGGACACCTTGTCGATCTTCGCAGTCCGGCACCACCAACTTCCTGTGCATCGCGGTCGTCGAGAGCCGTGTCAGCGTTCTCACTAAGCGCTGTGTCGCAGTGCCACCATAGCACCTGCGCCGCCGTTGAGGGCTACCCAAGGGCCCGGTGAGCTCTCCTCCCTCTCTTTCCTTTCTCTTTCGATCTTCCCCCTCTCTCTCCCTTCAAATCTATCTTTCTTTCGCTCCCTGATCTCTCTCTCTCCCCCTCTTTTAATTATGTTTTACTTTTTTTATTATCTGATTTTATTTTAAATTTCAATTTTGGCCGAGAGTGATTATGGGCTTTAGGGAAACTTTTGATTTAATTGATTATGGGCCTATTAGTCTTGGGCCTTAAAAAAATGTTTAGATGTATTTGGGTCTATCATTAAATTATTAGTATTGGGCCTTCCTATTAAGTTGAGCTTTTGACTAAAAATGGCTTTATATAAATAAATATTTTTGAGTGTGTATATATATGAAAAGAATTGTATGGGCTTATTTAATATTTCATTTTTGGACTTATAAAAATAATAATAAATGATATTGGGCCTTAATAAATAAGGCATTTCAGCATTAATATATATATATTCTTAATAAGATTTTCTAAAATTAGATTTATAAAACTATATATATATATATATATATATATATATATATATATATATAGAGAGAGAGAGAGAGAGAGAATAAGAGAGGTGAGGTGCCACCCTATGGGTGGTGGCTATGTGTCACCCCCCTATGCTATCATCATATATCGAAAAGTGTGCAAGTGCATGATGATAGCATGGGGTGACATATAGCCACCTCAACGTGTGGTGGCACCTCACCTCCCTTACTCTCTCTCTCTCTATATATATATATATATTTTTTTTTCTCTATATATATATATATATATATATATATATTTATATATATATATGACAATATAATATATATATAATAATATAATATATATAACAATATAATATAGATATATGTATATATTATTAATAATTAATTATTTCTATTCCAATAAGTTTTTTATATGTATATAAAATAGATTTTATATAAGTATTTTCTAAATATCTAGTATCTTTACTGAAAAGGGGGATTTATTAAATAAATATACATTTTTGGGTTTGGGATTCGTGGGGTTTAGTTGAATAACATAATCAATCACTCTTAGCAAATTGTCTTTTTCAAATATTTTCTAATTGTAAATCTCATGTCTCTTTCTTGCGGGCAGTTGCAGACCGATTATCTAAATTTGTGCCAATCTCCAACATATGAACCTATTTAGCGTCAATACGTTCGCATCGCCCACATCGACTCTAGCTAATTAAGGCGAGTACATTTTCTGATAGTTTTCATACTTGATAGTTTCTACGATTCATGTTTAAAGTACTATTTTACATTGATTTCTAGTTTTTGTTCTCGACACGATGGTTATACGGAATAGTATGTTATGGATTTATTTGATTACATTATTTTCTACTTGACTAGATTACCATGACTCTCTTACATGCATCACTTATATTTATCTAGCTGGTCTTACATCTTTATTTACACATCAGACTTGGATCTATTAGTACTAGTCAGGCGAGGAAATACTTTAGTAGACATGTAAATATTCCCAAAATCAGGAACCACTCCATCAAGTCCAAATATGAACGATAGCGCTCGCACACTTTACGTGCAGGATGTCGTATCTACCCTTAGTCGTTCACTTGTCGAAAGTGGTATTTCAACACACTAGATAGGTGTAGTCTTTCTGGTTCCACTTTATAAATTGCTAGTTGCATGTCTTATCTATTTTATTACTATTCTCCTTACTTGTCATTATTACCATACTGATCTGTTTCACTCTATGTTTCGTTCTATCTGTTCATCGTGTATTTCATTACTGTTTACTATTTATAGACTTTATCAATTATTGGAACTGCTGTTAGAGATGTATTTGTTCTATTTCTGACTGGAAATCTATATTTTCAGCTTAGTCATTTGCTACGCAATGCATTTAGATCGTTGGAAGAAATATGGATATATTTTAAAGGTCGATCCTAGAGAGTAGTTAGATAGATGAGTTGTTCATAAAGTTTTAATTAGTTGTTTTCGATTTTGTAAGACTTTGTATTTTATTCAAGTGCAATCTTTGAATATTATAATTTTGTTTAATATTGTGAATAAGCAAATAAAGAGATTTATTTTATAAGTCAATATTGTGTACTTGACCATTGAGGTCTAGACAACATTATTCCGTCGATTATATGATGTAGGCTAGACTTGGCCACGTACTCATATCCCGAAATGCGAGTGCAGGTTATGACAAGTTTTTTTGGTGGCCCATGTAGGTCAATTTTTGTAAATTGTGCAAACTCGTGGTAATACCTATATTAGTCGTACTACTGCGAGCCTGCGGATATGATACTCATTCACAATTAGGTTGATTTATTTTTTACGAAAATGACTAGGCCTAGGACTAAGTATACCGTGGGCAACCCGTAGATAGTAATATACATTGAATTTGAGTACCCTATTTGAGGAATTTGAAATATTTTATGTGATAACATTGTGTTTTGATAGGATGGTATAATCAAAGGTGGGTAGAGTCCTCGATTGATGAATTGTGTCTTTGAAGTTAACCAACTGTTGAAGATGAAAATTGTTAGCTTTCGGTGTCAATGAGGCTTAAAATTCTATGTGGTTTGATGACTTTTTTGCTAATTTATGGTTGAATTTTAATTTTAAAGGAAATGATTTTCAACAATAAAATCGAGATAAAAATTGGAGATTTATTGGATTTAAAACTTTGAGGATATCGTGACATAATAGATTTAAGTTGAAATTTTAAAGTATTTAAATTTTAAACATTTTAAATTTTTGGATTTTGGATTTTTGAATTTAAAATTTTGAGGAAGTTATGAAAAAGTGGATTTAAAATTAAAATATTTTGGAAGAATTTTGTGGAGTTTAAATTTGAGGATAAATATCAAGTTAGATAAGTTGAATATTCGGTTAAGTCTTAATGTGACCGATTTACCCTATTTTGCAATCAACTTCACTACAGCGCCAGCTGGTAAAGCAATATTGACGATTTTATTAAATCACAATCTTGAAAATTATGATAAGTATGGTGTAGTGATTTAGAATTTTAAGGATTGAAATTGAGGAACTTCTGAAATATTCTTGAGGATACGAATTTATAAGATTGATGGGATAATTTACGTTAGATGTCATGTATGAGAGGCTCCTCTAAGCAACTACCTTCGTTAATATGTCATATATTTTCCTTCTTCCGTTTCCACCCTTGCCAACAATTAGCTTTCTTATTAAGAAATTCCTACTAAATTCTATATGACCAAACTAATTGAGTTTATCTGTCCTAGAATTTATCCGTCCTCGGAATCTCTTAAATTTTGAGGACGAAATTTTTCAAAGGTGAGTAGATTTGTAACCCCTCTTCCTGAATTTTTAATTTTTAATTATTTGTTCTATTTTTTCAAATAAATCATGTTTTGAAATAAGTTTATTTTGAAACGTATAAACATTATTTTGCTATTATTTTGAATTTAAAAAAAACTAGTTAAAATTTATGGTTTGAAAATCATAATTAATTTTAATAAAAACTATTTTCTTGAAGTTTCATTATTGGAATCATGAAAGGTGTTTTGGTTATTATTTTGGATTTTTAAAAGATTTGGATTCAAGAATGATTTAGAAATCATAAATATTTTTGAACGATAAATGGGCTTGTCCATTTTTAAAAATATATGGTTTTAATTTATCAAAATACATACTCTACTTATTTGATGACATCAAATATTATTCTAAATTAATAAGTTATTTGATTTAATTTGAAATAATATGATTTAAATTATTTGATAAACTAGAATATTACTTTAAATTATTATCCTAATCATTTATAGGGTAGTGATAGATTAGATTTTGTTTCTAAAATATATTTGATTCAAAATTAAGGGGAAGACTTATCTATTAGAAATTCTAATCCTTATCAGTTTTAGAGTTTTCCACCTATTTAAGGGAACCTTTCCTTTTAATTTTTCTCACATCCAAACATTTCCTCAACCATTTCCACCATCATCCATCAACACAACCAATTGTGTTATGCACCGTGTCTGTGTCCGTCTGTGGCCTCCACTATTTTATTAGATGTACATCTTTTCTCTTCCATATCCTACACATCCGGACAGGAATACAAACCACAATTTTCTGTCGGACACCCGACACAACCCTAAACCTACCCATGGCTGCCAATAGTCTATGGCCGAGCCTCCTTTGCTGCGGCCATGCCCCAACGTTGCTGTTCATGCTCCTTGCCGTTCCATCTCCCTGGTCATTTTTCCTATGGCTGCGTGTTTGTTGTGGGACAACGAAAATAAACCCAAGAAAATCAGAGAAAATTCACAACCACAAAGACAATGATTTACGTGGTTCGACCAAGATGCCTACTTCCACAAATGAGGGTGATTTAGTTCCACTATGAAGAAAAAAATGAATTACAATAGCTCTCAACACTTCTCTCCTTACACTCAAGAACTCGATCTCTATCACAAAGATAAAAAAAACCCTCTCAAATTTTTGTGTTGAACTTATTCAACAACTTTAACTCTCTTGTGTTGAACTTATTCAACAATTTGAGCACAATGAGATGTATAAAGGAGCACCCGTAGACCTCTTTATATAGAAATCCAATCCTATGTAGGCTAAAAAATATAATCCTATGTAGGATTACCACATATAATCAAATCCAATCTTATATAGGATTACTATATATGTAGGATTACCACATATATGGTCAAATCCAATCTTATATAGGATTACCATATATATGGTCAAAAAAGGTCATGGGCCTATTTGGGACATATTTCTTCATATCTCTACCTCGGCAAGATTTTGCCACAAAATCGAGCCGACACTTCTCCACCGCATAGTTTCACCAAATCAACCACTCGTCAAGGGCTCTCAAACAATTGGTAGGACATGGAGCAAGTCCAAGAAATGTTGGAACTTAGCTCCAGGAACAACCTTAGTCAACATATCAGCGGGGTTGTCCTTGGTATGCACCTTTTCAAGTGCAATATCACCGTCTTCTACAACATCCCGTATGAAGTGGTAGCGAACATCAATATGCTTGGTCCTTGCATGACGGACTTGATTCTTTACCAAGTGGATAGCACTCATACTATCACAATGCACATCAAATACATCATGCTTCACCCCCAAGTCATTAATCAAACCACGAAGCCATAGGCCTTCTTTTACTGCCTCTGTTATCGCCATATACTCTGCTTCCGTAGTCGATAGTGCAACCGTAGCCTGCAATATAGGCCTCCAACTGACTGGTGCACCATATAAAACAAATACGTATCCAGTAGTTGACCTACGTCTATCCAGATCACCAGCATAGTCTGAATCCACATATCCACTGACTTGACTAAAGTCTCCACCAAAGTGTAATCCCACATCAGTGGTGTCCTTCAAGTACCTGAATATCCACTTCACAGCCTCCCAGTGCTTCTTTCCCGTATTAGCCATAAAGCGACTAACCACACTTATGGCTTGTGCAATGTCTGGTCGAGTGCACACCATAGCATACATTAAGCTGCCAACTGCACTCGCATAAGGAACTCGAACCATGTGCTCCTTCTCCTCATTTGTAGTAGGGGATAACTTGGCTGAGAGCCTAAAGTGGCCAGCCAAGGGAGTAGAAACAGTCTTTGCATCTTCCATACCAAAACGAGCAATGATCTTCTTAATGTACGACTTCTGCGACAAAGCCAATTTTTGATTCTCCTTCTCCCTTTTAATCTCCATCCCCAAAATCTTTTTGGCTCTACCCAAGTCTTTCATCTCAAACTCCGAGCTAAGTTGAGATTTTAGTTTATCTATCTCTAGCATACTTTTTGAGGCAATAAGTATATCATCCACATAAAGCAATAGATAGATATAGTCTCCACCATAAAGTCTATGAAAGTAAACACAACAATCATACTTACTTCGGGTGAAATCATGCCGTATCATGAAGGTGTCGAACCGCTTGTACCACTGTCGAGGTGACTGCTTTAACCCGTACAACGATTTTTCAACAAACACAGATGATTTTCCTTGCCAACCACCTTGAAGCCCTCCGGTTGATGTATATAAATTTTTTCATCAAGATCGCCATGCAAGAATGCTGTCTTCACATCGAGTTGCTCTAACTCGAGATCATGATGAGCTACCAAGCTCAACAATACGCGAATAGAAGTATGCTTGACCACCGAAGAAAATATCTCATTGTAGTCCACTCCCTCCTTTTGTGCGAAGCCCTTTGCTACTAATCTTGCCTTGAACATAGTGCCACCTGACTCTGGAGAAGGTTCCTTCTTTTTGTACACCCACTTGCAGCCTATAGCCTTCTTGCCTTTGGACAATGGAACCAGATCCGTTGTACAATTTTTGTGGAGAGACTCAATCTCTTCCTGCATAGCCACCATCCAGTTCTCGCTGCTAGTATCTTTGACCACCTTTCTGAATGTGATAGGCGCATCATCCTCCACTGGTAGTGCATATGCCACCACATTTAGCTGTCCATAATGTTTATCGGTTCCTCAAATCAATACATATGTACTGGCTTGACTGTTTTCCTTGGCCTAGTGGTGGCCAAAGAATCTTGCTGCTGGTGCGGCTCATCCTTTGGTTGTCGCTCTTGTGGGGCTTGATGAACATCTTCAGAAACCTCTACCTCATTTGATGCATCCTCAGACGACTCAATCTCAATTATTTGAGATTTGCCAGATACTCCACCATCATGATCGGACTCACTCTTCTTGTTCGAAGCCAACACTGAAGACTCGTCGAATGTGACATCCCTGCTGATTAAGAACTTCTTATCCTCCAAGCAATACAGACAGTAGCCCTTCACTCCTTGTGCATATCCCAAGAATATTGCTTTCTTGGCTCTCGGGTCCAACTTACCCTTATTGACATGATAGTAAGCTTTGCATCCAAACACGCACAAAGTGCTGTAATGTGCTGGTTTGCCGGTCATCACCTCATATGGAGTCTTACAATTTATAGTCGGAGTTGGTGATCTATTAACCAAGTACCGTGCCATGTGTATAGCATCCGCCCACCATTCCTTGCCTAAACCGGCATTGGAGAGCATACATCTTGCTTTCTCAAGCAAGGTTCGATTCATCCTCTCTGCTAACCCATTCTGTTGCGGTGTGTTCCTAATAGTCCAATGTCGAACGATACCTTCTTAAGCACAGAAATCTTTGAAAGGTCCAGGTATATTCAGTACCATTATCAGACCTCATCGTCTTTACCTTTATGCCTGTTCTGTTCTCCATAGTTGCTTTCCACTGCTTGAACTTTTTGAACACTTCATCCTTGGTTTTGATGAAATACAACTAACATAACGTATATAATCATCAGTAAAAGTGACATAGTACCTTGCTCCATTCATGGAAGGAATCCTGCTAGGTGCCCACACATCTGTATGCACATAGTCGAGAATACCTCTTGTCTTCTGCTTGCTTGTATTGAAGGTCACCCTGTGCTGCTTGCCATAAATACAATGCTCACAGAAATCCATACTCGGCTTCTTCAAGTTCTTCAGTAATCCTTGCTTGCTCAGTAAGGACAGGCCTTTCTCGCTCATATGCCCAAGTCGCATATGCCAAAGACGCGTGCTATCAGACAGATCAAATGTACTGACTACTAAAGTCCCAATCATAGTACTTCCTAATAAGATATAAAGGTTACCCTGTCGGTGACCTTTCATCACCACCAAAGAACCATGAACAACCCGCAAGACTCCACCCTCGACGACGAACTTGTTACCATTCGAGTCAAGCGTACTAAGAGAAATAAGATTTTTCTTGAGTTCGGGAACATATCTGACATCGGTCAAAGTTCACACAATTCCATCATATATTTTTACCTTGATAAATCCAATTCCAACAGCTCGACATGCATTATTGTTGCCCATCAACATAGAACCACCATCTATCGCCTTGTAGGAAGAAAACCACTCCCTCTTTGGACACATATGGTACAAGCATCCGAAATCGAGAATCCAACGGTCACTCATGTTGTCATGTGCCACCGAAAAACAGACTCCGTCACTATCAGCTTATGAAGCACAGTTTGCTTCATCACATTCTCTCTCTATCTTATTCTCCTTTCTCTTGTTCTTCTTCTTTGGATGAGAAAACTTATTTGCATAATGTCCTTTTTCATTACAGTTGAATCACTTCACCTTCTCAATAGGTGTTTTGGACTTGAATCTTGACCTTCTGCAAAAAGATGCTTTATCGTTTGTCCTTTCTCTTACCATCAAACCTTGGGCTTGGCCTCCATCATTTTCGCCATTAGATGCCAACCTTCACACCACATTAGACAATAAGGCACTCGTAGCTTCTTCTACGAAAATTGAGTCCTTTCCGTACAATAACGTTTGAATAAGATTCTCATAAGAATCGGGCAAAGAAAATAATAGAATTATCGCCAAACGATCATCTTCTTCATGTATGTCAACATCCTTCAAGTCGAAAATAATTATATTAAATTTTGAAATATGATCCCAAATTGACGTACCTTCCTCCATCACTA
Organism: Iris pallida; assembly: GCA_029216955.1. Lineage (NCBI taxonomy): Eukaryota > Viridiplantae > Streptophyta > Magnoliopsida > Asparagales > Iridaceae > Iris > Iris pallida. Next base: position 29,021,141 of record JANAVB010026999.1, on the reverse strand, counting down.
GTCTGTAGAGCGACTTTAACCTATAAAGTCGGTTGTTGAGATTCTTCGTCATGTAGAGTGATTCCAACTTCAACCAGAGCCCAGCGGCGGTGGTTTCGTCCTTCACAGAGTACACGACATCCCTTTCCAAACACAGGCGAATAGCGGTACATGCTTCGAGATCCATGTCACCCAATCATCAGCGATCATGTCAGTGGGCTTCTTGGACTTTCTCCGTAAAGCTTTGTGAAGCTTTTGAGATATGAGAACGTCATTCATCCGGCTTTTCCAAAAGCCAAAATCATTCTTCCCATTGAACTTCTTATTTTCATACTTTCTGATCCTGCTTGACGGAGCCATATCAAGAATCCACCCAATTAACTTTCTTTGAGAACTTTGTCAAAAATTTTGCTAGACTCCCAAAGCTTTGATACCAATTTGTTGTGGCACAGCGGAAATAAACCTAAGAAAATCAAAAAAAATTCACAAACACAAAGACAATCATTTACGCGGTTTGGCCAAGATGCCTACTTCCACAAATGAGGGTGATTTAGTTCCACTATGAAGAAGAAAAGGAATTACAATAGCTCTCAACACTTCTCTCCTTACACTCAAGAACACGATCTCTATCACAAAAATAGAAAAAAAACTCTCTCAATTTTTTGTGTTGAACTTATTCAACAACTTTAGCTCTCTTGTGTTGAACTTATTCAACAACTTGAGCACAATGAGATGTATAAAGGAGCACCCGCAGACCCCTATAGATAGCATAGAAATCCAATCCTATGTAGGCCAAAAAAATACAATCCTATGTAGGATTACCACATATAATCAAATCCAATCTTATATAGGATTACCATATATGTAGGATTACCACATATATGGTCAAATCTAATATTATATAGGATTACCATATATATGATCAAAAAGGGTCATGGGCCTATTTTTGGACATATTTCTTCAGTGTTTATCCACCACACCTTCCCGGCAACCCCACACCGGTAACACCACGGCTACGACCCGGCCGACCACTAGCTCCGACCATCCATCCCAACTCCCCTCTCTACCGCTAACGTCACCAACCAACACGCCAGCCATCCATACCCAGTCGCAACCACCACCCTCTATCACAAACCTGCCGACCGGTGGAGTGCCAGCTCCCAGCGTTCTGCGCCATGGCACCGCTAACTTCCTCCGTTCGCGATCGGGCTGTGAGCTGCCTTCGAGGGCCATATCCATTGACATGTGCCAATTCATTCTCCTTCGTCCCACGGCTGTCATGACCCGCACCCTAGAGTAAGGGCACGAGACGTGAATACGTCCAGCCTACGTCGCAGTGTCGGCGGTAGAACGCTGTCCTGAGTCACATCATCTAGCAGTATATATCTAAACAGTTTAAATTCCCCGAATAGGGGTGACATAGCAATAATAATAAACTCAATCACAACTAAGGAAGAGATAGCACGATATGAACAGAACTCAAGGAAATGAATTAGATAAAACAGTAGTCTAAGATAATCCCAGCAATACAAGGTCTCAGATAAAAGAATATATACAACTGATCTCCAAATAAAGAGTCTAACTAGAACAAGTCTCCAGACTACAAATGATAACAGACTATCTAATCTAGTCTAAGCAGTCGGGGGAATATCCTCAGCTACAGCTGGGTCCTCCTGGGAGTCCAGCTCAAAGGTGTCATCTAAGGCTGTCCCGTAGTAGGTGTCCAGGCAAGCCTCCTCCTCGTCCTCTGTAATATTTTCAACAGGTCCAGTCAGGACAGGAGCGAGCACAGTACATCTCAACAATTCATAGCAGGTTAGAAAATATGAACATGCAGTAAAGTAAGATACAAGTACTGAAAGAAGTGCAGTATAAAAACAGAGAGAGAACTGTAATAGAAATATCTACTATACATAGGGAACTAGCAGTGACTAGTGAGTCAGAGTACTATATGAACATGTAATACTCCCCCGTACCCCCGATCAATACACAAGGATCCAGCCAGGTTATGTTATATGATGCTATGTAGCAGACCCCGAAGGTGATAGACCCCGAGGGTGATAAGCCCCCGAAGGGTGGTAGACCTCGAAGGTGATACATAGTAGTCCCATAAAAATGGGGATTCTGGGGGTAACCCAACAGTGTAAGTCCCATAGAAATGGGGATTCTGGGAGTAACCCAACAGTGTAAGTCCCATAGAAATAGGGATTCTGGGAGTAACCAAGTGCAGGAATTTAATGACAGTAGAAAGAGGAGTCTCTCCAGGTCCATAAATTTGGACAGCAAGTTAAGTAAAAGAAGGAAATGACAGTTCATCACTTACCCTATAATATTAACCCATGCAAATAGTTCTCTACTCATCAATTCAACCCAAAACTTTAACCAAAGCAAGAATACACATAGGGAACATGTTTAAAATTAAGAACTCAGTCATTAACACCATTATATAGGTTAGAATCATCAGCTAAAATTCAAATTAGAAAACTGGAAGGAAGGGTTAACAGAGAACAGTGTTTTACAGTATCAGTTAATCATGAGAGCCCCAACTCATAGTTAAATCCTAATTACATGGATCCAACACATATTCCAACAAGTAAATCATCTAATCTTAGGCTAACAATTCTGTTGGATTCATTAGACAGTGGAAAACAATTGAATTAAAGGATAAAATGGATCAACAGTTGAAGAAAACTAAATGATGTATCAATGTATCAGAAATTCCACAGTCCCAACCAATTCGAGCCCACAACTCATACAACCTAACAATCCTAACATATCAGAGATTAAACATAAGGTTTAGAGACTAGTTAACCATTTAAACATCATTTAAAAACATTTAAAAGATTAAATCAATCAGAACACTATTTTCAGGAAAATACAGAGAGCTATTCCTCGTGCACGTGTGCATGCGTGTCGTGTGCACGACACGACATAAACTGGGTCGAGTCCCTTTGCAGGGTGGTTCGCCTAGGGTCCCCCTAGGTCTGTGTCACCCTGGTTTGGGTCAACGTGTCCTGTGTCGTGATTGGTACCGGCATATCAGAGCCAAAAACATGCTGAACTAACACAGGCAAAAACCCGTGTACTCATCCGTGCATGTTCGACACGACACCATAGGTCATGCCACTTGGGGAGTGTCATGATAGTCACTGCCCCAACGTGTCCAGTTAAAATCTCGTGCTATAGTGCCGTGTCCAGCGAGCAATCATGCTCGAGTAGCAGGGGAAAAGAACAGTCCCGAGCCAGTGCACACAGTCGTATCCAGCTCGATTTGTACCCGACACGGACACAAAACGACCATGGTGTCTTCACAAAAATCAATGAGCACACATAGATCTACATTCCTATTCAAATCGAATTTAAAAACAGCAAAGTTGATCTCTCAGAGGCATTTGGTCGAACACCTAACACACATGACTGGTACGTGTCCGATACGGATACGAAACGAATCCGAACCCTAGGTTTAGCCTATCCTATAGTAGGGGTAGGGCTAGGGCCTTCCTAAAATGGATTTAAACAGGAATTTTATGGAGTATTGAGAGTTATACCTATTGATGCACAATGAATGGAAAAGCCTTCAAATGGAAGAAACTTCTCAAGCCTCCAAGTCCCACAAATTGTTATCTCCCTGCAAATAAAATATACCAGCAGCAAGAGGGTTGATTTTAGGTCCTAATGGAATTGGTTTGGGGAAGAAAGGATTCAAAATGGATTTTTAATAATTTTTGGAAGATGGAACTCACCTCTTTCCTTAGAACTTTTGAAGAACCTTAAAAAAGACTAGCCCTAAAAACTAGGAGAGTATTTATAATGGGAGAATCCCTAGGTTCAGCTAGGTGGCCGGCCAAGTTAGGTTAGTGTGGGGGTTTGTGCTAGGTTAGCTAGTCCTATCTAGTTTAGTCACAAAATGACTTGTGTAATCACAAGCCATTTATCAAATAACTTGATTTCTACATTCCTAATTCAAGTTCTATGAATCACTAACCACTAACTTGAGTCACACTAGGTTAGACTAGGGTCACTTGACCTAACCAAGCCCAACTAACTATGGTTAGTTCCTAGGTTGGTCTACATGAGTCAAAACTAGTCAAAAATCAAACTAGTCCAAATAAATCCAATATAAATCCTAAAAATTCCCATAAATTCTAATTAATACTAATAAATTTTATTTACCCCAAAAATGACAAATTTACCCTCAAACTAGAAATATGGTAATGACAAATCTACCCTCCTTAAAAGAATTTTGTCCTCGAAATTGAAAGGCGAAATGCAACTGATGAGAAGGATAGAAAGTATACCTCACGGTCCAAAAAGATAGGGGTACCGCTCGCGCATCTCATCCTCCCGCTCCCAGGTAGACTCTCCTAGAGAATGATGCCTCCATGCGATGCGTACCAAAGGTATCACCTGGTTCCTCAGGACCTTCTCCCGTCGATCCAGAATCTCCACTGGCTGCTCTGGATAGCTGAGAGAAGGACCCACCTCAATCTCCGAATGATCGAGCATATGGCTAGGGTCAGCCACGTACCGTCTCAACTGTGATACATGGAATACGTTGTGGACCCCCGCAAGTACAGGCGGCAAGTCTAGCCTGTAAGCCACGTCACCGACTCTTCCGCTGATAACGAAAGGGCCGATGAAGCGCGGGCTAAGCTTTCCGCCTCCACTAAAACATATCGTACCACGAGTCGGAGATATCCTCAAGAAAACCTGGTCTCCGACCTAATCACAAGCACGGTCTCAATTAAATAATAATAAACAAATATGATCAAAATCACAAACAAACAACCTAAATCTAATCCTACTCTAATCTGTACCTCAAACTCCAAGGGCCTCCGGTGGCTATCGGCCCAGTGCCGATGTCTGTCCTGCGCCACGCGAAGTCTGTCCCTGATGAGCTTCACCTTCTCGGCCGCATCCACAATCATCTCTGGCCCCAGCAAAGCTCGCTCACCAACATCATCCCAGGATAAGGGTGTACGGCACCTACGCCCGTACAGAGCCTCGAAAGGTGTCATCTCGATGCTGGCCTGGAAACTATTGTTATAGGCAAACTCCACCAAATGAAGATGATCCTTCCAGGAACCTCTAAAGTCCAGGACGCACGTCCGCAGCATATCCTCAAGGGTCTGAATAGTCCGCTCCGACTGTCCATCCGTCTGGGGGTGGTATGCAGTACTAAACTTGAGCTGAGTGCCCAAGCTGGTCTGCAGACTCCTCCAAAAATGGGAAGTAAAATGGCTATCCCGATCTGAGACGATGCTGACTAGAACTCCGTGGATCCTGACTATCTGCCGCATATACATCTCCGCCAGTCTCTCTGTAGACGTACCCACCTTGAATGGCAAAAAGTGGGCCGATTTGGTCAACCTATCAACGATGACCCAAATTGCGTCTTTCCCTCCTGGAGTACGCGACAATCCTGAGACGAAGTCCATCGTGATATGCTCCCATTTCCACTCGGGAATGGGCAGCGGCTACAACAATCCACCGGGCCTCTGCCTCTCTGCCTTGACCTGCTGAAAGACCAAGCACCTAGCTACGAAGTGGGACACCTCCCGCTTCATTCCTGACCACCATACATGCTCCCGCAGATCTCGGTACATTTGTTGGCACCCGGGTGTATAGAGTACTGCGATCTGTGGGCCTCCTGCATAATCTGCTCTCTGAGCTCCCCGCTAGGCACACATAACCTGGCACCGTGCCTCAGGGCACCATCCTCGGCAAGTGAAAACTCAGGATCCCCCACTTCTATACTGATCTGCTCTCTGATACTCTGAAAAGCTACATCCTCGAACTGGGCCGCCTTGATCCTATCTACCAAGTATGACTGAATCTGCATCCCCCATAGCTGCATCTGCACTCCCGGCACGATCACCTCAATCCCAAGGCTCTCCAAGTCGGCAAGCAAATGCTGATCCATGGTCAAACACATGGCTGTCGGATACCTACTAAAGGTATCGGCAACTACGTTGGCCTTCCCTGGATGATACTGAAGTGCAATGTCGAAGTCCTTCATCAACTCCAACCATCTGCGCTGTCTCATGTTCAACTTCTTCTGAGTGAACACATACTTAAGGCTCTTGTGATCTGTGAAGATCTCCACCCTCTCACCATACAGATAATGCTTCCACAGCTTCAAAGCAAAAATCACTGCTGCCAGCTCCAGGTCGTGGATAGGGTAGTTCTTCTCATGGGAACGTAACTGCCTGGAAGCATAGGCAATCACCTTCCCGTGCTGCTGCAACACACAACCCAGCCCCTTCCCTGAAGCATCACTATAAAAAGTGAATCCACCTGATCCTGAAGGCAACGTCAGAATCGGAGCTGTCGTCAGCCGCTTCTTCAACTCATCAAAAGCTGCCTGACACTCCTCTGACCAAACATACTCAGTATCCTTCCGGGTCAACCGTGTCAACGGCTCTGCGATCCGGAAGAAATCCTGTACGAATCTCCCATAATATCCTGCCAGCCCCAGGAAGCTCCTGATCTCTGCAACTGAAGTCGACGCTACCCATGCCTCGACTACCACAATCTTCTTGGGGTCAACTGAGATACCATCTCCAGTCACCACGTGCCCCAAGAAATTCACCCGGTCTAGGAAGAACTCACACTTGGAGAGCTTCCCGTAAAGCTGCTCCTTCCTGAGAACCTCCAGCACTATCCGCAGATGCTCCTCGTGCTCCTCCTCAGTCTTGGAATATATCAAGATATCATCAATAAACACTACTACAAACTGATCCAGATACTGATGGAACACCTTGTTCATAAGGTTCATAAACACTGCAGGTGCATTGGTTAGCCCAAACGGCATAACCAAAAACTCGAACTGTCCATACCGCGTCCTGAAAGCGGTCTTGGGAATATCCTCCCTCTTCACCTTCACCTGGTGATGTCTCGACCTCAGATCAATCTTAGAAAATACCCGAGCTCCGCTCAACTGGTCAAACAGATCGTCGATCCGCGGCAGTGGGTATCTGTTCTTGATCGTGAGATTGTTGAGTGCCCTATAGTCAATACACATGCGTACTGACCCATCCTTCTTCGGTACGAACAATACTGGTGCACCCCATGGCGACAAACTCGAGCGGATGAAGCTCTTGTCCTGTAGCTCATCCACCTGCTTCTTCAGCTCCACCAGCTCGCTGTTGTTCATCCGATAGACACGCTGAGAAATGGGCTCCGCTCCTGGAACTAAGTCTATCGAGAACTCAATGTCCCTGTCTGGTGGCAGTCCCGGCAACTCCTTCGGAAAAACATCCATATACTATGCTATCAAGGGGTGTGGAATCGTCTGCTCCTCGACCGAGACTCCATAAAAGACTCCGCTGTACTGCTCTGCCTGACGTCTGGAGTACTCGAACTCTGGCTCCCCTGGCGCTCTGAAGAGAACTCTACCCCCTCTGCAATCAATGCTGGCGTGGTGCCTGCTCAACCAATCCATGCCTAGTACTATATCGTAGTTCGGCAATGGCATTACGAGCAGGCTCACCTCCAACTCACGGCCTCCCAAAACTACTCTCCGACCCTTACAAACAACACTCACGAGGATAATACCACCCCCGGTCGTGATCTTGTAAGTCCTAGGCAACGATTCAGCTATGATACCGTGCCTAATCACAAAAGATACTGAAATGAAGCTATGCAATGCACCAGAATCGAATAAGACGAATGCTGGACTGGAGTCAAGAAGAATCGAACCTGCAATCAGCTCTCCAGTCACCTCCGCATCTCCAGCTGCCATGGCGAAAGCTCGCCCCTGCTGTCCTCCCCTGGCCCGCTGCTGGTGCTGGACAAACCTCTGCTGCTGAGTCGGCAGGGCTGGTCCCCGCTGCTGGCCCACTGGAGCTCTGGCTCCTGCTCCTCCTCCCGGAGCTGCTCGTCCTGTACGACACTCCCTCATCTGGTGGTCTGCTGAACCACACACAAGGCACTGTCCCAGCCTCTTCCTACACTCATTGGCAACATGCCCGGGCTTCCTACAGTAGGTACAAACGGTAACCTGCCTCTGGCCCTGCTAGTGCTGCCTCGGCTGCTACTGGTGCTGCACTGGCTGGTGCCACGGCTGCTGAAACTGCTGCGTCTGGAACCTCTGCTGCTGGTGGTGCTGCTGCTGAAAGTGTGGCCTCTTGGCCGGTCCTCCGCTACTGCTGCCTCCCTGGGAGTCTCGCCCCCTCTTGAGCCTAAGCTCAAGATCATCCTCTGCAGCTAATGCGTCCACCAGGATCTCCTCAAATGTAGTACTACGGGCGTTCTTGGTGTAGGACTTGACCTTCTTTACCAAGCCCTTCCGGAACCTCCGGGCCTTCGTCGTCTCCGACAAGTCCTCTACAAATCTGCCCAGGCGGTAGAACTCTCCTGCATACTCCTCCACAGACTGACTCCCCTGAACTAAGGCCTCGAACTGAGTCTCGAGGGCTCCCACAGCTGCCTCTGGGAAGAACTTCTCCTTGAACAGCTTCTTGAATGCTGCCCAAGTCTGTCCTGCTGTGCCGACCCTCGGGTCGGTCTGGTATCATGTCCGGGCCAGATCCTGCATCATGCTGGCTGCTGCCTCAATCTGGAGCCTCGTCGGAATCTTCGCCAGCCTGAAGATCTCCTCCATATGCTCGATCCACTCATCGGCATACAGGATCCCCTCTGTCCCTCGGAAATCTCTCGGGTGCATCTTTTGGAAGTCCTGGATACCTTTCTCCCGTGGCTGGTGCGGCTACTGGACTGCTGCTGGCTGAGCCGCGACTCTCTCTACTGCTGTTACTGCCAGCTCAATGCCACGAATGAGCTCTGTCGTCTGCCTCTGCTGCTGAGTCTGCTGGCCCTCTATGTACTGCCGAAAGAAGGCTAGTAGCTGCACTGCATCCACTGTCCCTGCAGGTGGCTGCCGGTAGGGATCCTCTGGGAGAACTGGGTCCTGCCTCCCTGCCGGTGGAAGCATACCCCCTTCTGCGACTGCCGAGGTCTCAACACGAGCTGAGGTGGCAGGAGCTGCAGTCCCCTGGCCTCGCTGTGCTGGCTGAGAGGTAGCAGTCCCCTCTATAGCATCCTCATGGACGGCACGCTGTGATTGAGTCTCTACCATCCTGAAGATAGACAAACAAGAGTATCAATTTCTGAGAAAGAAGCAAAATAACAAAGGCGGACAATTATAATTCAAAGGATCAGCTGACAAAAGAATTTAGATGGCAATAAAAGGAAATTTCCTAAAGTGATTGAGTATCTTAGAATTAATGTCCTATATCCTATCGCAGGCTGCGGTAATACTCTAGTTCGAGTACCACCACACTTCTAGTCTAGACCTGTATGGGCTACCACTAAAAATGTGTCACGACCCGCACCCTAGAGTAAGGGCACGAGACGTGAATACGTCCAGCCTATGCCGCAGTGTCGGCGGTAGAACGCTGTCCTGAGTCACATCATCTAGCAGTATATATCTAAACAGTTTAAATTCCCCGAATGGGGGTGACATAGCAATAATAATAAACTCAATCACAACTAAGGAAGAGATAGCACGATATGAACAGAACTCAAGGAAATAAATTAGATAAAACAGTAGTCTAAGATAATCCCAGCAATACAAGGTCTCAGATAAAAGAATATATACAACTGATCTCCAAATAAAGAGTCTAACTAGAACAAGTCTCCAGACTACAAATGATAACAGACTATCTAATCTAGTCTAAGCAGTCGAGGGAATATCCTCAGCTACAGATGGGTCCTCCTGGGAGTCCAGCTCAAAGGTGTCATCTAAGGCTGCCCCGTAGTAGGTGTCCAGGCAAGCCTCCTCCTCGTCCTCTGTAATATTTTCAACAGGTCCAGTCAGGACAGGAGCGAGCACATTACATCTCAACAATTTATAGCAGGTTAGAAAATATGAACATGCAGTAAAGTAAGATACAAGTACTGAAAGAAGTGCAGTATAAAAATAGAGAGAGAACTGTAATAGAAATATCTACTATACATAGGGAACTAGCAGTGACTAGTGAGTCAGAGTACAATATGAACATATAATACTCCCCCGTACCCCCGATCAATACACAAGGATCCAGCCAGGTTATGTTATATGATGCTGTGTAGCAGACCCCGAAGGTAATAGACCCCGAGGGTGATAAGCCCCCGAAGGGTGGTAGACCCCGAAGGTGATACATAGTAGTCCCATAAAAATGGGGATTCTGGGGATAACCCAACAGTGTAAGTCCTATAGAAATGGGGATTCTGGGAGTAACCCAACAGCGTAAGTCCCATAGAAATGGGGATTCTGGGAGTAACCCAACAGTGTAAGTCCCATAGAAATGGGGATTCTGGGGGTAACCCAACAGTGTAAGATTCCAGGAAGACTCTACGATCATGAGGGTACATGTCGTAAGTGATCAAAGAACCAAGAAGCATATGATACGCTATGAAAGTAAAACGTACAGAACATAGAGTACCCGATGCTCCCTAAGGATAACATCTCAAGAAAGGATCCATATAGTACCAATCCGTGTGACCAACGTGACAGTACAAGTAAAGTAATCTACTGCAGGAAATAATTCTAAGCAGGATATGAACTGATCAGAGAATGTACTCGCATGTATCTGAGTGTCCGATATGAATCGTACTGTCCAAGGAGTGGTGTCTGGCTCCTAAATAGAACAGCACAAGTCACAACAAGTCCAGAATAGTGAAATGGAGTCCTACTATGCATTCTACATGATTCTAAGTCAATCTAGGCCAAAGTCAACTCTTGGTCAACTTTGGTCAACCCTAGAAGTCAAACTAGGTCAACTTAGTCTAAACTAGGCTAAACTCAACTAACTAGGTCTAACAAGTCATGCTAGGCTCTAACAAGGCTATACTAGACTACACACACCAAACCTAGGCTATACTAGCCAACAACAACCACACATAAATTTCCTTACCTTAGCTATCTATCAAGAGACTCATATATATACAAGAGTAAAAGCTCACACCTATATACATACAACACATGTATAGAGCATATATATATAGTACAAGCTTACCAATTAAACATTGGACCCACACATTAACTAGAATTGCAGAGAGAAAGGGAGAGAGGGCTAGTGTGTGTGTGTGTCAATATGGAATGTGTATGTGTCTTGTGTGTGCAGGAATACCAAGCAGTGAAGAAGAGAAAGTGTGTTCAGGTGATTATGTACAAACAGTAAAGAAGAGAAAAAAATGTGTGTTTGTACATGTGGCTATGTACATTTCAGCAATTACAAACCAGTGAAGAGAATGTGTGTGTGTGGTGCTAAGTGTGTTTACAGGAAATACAAGGCAGTAAAGAGTGTGTGCTAAAGTGTAAAACTGGACTTAACTATTCAGTCCCAAGATCAGCTAACAACAAACTGTAAGGAACAATCAACAGTCCAAAAACAGTGTAAAATATATAGAAGAAACAGTGAAGAAGAATAAATGTGAATACCTGTGCAGGAAATAGAAAACAGGAAGGAAATCATGTGTGTGTGCAGGTGTACCACATGAATTGCCTACCCAAGTGCAGGAATTTAATGACAGTGGAAAGAGGAGTCTCTCCAGGTTCATAAATTTGGACAACAAGTTAAGTAAAAGAAGGAAATGACAGTTCATCACTTACCCTATAATATTAACCCATGCAAACAGTTCTCTACTCATCAATTCAACCCAAAACTTTAACCAAAGCAAGAATACACATAGGGAACATGTTTAAAATTAAGAAGTCAGTCATTAACACCATTATATAGGTTAGAATCATCAGCTAAAATTCAAATTAGAAAACTGGAAGGAAGGGTTAACAGCGAACAGTGTTTTACAGTATCAGTTAATCATGAGAGCCCCAACTCATAGTTAAATCCTAATTACATGGATCCAACACATATTCCAACATGTAAATCATCTAATCATAGGCTAATAATTCTGTGGGATTCATTAGACAGTGGAAAAACAATTGAATTAAAGGATAAAATGGATCAACAGTTGAAGAAAACTAAATGATGTATCAATGTATCAGAAATTCCACAGTCCCAACCAATTCGAGCCCACAACTCATACAACCTAACAATCCTAACATATCAGAGATTAAACATAAGGTTTAGAGACTAGTTAACCATTTAAACATCATTTAAAAACATTTAAAAGATTAAATCAATCAGAACACTATTTTCAGGAAAACACAGAGAGCCATTCCTCGTGCACGTGTGCACGCGTGTCGTGTGCACGACACGACACAAACTGGGTCGAGTCCCTTTGCAGGATGGTTCGCCTAGGGTTCCCCTAGGTTTGTGTCACCCTGGTTTGGGTCAACGTGTCCTGTGTCGTGATTGGTACAGGCGTATCAGAGCCAAAAATACGCTAAACTAACACAGGCAAAAACCCGTGTACTCATCCGTACGTGTTCGATACGACACCATAGGTCATGCCACTTGGGGAGTGTCATGATAGTCACTGCCCCAACGTGTCCAGTGAAAATCTTGTGCTATAGTGCCGTGTCCAGCGAGCAATCATGCTCGAGTAGCAGGGGAAAAGAACAGTCCCGAGCCAGTGCACACAGTCGTGTCCAGCTCGATTTGCACCCGACACGGACACAAAACGACCATGGTGTCTTCACAAAAATTAATGAGCACACATAGATCTACATTTCTATTCAAACCGAATTTAAAAACAGCAAAGTTGATCTCTCAGAGGCATTTGGTCGAACACCTAACACACATGACTGGTACGTGTCTTATACGGACACGAAACGAATTTGAACCCTAGGTTTAGCCTATCCTATAGTAGGGGTAGGGCTAGGGCCTTCCTAAAATGGATTTAAACAGGAATTTTATGGAGTATTGAGAGTTATACCTATTGATGCACAATGAATGGAAAAGCCTTCAAATGGAAGAAACTCCTCAAGCCTCCAAGTCCCACAAATTATTATCTTCCTGCAAATAAAATATACCAGCAGCAAGAGGGTTGATTTTAGGTCCTAATGGAATTGGTTTGGGGAAGAAAGGATTCAAAATGGATTTTTAATGATTTTTGGAAGATGGGACTCACCTCTTTCCTTAGAACTTTTGAAGAACCTTAAAAGAGGCTAGCCCTAAAAACTAGGAGAGTATTTATAATGGAGGAATCCCTAGGTTTAGCTAGGTGGCCGGCCAAGTTAGGTTAGTATGGGGGTTTGTGCTAGGTTAGCTAGTCCAATCTAGTTTAGTCACAAAATGACTTGTGTAATCACAAGCCATTTATCAAATAACTTGATTTCTACATTCCTAATTCAAGTTCTATGAATCACTAACCACTAACTTGAGTCACACTAGGTTAGACTAGGGTCACTTGACCTAACCAAGCCCAACTAACTATGGTTAGTTCCTAGGTTGGTCTACATGAGTCAAAACTAGTCAAAAATCAAACTAGTCCAAATAAATCCAAAATAAATCCTAAAAATTCCCATAAATTCTAATTAATACTAATAAATTTTATTTACCCCAAAAATGACAAATTTACCCTCAAACTAGAAATATGGTAATGACAACGATCGCTTGGTCTATCAAACTTTAGGGCTTGTCCCGCGTGCGCCGTGGCCGAGCCTTTGCACCTCTCAGGCGAGCTCGTGCTCTCCTCGACGACTTCCACGTCGAGCAGTCCCATGTCAATCTCCTCCACCCTACCTCCGCAGCTGATGTGAAGCACCTCCAGTAAGCCGCATCCAGTCGACGAGGACTCCTCGTCGATCTCCACAGTCCGGTACCGTCGACTTCCTGTGCACCACGATTGTCGAGAGCCATGTCGGTATTCACACTCAGCACTACACCACAGTACAGCCATAACACCTGCGTTCGACGTATGTTAGAATTTTATTGTACCCTGTTGATTCATGAGATGAAGAACATAAATTAAATTGATTGCGGAAGCGTACCTGAATCCATTGTCTTTGCTTGACGGATCTTGAAGCAGACATTTTTCTTTGTATGATTTGATCTTCCAACCCGCTACGGCCCTTAATAACAAAGATTAAATCTTTATTCCTCTCTTTGTTGATGGAGATACAGAAGAGAATAGAGAAACCCTCTCTTTAGTGGCCGTATGAGTTGGGGACCGTAACCCTAATGAATACACATATATAGATATGTGTGTTGTGATATTTCTAATTTGGCCCCTCATCAAATTAGAATTATCTCCGGTATCTACACATTAATTCCATGACAATTATACCCTTAAGCCAATTTTCAAATAGACCACTTTAATTTACTTAATTATTTAGATATCCCAAACACAATTAATTTTACATGTGTGGCCCCTTAGTTATTGAATAATTCCAACAATCTCCCACTGGGCCACATATGTAACCTTATAATTGTGTTAACCTTAGTGAGCTCATAAATTGCTATCTAATCCTTAGGGTATATCCGGACAATCTCGTCCATTAACCATATCAACATAGGATTAAAGCGGCATTCGTCACATATAGCGTAACTAAACCATCAATGGTCACATATACTAATATAGCTAAACGACATAGATCAATCATGGATGCGTAGCATGGAAATTATACGCAATGTGATCAATACATGTCTATTTCCAACTGGTCCTCCTTAACTTTAATGAGATCAATACTTTAACATAATAAAAACAGAATGAACTGAATTTCCATATATCTGATCAGATAAATATCCAAAATACTTTAATACATAAATGTGTCCAAAACCAAATAGCACCCAAATACATAAAATACAAACTCCCACTGTATTGTCATATTCTTAATTAAGATAACACCCATATGAGCAGTATGCTCATGAAAGATCCTGGATGATAATGCTTTTGTGAGCGGATCCGCTAACATGGAGTTTGTCCTAATGTGCTATATGAACACTATAACCATTCTGAATTCTTTCCTTTACAACTAGAAACTTTATGTCAATATCCTTTGACTTATACAAGTTTCTGTTGTTATTGGAATACAGTACTGCTGATTTATTGTCACACAATAATTTTATGTGGTCTTTCAACACCGTACTGTACGCGCAGCCTTGTGATAATTTCGTAACCATATTCCCTGAATAGATACCCCACAGCATGTTATAAACCTTACTTTCATGATGGAAGAAATTATGAGTGCATATTTGACACTCATACAAAATATATCTCCATTAGTCAGCATAACCTGATGTGGATCTTCTGCTGTGTTAGCATCCAACAAAATCGGAGTCGGAATACCTTATGATCTCCAGAATTATTCCATCTCCTACAAAGAGCATATAATTCTTTGTTCTCTATTAATTACTTAAGTAGTTTGGATGCTACCCAATGATCCATCCATATTTGCTTAAAATATCTGCCTAACATCTGAATATGTACGCAATATCCTAACGCGTACATACTTGAGCATACATTAGACTACCTACAACTGGTCATGTATGGAAAATATATTGTATTTTCTTAATTTTATGGCTAATCTTAGGGCACTTGATTGAGACCGAATTTGTCTCCTGTAACGAGAGGTGTCACCTGGTTTGCATTGAATACTTCAATCAATATACAAAACCAGAAAATTATTTCTACTTCCACTGAACTTGTGATACACACAATCTTCGACAGTATTTATCTCAAAATCAAACGAGATAATCACTTGATAAAACTTTAAGTACCTTCGACGAGAATCCTGCTTGAGTCCATGAATAAATTTTGTCAATATACAAACCATATTATTTGGGTCTTTCGACACAAAGTTTTTTGCATGCACCATAAATTGTTTCGTCGATGTTACCATTGAAAAACACAATTTTGACATCCATTTAATGTAACTCAAGATCAAAATGTGCAATAAGTATTGTGATTGTTCTAAAGAGTCTTTCGAAGAAACCGGAGAGAAAGTCTCTTTAAAATCAATCCCTTCCTTTTGAGTAAAGCCTTTAACTACAAGACGTGCTTTATACCTCTCCACATTACCCTTCGAATCATTCTTGGTTTTTACAACCAATGGGATTCACATCTTTTGGTAATGGGACAAGTTCTTAAACTTTATTATCTTGTATGAACTTATACTCCTTATTTATTGTATCAATCCACTTTGAGAACTGGAACTTTCCATGGCCTGACGGAAGTTGATTAGATCATCTTCCAGTATCCATAGTCTTCCTCATGTTCCTAGAGAAATATGACAATATTATCCGAAATTATATTTCTTCTTTCTTTGGTGAACCATCTTAATATTACCGGTTGTTGAGTTTGTTCCTCAGAAATCATCACCTTGTCTTGAATGGGGGTGCCGCTACATTATCTTGTCAAGGTATCTCAACAACGACTTGTAGAGGTAATTCGACATTGTCTTGTTGAGGCTCCGAATTCACTTCTTGATCAATGACAGGTACAAAATCCTGCACATCGTCAAAAGTGATAGTAGGAATCACAATTGATTCCTCCTCAAAGATAATATCTTTGACTTTATTTCTCCCCCAAACTCAACATCCTCAAAAATATTACACTTTTCGTCTCAAAAAATTTCTTAGTGTGGGACCGTATAATTATTAACCCATTGATCTGTCAGCATAGCCAATAAAGTAGCTGTTTACAATTTAACTTTGGTTTGTATTTTCTTTACACATTAATATAGACATTAAAGTCTATAAAGTCAATAAAATTCAAATCTCATCAGACATAAATCGTTCAACTCTATTTCTAGAGATGTGACCTAATCGCTTATGTCATAATGAGACTAAAAATATTTATTATTAATTTTACATTTAGTACCATATGACTCCACTTGCAAGGTTTCATTATAAGATGCAATAGTTTTAAATGAATATTGGTTATCATAAACCTTAAGGGAACTGTTACCAATAATATTTGGATTTAAAGATAGACTAAACTTATTATTTCCAAATGAACAATGATAACCAGATTTGTCCATTAAGGAAACTGAAACTGAATTTCGTCTAAAAGACAGTACAATAACATTGTCTATCAAATCCAAATAATAACGGTTCCATATAATAACCTAAAATATCCTATTGCTTCCACTTCTACCGACTTGCCATCACCTACATCACCATCAATTGGCTTTCAGTAGTTGAGACAACCTTGTCTAGAATACTAATGTGGGTAGTCGTACCAGAATCTAATCACCATGAGTTTCTTGGTACTAAAGCTAAATTAACCTCAGAACAGACCATTTTTAGAAATGTACTTTTCTTTATACGCCATACGTGGTACTTTGTACATTTCTTCTTTATGTGTCCTGGCTTGTCACAAAAGAAATAACCCTTAGTTTTATATTGTTGTTTCTTTTGAGCTGGACCCTTAGTAGCTTCTGTATTTATTTTCTTTTTCGCCCTTAAAGTTTATCCCATTAAATATAAAAATTAAATTCTTATTGGCAGATATTGTAGCAACATTAACTGTAAAGAGAACAAAAATAAATAGATAAACATGCTCTAATTAATAACCAAAGAGTAAAATATAGTCAAACAAATTCAAATAATAGTGAACCCCATCTCAAGATACCTAGTACATCATTAATATCAAGTCTTTGGACAGTAATATTAACTGCAAGTGGTACTCTTGGTGTAATGATCAAACGTTGACAATAAGTCATGTCAAATAATAAGCCTATCTTTGGATCGGGTTATTATTCACATGTAAACCTTACAATTATCACACATTTATCACTACAAGTATGTGTGCAATTCGGCCAAGTATTAACCTTCCTTTGGGCCGACTAATATCCGCATGAATATACACACACAAACATCCAACATCCCTCATAGACTATCTATGCAAGAGAGGTCACTTTGGCGACATCTTGTTCCAATGTGTCTATTTAGAATATTTGACGACTATTGTTAGTCACAAAAAGGCACTAAAAATTTGAATGTTGACTAAATTTTACAAAAAAATGAATCATGTCCAAAACCTTATGTACATGCATATTTACAAGATTATAACTCAAATATAGTAATCAAAAGCATAAGCATGAATTTTAATTTGCCAAAATTTGAGCATTATCAACATAACAAAATTCATATAATAATCTATTGAAAATATGCATCCAGAGAACAACAACATATAGGACATAATCCAAATACTCCAAAATATATTACAAATAATTGTGTTGTCCTTTCTATCATGAACAAATAATATATCAAATTTTGATGCCATTAGATCATTCAGCAAAAGAAACCCACCAAATTTTCTCACAAAAAAAATAATAATCCATAAAGAAGCAACCTTTTAGGTATATATAGCTCATGTACATTCGGTACAAAAATAGGGCCAAAGTGCTCAACTAAGGAGAGCGCTAAAGTAGAATCGACATAATTTTTTTTTTGTGTGGCTTCTTCCTTTGTTTCAAATACTTTTAGCAAATTGACATGCTGACTTCAATATTGGGTTTCATGCGATAACGGCAAGAGGTCATCCAAAATAAATAAATAAATAAATAAAATCCCAATGGAATAATAGAATGGCTATCTAAGTTGTAATTGTTCACAACAGAGAGTATTCTACATGTTTGGTGGTGAACATTAGATAAGACTAAAAGTAAGTCCAAAATAATTAAAATTGTTCACAATAGAAAGTACCATATCTAAATAATTTGTCAACATGTCAGCTTTCGGACCCATGAAGAAAAATAACTATGTCATGCAAATGAGGGTTTTCATTAATTGATCCTATTTTTATTCAAAACCTTCTTCCATAATAGGTTTTCTTCGTTAATAGGTCTTATGCCAAAAAAAAGGTGTTATGTAGATGGGGATGCTCGTTTTGTTTATAATAAATGCATCCAGGAATGTTATGCCAACAAGAAAATTCGATTATTAATAATATAACCAAAAATAACAGCTTAGGATTTCATAAATCTCTTTTCTATACTGATGGATCATAAAAATAAATTGATCCAATAATCGTAATCCTAAATAAAATTAGATCAAATGATCTAGGATTTTCATACAACTACAAAAATTGATTCTGAAACTTCGATCTCATAAATCAAACAAGGAGGCTCTGATACCACTTGTTGGAATTTTATTGTACCATGTCGATTCATGAGATGAAGAACATAAATTAAATTGATTGTGGAAGCGTACCTGAATCCATTGTCTTTGCTTGACGGATCTTGAAGCAGACGTTTTTCTTTGTTGGATTTGATCTTCCAACCCGCTACGGCCCTTAATAACAAAGATTAAATCTTTGTTCCTCGCTTTGTTGATGGGGATACAGAAGAGAATAGAGAAACCCACTCTTTAGTGGCCGTATGAGTTGGGGACCATAACCCTAATGAATACACATATATAGATATGTGTGTTGTGATATTTCTAATTTGGCCCCTCATCAAATTAGAATTATCTCCGGTATCTACACATTAATTCCATGACAATTATACCCTTAAGCCAATTTTTAAATAGACCACTTTAATTTGGCTTAATTATTTAGATAGCCCAGACACAATTAATTTTACATGTGTGGCCCCTTAATTATTGAATAATTCCAACAACGAGCGCCACCCAACGCCTCGGTGAGCTCTCCTCCCTCTCCTTTCTTTCTCTCTCGATCTTCTTCCACTCTCTTTAGATCTCACTTTCTCTCCCTGATCTCTCTCTCTCTCTCTCTCTTTCTCTCTCTTTCTCACTCTTTCTCTCTTTTTTAATTATATTTTAGTTTGTTTTATTATCTGATTTTATTTTAAATTTGAATTTTGGCTGAGAGAGTGATTATGGGCTTTGGGTAAACTTTGGATTTAATTGATTATGGGCGTATTAGGCCTGGGCTTTAAACAAAATAAACATTTAGATTTATTTGGGTCTGTCATTAAATTAGTAGTATTGGCCAGCCTATTAAGTTGAGCTTTTGACTAAAAATGGCTTATGTAAATAAATATATTTTGAGTGTGTATATATATAAAAAGAATTGTATGGTCTTATTTAATATTTGATTTTTTGGCTTTATAAAAATAACAATAAATGATATTGGGCCTTATTAATAAATAAGGCATTTGGGCTTTTATATATATTCCTAATAAGATTTTCTAAAAATAGATTTATAAAACTAGGTATATATATTATCTTGATAATTAATGATTTCTATTCCAATAAGTTTGTATATGTATTATAAAATAGATTTTATATAAGTATTTTCTAAATATCTAGTATCTTTACTAAAGAGGGGGATTTATTAAATAAATATACATTTTTGGTTTTGGGATTCGTGGGTTTAGCTTAATAACTAAATCAATCACTCTTAGCAAATTATCTTTTTCAAATATTGTCTAATTGTATATCTCATGTCTCGTTCTTGTGGGCAGTTGCGAACCGATTATCTAAATTCGTGCCGATCTCCAATATATGAACTTATTCAGCGTTAATACGTTCGTATCGTGCACATCGACTCCAGCTAATTGAGGCGAGTACATTCTCTGACAGTTTTCATCCTTGATAGCTTCTATGATTCATGTTTATAATATTGTTTTACTTTGATTTCTTATTTTGGTTCTCGACACAATGGTTACACGGTGTAGTATGTTATGGATTCATTTGAGTATATTATTTCCTACTTGACTAGCTTACCCAGGCTCTCTTACATGCATTACTTATATTTATCTGCCTGGTCTTACGTCTTGATTTACACATCGGACTTGGATCTATTAGTATTAGTCGGGCATAGAAATACTTTAGTAGACATGTGAATATTCCCAAAATCAGGAACCACTTCCTCAGTTTCAAACAGGAACGATAGCGATTGCACACTTCACGTACGGGATGCCGTATGTACCAGCCTTTCACATGTCGAAAGTGGTATTTCAACACACTATATAGGTGCACTCTTTCTGGTTCCACTTTATACATTGTTGGTTGCCTGTCTTACCTAATTTATTACTGTTTTCACTTGTTATTATTACCATACTAATCTGTTTCAGTCTACGCTCCGTTCCATGATTCTATGCTTATCTGTTCATCATATATTTTATTCCTATTTACTGTTTTATAGACTTTATCAATTACTGGAACTGCTGCTAGAGATGTATTCATTCCATTCCTGACTAGAAACCTATTTTTTTAGCTTAGTCGCTTGCTACTTAATGCGTTTGGATCGTTGGAGAGAGATATATTTATTTTGAAGGCCGATCCTAGAGAGCAGTTAGTAGTTAGATAGATGAGTTGATCATAAAGTTTTAATTAGTTGTTTTTGATTTTATGAGACATTGTATTTTATTCAAGTATAATCTTTGAATATTGTAATTTTATTTAGTATTGTGAATAAGCAAATAAAGAGATTTATTTTATAATCCAACATTGTGTACTTGACCCTTGAGGTCTAGACATCGTTCTATCGTCGATCCGACGGCATAGGCTAGACTTAGCCACGTACTCGTATCCCGAAAAGCGGTATGGGTCATGACAGGGTCGTATCAACTTTGCCCTTTTGGAAGAGTATTATCAAGTAGAAAAGGAGCTTAATCGCTCATACCAAGCATGTGGGGCTTGTTTGAGTCCTTATAGAGCATTTCTTAGCTTGAATGCGTGGTCAGTATGTTTGAAATCTTCAAAACCAGGAGTTTGCTTAACAAAAATCTCTTCTTTGATAAAACTATTTAGAAAAGCTCTTTTAACATCTATATGAAAGAGTTGAAATTATTAAAGCTAGCAAAAGAGCAAAGCATTCGAATGGACTCTAGTCTAACAACTAAAGCATATATTTTATCGTAGTCAATACCTTCTCTTGGTTATAGCCTTGAGCTATGAGACGTGCCTTGTTGTGTATGACTGAACCAATCTCATCTAGTTTATTTCGGAAAACCTATTTGGTACCAATGATCGGATAATCATTAGGTTTAGGAACAAGTTCCCAAACTTGATTACGATCAAATTGGTTGAGTTCGTCTTGCATAACATAAATCTAAAATTCATCAGTAAAATTCTCTCCTACATCTTATGTTCTATCTTAGAAATAAAGGCAACATTAGCAATGATATCTTTATTGGAAGAGCGTGTACTTACACCTTTAGATATATCACCTATTACAAAGTCCTTTGGATGGTCTGTATAGAATCTTGGCTTTTAGACAGACTGTCCAGATGACTAGATGTGCTTGTATCTTTAGGATTGTCATCAATTGTTTTCATGACATTGTTATCATCACTGTCATTTGGTATTCTCTTGTTGAGTTTATCAAAAGTAGACTCTTCAACAGTCAGGGTTTGCTTGTTAAACACTCGGTATCGCTTTTGGCTGCATAACCTAGGAAAATACCTTCATCTGTCTTGGAGTCAATTTTTTTTAAGATTATCTTTAGATAATCCCTTCGAAAATGATATTACTAGTAGATCTTTTATATATTGAACATTTGTCTTTTACGAAGTTAATACCATAGCCGTGGTAAGCTAAATGACTGATGCTAAGTAGCTTATGTTTTAATAACTAGACAAACATCTTTTATAACTAGATAGGGGGGGATACGTACATTATAATTACCAATAATATAGCCCTTAAGATTGTTACCGAAGGAGACACATCATTTTCTCTTCATTGATAGCATTGGAAATAAGTTGGAGTCACCTGTCATATGTTGTGAGCAGCCAACTATCGAGAATCCATTTGCTTCTAGCATAGGAGGAAGGTTCCACATACAAAACGAGTTGTACATGTAACCTTCGGTACCCATTTTTTTGTTAGTCCTGCTGAATTAGTCTTTGGTACCCATGCATAAACATTTATGTCTACCAATTTTCTAGTTATGTAAAATCTAAAAATATGTCATTTCCTACCATAATAATGATATATGGTATAATTATTAGTACTAAGTGCAACATGATAGACATGGTTGTATGAAGTCGTGCTCTGTGGTTTATGTGGATATTTATAAAAGAATGCGTGATTGTGTGACATGGTGCATCTATCCTAAGAGAAACAATGGAGTATTTCTTCTTTTCGGATTCGAGTTCCTCCTTGAGTGTAGTAATTTCTTGAGATTTCTTGTCAATGCAGTCAAGAGTCTCATGATGACTAGGCTTAAGTTTGGATATCTCGTCTTGAATAACACAAGAAGATGTATCCTTTCCTTCTCTTAGCACACTTGTAAGTCATTCAATCTTAGTCGGATAAGACTGAATATCTTTTCTAGCATCTTAAATTTATCTCTAAGCATTCTATAATCCTCATGTAAATTACTGAAGACATCAGATAATTCATCAAAAGTAAAGTCACATAGTGAGAATTATTTGTTACCTGATTATCTACTGCCATGAAACATAGATTTACTGAGTTTTGAAACTTTTCTTCTTCTTAAAAATCACTTGCCTCGCTCTCATGCCAGATACTTGTGTTAGCATACTTCTTTAATTAAATTCTCCTGGATGGGCGATTGTGGCGATTCACTTTCTTTACTGTCGAGCAGTCTATTTTTATATGACCTGTCTTCTTATAGTTGTAGCACACCGGTTCTTCGTCACTATTGTCATTTTGCTCCTTCTTATTTGATCGCTCAAACTTTAGAAATTTTTTGAAGTTCCTGATGATTAGGGCAACTTCTCCGTCTTGAGAGTCATCATCGTCGGAGTCATAGTTGACGGTCTTCTTGTGACGTGCCTTGAATGTAATCGTCTTTTTCTTTGGTGTGGGATCGTTAAATTCCTTGAGATCTACATCGCGAGTCATCAGTTTGTCCATAGGCGTCTCGAGGGTCATTATGATAAGATCATTCCTTTCAATGATTGATGTGGCCTTGGAATTCCAGTTCCTGGTATGTCCTCTGAGTACTTTTCAAATATTTTTGTGCTTGTTGTACTCCTTGCCAAGAAAGGATAGAGGGTTGACTATGTCTAGAGACCGTATGAACATCTGAGTAACTATCTCGTTTCGCTTCATTTTGAATGCTTCATACTCTTATGATAGGCAACTGATCTTTGATTCCTTTACATGTGTGGTTCCTTTATGAGTGACCTCAAGAAGCTTCCAGACTTCATGTGAAGTACAACAAGTAGAGACCCTGTTGAATTAAGTTTCGTCTAAAACACAAATAGAGTGTTAATAGCTTTAGCATCAAGACCGGCGTATTTTTATCTGTGTCTGTGTATTTGTCATAAGGCTTTTTGGTAAGGTTGCCGTCTATAAGTATTCTAGGTGGCTTATGATGACCATCTACTACAACAGACCACATATCAAAATCAAGATACTTCAGGTATAAACTTATACGTGTCTTCCAGTATGTGTAGTTGGTACCGTCAAATAGGATATTTGTTGACTATCCTTAACCATTGTTGGTGTGGATAGATCTATTATTTGCCATAAATCTAGGGATGTTAGTCCATAATAAAAGACCAATCTCTGATACCAACTGAAGGACCATTAGGCAACTCCAAAGGGGGGTTAATATAGTGCATCGGACAGATCATATCCAATTAAAAATTATTCTACATGAAGGCTGTGACCAACAATATATGAGTGTATATGTGTTAATAAGATAAGTATTAAAAGCAGTAGAGTTTAAAGAGAAAATACAAACACCGAGATTTTTATCCTAGTATGCTTCTGAAAGGGCTAGTCTAGGCTCGAGAACTCTTGCTCGGAGTTGAATACACTATAGTCACAATAGTAAAACACAAGCTTTGAATCCAAAGTGCTTACAACTCATATAACTTGTGCTTTGATCCGAAGGACACAACGACTTCTAGAGAGAGAAATTTCTTGAGCCACTCTCTGTACAACTCTTTCAGACTTCTAACCGAGACCACACTTTGAACTAGAGGCTGAGGAGTTAATCTTGGAGATAAAAAAAATTAAGGCTGCTTAATTAGTAATACTCCCTATAGGATAGAAAGATTGAGAGAAGAGGAGTGAGTAAAATGTAAAAATCCATTCATTTTTATAGGATTTTTGTGGACAGAGTTCAGCCAAAATTTTATGTTATATTTGAAATTTTCTAAATATTGGGAGCTACAATATCAGGGATTTCACAACTGTCTATGATTACCAAAATTACCAAGATCGAGTTCAGTTCGAGTTCGGCCATATCTCGGTCTGAGTTCGGTGTTCAGAAGAGGAAAGGTTTTGTGGCTTGTTTGGCATGATTTTGGTTTGAATTTTTGTAGATGGGCTTTGGGCTGTATATTTTGACTTTGTTTGGGTATATTTGAGTAGACTTCTAGTACCAAGTGCGACTAGATGTACATAAGCCCTAGACTCAATAAAATATAAAATTATATAGAAATGACTAACACAACCTTCAAGCAACTCAACGTTCTTGGATCCTCAGATGAGTCACATTATGACATATCGAAACTTGGTTTAGTTAACTATCAAAATCAAGTTTACTGAGACCGAATTGGCCAACAAATTTTCCTTTGGACGATATAGATATTATGATATTGCGCTTGTGTTAGGAAACGAAGATATCTTGGATAATAGCCTAGAGGATCTTTACGAGGGAGATTACTACCGAATGATAATGTCAGAATAAAATATGATGATTTGAATCTAAGAATATTGGTACAGAGTGAATAGGTATGTGTTAGAGTAGACAAACATCTATATATAAGGTGAGAATAACCTTGGAATGGCCTATTGACCACCAGGACTAGAAGATTTACCAATATATAGATGGGTTGTCAAGTACTATATGTACGTACCGCCTAGCATTAACTTCTACCTTTACTTAGCAGATAGGGGTAGAATGGGTAGGCATACTTGTACGTATCATATAGCTTCCTATAGACTAGAAAGGGTGGGTTGTTAATCATATATTAAGGATATTTGATATATCATCCATAGGAGTATGGCATAATAAGTAAGGAATGATTTTAGTATTCCTATATTCTGAGGTTAGACTTAACTAAGGACTTGAGAGTGGAATTATAAATTTTACCTTAAGCAGACTAGTATACCGTAATTTTATTAAACCCTTCCTCGATATAGGTTAGTTAGGAATTTCAAAGGACTTGTATTTAGAGCAATTTTGTTAGAATAAGATACACATAGGGGTATAAAGACTAAAGAATCATAGGAGCAGTACTATGAATAGGTTGAATAACTAAAAGGATTAAGGATGGATAGGACCTAGAAGACTGTATTCTTAGAGCGTAACACCATGTTGTTTGAAGCAAAGTTTAAGAAAAACCATGCCACAAAAGTGAGTGGACTAGGGGAGCCAGTGCTAGGCCACATTAGATTGTCGGAAGGGGAGTGTCATTTTCAGACAGTAGAGTTGTCACGACCCGCACCCTAGAGTTAGGGCACGAGACGTGGGTACATCCAGCCTACGCCGCAGTGTCGGCGGTAGAACGCTGTCCTAGGTCACATACATATAACAGTATAAGGCTATGCAGTTTATACTCCCCGAATGGGGGTAACATAGCAGAATGTAAACTCAATCACATCTAAGGTAGAGCATAATAGAAGATAGATAAAACATGAAATCCAAAAAAGACACATCAGATAGAAGTCTAAGTGTCTAAGATACACAAACCCAGAAATACGTCTCAAAGCTCAAATATAGTAATCCATAAAGTAAATACAACTCCAGACAACTGAAAATAGCTAACTAAACAACCTCTAATGTGTCTACTCTAGGCTAGCAGGCAACCTCCAAGCTATCTGTAAAATTTATCAACAGGTCCAGTCAGGACAGGAGCGAGCACAGTACATCTCAACAGTTCATAGCAGGTTAGAAAATATAATCATGCAGTAAAGTAAGATATAGATACTGAAGGAAATACAGTATGTAAACAGAGAGAGAACTGTAATAGAAATATCTACTATAAGTAGAGAGCTACTAGTGACTAGTGATTTAGAGTACAAAGTCGACATGTGAACGGCTTGATTTGCACATGGCTATACTAAAGAGGCGTACATGGCTATTCTACTTTGGAATTGTTGACATGGCTATTTATACTCCTCCGAACCCCCAATTAATACACAAGGATCCAACCAGGTTATATTATGATTCTATGTAACAGCCCCGAAGGGTGGTAAGCCC
The DNA here is from genome assembly GCA_029216955.1 of Iris pallida. Classification (NCBI taxonomy): domain Eukaryota; kingdom Viridiplantae; phylum Streptophyta; class Magnoliopsida; order Asparagales; family Iridaceae; genus Iris; species Iris pallida. The sequence continues at coordinate 28,994,237 of JANAVB010026999.1, read as the reverse complement.
CCGAAGGGTGATAAGCCCCCAAAGGGTGATAAGCCCCCAAAGAGTGATTGTAGAAGCATGGAATTTCACAACCAGAAAGACCATGTGCCAGACACTACAGGCACCAGGAACAGGACACTCCACAGCAAGATCAATAGCCATAGACATCTGAAGAAGGACTTTTTATTTTATATATATAAAAGTCTATTACATGTCTAGAAAAGGTTGTACAAAGGAGAATTTCTACAAAGGAAAGATCCTAAGTCTACAGCCAGCGGCCACCATGCGCCTTCAGATAGGCGCAGCGGCCACCATGCGCCTCCAGATAGGTGCAGCAGTCACCATGCGCCACCAGTGAGGCACAGCAGATGTCATGCGCCTCCATCCAGGCGCATCCCGCCATCTCTTCAGCAGCTCAGTTATGTGCATCCAGCTCAGTTATGTGCATCCCTTCAGCAGCCCAGTTATGTGCCACTCTCCAACCAGGCCTGATAAATGCTTCCACAAAGCATTTAACCCTCTGGCTGGAACCAAGAAAGAGAAGAGCACGGCAAATCTGTGGCCAGGGGAGGCTTCGAAAGAGCCTCCAAAGGCCAAGAAAGACCGTGATCGAAATACGGCTAAAGGAGCAGCTTTCAGAGTGGGCGACACCCACTTTGAAGGAAGAGAGAGCCTAGCACCGCCATTCCGATCTATGGCTCTTCCGGAACAACGGAGACGAGGCCCGAGCATCCCTATCTTTGGATGCAACAGGCACATTCCATCCGCCTCGGAAGCCCTCGACTCCGTCTTTTGGATGTAACAGTCACCTTCAAGAGCATCAACGACGACATGGCGTCTCATCTTCACCCTCGGGAGCACCTCGTCAACAGAATGCACCCGAGAACCCGAGTTTATATTGGAAAGACGTGAGGAAATGAGAGGCCAACCTTCTCTCCATGCCACTATTTATAGGCCGGGCAGATCAAACCCATGCGCCAAGTGGATGGCTCTCCGAATTTCATGCAATGAACTCACATTAAATGGATGAACCAGATGCCTCGACTTCAGCCAAACGGCTATTAAAAGCACTCGAGAAGCGAAACAGCCGCATCATCAAAGACGTGTCGGATGCACCGGCTGGTCAGCGTATCACACCTCTTCAAACATTAAACAGATGTGCCCTGTACCGAGCGCATCACAGGGGATGCGCCCCCATACGTCCCCATACACCTAGAGGTACGACAACCGATGCGCCCATTCAGCTGTCTATCGAATGTCACCAACATTAAATGCTGAACTGACAGAGTTGGCAGCACGCCTTCCCAAGCCTGAACGGTTGACAGCTTTTGCAGAAAACGAAGCGTCCACAAAAGCCATGCGCCCAGAGTTGGCAGCACGCCTCCCCAACAAAAGCCAGCACGTCTCCCCAAGCCAGCACGCCTCCCCAAGCCTGAACGGTTGACAGAGTTGGCAGCACGCCTCCGCGGCCATACGCCCAAACCTGCATGCGCCTCGAAAGCCATGCACCTCAGACCCTTCACTGATCCCTAAAAGACAGAAGAAGAGTCTCCAGTTGAAGCTTTGCATGCGCCTCAAAAGCCATGTGCCCCAGACTGATCTCTGATCCCGAAAGACAGAAGGAAAGTCGCTCGCATGCGCCTCAAAAGCCATGCGCCCAGAACGGCTCGTGACACCTAAAGGTCACGAGCCAAAATCTCATCATGCGCCCAATCCAAGGTGCATCCCACCAAATCATCCTCCCCACCAAATCAGAGATCTCCGAGCCATGGGTCGACGATACGTGTCCTTTGACTCAACTCATCCAAGATCTCAGCAACAGAAAGATCTTCTCCTCTGCTACGTGCCGGCTCACAACAGCAGTACGAAGAATTCAACCCCGCGAGTAGGGCGCATCATCCATGCGCCTCCATCAGCAATCTCCACGTGGCGTCCCCACGCACCGGCACATCCTACATATGCGCGCATGAGTAGCCAACCTGCCCAGCTATAAATAGAAGGACAATTTCCTTCTGACACACACACACAGAGACATACATACGAACAATCCAGACAGAGATCACCAGAGAGGCAGATACAGACACTCAACGTCTTCCTCCTCTCAGCCAGCTCCAGCACCCAGAGCAATCTACACCTTCAGAGAACCGATAACCGTCGTCAGCCCGTCAACGGAGTCAACGCATTACCACTCGCTCCATTGGCACTTAGGACCCAGATTAAACAAAAGTGTACTCGTAGGACTACATCTAAGTCCTATATTGTAACACTGTTCTGTTTGTATTAAGATTTGTCAAACGATTTTAATGGCAAACAGTGATAAGCCCCCAAAGGGTGATAAGCCCCCGAAGGGTGATCAAGCCCCCAAAGGGTGGTACATAGTAGTCCCATAAATGGAATAAGGATTCAAAGAAGACTCTGTGATCATATGGGTATATGTCATAAGTGATCAAAGAACCAAAGAAGCATAGTGATACGCCATGTAAGTGAAACGTACAGAACATAGAGTACCCCGATGCTCCCTGAAGGGATAACATCTCAAGAAGGGATCCATATAGTACTAATTCGTGTGACCAACGTGACAGTATCAAGTAAAGTAATTTAATGCAGAAAATAATTCTAAGCAGGATATGAAATGATCAGAGAATGTACTCGCCTGATAACCTGAACAGCTGATAAGTATAGGGGGTCCAACTGAAGCCACAAAGTCCTATTTAAAGCAACACAGGTTACAAGGTGTTCAATTTGTAATAAATAAATCTCTACAAGCAATCTATTTTATCCTAGGTTCTTCTAAGTCAAAACAACTCTAGGTCAACTCCGGTCAACCCTGAAAGTCAAACCTAGGTCAACTATGGTCAAACTAGGTCTAACAAGTCTAAATTAGGTTAAACAAGTTATTCTAGGTCTAAACAAACTAAGCATATGTAAATCAAGTATCCAAAATAGCTACTAACTCATAGCCTAAGTCACTTGCTAAACCAAGCACAAAACTAAACCATAAGCTAACAAGGCACACAAACTTAGTCATATAATGTATATATATTATTCACATTCACATATTCATATACATAGATATATATAGGAAAGCTATATATATAGGCACATACATATATATATATATATATAGAAAGAGAGATAAAAGAGTAAGTGAGTATGTGTGTATTTGGCATGTGTGTGAAAGGATATGTGTTAATGTTCTAAAATTTAATGATAGGTAGGTGTATGTGACATGGGATACATGATGTCAAAGTGTGTATGAATGCATGTGTGTAAAAGGTTATAGGTTAACTCAGTTTATAGAAATACATACATACTTACCTTGTATACATGCATATATACATATCATGTATATTATATTTACATGATACATACATGTATACTTGTATTATATTATACTTACATTCATGCATATTAGATACTGGTATTTATATTAACATATTGCAAACATTCATTTCATTCATGCATCTATGCATTACCTACATGTTTTATACATATGTATACATTGTATATTCATATCATTTCATACATTAACATAGAGACATACAAACATGCACACATCATATATTTTATACCTTGTATTACCTTACATATCATGTTATATATTATCATTCATTCCTTTCATATATTACATTATCTTTAAGTTGAATACATCATATATAGATACAATACATTATCTTGCATGCTTGTATTCACATATTACATTCTATATTACCTATATACATGTATTTTCTCCATTCATTCATGCTTGTATCATATACTCTACATTACCATACATGTTATCATTATATATTGCATTACAATATCTATACATTATGCATTCATATCTATCATTATATATATATCTTGTATTCATATCTAGCATTCATATATACTTTCATGCATACATTGTATATCATTCTTTCAGTCATGCATTGCTTATATGCATTATATTAATTGCATTCCAACATGCTTGCATTCAACCATATATACATTAATGTAAAAAGAATATATATCATATATATATTATTTCATTCATCTAACATATCATGCATTACATACTCTATATTCATTTAATATCCATACTACATATGCTCATAGGTTACACAAAATGCATATATCGTGTAGTCACTCTTCTACTTAAAATCAATACTGTACCAATTGGGCATTCACTAAATTCTAGGAATAAAGTATGTTATAGATCTTTGTGTTAGCTTTCCGAAATTTTAAACGGATCGCATTTTCGTGTCCGGAAGCTCCCGAAATCGCAAAAACACCGAAATGCTTTCGTCTTTCGTACAACTGACACTCAAATAATTTTACAGAAAGTTTCAGAACGAATTTGGCTTATTAAAATATATATTTGGAAAGCTAACTTCGATACGGTTCTTTTAAAAAAAGGGAGATAAATCAGAGTTTTAAGCTAAAAGTTATGACATTTCTAAGTTGCTATTGCTACTAAAAACATGGATAAATATTATGACGAATTTAGGTAGTTTGAGACAAAAGAAACACAAGTATATAACATAATATATCAAGAACTCACTCTCTACACTAATATATATATATGAGACACTATAGAACACATCTCCAATACAAAAATATGAGATTAAACATGTAATAATTCATTCATACATAACAACAACACATAGTGTGTCCAAATTTTGGGGTTTTTCCACAGGGACACAACCACAACACAAAGGACACTCCTATGACCTCCAAATGGACACGAAATTGACACAAATGGAGATACAACCATGGGGGTCATTCCTATGGATTTAAAATATTTTTATATACATGTAGGGATGGATTAGAGGAGAGATTATACCTTCCGGGAGAGAGATTCAAAGGGAAATCCTTCCGACACGACACCGACACGTAGAGATTCTAAAAGGACACGAACGAGCTCCGAATCCTCCCAAACTTGGCTAGCACCCTCTAACCATGGAGTAGAGGAGAAATGAAGAAGATTTGGTGGAAGAAAGGGTTGATTTGGAGATGAAATCAATGGAGGTTCTTCTCTAAATTAATTTGGGGAAGAACAAGAGAGAGAAAGTGGATGAAAACAAATGAATGAAGGAGTGACTCACTCCTTATCCCCCATAGGTGGCTGCCCAAAAAGAGTGAGGTGTCCCCTATTTGAATGTCCAAAATGCCCTCTACTAATCTATTTGATTTAAATTAGGAATGGGTTAAAGGTTGAGGTCAATTTAGTCTAGTTTTAAGTCTCTAATTAAACTAAACCTATCTATAAATAATTAGTCTAACTACTAACTAAAATTAATATCATGTGGACTAAAATTAATATCATGTGGGCTATGTCTAACTAGTGTGTGGGTCCCACTAGAGTCAAACTACCCTCCGGGTTCCCGTTTCAAGTCGGATTGAGTTGAAATTCGAACCCGACTCAAATAACCCCAAAACAATATCATAAATAATAAAATAAATTTCAACCCCAAAATAATATCATAAATAATAAAATAAATTTTAAAAATATTCAAAAATGTAAAATGACAAAAATATCCATGTTTCTGAAAACAGGGGGTGACAAATCTATCCACCTTAAAAAAATTTCGTCCTCGAAATTAAAATGTTCATACTCCTTTTAGGTAAAACCCCCACAATCAAAGTCCCAGAACTTAAACAAATCATATGATTTAAAAGGACGACATACAGGATCATGGCATACGGTGGTAGTGAAGTCTCATCTAGGTATACTAGTCATGCTAACCAAAACGGTCATAGGGTATCAAAACACACAAGCAATCTAGGGTGCTAAACTAGAAAAGATACAGAATAATAATCATCAAAGCTGTAAGGCAGTCTACCATCCTATATGAAACTGGTACTTATCAAAAATAAATAAAGATGACTACCAATTATCTATAAAAGGGTACTATTCAAAGAAAATCACAATCAAAAGTTAAAGAATGAAAGTCAATTGCATTGAAATCCAATCACAATATATATATATATATATATATATATATATATATATATATATATATATATATATATAGAGTGTTAGAGAAGGAAAAAGCTAGCATTATGTAAGGTTATGTGGTTCGTATGTGTATGGGTGTATGTGGACATGTTCATATGGTTAGATAGCAGGCATGTGTGTATATAAAATATACATGAAGAGTATAGGAGGATTTGGGTTTCGAAATAATAGCTATCCAGTTACACTACTCATGGCATATTGGTTAAACAATCTACAACACACAACCTATTTACTCATTACATGCATGGCTAACCATATACATATATATATATATATATAAAGAGGTAGAGATTTAGTTATGTATCTATATACATTATAACATGTATGCATAAACTCTATATATATCTATATAGATATATGAACATAATATAGAGGGGAAGGGTTAAGTTACATGACAGGGTATACTAAGTTAGGGTGTGCGTGTCCTTGTACAGGTTTATAGCTTAGTATTGAAAGATTAAAACCGGTTTTAGTTCAGTATTTACATACAAAATCTGAAAATAAGCTAACATTTAAACCAGTACAATATTAACATAATGTAGTTTCAGAATTTAGGGTTTGAACATCACAACTAACTCAATGCTCTCAACACATCCTAAACATGATGGAGATGAAACCCTAACATACTATCCATTCCTTTAGCTACACATACAGTTCAATATTACATATTAAATCTAAAATTGAACTAAACATTTGAAATCAATATAAAAATGTTAACATGTATTCAGTTTTAGGATTTTGGAGAAATTCGAACATCAAACCAACCCAATGTTTATCACAACCTAACATGTAAGAATATGAAACCTAAATTTATATCCCTACATACCACAATGTATATAGCTCAAAATATTATATTTAAAACAACAAATTGAACTAACATTTAAAATCCAATATTAAGGGTTAATATGCACACAGTCTTAGATTTGACAAATTCAAACACAAAACTCAACTAAATTTTTTTTTTGAATTGAAACCCTACGTATAACATACATGTGCAGTAATATAAACAAAACTACTACCATGAAATTTATATTGAATTACGAATTTAAACTGGAAAAGCAGAAAACCAGAAATTTTAGGATTTTGACAATTTAAACATCAACAACATATTAATATGTATTTAGATAGGTGGAAAATCAATGTGTAGCATGCATACGTATAAGGCAAGGGTCTGTGTCCACTATATATTCTCATGTCCTAATATAAAAATCAATTTCTACATCAAGACCAACATTTAGATTCCTACCAAGATTGCAAAGTAGGTGATTGGTGAAATCAAGACAGTTTTATTATTATTATCATTATTTAATACAATAATAATAGCAACAAGAAATAACAATGAAATCTATTCTGCTTATCTGTTTAAAGGAAGAACCATTTTGAAACCATAGCTATAATATCAAATCCAAGATAAGGTCTAGCAAAATTGTCGATTCATTGTATTAAGAAGAAATTCATAGTAAGAAGTTGTACAATGTTCATAAAAATAGCAAAAGCTACTCCTAAGTTAAATAATGAGAAGCAAAACAAAACAAATAATAATTTTTTTTGAAGGACTGAAATAAAAGTAGAGAAAACATGTTCGAAAATATTTAAGGTACAATCTGATAATCATATGCGTCTATCCACAATCATGGTACTCTAAATCCTCGTCATACAAGTAAGCAAGGCTACGATAATCACAGAGTCCTCGACTTAGGCACATACCTCTAGAATCATGATATTTAACATTTTCGCGATGCCGCTAGCTTGGCTACGAAAACCTTAAATTCTCACACCCGAGAAATATATCCAAAATCAGACTATATGTCCTCCCCATGCTGGCTAATGTGACTATAGAAGACTAGATTCCATAATTTAGATGACCTAGCCCATATAATTTCATCTTGACAAAAATTAAATTAAATCACAATGAATACCCAAAAATCAAATTTATCAACGAACATCAAGATTCAAAAATGAACAAAAATCCTTCAAAACATATAAATACAAACTCGGATGCTACAGCTAACGTCAAGATTCAAAATTCAACAATCTTCCATCAAAATCAATAAATACAAACTCAAATTCAACAATAATCCATCAAAATCAAATTCAACAACAGAAAATAAAGATAAATCAAATCAAGAAAAAAGAGAGTTTTCAAATCGAAGTTAAATAAGATTCTCAAGGGTCGTCCCAGGAATCTTTCAAGGGATCCTAACTATGATTAAGTATCTTCAAAATATATCCTAATCCTACTGCAGGCTGTAGTGGTACTCTAGTTCGAATACTACTACATAAACTCAACCTGCATGGGCTACCACTAAAACGTGTCACGACCCGTACCCTAGAGTTAGGGCACGAGACGTGGGTACGTCCAGCCTACGCCACAATATCGGCGGTAGAACGCTGTCCTAGGTCACATACATATAACAGTAAAAGGCTATGCAGTTTATACTCTCCGAATGGGGGTGACATAGCAGAATGTAAACTCAATCACATCTAAGGTAGAGCATAATGGAAGATAGATAAAACATGAAATCCAAAAGAGACACAACAGATAGAAGTCTAAGTGTCTAAGATACACAAACCCAGAAATACGTCTCAAAGCTCAAATACAGTAATCCATAAAGTAAATATAACTCCAGACAACTGAAAATAGCTAACTAAACAACCTCTAATGTGTCTCCTCTAGGCTAGCAGGCAACCTCCAAGCTATCTTTAAAATTTATCAACAGGTCCAGTCAGGACAGGAGCGAGCACAGTACATCTTAACAGTTTATAGCAGGTTAGAAAATATAATCATGCAGTAAAGTAAGATATAGATATTGAAGGAAATGCAGTATATAAACAGAGAGAGAACTGTAATAGAAATATCTACTATAAGTAGAGAGCTATCAGTGACTAGTGATTTAGAGTACAAAGTCGACATGTGAACGGCTTGATTTGCACATGGCTATACTAAAGAGGCGTACATGGCTATTCTACTTTGGAATTGTTGACATGGCTATTTATACTCTCCCGAGCCTCCAATTAATACACAAGGATCCAACCAGGTTATGTTATGATTCTATGTAACAGCCCCCGAAGGGTGGTAAGCCCCCGAAGGGTGATAAGCCTCCAAAGGGTGATAAGCCCCCAAAGGGTGATAAACCCCCAAAGGATGATATGCCCCCGAAGGGTGATAAGCCCCCAAAGGGTGGTACATAGTAGTCCCATAAATGGAATAAGGATTCAAAGAAGACTCTGTGATCATATGGGTATATGTCACAAGTGATCAAAGAACCAAAGAAGCATAGTGATACGCCATGTAAGTAAAACGCACAGAACATAGAGTACCCCGATGCTCCCTGAAGGGATAACATCTCAAGAAGGGATCCATATAGTACTAATCCGTGTGACCAACGTGACAGTATCAAGTAAAGTAATTTAATGCAGGAAATAATTCTAAGCAGGATATGAAATGATCAGAGAATGTACTCGCCTGATAACCTGAACAGCTAATAAGTATAGGGGGTCCAACTGAAGCCACAGAGTCCTATTTAAAGCAACACAGGTTACACGGTATTCAATTTGTAATAAATAAATCTCTACAAACAATCTATTTTATCCTAGGTTCTTCTAAGTCAAAACAACTCTAGGTCAACTCCGATCAACCCTGAAAGTCAAACCTAGGTCAACTATGGTCAAACTAGGTCTAACAAGTCTAAATTAGGTTAAACAAGTTATTCTAGGTCTTAACAAACTAAGTATATGTAAATCAAGTATCCAAAATAGCTACTAACTCATAGCCTAAGTCACTTGCTAAACCAAGCACAAAACTAAACCATAAGCTAACAAGGCACACAAACTTAGTCATATAATGTATATATATTATTCACATTCACATATTCATATACATAGACATATATAGGAAAGCTATATATATATATATATATATATATATATATATATATATATATATATATATATATATATATATATATATATAGAAAGAGAGATAAAAGAGTAAGTGAGTATGTGTATGTTTGGCATGTGTGTGAAAGGATATGTGTTAATGTTCTAAAATTTAGTGATAGGTAGGTGTATGTGACATGGGATACATGATGTCAAAGTGTGTATCAATGCATGTGTGTAAAAGGTTATAGGTTAACTCAGTTTATAGAAATACATACATACTTACCTTGTATACATGCATACATACATATTATGTATATTATATTTACATGATACATACATATATACTTGTATTATATTATACTTACATTCATGCATATTAGATACTGGTATTTATATTAACATATTGCAAACATTCATTTCATTCATGCATCTATGCATTACCTACATATTTTATACATATACATACATTGTATATTCATATCATTTCATACATTAACATGGAGACATACATACATGCACACATCATATATTTCATACCTTGCATTACCTTACATATCATGTTATATATTATCATTCATTCCTTTCATATATTACATTATCTTTAAGTTGAATACATCATATATGGATACAATACATTATCTTGCATGCTTGCATTCATATATTACATTCTATATTACCTATATACATGTATTTCCTCTATTCATTCATGCTTGCATCATACACTCTACATTACCATACATGTTATCATTATATATTGCATTATAATATCTATACATTATGCATTCATATCTATCATTATATATATATCTTGTATTCATATCTAGCATTCATATATACTTTCATGCATACATTGTATATCATTCTTTCATTCGTGCATTGCTTATATGCATTATATTAATTGCATTCCAATATGCTTGCATTCAACCATATATATACATTAATGTAAAAAGAATATATATCATATATATATTATTTAACATATCATGCATTACATACTCTATATTTATTTAATATTCATACTACATAGGCTCATAGGTTACACAAAATGCATATATCGTGTAGTCACTCTTCTACTTAAAATCAATATTGTACCAATTGGACATTCACTAAATTCTAGGATTAAAGTATGTTATAGATCTTTGTGTTAGCTTTCCGAAACTTTAAATGGATCGTATTTTCGTGTCCGGAAGCTTCCGAAATCGTAAAAACACCGAAACACTTTCGTCTTTCGTACAACTGACACTCAAATAATTTTACAGAAAGTTTTAGAACGAATTTGGCTTATTAAAATATATATTTGGAAAGCTAACTTCGATACGGTTCTTTTAAAAAAACGGGAGATGAATCGGAGTTTTAAGCTAAAAGTTATGACATTTCTAAGTTGCTATTGCTACTAAAAATATGGATAAATATTATGACAAATTTAGGTAGTTTGAGACAAAAGAAACACAAGTATATAACATAATATATCAAGAACTCACTCTCTACACTAATATATATATATTAGACACTATAGAACACATCTCTAATACAAAAATATGAGATTAAATATGTAATAATTCATTCATACATAACAACAACACATAGTGTGTCCAAATTTTGGGGTTTTCCCACAGGGACACAACCACAACACAAAGGACACCCCTATGACCCCCAAATGGACACGAAATAGACACAAATGGAGATACAACCATGGGAGTCATCCCTATGGGTTCAAAATATTTTTATATGCATGTAGGGATGGATTAGAGGAGAGATTATACCTTCCGGGAGAGAGATTCAAAGGGAAATCCTTCCGATACGACACCGACACGTAGAGATTCTAAAAGGACACGAACGAGCTCCGAGTCCTCCCAAACTTGGCTAGCACCCTCTAACCATGGAGTAGAGGAGAAATAAAGAAGATTTGGTGGAAGAAAGGGTTGATTTGGAGATGAAATCAATGGAGGTTCATCTCTAAATTAATTTGGGGAAGAACAAGAGAGAGAAAGTGGATGAAAACAAATGAATGAAGGAGTGACTCACTCCTTATCCCCCTATAGGTGGCTGCCCAAAAAGGGTAAGGTGTCCCCTATTTGAATGTCCAAAATGCCCTCTACTAATCTATTTGATTTAAATTAGGAATGGGTTAAAGGTTGAGGTCAATTTAGTCTAGTTTTAAGTCTCTAATTAAACTAAACCTATCCATAAATAATTAGTTTAACTACTAACTAAAATTAACATCATGTGGACTAAAATTAATATCATGTAGGCCATGTCTAACTAGTATGTGGGTCCCACTAGAGTCAAACTACCCTCCGGGTTCCCGTTTCAAGTCGGATTGAGTTAAAATTCGAACTCGACTCAAATAATCCCAAAATAATATCATAAATAATAAAATAAATTTCAACCCCAAAATAATATCATAAATAATAAAATAAATTTTAAAAATATTCAAAAATGTAAAATGACAAAAATATCCCTGTTTCTGAAAACTGGAGGTGACAAGAGTTTAGCATTAAGTTGGTTCCAAGAGCAGTACTGATTTCTTCCAATGTGTATCGATTGGCTAAGAAGAAGCTGGACGAGATAAAGCTACAGTTGGAAGAGTTACAGACCAGGGTTTGATCCGACCATGTGCATCACCCTGGGGAGCACTAATATTATTTGTCTTGAAGAAGGACGGTTCAGTCCACATGTGGATTGACTAGAGAGCACTGAATGTATTGACCATCAAGAATAAATACCCACTGTCCCGGATTGACGACCTATTCGACTAGTTGATGGGAGCAAAAGTATTTTCGAAGATTGATCTGATATCGGGATAGCACCAGGTGAAGGTGCACAAAGAAGACAGTCCAAAAACAACATTCATGACTCGCCATAGTCACTATGATTTCTTGGTAATGCCTTTTGGATTGACAAATGTATCATCTTTATTTATGAATCTGATGAATAGGTGTTCCGCCAATATTTGGATGAGTTCATGCTATATTGCTATATTCAAAGAGCCATAAGGAGCATCAGAAGCATTTGAGGATAGTTCTGGAGACACTGAGGAGTGAGAGGCTCTATGCCAAGCTGAGTAGGTGCGAGTTCTTCTTAGACCATGTCTCTTGCCTTGGACACGTTGTCTCAGGAGATGGTATATCAGTAGATCCAACCAAGATATCAGCAATAGAGACGTGGCCTTTCCCTACCAACGTCTCTGAGGTAAGAAGTTTTATGGACTTTACAGGTACTACCGGAGGTTCGTAGAGAACTTCGCAAGGATTGCTGAGCCAATGACTCGGTTGACTTGCAAGTAGTAGGAGTTCCTATGGTCAAAAGTGTGTCAGAAGGCGTTTGATGAGTTGAAGAAGCGCCTGACCACTGAACCTATATTGACTATACCGTCGGGACCAAAAGGTTTCGTGATCTATAGTGATGCATCCAAAAAAAGATTAAAATGTGTCTTGATGTAGCATGCAAAGGTTATCGCCTATGCTTCTGGACAATTAAGGACTCACGAGGAGAATTACCCCACTCATGACATGGAACTTGCCGTAGTAATTTTTGCCTTGAAGTTTTGGAGGCATTATTTATATAGAGAGTGGGTAGAGATTTTTATAGACCACAAGTGCTTGAAGTATGTTTATACTCAGAAGAAACTAAATCTGAGGCAGCGAAGATGGTTGAAGATATTGAAAGATTGTGAGATTGACTTGCAATGCCACCCGGGAAAGGCTAAAATGTGGTAGATGACACTTTGAGCATAAGGCCCTTAGCATTTATTTTGACTACTCAGCCACATCTATTCGACGATCTGTAGAAGTTGGGAATAAGAGTTATACTAGCAGGAGTAGACGGCTAGTTGACGAGCCTTCAGGTGCAATCACCATTGGTTGAGAGGATCAAGGTTGCTTAACCGACAAATGCCAGATTTCAATAAGAGAGGCCGGAGGCCGGTATGCAGACCAGATTGTGCATTCACGAGGACGATACATTGAGGTAGGGAGATCGCCTATATGTTTCCAATAGAGAGCACCACCAGGAGTTGATGGCGGTGACGTGCAGTTCGACGTACTCTATTCATTCAGGTGGGACGAAGATCTATATAGACTTAAAGCAGTATTAATATTGGTGGCATGGAATTAAAAAGGAAATAGCCCATTTTGTAGCAAAGTGCTTGGTGTATTAGAAAGTTAAGGCTGAGCATTAGAGATCAACAAGGTTACTTCAGCCACTTTCCATACTGGAGTGGAAATGAGAGCATATCACTATGGACTTCGTAATAGGATTATATGAGAAGTCCGAGTGGGAGAGAGGCAGTTTGGGTGATCGTGGATCGACTCACCAAGGCAGCTAGCCGAGATGTATATGAAGTTGATCGTACGGCTATACAAAATTCCATTCAGCATCAAGATCAATATTCGAGGTTCACATCTTATTTTTGAAGGAGCAAGCAGGAGAGCCTTGGTACGTGATTGAAGTTCAGTACATCTTATCAGCCGCAGACAGATGGGTAATCAGAGCGTACCATACAAACCTTGGAAGATATGCTAAGAGCATGCATGCTTTATTTTGGAGTATCATGGGAGGACCATTTGTATTTTGTCGAGTTTTTCTATAATAACAACTATCAAGAGAGCATTCAGATGGAACCTTTCGAAGCATTACATGGAAAAAATGTCGTCCTCCAGTATTTTGGAGTGATGTTGGCGAGTAACAGATACTTGGACCAGAACTGGTGGTTAGCACGATAAAGACGGTAAATCAGATCCAAGGACATCCGCGGGCAGCAAAAGACAGACAGAAGCACTGGAAAGACAATCACCGTCGACTCTTCGAGTTCAAGCAAGGAGATCATATCTTTCTGAGAATGTCACCAACCAGAGTGACTATCCGATTTGGAGGAAGAGAGAAGCTTAGTTCGAGGTATATTAGATCATTCGATGTGTTGTAGAGAATTAGAGAGGTCGCCTACAGACTTGCATTATCGTTGTCATTAGAGGGTATTTACGACGTATTCCATGTATCTCAGTTGAGGAAGTATTTGTTAGATCCCATCCACGTTCTTGATATTCCGAGATTACTATCGAACCGAGTCTATTATACGAGGAACAACCAGTGGAGATTCTAAAGTGAAGAGAGAAATTCTTTCGGGGCATCATGCACTAGGCAAGTCGACTTGGAAACGTGATGATGTGATCGAGAGCGTTTTTCCATCTCTTTATAGGATTAGGTATATTGCCTTAATTATTTATTTTGATTGATTTTATATATCGTGTCTAATTTCAAGGACAAAATTTTCTAAGGTGGATAGGTTGTAAGCCCTCTATAATTTTTGGATTATTGTTTGGTATATAATAGGGTTATTTGTTATTAAATATAATTTCACTTTCAATTAAGACCACTAAGTACCCTTTAGCGTAGCTTTGATTTTAGGAGCACAACATTAGCCATTTCTCCAAAAAATCTCATATGCATGATCTAGATTAGTCTACCTTCATCTATGAATATCATGTCCTACTAAAAAAATATCTACTTGTGCTTTATTTTTAATGCACAACATTCGGGTTAAAAATCTCATTTTTAGAACCTACCGTGCAACCGTTGACCATTCCAATTTAAATTGGAGATTCAATTTCGACCCAAATCTTTTGATCCAATATATGGTTATGATATACTCGAAGCCTACAACACATGCCGCTTGTGTCTACTCAATTGGGTCTCCATGTGCTACTTATACACAAAAGTCATAAAAGACCCATTTATTAGACTTACAGTACCCAAGTAGCCCAAACCGACTTGATACCAACCCAACTAGATGTGGTAGATCCTAACCTAGGTTGCCTAAGCTTTGTTTGACCATACTTCATTGATTTTTAATCAATTTCATTCAGCCAACAAGATTTTGAGCAAAGGTGGCATATATTAAAAAGTGTTTCCATATTAGCAACCAGTCAATCTCTCTCAATAGTCCCTCAATCAAATCTTTATGGTGGAGTGCATAAACCTACCATAAACAACCAAACTCTCTCCTTAAAAAGCCTAAAATTTTCATCTCTCCCTTTCCCTATATATTCCCGTATATAAACCTACTAGGGCCGGCCACCACATCTCCTAAACCGAATCCCTAGCAGCCCTTTTTCTGGCTGCCATTGCTACTGCTACTGCTGCAAGTTGCTGCTATTTAGACCTGTTCCCGACATCTCGCTATGATCCATGAGGGTTACTTGCGAAGCTAAGACATCCCTCTACCACCACAAGGATCTGCTTGACCTCGCTCGGCCATTTGAGTGCCAGGGCAGCCCTAAACTTCAGCCAAAATTCAGCCTTGTTGCTGAATCCGCCCCTGCTGCCATCTCTATTTGCGGTAGCTTTGCGCCACCTTCCCAAGCACTTTCCGACCAATCACCACCTCTACAACAACCCCAAGACATCTCCCTTTAACCCTACCCGAGCCCTATTTTAGCTGCACATAGTAAATCCGAACAACATGTTTATTGACTTCAAATCCATGTTTTTGTGTTTTCTAGCAATCAAACCTCCTCCAAACCAACTCTAGCATGTACCTCTATGTGTCTCCTATCATCTCTAGTTGTCACCATACGTGGATTATAATGGTTTGTCCATGAGCGTTTTATGAAAGTTGGTCATGACTAAACCAGTTTTTGAGCGTTGCCGTTTGCACCTCCTTGAGATGTGTCCCGATATCAAATAATTACTTGATAACATTCCTAACACATCCCTCTATCACCTCAATATGTCATATTTTGATATTGTTGAATTATGTGTATATTTGTGCTTCGATCTTCGTAGGACAACTCATTGATCATCGAAAAAACATTGAACCCTATTTGTTTGATTTATAAGACCACCAACTCGATGTAATATTTTTCGATGATATAAATCGTGAATCCCATGTTAGAGATCTCTGAATTTCATCTTTCTCATATTTGTTTTATATTCAAAAAAACCCTATTTTTGCATGTGCCGATTTTATCTAAACTATTGATTAATGGACATGTTGTACAATTACTTGACCTTAATGATTTTATACCATAGTTGATGCCCATAAATTGATTTAATTTCTGACTATACATATTATTATTTATTTTAGAATTATTAAATTATATTTTATGATTATATTGAAGTTTAGTTGAGTAGCATGGTACCAACATAGTATGCATCCAAACTTGATCTTAGAATAGACTAGTTGTTATATAACCTAGTTTTGACCATAGATGATTATGTTATAGTTGATGCATAGAATACCTTAGTATGATTAGCTGACCAGTAGTATTCATATGTTCGTTGGAGTTCATGATGGTTCGACCATGATTGCCGAAGCAAGATTATTACTGTACACCCATTCCGAAGTTCCAGGCAAGATACCTTGCCGTACTTGTTATGTTTAAATTCTTTATGCCTATTCTTGTGTTGTTATTGGTAGCATTAGTAGTGTGCGTACATGTTTGACTTGTGTGCTATAGATGGTTGCATCGATATTGTAGTGCGTGTGTGTGTGACTTCGTGTTAGTAGACGTTCCAAGAATTGTGAAGTTAATCCTAATAACATCTATGAATTGTCATGAGGCATCACACGTGTCACTACCATAATCCTAGGTAGGGTTTTTTTTGTCATTTTATATTATTTATATAGTGTGTATATTTAATTAATTAATTAAATGTGATAGTTATATTTATTATTGGACTAGCCTATTTATTGGACCCTTGGTTAGTGAACCTATTTAGGCTTGTCATAACACTTATACCTACATTTTAGGTTAGCACTATTAGACTCATTTAAGTCATAACAAGTCACAAATAAGGATTAGAACTTATTACCAACTTAGACTAGAAGCTTCTATAAGTTAACCAAACCTTCATGACAACTAAAGAAGGGCAATGTGGATATTTCCATTGACAAGATAGGGTTAACATGGCCGGCCACATGATGGAGTGTTCATTCACTTCATTTCTTCATTTTGGAGCACAAACCCTAGTTTTGGTGTTCTTCCCAAAACCCATCTCATTCCTCCATCAAATCATCCGCAAATCATTCTCAATCTTCTCCTACTTTTCATCCAATGAGCCTAGAAGCTTGGGATCCAAGAAGCACAAGAAAAGGAGGCTATCGGCTTGAGGATTGTGTCCAACTTCATTTTTGTGTCCACTTGTGGTGCTATATTGGGAATCCATCTCCCAACAGGTATGTATCTAACTTTTCTCTATGTTTATACTCTATTACATGCATTAGACCATTAGGAAACTGTAAACCCCCATTTCTAAATTAATTATGATTAGTATTAAATTTTGTATTGGGACTTACACTTTTCCTTTTACTCTAGGTTAATAATAAAATAGTTTGGGTTAGATAAATAATAACTTATATCCCTAATTTAATATTATTAGTGCTATTATTACTGCTACTTCCTAGCTATTGGTAAAGGAATCCATTTTGTAAGTAGACTGAGTTTACCTGGACCCATGATACAAATGAAGAGAGAGGTTGTAGGTTTGGGTTAGGCGGCCTACGTATGCCTCTTCCATGCAATGGTCCAACCTAGCCCAAGTTCCTCACTAATGATTTCTTGTCTTGAACCTAACATAGCAAATATAGGCAACAACTTTTGCTAGTACATACCCGGACCCGACCATCTAATATTTTTTTAATTCTTCTCTTGTGTGTTGTATCTTTTCTATTGGGAGAGGACACTGTAGCCCTGTGGGCACATGGCATGCTGTACTCGTTACCCAGGTCTGCTGATCCTTCTTCTGTATATATATTCATCCTTTTTCTTTCCTTTCTAGTAAAACCCTAGCCGCATTGTCCAACCATTCTTCCACACTTACTACAACGTAGCTGCCATCCATCGAGTCATTCTAGTTCGGCGTGGGGTGATCTGCACCAACGTCTCCACGCGTACGGAGCTGCACCAGGCGTCCCGTAGCCTAATGCCTCCGACAGTTCCATTCGCCCCAGGCGAGCCACGCTTGTTCCGGGCAGCACCGGCGGTTGTCGACACGGTGAACGTCTCCGGTGGTTGTCGGCGCAGCGAACATCTTGGTGGTTGTTGACGCGGCGAACGTCTCCGGTGGTTGTCGATGCAGGGAATGTCTCCGGTGGTTGTCGACGCGGCAAACGTCTCTGACGGTTTCTCGACGCGACGAACGTCTGGTTCCGAGCTCCCCTCTCTTCTGGTAAGCTTCTCCCCATCCTCTTCTTCTCTGTAAATGTATTCACTCAGTTGTGCTTGGGCTTATGCTTGGAAATGTTTGTTCTAAAATGTGTGTGGTAGGATGAAGAAGGAGCCGAGCAAGTGACCAGGGTTGAGGAAACGGGGATGTTTTCTTTAGGTTGAGAAGTGAGGGTGGAAAAATGACCACACATTGGGTTGTTAGCTAGGCATTAAAGTTGTGCTTAGCTAGAAAATTAATGCATATGTGGGGGTATGAATGTAAGAGGAGTCTGTTAAGGGAAGGAAGAAGCATTAAGAGTGGGATTGGGGAGCCAAAGAGCAATTTTAATTCGTGTATGATCATTCTTGAAACCAAGAGTGTTTTTTTTTTCTGTTATGGGTATTCATAGGAAGAGACATGACAAACTATATTTTTTTATGATGTTAACGGAGGGATTCTTTGTGTATTATGGCTCCGGCATTGAGGTGTTTAGATGGGGTACGACTACAATAAAACGACCCTTTTTGTGCTTCGTAATGAAATATGCAGGTGAGGATGTTTTTGTAAGGAGGATGAATTAGTCAGGAGAAGGGAGATGAGGATGCTAGGTGTCATTTAATGTGATGGATTGCTTGTGAACATGAACTGAAGGAGGAGGAAGCAAGAATGTGCTTTCTATTTTTTTTTATTGGGTTCAATACCTTGACTGAGTGTGGAGATGTGTATAGAAGCCAGGGAACAAGTAGAGGTGAACACGAAAGGGGAATGGAAATGGAAACCTTAAGGCCTCGTTTGGTTCGCGGAATGGAAGGGAAAGGAAATCAATTCCTTGTCATTTCCTGTTCTTTGGGAAACTTTAATTCCTATTGATTTTCCTTTCCGATGTTAGGCAATGCCAAGAAATTTGGAAAGGAAAGTGAATACTTCTGTGGGAAAGTGATTCCTTCCTTGGATGGATGGAAACACTTTTCCCCCTAATTTCCCTTCCATTGGGAATCACTTTCCTTTCCTCCTCAATTCCTTGGACGTCCAAACATAGGAAAGTAATCACTTTCCTTTTCCAACCGGAAGATTCCGCCAACCAAACGAGGCCTAAGTGTATTATTAATAACTGAACATTTGGTTGTATAGTAGAAACAAACAGTTTGTAAATTACCATAAAGCAAACCAGTATTGTGCCAATGTACATGTGTAGAAGCATGGCCCTGATTGAGAGCTTGAAAAAAAAATGGTTCACTTGTGGGTCTTAGCTAGGAAGGGGGTCCATGTATGTTGTTGGCATAGCTACTTAGCATCATAAAATAAAATTTGAGAGGTTTGAGGAATATTTGAACTAGAGTGCATATGGAAATAGAAGAATGTTGTGGGATGCATATATATAACTGGGTATAGGCTGCTAACAAAAAAGAAGTAGAAGAGACTTTAGGGACTCCTGTGTTCACTTTTGTAAATAACTAATATAAGTTTGCTCATGATTTTTTTTTTATGAAGTTACAACCCTACCACTCCTGAGAACCCAACCAGGCCTATTGTGCTTTTGTTCAATTATAGATATAGCGAAGGGTTAACTTATTAGCTCAATAATTAACTAAATATTAATTCAATAATTAACTTCTCGTCAGTATCTTTCATCAGGCAAGTGTACCTTGCCATTATGTATTTTAGATTCCGTATTATTGTTCTTAAAAATATTTATTCTATATACATGGTATCTTGCTACCTTAGGACCGTGTTCGGTACTTCGCGTCCGAATCAAATTTGGGTGTCGTTGGTCGATAAAATTAACGGGTATCGATATTTAGAGATTTACTTGACGTTACCACGACATATTCGTTGTTGGTACATCAGGATTAAGGACTATTGTGAAGAAGAGATTGCTTCGAATAATTTTTCGACATCTCTTATGCTTCGGAGTCCGCAATAAAAAATTTTCTTCTTTCAAGTGAGTTGTGGTGATCCGTGTTGGATCGGGAGGAACTTGTAGAGGGTGTATTCTTTTTATTCCATTAGTGGAGGTTCTTCAGAGTTGGACTCTGATCGTCCCGTGATTTTTTTCGCAAGGGTTTTCCACGTCAAAAATCTTTGTGTTTGCGATTGTGTTTGGCATTTTTTGGTTTGTGTACTTTTGCTCGGTTCTCTCGCAGGACTTTCTGGTTTGGGGAAACGGTTTCCGTGCTTCGTTCCCAACAGAGTGGTATCAGAGCTTTGGGTTCAAAGAAGTGTCAGGAGTTGACAGTCAAACCAGGAAGCAGAGATGGACGCGAAGCTGGTGCGCATGGTGAACCTGAACGGTACCAACTACCATTATTGGCGGAGCAAGATGAAGGATTTGCTGTTCGTCAAGAAGCTGCATCTTTCAGTATTTGCATCCGAGAAGCCCAGTAACAAATTCGATGAGGACTGGAACTTGGAGCATATACAGGTGTGTGGGTACATGCGGCAGTTCGTTGACGAGAATGTGTATAACCACGTTGCCTATATTGAGCATGTGAAGACGTTGTGGGAGAAGCTGTAATCTTTGTACGCAAAAAAGACCAGAGTAAACAAACTGTTCCTGATCTGGATGATGATGGGTCTGCGGTACAAAGATGGTGCATCCATTACGGATCACTTGAGTGAGTTCCAGGGCATGGTGGACCAGCTATCCTCGATGGGAGTCAAGTTCGACGACGAGGTTCAAGGACTTTGGTTGCTATATACATTGCCAGACTCGTGGGAGACCGTACGAGTATCTATGATCGCTTCTGCTCCAGAAGGCGTGGTCAGTCTGGAGTTTACCAAGAGCGGGGTACTGAATTAAAAGATGCGGAGACGTTCTCAGGGCACTTCATCCACATCCCACCACTCAGAAGCATTGGTTTCAGAGAGCCGCGGAAGGGGCAAAAGCAGGGGTACAGGTGGTGGCAGAGACAAGAGTAGTAGAATGTCCAAGGGTCGGTACGAGGACTCGGAGTGTTACCACTGTGGCAAGAAGGGCCACATCAAGCGAAACTATTTCGCTTGGAAGAGAGAGAAGAAGGGCGAAAAGGGGAAGCAAGACAAGAACACTACAGCGGCGGCCTCGATGCATGGAGGCGAGAGGTTATCACAAACCTCGCCTGCGATGACAATTCTTGGCTGGTGGACTCAGGGGCTTCAGCGCACGTATCTCACAACAGGGCACTATTTGCCACTTATACGACAGGCGATTGTGGAGTGTTGAAGATAGGCAATGGAGATGTGTCGAAGGCGGTTGCCGTTGGAGATGTACATTTGAGAACAAAGACGGATGCAGTTCTTGTTCTCAAAAATGTTTGTCATGTCCTGATATCCGTTTCAACCTGGTGTCGGTTGGAAGGTTGGATGACGAGGGATTCTTCAGTCTCTTCGGGAATAGTCAGTGGAAGCTTTCCAGAGGTTTGATGGTGATTGCCAGAGGAAGCAAGAAGTTCGGTCTCTACTATATAGAAGGGAGCGCACAGGGAGCACAGGAGGTGAACGCAGTCAGTGATGCGTCTACCGAGTTGTGGCACAGGCAGCTTGGCCATATCAGCGAGAAGGGGATGAGCTACTTGGTGAACATGAAGGTGATTCCAGGGCTCAAGTCTACAAAGTTGTCAAAGTGCACGCACTGCTTAGCTGGGAAGCAAAATAGGGTGTCTTTTCAAAGTCACCCAAGTTCAAGGAAGTCGGCGTTGCTCGAGTTGATTCACTCGGATGTCTGCGGTCCTATGAAAGTAAAATCTATTGGTGATGCTTCTTACTTTGTAACTTTTATTGATGACTATTCCAGAAAGGTTTGGGTCTATGCCTTAAAGACCAAGTATCAGGTGCTACCTACTTTCAAAGAGTTTCAGGCATCTGTTGAAAGAGAGACGGGCAAGAAGTTATTGTGTGTTCAGTTCGACAACGGCGGAGAATACATTGGTCCCTTTGATGCTTATTGTAGAGAGCAGGGGATACGACAACAGAAGACTCCGCCCAAGGTACCTCAGCTCAATGGTGTAGCGGAGCGCATGACCAGGACACTGATAGAGAGGGTACGGTGTTTGCTGTCAGAAGATAACTTGCCAGGTAGTTATTGGGGTGAGACTCTTCTCACAGCTGCTTATGTTATTAATTTATCTCCTAGTGCTCCTTTGTAGGGTGATGTGCCTGACAAAGTATTGTACGACAAAGAGCCGTTATACAATCACCTGTGAGTGTTTGGCTATAAGGCCTTTGTGCATGTACCGAAGCACGAGAGGACCAAACTTGAGCCGAAGATGATGCGATGCATCTTTGTCAGCTACTGTCGGGATGAGTTTGGCTATAGACTCTATGACCCGGTAGGAAGAAAGCTCTACATAAGCAGGGACGTGGTATTCGTCGAGGATCAGACCATGACCAACACTCAGGATTCTAAGACGCCTTCTGAGGCAGATGAATTGCTTGAGTTAGAGTCATTTTGCTTCGAGCAGTTTCCAGAGGACATCGCAGAGGATCCAATTATGGGGGAGCCAGTATATGGAGTTGCTTCCAACCTTGATCATCAACCTGCTGATGGTGGTCAGGGTGTCCCTCAGGAGGATGAGCATGCCGGGGAGGCAGTTCCTGAAGAGGAGAATGTTGTTGGTATACAGCCAGCACCAGTGGCTCCACTGAGAAGGAGCGACAGAGAGCGTCGGCCATCTACAAGATACTCACCGGGTGAGTATGTGCTTCTGACTGACGGGAGAGAGCCTGAAAGCTTTGCAGAGGCTATGTAAGATGAACACAGGCAGGATTGGATGCAGGCTATGCAGGAGGAGATAAGTTCTTTACACGCAAATTCTACTGATGAGCTGGTGCGGTTGCCAAAGGACAAGAAGGCTTTGAAGAATCGATGGGTGTTTAGAGTGAAGCAGACGGATGATGCTACTCGCCCTCGATACAAAGTGAGATTGGTAGTTAAAGGCTACGGTCAGCGAAAAGGCGTGGATTATGATGAGATCTTTTCGCCTGTCGTCAAGCATTCATCTATTCGGGTGGTGCTACCATTGGCAGCCAGTCTCGACTTGGAGGTCGAGCAGATGAACGTGAAGACGACATTCCTCTACGGTGACCTTGAGGAGAAGTTATACATGGAGCAGTCAGAGGGATTCTGTGAGAAGGGCAAGTCACATTTGGTCTGCCGGTTGAGGAAGAGCTTGTATGGTCTGAAGCAGGCTCCGAGGCAGTGGTACAGGAAGTTCGAGTCATTTATGGAGGAGCATGGCTATGCACGGACGACGTCGAATCACTGTGTATTTGTGAGGTATTTTTCCGATGATGATTTTATTGTTTTATTGCTCTATGTAGATGACATGTTATTAGTGGGTCGGATTGCCACTAGGATAGCGGAGTTGAAGCGCCAATTGGGTGCGGCCTTCTCTATGAAGGATTTGGGTACAACAAAGACTATTCTTGGGATAGAGATCAGCTGAGAGAGAGAGTCCAAGCTGCTATACTTGTCCCAAAAGAAGTACATTCACCGAGTACTTCAGCGTTTCGGGATGGACGGGTCGAAGAAAGTGAGTTGACCCCTTACGGTCCACTTTAAGTTTACTGAGGAGCAGTGTCCATCTATCGAGGATGAAAAAGAAGATATGGAGCGGGTTCCATATGCTTCAGCTGTGTGGAGCCTTATGTATGCTATGGTGTGTACGAGGCCAGACATCGCTCATATAGTTGGCACAGTTAGCAGGTATCTTTTAAATCCTGGAAGGGTACATTGGAGTACGGTCAAGTGGATTCTACGATACCTTCAGGGCACTGCTGATTGGAGACTTTCTTTTGGTGGTGGCGAGCCGAAGCTAGTTGGGTATACCGACGCTGATATAGCTGGAGATGTAGACACGAGGCGATCGACTTCGGGCTATGTGATAATGTTTATTGGAGGAGCAGTAGCGTGGCAGTCACGATTGCAGAAGTGTTTTGCCTTATCAACGACAGAGGCAGAGTATATTACGGCGACGGAGGCTTGCAAGAAGTTGCTGTGGATGAAAAAGCTGTTACAAGAAATTGGGCTGAAGCAAGAGTAGTATACTTTGCTTTGCGACAGTCAGAGTGCTATTCACCTTATAAAGAACCAGACATTTCATAGTCGGTCCAAGTACATTGAGACTCAGTATTATTGGATACGAGATGTGGTTGAGAATAAGGACGCGATGCTTGAGAAGGTCCATACTGATGACAATGGAGCAGATATGCTCACGAAGGTTCTACCAAGGGAGAAGTTTGAGTACTACAGGCAGATCGTCGGGATGACGAGTTCCTCCACCTAGTTGTGAAAGAGGATTGTTGGAGTGGATGGGGTTCCAAACCTATGTGGAGAATACCCCGGAGAGCGACGAGCGCCATCCGTGTGTCGGAGAAGCTCGGGGAGTGCATGGATCCTATTTTGGAATATATATGGTAAGAAAATATATGATTGGATTTCCATATTTACTTTGATCATATATTTATGAATGGACTCTTCATATAGTAGCTTTCCATATTATTGGATTTCCAATTATGGCAAGCCAATTATGATTGGATTTCCATTAAATATATGATTGATGTATATTGGAAGTTTCCATATATATTGGCCTTTCATGTATGGATTACCAAGGGCTTATAAAAGAGTGATGCATGCTAGTTGTAAAATCATCTCAAAACAAGAGTGCTTTACAATCTTTGAGAGAGAAAGAGAGGATTAAGGACTATTGTGAAGGAGAGATTGCTTCAAATAATTTTTTGGCATCTCTTGTTCTTCGGAGTCCGCAATCAAAAAATTTCTTCTTTCAAGTGAGTTGTGGTGATCCGTGTTAGATTGGAAGGAAATTGTAGAGGGTGTATTCTCTTTATTCTATTAGTGGAGGTTCTTCAGGGTTGGACTCCGATCGTCCCGTGGTTTTTCCCGTAAGGATTTTCTACGTCAAAAATCTTTGTGTCTGCGATTGTGTTTGGCATTTTTTTGGTTTGTGTGCTTTTGCTCGGTTCTCTCGTAGGACTTTCTGGTTTGGGGGAACGGTTTCCGTGCTTCGTTCTCAACAATTCGTTGTTGGTACATCAGGCCTTAGGACATGTTCTTGCGACTCTTACATTCTGACTGATTTCCATACTTGATGATATCTTGGTATATGGAAGTTTGTGTTTGTTCTAGGACAACGACTTGATACTCTATACTATTACCGATGTCTTATTACAGAGCCTCGTGGATTCGTAGTTTGCCACAGTTCTTCAATTATAGGGACTGTGGGGTTATATCATAGTTTACTATAGTACCTATTAGGTCTTTGGGGGTACACTATGACAGCACGCGTGTATGAGTGATGTTCTCAAATTGCATGTCATTTAGTCGATTATGCTAGATTGGCCCACCTTGTGCAGACATATTTTCTTTATATTTATTACCACTGTTGTACACTTGGCAAGTATATTATCTGCCTTGTTGCGTCCCTCTAAGGAACTGGCTTCTCTTCCAGGTTTAGGTGAGGAGGAATACCCAAAGATTTATGGGTCTGGGATTGATTGAGGAGTAGGTCCCGTATCGGAGGACGAGGTTCTCCCGGGAGAATATCCTTGATTTAGTTGTAGGGCGCCTTCATGATCCGATACCATTATCTAGTTAGCTGGT
Organism: Iris pallida; assembly: GCA_029216955.1. Taxonomy (NCBI): domain Eukaryota; kingdom Viridiplantae; phylum Streptophyta; class Magnoliopsida; order Asparagales; family Iridaceae; genus Iris; species Iris pallida. The sequence goes on along the minus strand of JANAVB010026999.1, from coordinate 28,967,652 downwards.
TATCCGACCTACTAATCTTATTGCATTTTCTTCCATTCAGTATTGTACTAGTGGGTTTGTCCCTGCGAGACATTTATTTCAGAGTTGTATTATGATACTTTCATACTTATTTACTTTTGCACATTAATACTCTTTTCTCTCAATGTCTTTCATTGTTTGTATTTGTGGATGAGATTTAGCTTACTTATTAAGATTGGGTATTTTTATACTGTTGTGGTATGTTACAGCTTAAGTGCAACCCCAACGATTCTATTAAATTGGGATGACAATCAGAGTGGTACTAGCTGGCCATTGCCACGTGGCTTGGTTCCACACTTTTGGAAGTGGGGCATGATAGAAACCCACCCATGAACTAGGGGTACCTATAGAAGGAAGAACTAGGCTCTAATGACCATATACGTAGAAGTTACATAGAGTTTTTCTACAATTTTTGAGAAAATTCGAGAATGGTATACCAAGTGTTTGTCATTTGGTTTGATAGGCAAAATAGGCATGGGAATGGTGTGTATGGCTAGATAGGTTTCCATAAATGGATAATAGTAGGTTTTGTCATGTTATACTAGGACATGGAGTCAATTAGGAGGTTTTCTCCCCTATATTTGTCACACATATGTCATATTTCACATGACACATTGCACTAGCTAGACACGACTCTAGTTAGCTTCTAAATGTCATTGTAGGCATTAGGGCTGTGCACATTTAAGTCAAACCGACCAAATCGAACCAAACCAAACCGAACCGATCGGTTTTTAACCGAATCTATGGTTCAATCGGTTTGGTTTGACTACACATTTTCTAAAACCGATCGGTTTGGTTCGGTTCACGGTTTGGTTATTCCAAAATTGATTAAAATTGAACCGAACCAAACCCTATGTGAATGTTAAATAATTAGGATTGGGTTGGACCGGTTGGTAGGGGAGACCGAGACTACTAGGCTAGTGTTAAATAATTGGGACTAAGCAGCAGTGAATGAAAAGAAAAGTGAAAACTTCTCTTCTCATTCTCATGTATAATTGTTGTGCATATTTTCATGTATGGTGATTCTGACATAGGTCACTCCCATTCCATAATATACATCTTCTTTATTGTACTGACTTTTTGAAATTTGAAATTGAATGGTTTATGCTAGGGGTTGTTGGTTGGCAGCTGTTACTTCCAAATCGGACCAAGTCCATTTTTTTTCCATGTGATTAACTGGAGTTCCATACCACAAAATAAGCAACAATACCTAACTTAATGGCAGTCCATTTTTTTCTTCCTGTGATCAAAATCGACCAAGTCGAGCCGAACCAAACCGAACCAAGTCAGTCGGTTTCAAAATCGAACCGACCAGTTGGTTGGTTTGGTTCGATTGAGATTAATTTTAAACCGATTAACTTCGGTTCGACTTCGGTTGTGACCAAATAGGTCAACCACCGACCGAAGCACACCCCTAGTAGGCATGCTCATGTGTTTTGGTATGAATAGGACAAGGTTTGGGATAGGTATCTTGGACGTATCACAAGCGTATCGTATATATATATATATATATATATATATATATATATATATATATATATATATATATATATATATATATATATATATGGAAGCGGATCAAAAGCCCCCGAACCAAGTCGGTCGGTTTCAAAATCGAACCGACCAGTTGGTTGGTTTGGTTCGATTGAGATTAATTTTAAACCGATTAACTTCGGTTCGACTTCGGTTGTGACCAAATAGGTCGACCACCGACTGAAGCACACCCCTAGTAGGCATGCTCATGTGTTTTGGTATGAATAGGACAAGGTTTGGTATAGGTATCTTGGACGTATCACAAGCGTACCGTATATATATATATATATATATATATATATATATATATATATATATATATATATATATATATTTTATATATATATATATATATATATATATATATATATATATATATATATATCCCCTTAGAAAACCCCCTAAAAACTCGTTCACTCTCAGCAGTCCATTTAATGTTAATGTTAATATTAATGTTAATATTAATATTAATATTAATGTTAAATACTAAAATTAACATTAAACTTAACATTAAAATTAATATTAACATTAACATTAATATAAAAATAAAAATTAATATTAACATTAACATTAACATTAATATTAACATTAACATTAATATTAACATTGATATTAACATTAATATTAACATTAAATGGACGGCTGAGAGTGAGGGGATTTTTAGGGAGTTTTCTAAGGGGGGCTTTTGATCCGCTCCCTATATATATATATATATATATATATATATATATATATATATATATATATATATATAAATATATATATATATATATATATATATATATATATATATATATATATATATATATATATATATATATAGGAAAACTTGGTGGTGAAACTTTTGAATTCCTAAAATACCCTTGAGTATTTTGTAAACATGATGTTATTATGTCAACTTGCATGTCATTTATGTTTACGAGTCAAAGCAATAAAGTTTGCATGATACGAGGTTTCATTTTTCCATACAACTCTTCATGTTCCAGTGGTAGTAATTTTTTCTATCCTTACTATATAAATAAATTCGTACTTCGAATCTTTTGGTATTGTTAAAAGAAAGCACAAACACATTAATAGTCACATGGAAAAGACAGAAAGACGACAACTAACCTTATGATATTCTAATTAAAATACGTGAAAAGCACATACATGTAGACTAGTATATATATATATATATATATATATATATATATATAGGACCGTTGAGCACGTCTAGAGGGGGGTGAATAGAGTGTGTGCGTGTGTAGAAAAATAAATCTCACAATTAAAAAGATTATATACAATGGCAAGTAAGAGCAAATAAAATAGTAGTAATTAACTTGCAGTAGAAGTAAGAGTTAAGAAAATCAAACTTAGTGACACAGCAATATATACTGGTTTTCCTTATGAAGGACTAATTTAGTGTCGAGTACTCCTGTTCGATGTTAATCCACTTTGGCACAAGCTTTAGCTGAGTGCTTACAACTCTTACATTACCGTGCTTGGGGACAAGTGCACGACTGACTTTACATCACCGTTCTTGGTGATGAGTGCACGATCGACTCCAAAAGGTGATTTGAAAACTAGAACATTTTTTGAATTTAGCCTCCGATATAACTCTCCAAAACCAAATTCTAGATTAAACAGAAACTATAGTGGCTTGACTAAGAGTGGTATAGGCTTGATTTAAAGTGTAGCTCGTAGAAAATACTTAGAAATAAATAAAAAAGAGAAGAAATGAGTGATTTAAAAATGTAAAATTTATTCTCTATTTATAGTATTTTTGTAGACCAAATTCGGGCAGAGTTCGGATGCAAAAATCTCGCATTCGAACGTTGGATGCAGATTTGGAGGGAATTCAAAAATATATTCAAACCACCCTAACGGAACTCAGACCGAACTCTGGTCGAACTCTGGCCGAACTCTGGCCGAGTTCTGCCTGAGTTCTGTCAGACCTAGTTTGCGCCAAATGGTTAGGTTTTGGGCTAATTCAGAATTTTGACTTTTGATATATTTTGTGGATAGGTAGGTTATGATTTTTGTGGACTAAGTATTTCTAAGCTAGTATTGATCCTGATTAATCTTACATATTTTTTCTAGACTCAATAAAGATAAAAATACATAAGAAATGTGCAAAAGACTTGATCTTGATTCTATTGCTTTTTGCTTCTTGATGGCGACGAGACTTTTGTAGGTTGTAACAGTAGTAGGTGCAGACTTGAACTTGTAAACCTGTAGCAGTATATATATATATATATATATATATATATATATATAGCGTATCGACCAAAGTTGACGTTGATTATAAAAATCAGGTGTGATCGTGACCAATGGGCCAACAATCTCCCCTATTTCGATAATTGGCTAACTTTGAGTCTATACCAAAATATAAAATTTTGAACTTTGAAATTATACCTGACTTGTCTGAAATCTTGAAATTTTGATTTTGGTATGCTCATTCTCTCCCTTTGTCATGTACTCAAAATAGGGCTTCCCCGTAATTTATGAATCCAATAACAGCAAAAAAATACATAGTGGTACCAAATTTGACAATTCAACAACTCAAGTGGTATCATACTAGAACATCAGCAGTAGCAGTAATGAATGGAAACTAACAACTCACATAAAAATAAAATTGTTACTACAACTAAGAAGTCCAAAATTCATAATAAGTGCCAATACTACAAATCATCATCAAGTAGACAGATCCACAAAATCCTAGTCCAAAACATGATATCAGCACCACTAGTAGCATCAACAGGTGGCTCGATCGGATCAAAATAAGCGGTCACCGGGTCGAAGAAGGAAAAGGTCGGATCATCCTCAAGTCTCTGTCCGTCAAAAGCCGAGTGATGGAGGATAGTCGTTGGTGCAGAAGGTTGATGAGCCATCGTCCACTGATTGTCTACCATAGCATTTTTCAAGACTTGGGCCTGAGAAATGTGGCAGAACTCAGTGTCACTAAAGCGACTCGAAGCAGTTTATACCACCAGCTTGCTGATAGCTTGCGCTTCCGAAGGCATCTGTGTTGGTCCCGTACACATCTTCGCCCGGTTGGAACGAAGGGTTGTCATGGATCGTAGGGATTTGGCTACCCCCACCCTATGTTGCGGTTGAAGCGACATTCCTTTGCGACAATGATCTAGACTTAGCACGCGTGTGTTGGAACACACCCATACTGGGCACCGCCAGCTTGCTGCTTTCGAGTAGGCCTTTGGACTTTTTAGCTGAGACGGGCAGATTCTTGGAGAGCATCTTGAGGGATGGTGCCCCCCAAGGCGGCAAAGCATAAAGCAACCAGTAGTTCATCTTCTTCTGCATTCGGCAATCTCTCGTCGAGTCTCTGTACAGGTACCGAAGGTTGCAGTCGTTGGAAAATGTACTGCCTTCTTGGTGGCGATGCTGCTGTTTGTGGTAACAACAATGGATGGTGATGTTGGCATAAGTGTGCCTTGAGATAGGCATGTTGTGTGCAGTAGAATCTTCCCTCGTCTTGCGCTTGTAAGAGATTACGTTACGCAGATCGGAAGTCTCTACATCTATACTTATTTCGTGCACGTAGGGATGCTGTGCGTATGAATGAAGATGTGAAGTTAGCTTCACTCTTCCCAGTTCCTGCACGGAAGAAATGCTTAGGTCCTGGTCATAGAGTTACTCGTAAGGTAAACTCACTTCATGCTTACAACAAAGCTTCTCGCCTGTGTCCGTCCCCATAGTATGCACCCCTGGCTTGAATCATGCACATGACCGCTCAAGTGACAGCGACGTTTTATTGGTCGAGACACGAAGCATTCGAACCAATTTTGTACAATTTTTGGTCGGCTGTGCGCATGACTGTCAACGCATGCCTTTGGTCAGCTGTAGGCATAGCACGTTGGTCGCTCGAAGGACGTGCAGCCTTGGACTTCTTTCTACTATCCCTGGAAGGTGTGTAGTATTCAGAGTCCAACATGGTGGTCTGTGTAGCATGTTGGTCGCGTAGGGCGCGTGCTACCTTGGATTTCGTCGTGCTATCCCTAGCAGGTATATAGCACTCCTAATCCATCATGGGTGTTGGTGTAGCTGGCCGCATAGGGTGCGTACTGTCCTAGATTTCTTCGTGCTATCCCTAAAAGGTACGTAGCGTTGAAAATCCAATATTGCCTTACACAAGGGGTTGCCTGCGCAGCCGTCTTCGTGCACAGCCGGGGTGCTGTGCCTTTCCTCCTGCATTGTGCCTTTGTCTGGCCTGCAGCAAGGGAGCCACACCCGTCACTGTGCTTATCAGCAACTGGGATTGACTGAGGCAGTTCAGCAGCAACGGGTGAAGGCGTCTTCGATGCTTCGACATTCAGGGGGTTTTGAAGCACATCCCCTTCTATCTTGTTGCTCGTCGCAGCAGCCTTGGGCACTCAAGTGCGTCGTGTTCTTTTTTCAGTTTTTTAGATGTGAGAATTTATCATCTATGGCTTTATTTACGAAAAATTAAATAAAAGACAATAAATTCTAAGACTGATGAATAAATGAGTGGACAGCCAGACTTCTTAGGGGAGAGAAAGTGAATGAATGAACAGTCACCTCGGTTCTCAATGAGGAGAAACTAAATGAAATGAACAGTCACCTCGATTCTCGAGGAGAGAATGAAATAAAAAATCAGACTCTTTTAGGGAGAAAAAGTGAATGAACGAACAGTTGGACTTCTTTCGAAGAGGAAAAGTCGCATCAGTTTTCGAAGCTGATTATCTAGTCATTCTGTCTATAAATAGAACCGAACTTCTGTAGATGTTGTCAACTTCTTTTCTCTCAGTACAGAATGTCTTCCAAAGATATGCTTACTTTGAAGATTGAAGATACGACTGAGACGCCTCCTGCTGAGCCTCCAGTGCCTCCTTAGAAAGAAGTGAGGGAAGGCTCGACTGTTCCTGTACCAGAGCTGGACCTGATTGCCAAGTTGGTGGAGCCTGGTAAAACTGCTGAAGAGGAAGCCGTGAGGACAGCTGCCTGTGATTTGCTGGTGTGTTCAGACAATGAGATATTTGAATTGCTAGCAAATCATATATTTAACCATGAAAGGTCAGGTCCTCGTCCCCGTCCTTGATATTATATACTTCTTTCATGCTTTTAAATAATGTGAATAAAATGAATTTTATTTACATCATTTCTTTGAATGAAAAACATTTTTCTTTTATACATAATATTTCTTCAGAAATTTGCCATTGATAGGCATCATAGCAATTATGCCATCCATATCTGTTAATTGGTAGGCTCCATTTGAGAAAACCTTGTTTACCACATACAGACCTTCCCATGTCGCCTCGAATTTGTCTTTGCTCATGTGGGTCATAGTCATAGGATGTCTGACTATAAGAATAGCTCGCCTTCCTGAAATGTTCGCACTTTGACTTTGTGATTGAAAGCTTTTGAGATACGGGTGTGAAATAATTCGATATGTTGTTGAGCTAGTAGCCTTTTCTCATCGAGCGCCTCTAATTCTTGAAGCCGGAGATGATCATTATTTTCTGTAGTGAGTTCATTAGCAATAGCAATTCTCAAAGATGGAATTTGAATTTCCAGCGGTAAGACAGCTTCACATCCATATACCAGAGAAAAAGTTGAACAACCTGTAGGATTACGGACTGTAGTGCGATAAGCCCATAGACATTCTCTAAGCTTCTCACTCCAATTACGTTTGTTAGTAGAGGCCAACTTTTTGAGGAGTTTGTTGATAGTCTTGTTGAATGCTTCAGCTAACCTATTGGCTGCAGAGTTATAAGCCGTAGAAGCAACATTATTGATTCGGTTATCATCACAAAACCCAGTAAATTTCTGATTGATGAACTGTGGCCCATTATCATGGATGATTCGATAAGGTACGCCAAATCTGTATATCGTATGATGTTTGATGAAGTTGATGACACTGCTAGTCTTCACTTCAGCTAAAGGTATGGCTTCATCCCATTTAAAGAAATAATCGGTTATAGCCAAGATAAATCGATGTCCTTTAGACGAAGGAGGATTGATAGGACCAATTACGTCCATGCCCCAAGCTTCGAAGGGCTATGAGGCAACAGTCGGGTGAAGAAATTCCGACGATTGATGAATGAAATCTGTATGAATTTAAAATGCTTAATATTTCCTTGCATAGTCAATGGCATCTGATACCATAGAGGGCCAGTAGTAGCCCATACGTCAGATACGATCCTATAATTTGGGACCGGGCTGATGTGCTCCACAAACGCCATCATGAGCTTCGCGTAATATTTGCTTTGCTTTATTACCAGCAAGACATCTTAAGAGTAATCCATCAAAGGTTCGTCGAAAGAGAGTTTTGGTGGTATGATTATAATAAAATCAAAACGATTGTCGGCGAATACTTGTAGCTTCTTTAGGATCTTCAGGTAGTATATTATGTACTGCAAAATCGATGAAAGATGCTCCCCAATCTTCGCTGATGACATTGATTTCAGTTGAATGACTGAATTCAATATTATGATTGTTTTCAATACAAAATAGTTCTCTATTTGAGATAAAAAAAACTATTTGTTATCTTTTGACCAGAATTGCCAAGACTGCTGCTAGGTTAGCTAAGGCATCAGCTTTCGTGTTGCATGCTCGACGTAGATGTTCGATGAAGAACCCTTTGAATGAGGAAGCTATTTTGATTGGCGCTTCGTGGTATGGTAGCAGATCTTGATGTCGAACTTCGTATGTACCTCTAACTTGATTAACAATCAGCTTAGAATCACCATATACTTCGAAATATTCAATATCCAGTTGTTTGGCTAATTGGAGTCCAATGAGGAAAGAATTGTATTCTACTACGTTATTAGAGCATGACTCATCTAAGGAATAAGCTCTCTGAATAGCTAATCCATCTGGTGAAACAAGATCAATTCCTACTCCAGCGACAAGGGTGCCTCTAGGTCCAATTCTAGATGCTCCCTCGAAGAATAAACGCCAAGTAGAAAATTCTTCTGAGATCATATTTGATTCCAATGTCTTATCTGGAATCTCATCATAGAGTTTAGATGTCTCAGGGACAGGATGAGCTGCTAAGAAATCAGCGAGTGCTTGGACTTTCACAGACTTTTGTGGAATGTACACCATGTCATATTGTTCAAATAATATGGCCAATGTAGCAAGCCTAGAATTGAGTATACTAGGCTTCTTCATTAAGACCCACAGAGGATTAACTCGAGAAATAACATGAATGGTTTGGCCGATAATGTAAAGTCTTGTCTTTTGAACATCAAACATTAAGGCTAAGCATTCCTTCTCTACCGGACTATAACGATGTTCAGCTCCAATCATCGTCCGACTAAGGTAGTAGATGGCTTGTTCATAACCTTCTTTATTTTTCTGAGCCAGTAAAGCTCCCAATGAATGGTCCATCGCTCGGACATACATCAAGAAGGGTATTCCTGAGATCGGTGGTACTACGACCGGTGGACTCATCAAATACCGCTTTATGTCATCAAATGCTCGTTGACATTCTTCTGTCCAAATGAAAGATACACCTTTCTTTATTAACTGAATAAATGGTCTGCAATGTCCAGAAAAATTCGAAATGAACCTCTTGATGTAAGCAAGTCGACCCTGGAATCCTCGTAGCTCTTTTAGGTTGCATGGAGGACGCATCTCTTAAATGGCTTTGATCTTCTCGGGATCAACGTGTATACCTTTAGAGGTAATGATGAATCTGAGAAATTTGCCACTAGCGACTCCCAAGAAAGACTTGGTGGGGTTCATTTTGAGTTGATGCTGGCGTATTAGATTGAAGATGGTTCTTAGATCTTGGATATGATCTTCCTTTAGACGACTTTTGATAGCAATATCGTCAACATAACATTCGACGGTCTTTCGCAAATGATCTCGAAAGATGGTACTCATGGCCCGCTGGTAAGTTGCACCCATGTTCTTAAGACCGAAAGGCATGACTGTATAGCAGTATATTCCGCGAGGAGTACGGAATAAAGTGTGTTTTTCATCTTTAGGATTCATCCGGATTTGATTGTATCCAGAAAACCCATCCATGAAAGAGATTCGTTCGAATCCATAAGTATTGTCGATCATGACATCAGTAATTGGAAGAGGGAATTCATCTTTAGGACAATCGTCATTGAGATTTCGAAAGTCTATGCACACTCAAACCTTCTCGGTCTTCTTCAAGACTGGTACAACGTTGGCTACCCAGTCAGGATGCTGTTCTTCTCCAATAAAACCACAAGCGATAAGCTTTCTGACTTCATCATCTATTGCATCTATCATCTCAGGCTTGAATTGTCGTTGTTGTTGTTTGACTGGCTTGGCATTAGGCAAAATATTAAGTTTATGAGTTGCGACCTGAGGATCTAAACCCGTCATATTTTTATAACTCCAGGCGAAGACATCGATATATTCATGAATGAGGTGAATCAGTTCTTGTTTATCATCCTCTGGAAGATTTTTGCTAATGAAGATCGATCGCGGTATATCTTTTTCTCCAACATTGATCTGGATTAGTTGATCTTCGGTAGGTGGTTCTCGTTGTTCAAAACAGAGTTTCCACTGAGTGTCCATCCTTTATGCCCAAGGATCTGCTTCAGGAGCTTCTTCAATATCATCCTCGTCATTTTCTGAGAACTCGGCAGACACCATATTAGAAGATAGGGTCACTCGATGGACATGACCAATACTGGTATCAGAGTCCCATGAAATGGAATCTGAAGAATTAGAGCGTTCATCTTTATCAGATTCAGAGGCTTGTGGAGTCATAACTGGTGAAGTATAGCCCAGCCCATGTTTTGTTTTGTTATAGTATTATTGTGATTTTCCTTTTTGAACAAGAATATGAATAGGAGTTTGCCTTTATTTGCCGCCATTGAGGCCGATTTTGAAATCATAGCCTATTTTACGGATGATTACCTTAGATTGTGGACTATAATGACGTAGTTGTAGCCTTCCTGTATCATCCTTATTATCGCTGTCAAGCATGATTTTTTGTTCTTTTCCTTTATTAAAAGTATAGGAGTTTCGCCTTTCTTTCGAGAAGATACTAGGAAGAATGATTCTTGTATTGATTCCAGTAATACCACGTTTTGGAGAGATGGTACGACTCCTATTGTAAGTGGTTTGAAGCTATCTAGCATATCCAAATAACATTGAGTATGATAAGAGACATCAGCATACTGCAAAAGAGATGCTACTTTATTGATCTTTACATCATCATTTACAATAGGACCTTTAGCCTTAGAAGGCTTAGTTAGATTGATAACCAGGGGAGGAGAAGAAGAACGAGAAGGAGGGAGAGGTTTTTTTACGACGAAGGTCGATTATAAGTGGCTCAAAAGAGGTGAGCTCCCTTTGTTCCTGCCTAACACTAGGAAGCTGCTTCTTATGAGAAGCAAGGTAAATAGTCAATGTCTTGGAAGACTGACAGGAAGTACGTCCTTTGACAGGGACCACTAGAGTGTCATTTGGCACGCCTTTTTGTTCTTCGTCAGTATCCATTGCTAATACCACCTTCATGAATTCCTCTTTGTACATGCGAGAATCGTTGCAGTATGCTTCCACCCCCTTGAAATGATTTAAGTCTGCAACTTCTTTCTGTACTTCTCCATTGCTATCCACATATTTGAAACATTGGTGGAGAGTAGAAGGTACAATGTTGTGTTCGTGGAGGAATGGTCTTCCTAGCAAAGCATTGTATGAACCATGATTATCAATCATGTAGAAAGTCACCTTCGTACGAGATTGTCGATTTGAAGTTTCAGGCGTATCTTCCCCAAAGGTTCACTTCTTCCTTGATTGAACCCCAAGATAGTAGTGGTAGTTGTAGAAAGGTTGTGCACCGGGATGTTCAAAGCATCCAACAGAGTCTTCGGCATGATGCTAAGTGCAGACCCTGGGTCAATCAGAATACGATCGACCTTTATGGTATCCATATATCCTGTGAAGTAGAGAGGACGATCATGACGATTGTCTTCTAATTCCATGTCATCTTGTGTAAAAGTGATGTTAGGAATTAATTCAAATACACTATGACAATGTGTACAACTGACAGGCTCCTTTTTAGGCTTCTTGAGTAAAGCAAGACAAGCATCAGCCTGTATCAAGGCCTCACTCAGCGTTTCTCGAGTGTCTTCTGAGAGACGTAAGTGTTCGAAGATTGACAATCTTGCTGGAGTGTTAGCCAATTGAGCCAGTATGTCAAAATTATATGGCTTTTCAAGTCCGAGAGATGAGGACTTCATTAATGCTTTATCAAAGCGGACATGTTGTTTTCTTTTGTCTGCTGATGTTGGTTTAGGAAAAATTGGTTCCACTACTGGCGAAGATGTAGATGGTATATTCTCAACAGGGGAAAATGATGCAGGAATAACATCAGAAGATGGAGCAGGATTCTCTTGAGTTTCGGGATATTTTTGGAGGTAAGGTCTCCTAGATCTGGTGTCAATTAAAATTTTTTTTTCTGCTACAGGTTTAAAGGATACCATGTTGCAGCTCTTCGATTTAGTTTTAGAACGCTTCATTTGATTGGAAGAAGAAGGCGCTTCAATGTCTGCCACGAGATCTGGATGAATCCCCATGATTTCTCCTTTATCCGTGGATAGCAGAACAAGACCTTCATTTTGGGGAGGTGGAAGATTCACGATCTCAAGTGTAGCCCTCGAAATGGGAACGACACTATCTTACACCAGTTGCGGTGGAAAATCACCAAATTACACAGAGATGACATTGGCTGTCACTGTCTTCTCGTCCTGTTGGAGAGTAACTGTACCAGAGTTGACCATCTCTTGGATTTTGCCCTTGAGCACGTAGCATGCTTGAGTTGGATGCCCTATAAACCTGTGATAAATATAATATTTAGGGTGGTCAGTCTTACCCACTTCCTCTGGTCGTTTCACCTCCGGCAGTTGAAGCTTATTGCTTTTGATCAAGCAATCGAAGATACTCATAATATCATCTTCATCGAAAGAATACGCTTCTTTTGGACGAGGTGCTTTTTGTGGTGGTGCTGATGGAGTGGGTGTAGGCCGAGCAACATTGACAGCCAATGATTCCTTGCTTTGAGATTGATGGCCAATGTTTTCTTGCCCTTACGATTGTTCTGGCAATTATTGTTGCCGGACGTAGGATATTCATCTTGGTTAGGATTAGCCATTTGCACTCCTAACTGATTGAACTTCTCAGCACTAACCTCCACAGCTTTGGCATTTATAATGAAAGAAGGCCAGTCTTGGAATTGGGTTGATCCTGTCCACATGCTGAAAATAAGCAACAAGTTTGATTTGTAGGTGTCTATTGTCACAGTAGATGGAGTTCATAGGGGCATTTTGAATGCCTCACGGCAGAATCTTTCAATGAAATTCTCAGTGGTTTTATTGTATTTTTTTTAATTTTAATGAGGGCAGACATAGTCATGTCGTTGACCCCCTCATAAAATCGTTCCAAGAATATTTGCTTGAAACCAACAAAGGAGGTTATGCAGCCATCAGGCAAACTACGGTACCAGTCATATGCTGTACCGGCTAAACAACCGACGAACACCCTGATAAGAAGAGCATCATTTGGCTGTAATTGATCAGTCATCACTTCAAAGTGATTAATATACTGACTTGGAGAAGTGCTGCCATCAAACAGCATAATGGTAGGAAGCTTGCATTTAGGTGGAAATTGAACCTCCTTCCATTCCGCAGGATAAAATTGTTTTATCCCAAGTCTTTGTAGACCATCCTTCTGTTTGTAGGCCACGAACTGGGTGCGTAAGAGTTTTATTGCCACATTAGCATCCCCTGATGACTGTGGATTGGTGGGTTGACTCGAGATGTTAGGAGGAGGAACGACATGATAATACCACCCTGAGCACCAGATTGACTGGGAGCGACTTGAATCGGTACGGAAGCAACCTACGGAGATGGTACCCCCAGACCAACTTTGACATGCACAGAGGATGCTATGAGCTCAGGATTTGTAGCAGGATTCATAACTGGTGGAACTGAATGTTGAGCCATGATTATGGTGTGCATACTTGCGACCATTTCAGCCATGGTCTTCAGTTTATCTTCTAGTACAACAATTTGTTATTCTTGACTGGCTGAACTATAAGCATCTTGGGCTTCTGTAACGGCATATACTGTCACCTCTCTTGCTACTATTGACGAGATAGTTCATTCAGAGCTTTCACTATCTGCGTCAAAGTCAGATAAAGAATCCTCTCCCAGATGAGTGATGGGAAGATCTTCCTGATTAAAGACATCTTGGTCCAAATTTTGATTTTTCGATCTGGTATGTTGAAAGACCCCTTCACTGGATTCACGGAGTTGACCCAAGTACTACTGACTAGGATTGCAAGACGTGCCACACTTTGAAGATTTTCTACCCCCAGTATTCCGGGAAGTCATATTGATAGAAGAATATAACAGCTCATCTTCATCTACCATCATGGGTTCAGGAGTTGAAGCATAGTTCAGACGATCGAAGACAGATTGCTTAGCTGATTGACAACAACACTTGATAACCACTTTATGAACGCAGTGACGACAACACTTGATAACCACTTCATAAAAGGTTGTTTTCCTTGGATTGCGCCAGGACAAAAGGGTGTATAAACTGCTCCTGGGTAGCAGGATGCATAGGTTGCGCCATGGCAGAACGGACCACTGGTTGTGCCTTGGCAGCAACGTGAATGAGTTGCGTACGGGCAATATAAGTAGATTGTGCCTTAGCCACAGAGACAGATTGCGCCTTGGCCACAGAGTTAATGGGTCGCGCCATGGCAGAACGGGCCACTGGTTGTGCCTTAGCCACAGAGGCAGATTTCATCTTGGTAGTAGAGCGAATGGGTTGCGCCTGTGAAACTGAAGTAAATTATGCCTTGGCCACCGAGCGCTCAGGTTGCGCCTGAGCAATAGCAACTGTGGAAGGCTTAGGAGTCCACACAGAGCATATTTTGTTCTTGGCAATAGCCACAGTGCGCTGAGTGCTCTTGGTGTTGATCATATCCTCGTAAGCTGTCTGGTTGACTTGAACAACCAAGGTCTTCTGCATCTTGCCGATTGACGCGGTATCATATTGAGTTGTCACCTTCTCGTTGGAGGAGAAAGTCGTCCCCAGCAGAGTCGCCATTTTGTTTATAAGAACAAAAAGTTTATTCCAAACTTAAAAAGAATCGTACAAAGTACAATGAATTCTGGGAAAGTACAACTTTAGGAATCCGATCAGAAGACGATCGCTTTATCCTTTAGACTATGTGAACTTGAAGACTAAAGCCTCTGGAGAATGCAGCAGCACTTTGGCAAGAACTCTTGATCTCTGATCCTCTGATAATGATTAGAAACTCTATTTATAGATTTCTGGAAATAACTGTTTTAGCAGTTATTCTGATGTGCGCGAGGTCGAACTGCGCCAATTCGGGTTGCGCCAACCTCAAGTTGTGCCAACTTCCATTCAGTTACCCAAACGTGTACTAACTGTATTTAGACGCATGGCATCATATGATTGAGATGCACATGGTCGTATACAGAGTAGTGGATACGTTTTCAGAGATTAGTGGCATGTGCGCCACGTCATCCTGCTTTAGAACATTAGTTGCTTCAACTTTGTCAGGTTGCGCGAGCTTCAGTCAACGAGTCAAAATGTGCTTGATTAGGTTGTGCCTAGGTGCAACTCAGTACATAGGCATATGTCATCACTTGGATTACGTGTCAGCTTGTGAGGAGAGTTTGATCAGGTTGCGTCTAGGCGCAACTTACAGAGTGCACGGAATAACTGTCATAAAATGACAGCAAATTGTCTCGAGTGCCACGCTTTATGGGATTGAAAGAGATTTTCTTCGTTTAACGTGCTGTTAGTTGTTAGTGCTGTCAATTAATGATGATAATTATTGTCAGGCGCCACGTAGGCTTTGGTACAATATGATTGGACGCAATCTGATATGTGGCTCAACTTGAGCAGTGGCACAACTTGATCTATAGGCTTCATAACAGTGGCACAACTTGATTTTTTGGGCGCAACTTGATTGCTGATTAGTACAAACATGGCGTAACTTGATTTTTAGGCTCTACAATGATATATCAAGTCACTTCGGTGTGGAGATCGCCAATTTGGTACTTCAAGTGAATTTTGCCCAAAGGCTTGCTCTTTTTTGCGTTGAAGCCGCTGATTGTTGTGTTTGATGCAGTCAGCCGATGCATTGGAATCCCTAGTGTTTGGAGCAGACTCCTTGGGATGATGTTGAGAAAGGAGTCCGGGTCGATGTGGATGAGATCGACTTTAATGGCACCGACATACCCTATATAGTACAGAGGCCTATTATGTCGGTTGTTCTTCAGCAGCATGTCTTGTTGGGTGAAGGTGATACTAGGGATCACTTCGACCATACTGTGATAATGTGGGCAGGCCGCAGGGTCTTCCTTTGGTGGTCGTACCTGAGTAAGGAAGGACTCGACGTTCTGCAAGGCTTCACTGACCGCATCTCGGGTCTCTTTGGAGAGACGGAGGATATCGAAAAGTGACAATCTAGCCGAGGTGTTGGCTAGTTGTGCCAGTATGTCGAAGTTGTAGGGTTTGATAGGCCCTACTACCGAGTCTTTTCTGAGAGGCTTGTCAAAGCGAACCTCCTTTTGCTTCTGTCTATCTGTTGTAGGAGTCTGAGATGGGACTGCCTCTGATACATTAGGAACATGTGCTATAGTTGGTGGAGGCGCTGTCTCCTATGGAGCCTGGTTCTCCTCTTGCCGCTGCACCGAGCGAGTTGTCACCAAGGTGTCATCGGTTTTTTCTTTGACAGAAGGGGTTGTAGGCGACATCATATCGGAAGCAAGGTCGGGGTGGACCTACATGACCTCGCCTCGTGGTGTGGAGAACGGGATGAGCCCTTGACCGTTGTCATGTGCTGGTGGAAGATTGACTACTTTCATTGCCGTCCTCGGGATGGGAACGACCTCGTCCTGTGCCTCTGTGGTTGGAAAACTTCTAAACTGGAGAGTAACCATGTTTTTCGTGACAGACTTTTCTTCATAGTCAAGTGATATGACTTTGGCGTCGATGCGGCGCTGAATCTGTTCTTTCAACACGTAGTAATCTCATGTCTGTAGGAACGAAATAGTAAAGCGTAGTACTCTAGGGGGGGTGAATAGAGTTGGCAGCAGAATAATGCTAATTAAAAATGTTAGCAGCACAATCACAGAATATTAATCACAACTGAAATAAAGTAAAGACAGAGTTAAGAGAGCAAACGCAAAGACAGCGATGTATACTGGTATCCCTCTGTTGAGGACTAATCCAGTCGGTAGAACTCTTGCTACCAGTTGAATCCACTATTGGAAAAATCGCAAGTTTTCTTACGAAGTCCTTGCAACTTCTACAACGCGAGATTTGATACGAAGAACTCGTCCAACTTCAAATATGAAGAGGTATTCTTCAATCAAGCCTTCTGATTACAATATCTCAGAAACATTTAGACCGTACCGCACTGGCAAATCGACTAGAGGATTGTAATTGGCTTGAGATCTGAAATTTGAAAGCTCTAGAAAAACTCTTTGAAAGAATGAAAGCTTTAGATAGAGAGAAGATTTAAAGTGAATGAGTGAGTTGAAATGATCGAAATCCTTCTCTATTTATAGGACTTTCAAAGGCAGACTTCTGACAGAATTCGGGCAGAATTCGGACAGAACTCTATGAGCAAATCTCGCTCAAATCCGCAACTGCAGGAGGACCAAGTTCCAAGGATTCAAAATCACAACGGCCACTAACCGAACTCTGGCCGAACTCGGTCCGAGTTCTGTCAGGATTTAGTCAGGGTTTAGTTAGGGTTTTGAAAAAGCTTTTTGGTGATTTTTGAAAACCTTTTTGAAAACCTTTTTGTAAACCTTTTTGAGAGGTTATTTTAAAAACATTTTGAACTCATTTAAGGGTAGCCTATTTGCCAGTACGACTCGGTGTACAACATATTCCTAGACTCAAATAAAATGAAAATACATTGCATAAGGAATTACAGACTCGAGTAGGCAAACAGATCTTCGGTCTTGAATTCAGTGGATAGCCATTCTTGATCATGTTCAAGAGTCCGAGATGTCCCGACTAGCTTTGTATATCCAGACAGAGTTTATTCAATTATTAAAATTAGGTTTGACCAGATGACCAAATGGGCCAACAATCTCCTCCATTTTGATAATTGACAAACTATGAATGATATAACATTAAGCTTGTTCAAAAATCAAAAAGTAGAATTCATATCCTGTATTATCTCAAAAGAAATGTTAGATCTTTAATTTTCTCTCCCTTTGTCACTTAGCAAAATAATTGCAAAAGATAAAGCTCCTCCGCAATCAAATGCATAAGTAACAAATAGTGAGAAAACATATAAAAAAAGAAATAAGGCATAAAACTAGAGAAATATCACAGGCATGTATTGTCTCAAAAAAAATCATCACAGGCATGTAATTTCACAGGCAGTTAGAAAGAATGAAGCAATATAAGAAATAGTGCTATCATAAACTGAAACTGAAACAAAGTGCTGAAATAAACTGGAATGCCATAAACTGAGGCATAATAAACATGTCCATGAAAATAAAAGAGTACTGAAGCAAACTAGAAAGTGCTAATAATAATCAAAAAGTACTGATAATAACTTGGAATGTCGGAGCATTTCCAAGTGCACAATAAAATATCACTCAAAATCATATAGTCACATCTCCTCATCATCATCCTCATCATCATCATCAGCAGCTCTACCAGCATGTCCTGAAGTACCAGCTCCAGAAGTACCAGTGCTAGAAGGATGTGGAGGGGCGCCAGTATAGAACTCACCAACATAATCACGATGTGGAGCACGGTCAGGACGGTACCAATCATAGGCATTACCGGGCTGGAAGTAGGCATGAACAGCCTTATTCTCACAGCGGTAATCGGAGAAAGCTGGATCTCTAGGGATGGAACCGGCTGAATAACCAGTCTGGGCGAAACGAAGATCAGCTAGGGAGTTTGCAAGCGCCTGATAGCGGGTGACGTCGCGGAACTCACGCTCGCGAGCCATATCCGTCATCGAGACGTGCAAAGCAGATAAATGCTGATGTATATTTTGAAAACGTTTCTTGGGTAGCCTATTTGCCAGTACGATGCAGTATACATCGTATTCCTAGACTCAAAAAATATACAAAATACATTGGTGAAAATAGGAAAACCAAGAGCCCTTTGATGACGCCTTTCTTCAGATATTTGAGCAGACTTGAAGACGCCTTTTTCACTTGACGGCGGTCGTCCAAAGATAAACAGATATGGAAATCTGAATACCTTTCGGGGGCTTCGCCCCCGAACCCCTGACGGGGGGCGCTGCCCCTTCGACCCCTGTCCCCCGATGCGAGTCCCCGGATAGGTCGTTAGGCGGTTCAGAGAAATCTTCTTGTATAATGCCGTCTTTGGCCCATTGTATATGTCCTAGTTTGACAAAGCTTGTTCATGCTTACAGCATGTCTACAAATACATGTTAGATAAACAAACCAATATGATACAAGCATAGAAATATGATTTACAACATTAGGACAATGCTAAGATTAGGACAATGCTAAGTTTAAGTAGCAACATGATAGTGGTTACATGAATATTAGTGACGTCAATATGTTAAAATTAATTGATTAGCCATATTCAAAAACATGATATAATCATTGGGCTAACAGTATGCCCTCAAATGTCATGGCATACTGATGAGGTGGTAGAGGAGGTGCAGTAGGAGGAGCAGGAGGTGGAGCTGAAGCAGTCATTCTACGACGAGATAACTGAAGAAACTTGGGCTCAGGGTCCTGAGTACAAGTCGACAGATCGATATCGAAGCGCTGAAAGATGCGTGGGAGAATCATAGCGTAAGAGAGATTTCTATCTCTTGTACGACAACGACCCATCATCTGAATCATGGTCTTAGGGGCAGAAAATGGAATCCCCTTAAAAATATGGTACATGGCGGACAGCTCAAGAGAAGTCACATCATCCTTTGAAGTGGATTTTGGAAGGATAGTGGAATAGATGATACAATGCAATTCATAGTTAAACAAGTTCAGGTTGTTAGCCTTGAACTTTCCAGAGCGTACTCTATCAGGTGCACAGAGTTCCGCTTTGAAATTGGCGAGTGTCGTGCCTTTAGGAAAATCAAATTCAGTGATGTCAACTAACGGTTCACCTTTGTTAGGGATACCAAGGATCTCCGTTAAGAGGTCATCATTGAAATTGATATCAATACCTCCAACACGAGTGCTCACATCAAAAGTATTTAATATGAGATTGCAATAAAATAATCTAATGGCATTAGTTGCTATAGGGAAGCAGATTTTAACAAAAAGATGTAACCCTAATGCCTCAAATAAATAACGATGATCAGAAAATACAGTCCATTTGACTGGAGCGCCTGTGTATATGGATCTCATGGAGAAGTCTCCATACCACAGTAGGGCTTGGTCTAGGGTTTGAAAGAAAAACCCGTCGAACGCACCGTCACTCGTTTGGACCGGCGAGAAGAGGGAATCCGTATACGGATGCGAAGATGACCCTTCCTCACTAGGGTTCGTCTTCTTCCTCTTTGATGGATTGAATTTGGGTGCCATTTGTGCAAATTGAAATAAAAATGCACTAATTGAAAAGTGGAGAAAGATGGGGTTATACCTCCCAAAATCAAAGTATGTCGAAGAGAACGGCGAACTCTGCACGAATCTAAATTTTGGATTGATTTCACCACTTGGATTGGAAGAAAGAGAGTGGTGAAAAGCTAGGGTTCGGGGCTCCTTCGCGGCTGCTGCTGCTGTTGTGAATAGTTTGGAAGCAATGAAGAAGAAGGGCTGCTCGGGTTCTGTATATATAACCTGATACCCTCAACCGAACTCGGGCCGAATTCGGTCAGAGCTCTGGCCGAATTCGCCTAGGGTTCTTTAAAGTTGATTTTAGCCATTCTTTTTTATTGTCTCATTTCAATTATTTAATTCAAAGATTAGTCATTTCAACTTCAATTAACATAATTAATATTATTTTATAGATTAAATGTCGTTACACTGCGACTGTTTCAGATTAGCTGTAGGAGTACTGTCCCAGCTGGCGGAGGTTCACCGGGGAACTCTTAAGTACCGCTTCGCTTCAACCGTAGTTGTGGTGACAGACAGACTCTTTATTGGCTTGTCTCTAACACAGTTTTTGCGTAATGATATATAATCATAAAACAAAATTAATTAATATTATTGACGTCCAAAATTCCTAATTCTTGACGTAAATAATTGAAACGATCTTCCGCTAGAGGTTTAGTGAAGATGTCAGCTAGTTGATTTTTAGTATCTATGTACACAAGGTTTATATCTCCATTTTGATGATGATCTCTAAGAAAGTGATGTTGAATCTCGATATGATTAGTACGAGAGTGACATACTGGATTCTTAGTCAAATTAATAGTGCTCGTGTTATCACAGAAAATGGGAATATGTGTGTAAAATAAATCATAGTCTTCTAGGGTTTGTTTCATCCACAAAATCTGAGCACAACAACGTCCTGCGGCGATGTACTCATCCTCTGTTGTTGATAGGGCTACAGAATTTTGCTTTTTACTAAACCATGAGACTAAAGCCTTGCCTAAGAAATGACATGTGCCACTGGTACTTTTTCTATCAACTTTGCATCCAGTAAAATCTGCATCCGAATAACCAATAAGGTCAAAGGACTTAGTTTTGGGATACCACAAGCCAACAGAAGAAGTGCCCTTAAGGTATCGAAAGATACGCTTAACTGCGGACATATGTGATTCCTTTGGGTTAGCTTGAAAACGTGCACACAGGCAAACATTAAACATTATATCTGGATGACTAGCAGTTAAATAAAGTAAACTACCAATCATACCTCGATACTTACGTGTGTCGACTGGCTTGCCTTGTTCATCTGAATCAAGCTTTGTTGAAGTTGTCATTGGAGTGCTGTCACGCCCCAGAACCAGAATACTGGAGAGCGGGGGCGGACATAGCCAGCTACGTATGATGAAATAGAATCCATCTCACCATACGGTCACGGCTGTCTAGATATGTGAGGGTTTCACTACAATCCATCGGTCTCTTAAGGTCATAAAATAGCCTATTGTCTCAATCTCAACCAACTAATAATAGTAACAAGATATCAGATCACTAAATATACAATTGTAAGGTGTCCCAAACATTACATATCCAGATGATCATGAAGCTAGTCATACAAAATGTAAGGACTAGCAAGAGTTCAGTCATACATGATCAACCCCCGGGGCTTGTCAATCATGTTACAGCCCATAGGCAGACGGTAAGTAAGTACAATCGAGCTAACACTTGCTCGTCGGCTAAACGCCTCAAAAGAATAATTTACAATATTACAGTGGAAGAACAAAAGAAACCCACTCGATGCCCTGGTTACGCCTGGTGACCACCATCGGGCTGGAAAGCAGGGAGATCCTTTGGTGCTGCTCCGGTATCTGGCCATACAAAACCAGCTGGGTCAGACCCCAGAAAGAGCAAGTGCCACAAAGGAGGCTTCACTTAAGGACTAAAACCAGCAAATCATTAGCATTCAACATGTAAGAAAACAATAAGTAACACAGATTGGGGTTCACGCACTACCAATGCACTTATCCCAATTAGAGAAAATAATTAAGAGAAACATCATGTTAAATAAAATATAGCTGGACAATATATATAAAAAGAAGACAATGATGAGAGTGACAATGAAAGGTACAATCAGGATAGTACAATCTGGAGTGACAATAGTGTTCAAGCTTTATAGTGACAATCTGGAGTGACAATCATTCAATCATGCTGGTACAATCTTGTAATCGATCACTTCTAGACAATACTAAACTGGACTAGACTCCATCCAATCAATCACGGCCAATCATTGCCTACGGCTTTCTATATTAACTAACTAGGGTTATCACAATCCTAATTACTAGCAAGATGCAATGAGATGCTCCAAGTAGTCACAGGCCCTGCAGCTACCCAGGTTATCCAGGCAATCATTATAGTGACAATCCAGAGAGTTCAATCATTAAAGTGACAATCGAGGGAGGGTGCAAGACAATAGAGTTCAATCATTAAAGTGACAATCGAGAGTGCCCCACATGACAGTGGGCTGGAAATGTGCCCTACTCGTCGGCAGGCTACAAGTCCAAACATTTGCGGCCGGAATAACGGGGTCGCCTGTAACTGGGGAACATCTCTTCATGACTAGTAGATTATTCTAGTTATTAACCTTAGTTTATTTCGATATGTACCCCTGACCGTGGTACTCAGGGGTCCATGCCCTAGAAATGATGCGAGACAAGACTGGTTCATTTATACAAGCACAATCGCCCACGGTGTCAAGTCATTATACAGGTCGTGTCATGTCAAGTAGCCGCCGCAACGGCTTATCGAGATATAACATGTCAGGTTATCCGGTCAAGTATACTAGCCAGGAGTGCGCCACGACGGGCCACTATCATGCCATGTCAGGTTACTGGTCGAGAGCGCACCACTACGGGTCATCATCAAGTCAGGTTGTCATATCAAGTCTATCATGTCAAGCCAATCATGTCAAGTTATCATTCCAAACATATTAAATAAATTCGTGATTATCAAGTTCATGACAAAAGGCGTAAGGATATAAAATGGGCGTAAAATATCTAATAAAATATCCATATACAGGACTAATATGAATCACCGGTTACAAGTCAAGTGTGCATCCCATCGGGTCACTATCAAGAAGATCAGAAAGTATCCGGATCATAAATCACAGAAATCAGAAACCATATTAGTCATAAGCAATTCATCAAAAACCGTGCCAGGTCGTGTTGGGTCAAGCAGTCGTGTCATGTGAAACAAGATCTCAAAACCCCAATCCATAGAAAAGAAGCCAAGCCTAGAGGATTAAAACAAAATCAACATGGACAATGGATTGCGCAGGGGTTAGAGTGCGCAAGGGATGAACTGCACGAGAGTTGGATCGCGCAGGGGCTGGACTGCGCTGGGTCAAGCGCGCAGGGAAATGGATTGCGCTAGGTCAGATTGCGCAGAAGATGAACTGCGCAAGAGCTGAGCCGCGCTGAGTCGGGTTGTGCAGGGATCGGATTGCGCACACACTGGATTGCGCACAAACCGGATTGCACAGAGAATGGATTGCGCCAGGGCGAGCTGCGCGAGGCTAGATTGTGCCAGCACTAAAGAGTGCTGGGCTAACTGGTTTGCGCCAGCGCTAAAGAGCGCTGGACTGGATTGCGCCAGGCGCTAAAGAGCGCTGGACTGGATTGCGCTCGGGAACAGGGGTCTTCTTCCCCAAACCGAGAGAAAAGCCATGGAACTCAGAAATTCCAAGGACCACAACTAGGTCAAAACAAGTCCAAATCTAACTTTGCAAGGGTCTAAATTGTGTAAAATTCAATTCTCTTCCACATAGAACAATCAAAACATGAAAATAAATAAGTTTCATAGATCAAATCCACCAAAATCCGAAATACTTTAAACCTAGATCTACAAAATTCCAAGCTCCAAATGGAGAAAATCCAAGTTCTAATGTTGCTCAAAATGAGCTAATAAAACTAATAGACAAATAAAATGTAGCCCTCAAGTGATAGCAAGATGCACTTGCCTAGGTTGGTGGTGGTGGTGGAGAGGAAGGAGCTTGAGGAAGAAGATGAAGAAAATAATAAGGAGAGAGAGAGAGAAGTTGATATTTATAATAGGGTGGGGTTCTCCATGTTAAACCAAAATAGACCAAACCAAAATAAACCAAGGCGAACCAAGTCAAGGCCAACAAACTCTCTCTAACAATTTAAACCAAATAAATCATGAAATAAACCCAAGCTTCACTAATCCAAAATAATAAACCAATGAACCATTAAAACCAATTGAACTGTTAATGCCAATAAAAAAATCAAGCCAATACAAAATAAACCAAGGTAACTAATCATGACTAAAAATAAAATATGGGTCCAAAATACGCATACGTACTCTAAATACGTATCACGAATTTGGGACATTACATCCTACCCACCTTAAAAGAATTCCGTCCTCGGAATTTAATCAAGAGGCTAGAGATGTAAGGGAAAGCTATTCTATCATAGGCAATCTACGCTACCAATCATTCATACAATCATTCATGCAAGCAAGGATTCGAAACGTAAGGCATAAGGAAGATATTACACCTTACGAGTCAAACCAGCCGGGATGACCTGATCAGATATCATCCTCATGCTCCCAAGTTTGACTCTCCCAAAGAGGGATGACTCTAAGCAACACGGACTGAACTGATAGTCTTGCGCTTGAGGTCTCTCTCTTTGGTCAAACATGGACACGGGCCTCTCCTCATACGAAAAGTTACGGTTATTGGTACCAACCCTTTCGAATGATCTAGGATATGGCTCGGATCCGGGATGTTCCGTCACAATCAGGATACATGAAATATGTCATGCACCCCGCCTAATGACGGTAGAAAGCAAGATGAGAGGACACATATACCTCTCGGCCGATTCTGAACCTGAGCCTGGGCTAGAGCAAACTGTCTCGGGTTCTGTTGCTGGAAGGTCTGGGCCTGAGTCGGCAATGGCCCCGGGAACGGAAACTGCTGTTGCTGGTAAACTGGAGCTGGTGTTGGTGCTGGTCTCCTAACCGAGGGACTAGATACTGTCGATGCTGAATCAACTCTGAATGGACAGGACCCCACCCTATGGTCCGGTGCTCCACACAATAAACACAATCCCAACGCCTTGCGACACTCTGCTACCACGTGTCCAGGCTTTCCACAATAAGAACAGCCCACGTCGGAAGACTGCGCTTGCTTCTGTTTCTGCGGAGAATACGTCAGGGTTGAGTGCTGGTCCGACGTAACTGAAGCTGCTCGCCTCGGAGCTCCAATAGTTAAAGTCCTAGCTGCTGGAGGTGGTGCCGAAGACTGGTTCATCTGACTATGGGACCGCTTCCGACCTCCAGTCCTGTCCACTATTCTCTGGGAGGTATACTCGTGCCTCCTTGCTGCTCGCAACACCGCATCATAGGTCTGATGCTCGAACTGTTCTACTGCCAATATAATCTCTAGGTGAAGTCCCTGCTGGAACCTCTGCACTCTGTCAAACTCGGTTGCCACCAAGGTGGAAGCAAACCGACTGAGTCTGGAAAACTCGGCCGCATAACCGTCGACCGTCCTCCCCATCTGCTTAAGATTACTGAACCTGGTCTGCAAGTCATATCGAGCCACTGCATCATAATACTTGGTCTAGAACTTCTCGCTGAACACTGCCCAGGAGACAGGTGTTGCCAATCCCACTGCTTGTATGGCCCACCAACTGCGGGCTAGATCCAATAACTGTAGGCGTACCATAGCCACCTTCTCGTCTTCTGGAGTCTTCGTGGCTTCGAGAATCACCTCTATATCTTGTAGCCAAGCATCGGCAGCAATGGCATCCTCGTTGCCATCGAAAAATGGAGGGTTCAGGCGCTTGAAACTGTTGACCGCACTGTTTCCTGGATGACCGCCTCTGGTCAAAGCATCTGCCACTGCCTGGTGCAAGGCGTCTCCTCGACGATCCTGGGAAGCTATCAAGGTCCTGATGAGGCCTACCAAGGTGCCATCATCCGGCTCTGCAGGCTGAACGGGCTGAACTGGTGGTACTGGTTCTCCAGGAGGCACGGCTCGGGAGGCTGCTGCTGAGGACTGATCTTGATCTTCTTGCTGTTGCTGGGCTGCCGGCTGGGCTCCTTCCGGCTGATCAACATGAACGATGTCACTGAAGCAATGACATCAGGAATATTAAGGAAGGACCAGGATAGAACAGTGATGCAAGCATGTTATCAAGTCAGGGATCGAGGAGATATGAAGATACGAGTGGAGATCAAAGGCGAGTACAGATTGAGACATCTATCTGGTAAACCCCCACATATCTTGATTGACAAGACCTGCATGGGCCACCACTTAAACCATGTCACACCCCAGAACTAGAATACTGGAGAGCGGGGGCGGACATAGCCAGCTACGTATGATGAAATAGAATCCATCTCACCATACGGTCACGGCTGTCTAGATATGTGAGGGTTTCACTACAATCCATCAGTCTCTTAAGGTCATAAAATAGCCTATTGTCTCAATCTCAACCAACTAATAATAGTAACAAGATATCAGATCACTAAATATACAATTGTAAGGCGTCCCAAACATTACATATCCAGATGATCATGAAGCTAGTCGTACAAAATGTAAGGACTAGCAAGAGTTCAGTCATACATGATCAACCCCCGGGGCTTGTCAATCATGTTACAGCCCGTAGGCAGACGGTAAGTAAGTACAATCGAGCTAACACTTGCTCGTCGGCTAAACGCCTCAAAAGAATAATTTACAATATTACAGTGGGAGAACAAAAGAAACCCACTCGATGCCCTGGTTACGCCTGGTGACCACCATCGGGCTGGAAAGCAGGGAGATCCTTTGGTGCCGCTCCGGTATCTGGCCATACAAAACCAGCTGGGTCAGACCCCAGAAAGAGCAAGTGCCACAAAGGAGGCTTCACTTAAGGACTAAAACCAGCAAATCATTAGCATTCAACATGTAAAAAAATAATAAGTAACACAGATTGGGGTTCGCGTACTACCAATGTACTTGTCCCAATTAGAGAAAATAATTAAGAGAAACATCATGTTAAATAAAATATAGCTGGACAATATATATAAAAAGAAGACAATGATGAGAGTGACAATGAAAGGTACAATCAGGATAGTACAATCTGGAGTGACAATAGTGTTCAAGCTTTATAGTGATAATCTGGAGTGACAATCATTCAATCATGCTGGTACAATCTTGTAATCGATCACTTCTAGACAATACTAAACTGGACTAGACTCCATCCAATCAATCACGGCCAATCATTGTCTACGACTTTCTACATTAACTAACTAGGGTTATCACAATCCTAGTTACTAGCAAGATGCAATGAGATGCTCCAAGTAGTCACAGGCCCTGCAGCTACCCAGGTTATCCAGGCAATCATTATAGTGACAATCCAGAGAGTTCAATCATTAAAGTGACAATCGAGGGAGGGTGCAAGACAATAGAGTTCAATCATTAAAGTGACAATCGAGAGTGCCCCACATGACAGTGGGCTGGAAATGTGCCCTACTCGTCGGCAGGCTACAAGTCCAAACATTTGCGACCGGGATAACGGGGTCGCCTGTAACTGGGGAACATCTCTTCATGACTAGTAGATTATTCTAGTTATTAACCTTAGTTTATTTCGATATGTACCCCTGACCGTGGTACTCAGGGGTCCATGCCCTAGAAATGATGCGAGACAAGACTGGTTCATTTATACAAGCACAATCGCCTACGGTGTCAAGTCATTATACAGGTCGTGTCATGTCAAGTAGCCGCCGCAACGGCTTATCGAGATATAACATGTCAGGTTATCCGGTCAAGTATACTAGCCAGGAGTGCGCCACGACGGGCCACTATCATGCCATGTCAGGTTACTGGTCGAGAGCGCACCACTACGGGTCATCATCAAGTCAGGTTGTCATATCAAGTCTATCATGTCAAGCCAATCATGTCAAGTTATCATTCCAAACATATTAAATAAATTCGTGATTATCAAGTTCATGACAAAAGGCGTAAGGATATAAAATGGGCGTAAAATATCTAATAAAATATCCATATACAGGACTAATATGAATCACCGGTTACAAGTCAAGTGTGCATCCCATCGGGTCACTATCAAGAAGATCAGAAAGTATCCGGATCATAAATCACAGAAATCAGAAACCATATTAGTCATAAGCAATTCATCAAAAACCGTGCCAGGTCGTGTTGGGTCAAGCAGTCGTGTCATGTGAAACAAGATCTCAAAACCCCAATCCATAGAAAAGAAGCCAAGCCTAGAGGATTAAAACAAAATCAACATGGACAATAGATTGCGCAGGGGTTAGAGTGCGCAAGGGATGAACTGCGCGAGAGTTGGATCGCGCAGGGGCTGGACTGCGCTGGGTCAAGCGCGCAGGAAAATGGATTGCGCTAGGTCAGATTGCGCAGAAGATGAACTGCGCAAGAACTGAGCCGCGCTGAGTCGGGTTACGCAGGGATCAGATTGCGCACACACTGGATTATGCACAAACCGGATTGCGCAGAGAATGGATTGCGCCAGGGCGAGCTGCGCGAGGCTAGATTGCGCCAGCACTAAAGAGTGCTGGGCTAACTGGTTTACGCCAGCGCTAAAGAGCGCTGGACTGGATTGCGCCAGGCGCTAAAGAGCGCTGGACTGGATTGCGCTCGGGAACAGGGGTCTTCTTCCCCAAACCGAGAGAAAAGCCATGGAACTCAAAAATTCCAAGGACCACAACTAGGTCAAAACAAGTCCAAATCCAACTTTGCAAGGGTCTAAATTGTGTAAAATTCAATTCTCTTCCACATAGAACAATCAAAACATGAAAATAAACAAGTTTCATAGATCAAATCCACCAAAATCCGAAATACTTCAAACCTAGATCTACAAAATTCCAAGCTCCAAATGGAGAAAATCCAAGTTCTAATGTTGCTCAAAATGAGCTAATAAAACTAATAGACAAATAAAATGTAGCCCTCAAGTGATAGCAAGATGTACTTGCCTAGGTTGGTGGTGGTGGTGGAGAGGAAGAAGCTTGAGGAAGAAGATGAAGAAAATAATAAGGAGAGAGAGAGAAGTTGATATTTATAATAGGGTGGGGTTCTCCATGTTAAACCAAAATAGACCAAACCAAAATAAACCAAGGCGAACCAAGTCAAGGCCAACAAACTCTCTCTAGCAATTTAAACCAAATGAATCATGAAATAAACCCAAGCTTCACTAATCCAAAATAATAAACCAATGAACCATTAAAACCAATTGAACTGTTAATGCCAATAAAAAAATCAAGCCAATGCAAAATAAACCAAGGTAACTAATCATGACTAAAAATAAAATATGGGTCCAAAATACGCATACGTACTCTAAATACGTATCACAAATTTGGGACATTACAAGTGCCAATAGGTTTGACATTGTCCAGATCAAACTTCTTTAGCAGGTCATTTGTATACTTGGTTTGATTTATAAATGTCCCATTATCAGTTTGTTTGATTTGCAATCCGAGAAAGAATTTCAGCTCTCCCATCATGCTCATCTCAAACTCATTCTGCATACACTTAGAAAATTCTTGACATAGAGATTCATCAGTAGATCCAAATATAATATCATCAATATAGATTTGAATTAAAAGAAGTTTGCCATTAAAAGACTTAATAAACAGTGTAGTGTCAACCTTGTCTTTTGAAAAACCGTTGTCAAGTAGAAAAGAGCTTAAACGATCATACCAAGCACAAGGGGCTTATTTTAAACCGTATAAGGCTTTCTTCAACTTGAAAACATGATCAGGGTTTTTGAAATCCGTGAAACCTGGAGGTTGTGCTACAAAAACTTTTTCTTTTATAAAACCATTTAAGAAAGCACTCTTGACATCCATTTGAAATAGTTTGAAATCATGAAAACAAGCAAATGCACATAACATGCGAATGGATTCTAATCTCACAACTGGGGCATAAGTCTCATCGTAGTCGATACCTTCTTCTTGATTGTATCCTTGAGCTACGAGTCGAGCCTTATTACGAGTCACTAAACCATTCTCATTTAGTTTATTTCAGAATACCTAACGGGTGCCAATGACCGGATGATCAATAGGCCTGGGAACAAGTTCCCAAACTTGATTCCGTTCAAATTGGTTTAATTCCTCTTGCATAGCATTTATCCAAAAGCTATCACTACATGCTTCATCAATAGTTTTGGGTTCTAGATGTGAAATAA
This sequence comes from Iris pallida, assembly GCA_029216955.1. Lineage (NCBI taxonomy): Eukaryota > Viridiplantae > Streptophyta > Magnoliopsida > Asparagales > Iridaceae > Iris > Iris pallida. Next base: position 28,937,348 of record JANAVB010026999.1, on the reverse strand, counting down.
ATGTAATACTAGAAACAATATTTCTACTAGATGTACGAGTACTTACTCCTTTGGTAATATCACCAATTACCAAATCTTTTGGATGATCAGCTGTAAATTTCAACCTTTTTGGTAAATTCTGAAGATAGCTGGTTCCTGGATCTTCTCTAGGAGGTACAGCTAGTGCAGAGCTTGGTTGAGGATCAGCTGATGTTGAGCTTGGTACAGTTGGATCTTCGTCATTGTCATCGATCGTCATCTAATTTAGTTTATCAAAGGTGACGTTGATTGACTCTTCGATGATCATAGTTCTTTTGTTGAAGATTCTGTATCCTTTGCTCTTGGCCACATAACCTAAAAATATACCTTTATCGGCATTTTCATCAAATTTTCCTAAATTATCTTTTGTATTAAGAATAAAACATTTACAGCCAAATATTCTAAAGTATGAAACAGATGGAATTCTATCAAACCATAACTCAAAAGGAGTCTTCTTCGATTTGGGTCGAATTAGAACTCTATTGAGTACAAAGCAAGCTGTGTTGACAGCTTCAGCCCAGAAATATTTGGGTAGACTAAACTGGTTTAACATCACTCTGGCTATTTCGGTTAGAGTTTTGTTCTTACGTTCCATAACTCCATTTTGTTGTAGAGTCCTAGGGCAAGAGAACTCGTGTACAAAATCGTGTGTGTCATAAAATTGCTCAAAATCAGCATTCTCGAATTCGCCTCCATGATCGCTTCTTATGCGAGTGATCATGTAATCTTTTTCATTCTGTACCTTCTTGTAAAAGGCGACAAATTTGGATAATGCATTATTCTTGTGTGTCAAGAAATATACCCACGTGTATCTAGAGAAATCATCTACAATTACGAAAGCATAAAGTTTACCTCCGAGGCTAGCAACTCTGCTAGGACCAAATAAGTCCATATGAAGCAATTGTAGAGGTCTAGTAGTACATACTGCGTTTACTGACTTGAATGTGGATCTAGTAGCTTTGTTCTTTTCACATTGGCTGCATACCGAGTCCTTCTTGAATGTAATGTCCAGTAAACCGCGTACTAGCTTCTTTGTGGATAATCTTGAGATCGTATCCATATTTGCGTGACCAAGTCTCATATGCCGTAGATGACTCTCATCACTCTTGGCCATCAGGCATCTACCTGAAATGTTAGTTTCTTCTAACAAATAGAAAACATATATATTGTCTTCCCTGATACCTTCAAATATAGTACTACCAGTTGAGCTATCAACTATAGTACATTTGTCTTTGCCAAAGTTGATGCCATAACCATGATCAGCTAGATGACTTATGCTGAGTAGATTATATTTTAACTCGGTAACCAGACAGACATCCTTAATCACAGGATAGGGAGACTTACCAACATCACCGATACCAATAATATACCCTATCAAGTTATTACCGAAGGAGACATAGCCTTCCTGCTTTTTTTTCGACAGTGTTGCAAATAGGGTAGCGTCACCGGTCATATGCCGTGAGCAACCGCTGTCGAGGATCCATTTGCTTCTAGCATGTGAAGGGTGTTCCACCTACAAAACAGTTTGTAGATGAAACTTTTGGTACCCATTTCTTGTAGGGTCCTGTATTGTTAGCTTTAGGTATCCAAGCATAAACATTTAAATCAACAAGCTTTCTCATTCTACATGCAGATGAAATATGACCAATGAGGCCACAATAATGACATTGTGCATGTCGAGTGTTGAAAGCTGAGTGATGTACATGGTTGGTAGGTTTAGGTTTTCTAGTATTGAAGAAAGCATACCTATAATCTTGTTTGGGCTTAACCTTTTGGGGTAAAGGTTTTATATGGTTAGGTCTGACAGTGTTTGGCTTGGAAATGTTCCAATTTTTCGATAAGTGACACGTATTAGGGAAGGAAGCAGCAGGCTCAGGCTGTTTTCCTAACCTAATTTCCAATCTTTTGGAAGTGTCATACAACTTAGTATAATCAGAAGTGAGTGATTCCATTCTGATTTGTGCACATCGAAGACTTTTCTTCTCTATAGAAAGTTCTTCCTTGAGTTGGTCAATAATTTTGTCTTTTTCTTCAGATGAGTTGGTAGTCTCGTGTAATAAGAGCTTTGTTGAAGAAAGCTCACCAGACTCACTAACATTATTTCTAACCTCAGCTAGTAGGTCGGTAAGTCTACCTATTTCACCTTTGTACTCTTTGAGTACCTTCTTAGCGGTCTGATACTTGCTACGCAGTTTCCTGTAATCAGTCATCAGGTCACTGAAGGCATCTCCTAATTGCTCAAAGGTGAAGTCATCATAAGTATCAACTACAGGTTCAGTAGGTACCTGATCGGATGCCATAAAGCATACGTTTGCAGCGTCTTCTGATTGTTCGTCTTCTGAGTCGCTGGCTTCACTTTTATGCCATATGCTGGTATTGGCATATCTCCTAGATGTTGATTTCTTCAGGTTCCCTTTTTTATACCTGTTGCTCTTCTTGCTTGATGATGAGTTTGTGGGATAATCCTTCTTTATGTGTCCCTTCTTTTTGCAACCATAGCAAACATCATCTTTTTGATACCAGTTGTTGCTGTTGTTCTCTTTGACTCTCTTCTCATGTCTCATGAATCTTTTGAACTTCCTTGCTAGGAGTGCTTGATCTTCAGCGTCAGATCCACTGCTGTCTGAGTCACCTTCAGCAGCTTTTCTGTGCTGAGCCTTGAGAGCGATCGTCTTCTCTATTGGTGCAGGCTCTTCAAAATCTTGTAGCTCCAGTTTATGAGTGAGTAGCTTACCCATGAGTACTTTGAGGGACATAGTTGTGAGGTCGTTCCCTTCAATGATTGTAGTAGCCTTCGGAATCCAGTTCTTGGTAAGTGCTCGCAGGAGTTTACGAATCTTTTCATGGTTACTGTAATCTTTGCCTAAGAAGGACAAAGGATTTACAATATCCAGGAATCTCTCGAACATTTGTGTAACTATTTCGTTGGGCTTCATCTTGAACGCCTCGTACTCTTGAGTAAGTCTACTGACTTTAGATTCTTTGACTTGAGTTGTGCCTTCATGTGTGACTTCAAGTAGCTTCCACACTTCATTAGCCGTTGTGCAGATAGACACCCTGTTAAATTCAGTTCTGTCTAAAGCACAAAAGAGAGCATTAATGGCACGTGCGTCAAGACTGGCCCTTTTTTTCTTCCTCTGTATATCTGCTGTAGGGTTTTTCAACTAAAACTCCATCAACATTTATACGAGGTGGCTTTTGATAGCCATCAAGAACAATGGACCATAAATCAAAGTCAAGTGATTTCAAGAAGAAACTCATCCGTGTTTTCCAATAGGTATAGTTCGTACCATCAAACAGTAGGGGTCTGTTTGTGGCCTGGCCTTCACTTGTGAATTTCACAGTTGCCATGTGTTGTGCTGTGATCTATATAACAGTTAATCAAAATAATTGCACTGTTACCTTTGCTTTACCTGTAACACCCGCTCTGATACCAATTGTAGGAACGAAATAGTAAAGCGTAATACTCTAGAGGGGGAGGGGGGTGAATAGAGTTGGCAGCGGAATAATGCTAATTAAAAATGTTAGCAGCACAATCACAGAATATTAATCACAACTGAAATAAAGTAAAGAAAGAGTTAAGAGAGCAAACGCAAAGACAGCGATGTATACTGGTATCCCTCTGTTGAGGACTAATCTAGTTGGTAGAACTCTTGCTACCAGTTGAATCCACTATTGGAAAAATCGTAAGTTTTCTTATGAAGTCCTTGCAACTTCTACAACGCGAGCTTTGATACGAAGAACTCGTCCAACTTCAAATGTGAAGAGGTATTCTTCAATCAAGCCTTCTGATTACAATCTCTCAGAAACTTCTAGACCATACCGCACTGGCAAATCGACTAGAGGATTGTAATTGGCTTAGGATCTGAAATTTGAAAGCTCTAGAAAAACTCTTTGAAAGACTGAAAGCTTTAGATAGAGAGAAGATTTAAAGTGAATGAGTGAGTTGAAATGATCGAAATCCTTCTCTATTTATAGGACTTTCAAAGGCAGACTTCTGACAGAATTCGGGCAGAATTCGGGCAGAACTCTATGAGCAAATCTCGGTCAAATCCGCAACTGCAGGAGGACAAAGTTTCAAGGATTCAAAATCACAACGGCCACTAACCGAACTCTGGCCGAACTCGGTCCGAGTTCTGTCAGGGTTTAGTCAGGGTTTAGTTAGGGTTTTGAAAAAGCTTTTTGGTGATTTTTGAAAACCTTTTTTAAAACCTTTTTGTAAACCTTTTTGAGAGGTTATTTTAAAAACATTTTGAACTCATTTAAGGGTAGCCTATTTGCCAGTACGACTCGGTGTAGAACATATTCCTAGACTCAAATAAAATGAAAATACATTACATAAGGAATTACAGGCTCGAGTAGGCAAACAGATCTTTGGTCTTGAATTCAGTGGATAGCCATTCTTGATCATGTTCAAGAGTCCGAGATGTCCAGACTAGCTTTGTATATCCAGACAGAGTTTATTCAATTATTAAAATCAGGTTTGACCATATGACCAAATGGGCCAACAATGTCGAATGGTGGACATACTGATGGTAATGGCAGTATTTAGGGTTGTCGACCTTCCCCACATCGCCGAGACACTTTGGTGTTGGGAGAGACAGCTTGCCACTCTTCGTCAGCATATTAAAGAGTTCCAGCATATCCTTGTCGTTGAAGGAGTAAGTCTTCATCGGCTTCTGCGCTTTTGCAGACTTGGGGTTCATGGTTACCGAACCTTTGGAGATGTTGATGATCATGGCTTGCTTGCCTTTTCTGTCCCTGGGATTGCTGCTAGACGAACGTCTCCCTTGTCTTCGAGAGAGGGAAAGTTCAGTCCCAGGAGCTGCGCGTCTTCGGCTTTCCTTTGTGCCACATCCGCCTCTATAATGAAAGGCGTCCACTTTATGCAAGGAGCACTGTGCCACAACTAGTCAAGTGGCTGACCTCGACCGATGAGCTCGATCCCCTCCTTTCTTCTTCTTTTTGGTGCTTCTTCTTCGTGACATGTGTGTGTCGGTTGCCTCTATAGAGAATAGTGAGAGTGGGAGAGAGAGACAACCGTTAGAATTGGGGGTTAGGTTAGACGTTCTGGCAGCTGTATGGAGTAATAAAAGAGAGTGTGTGAGAGAGAGAGTGTGTGTTTATTTTAGGGTTTGTTAGGCTTAAGTCAGTGGGCTGAGTAGTAGTAGTGAGTTAAGTTTTGATGTTGGGCCTTTGGATCAGTAGCTGTAAAAAGAGGAAAAGAAAGAATAATAAGAGTTTTGGGCTTGGTCGATTTTAGAGAGGAAAAGAATGGAGAAAAGAATTTATTGTGCATAAATGGAGTTGAGGCTGGGTGATGGGTCCTAAGCCAGTGGGCTGTTGGGTCGGAAATCAAATAAAAAGAAGAAAAAAGGAATAGACAACAATAGTATTTATTGGGCCGGGCTCTATTGGCAATTAGGCTTTTGTATAAGAAAGAGAATATAATAGGAAAAGAAGTATGGGGCTGGTCCATGTTGGTTTAAGTGTTTGTGTGTTTGGACTAATTGGATTTTAGAACTCATTTTTATTAGTTTCAAATGGAAGGTTTTTTTTGGGCTAGTCATTGTCTAATTAGAGTTGATTGATGAGTTATTCATAAGTTAGATTATTGGATTTTCGATTACTTACTAGAATTGGTTAGAAATAAAGTAGTTATAAATTTTAGAGACTTACAAGTGCATTTTGAGAATAGAACCTGATACTTACCTATTATTGTTATAGGTGACTTAGAGACATCAAATTGGACCCCAGGCAAGTACACTCCATACTTATGTTTTCTCAAAATATTATAATTGCAAATATTTTCTTGTTATGTCATAGTTCATATTGTGACACGATTTGACACGTGATTGTGCTTCTTGATCATGATTGTGTTCCTTAGTTGTGATTCATGTTCATAGTCATAATTGTGACTTGTTTATCGTATATTAGTCATGACTTGCCATCATTTATCGTACATTGATCATGACTATCGTATATTGACCATGACTTACCGTTATTGATTGTTTTATATCGTGGGAAGGGAAAATGCCAAGTAGGTATGTGGTCACACCTAATTGATATCGTACATATCAAAAATAGCATACATACACCTCACGTATGTCGTGCCGTACTCCTATCTAAAACAGCCATCTTCGGATGTGTCGGATTAACCCAGCCGACCACATAATGAACACGGTATTTCAATTACATATGGTTATAGTTGTGTTTATTCTTGATTATAGTTTCTCATAGTTGTTCGTGTTACAGGTTGCATTGTATGACATTATCTCGTGTCACATAATCTGGTTCTTTTATTTTCTATATTTATTATTTTATTTTGTATCGTACGACATATGTTTGAGGGTTGTACTTTGCTCCTTTTCTGACTGCTTGTTGATATATGCCAAGGCTTGAGGACATGACTTGGATTGGATGACGACTCGAGGAAGATTCTGGAAGACTCTAGAAGATTAGAATAGATTACTTTTGATGTATCAGATAGATGTATTAGATGTATCAGTTATTTCTTTGAGGATATGGATTGCCGGATTTGTCTCCGGAGATGGAACCTGTACATGTACTCAAAAGTGATAATGGGTGTTGTGATCGTGTGTTAGCTTTGTTTTGATTTTATTTCTTGTCTAGTATCATGATTGAGCAAAAGATTGAGGGCTAGTGGCAGCCTAGTGTATGTGAGAGTATCACACATAAGTGTGACAGTGACCCTAGTGAGTGTAACTTGGTGTGTGCACATGTTGAATGTTTGTATCCTGTGTAGGAGTGTGAGAGGAATATGGAGTGTGCAGACAGTGGAGTAGCGTCAAGCATGGGGGTTCCTGTTTGCCAGCACAGGAGACATGGAGTTCTCTCCTTATGTGAGGGAGTGCAGCAGGGCATAAGGCCAACGCACTTGGCCTTAGCTTCAGGGCAATGCCCAGGCAGATGTGAAGGGGCACTGCACAGGAGGATGGGGGCTTCCTGCACTCGTTCAGCAGCAACTGCTTACTGCAGGACGATAATGTGCAGGGCTGAGTGCCCTCCTGCAGATCTGTGCCCTGCACAGATGTGCAAGGGCTTGGGAGGGTAGTTTTCTTCCAGTGTAGGGGGTTTTTTCCCTCTTGAGGGATGACTTATGTACACAGATAGTGAGAGGGAGTGATTAGGTGTGAGAGTAGTGTAGTATAGGTAGTGGAATAGAGTGTGTGCATTAGTGCAGTAAAGTGTGCACCTAAGCATATAGAATGTAGCAGTTGAGTGAATGAGAGAGTGAAGAGGGGCACAGGAATGGGGTAGGCACGTGCCTGTTGCATTACACAACAACAAGTTGCTGCTGGGGGCAAATGTAGGGAGTCACCAGTGCACTAGGCAACAGGTGAACAACAACAAGAGATGGGAAACTTGTGAGCAACAGTGCTGCCCTTGCAACATCATCATACCTGCTGCTTGTGGCACCAATAGCAGAGGCAGTATGCTCTAGGCAGCAGTGAGAGTGTGATTTTATGTAGTGTGTGTTTGATTGTGTATAACACACACAAGTGTGTGCTAGTGAGTGTGTGAGGGTGTCACATTTGAGTGTTTGTATGTGTGTAGCACATATACATGCATATGTGAGAAGGATGTGAGTGTGTACATATGAGACTTAAGGGGGTGTGTTTATGTAAATAAGTTGGGTGTGTAGATAAAAGTGGAATTACCTATGTGTAGGGATAGGTAATGTGGTTGTGTAGTGTAGGTAATTGGGTGATTACCTATAGTGGGTAGTATGAGTTAGGGTATAGAATTTACCTAAGTATAGGTAATATCTTGTGTGTAGGTAATATGATATTACCTATACGAAGGTAATGTAGAATATAGGCTAACCTGTCACGCCCCGCTCCCATAGGAGCGATCGTCCTCGCTAAGGCGTGATGCCGCACGAGCCTAGATTGCGCTCGTGCAAGGCGGATTCCATAACGGCCGATTTCAGCGGCTGCGACGGGGTCGTCGCACAGAAGTCCCAAGCAGAGACATTGAATAATAGCAGCAGAATTTAGAACAAAACACAAGTTATACAAAGAAGCTCTTTATTGATATTGAAACAACGGTTACATTGGAGGCACAAGGCCAAGATTACAAGTCTTCCATGCTCACTCAAGCTCACATTACAAGTCACTCAGCTCTCTATCTCATCTCTCGATACATTTGTCGATCCAGCGGAAGCTTCGGAAGGCGATGTCCATACATTTTGTCCCGTATAAGTCTTTACTCCATGCGGCCGCGTGCTTCGAATCGCCAAGGAACTCCATGCCTCGACGCATCCAAGCGAGCTCCGCGCCACGAGCTTCTACCTGTGCCTGTACATGTAAACTATGTGGGTGTCAGTACTCAACTGTACTGGTGGAATGAGCTCCTCGCCCACCAATACAAACCCGACACGTTTGATTTACTTTTGTGCAACTTAGTCCCCTTTATGATTGTCTTCTACTCTTGCCTTAGGATCAGTTCTAGGACCGACATCTTGGCCTATTCTGTGTCTCTAGACCATCTTGTGTTTGCAACATCAACATTAACTCAAGTCGTGTTTGCCTTACGGCCATAATCAGAGACGCAACTACGCGATGAGGCTCCATTTCTGTGGGATCGTGCTTCAAATCCTTTGTGCCGTGCCTCGCAACTATGTACGACTCAACCATATCGCCGTCTCGCGGCCCTTGCTACTTTGATCACCAACTGACCCAAATCAAGACTTGTGAATCTTAGTGTCACTCAAACAACTTTGCCTTGCGGCGGTTTCTTGACTTAAACTCAAACAACTCAACCATAACCATGCAACTTATATGCCGACAACATAAGACTCGACGCCACATCTTGTGCCGAAGCACGATGTCTACGTTGCAGCCAAATCTTAGGCCCAAATATTGTCTTTTGACCGAGCACGCATTCAACTCGACTCCTTGACATAGTGTACTCAATACTCGACTCAATCCAAAGGCACACTCGCGGATTGCCGCCCGTACCGACTCATCTATATGAGGTCACTAGCATGATAAGCTATTATGGACACATAGCTTGCGGTTGGCCGGGACCCTTCCAGCGCAAGGTAGCTAGCCTCCTGGAAGTCCCTAACTAACCCGGTGCTATCGAGTCAGCACAGCTATCACCGTGTTTCCTTTCTTGGCCGAAACGGTCCCATGGCCCTGGGTTGCCGTTACGGGAAAACTCTACCTTGTCGACAAGTTGTCCAATAACCATGCAAGACCCTTCACTCAAACTGACGTCTCATACAGTCATTGTACTCTCAGTGTCATCATCTCTTTCCAAAACCAAGTTCAAGTCTTCTATCTTTGAGACCCTCAAGGACCCCTCGACGACCCACGGTCGCGAGCATTCTTTCCATGTTACCATATCATTTCATTCAACTCAATGCCTATTCGATAGTCCTTTCTCCAAAACTCATTAGATCAATTATGGTTCATGCCTTAAGCACTAAGTCTGTCACGACCCGCACCCTAGAGTAAGGGCACGAGACGTGGGTACGTCTAGCCTACGCCGCAGTATCGGCGGTAGAACGCTGTCCTAGGTCACAACATCTAACAGTTGAAGGTAATAACAGTTATACTCCCCGAATGGGGGTGACATAACAGAAATATAACTCAACCACAGCTAAGGTAGAACAGGTAAGATGGAATGATAATGAAAGATAAAATATCCAGAACAGGAGAATCACAGAGATACAATCCAGAATTCTAAGTGTCTAAAATAATACATATCTCAGAATATCTCAAAATCTAATACAGTAATCCAGAAAAGTAAGACAATCCTAAGCTAATGGAGTGTCATCTACTGCTAATGGATCCTGCTGCTGGTCCAAGTCCAGGCACTCATCTAGTGTGGCACCGTAGTAAGTAGGGCAGAATGCCTCAGCCTCGTCCTCTGTAATATTTCAACAGGTCCAGTCAGGATGGGAACGAGCACATATCTCTCAAACAGTTCATAGTAGGTTAGGAAAATAGATCATGCAATAGAGTAAAATACAGGAAGTACTGAATAGAAGTACAAGTAAACAGAAGATATTTTGTAACTGAAAGTAAATACATGATAATAGAGACTGTAAGTGGCTACGTGATTTAGAGCATAATATGGTTATGTAAACGGCTTGGGGGCACATGAATACAAATAAGGAGGCACATGAATACAGCTACTAGGGATAGTGTTCACATAACCAATTCTACTCACCCCGCCCCAATCAATACACAAGGATCCCTTCAAGTTATGTTATAAGCACATGAATACAGCTAAGATACGTGAACTCATGTAATGAGTAGTACATGAGGCACATGATAAGCACATGAAAGCACATGAAGTGTAGTGCCCCGTCCCTACATCGTGCCCCGTACTCTGTCCACGGGGTGCGCGAGAAAGGAACACTGTCGCTATCGATTCGGTCGGGACCGATAGGTCGGGATCGACCGAGTCGATCAAACGGGAACGGTTGAATTAAGATCCATTCCTCGTTATGGAATGCCTTCTTCGGAACCAAGTCCCATATTCAGCGGGTTGCGCCTCGAGGATTGACTCTGTGGCTGAGTCGGGAGAGACCTCCCGTTGCTCTGCTTTTCATGCTGCTTGCGTTGGTTTTGGCTTTGTTTTCTGAATGCGCTTTCGTGAATGTTTTCGATGGTTTTCATGGCTTGCATTTCGAACTCGCATTTTCTATCAAACTCCTTGAATAATGCAGTGTTCTAATCGGTTGCTTGTACGATTTTAGGTAATCGCGTAGGCGACGTCTAGCGCGACCAACAAGTCCTCTCGCCGAAGTAAACTCAAGGTGAGTAGCTGACCCTTCTCTTCTTGACCCCTTCTTTGGTAAATCGATAGTGTTGTTGCGGATTAAAGATTGAATGCAAGGGCACGGGCACGGTAAAATGATTGAGTTTTTAAAGAGAATGTAGGCTATGTCTTAATAACTAAAAGAAGAAAATGGTCTTTGTACGGTCATGGACAACTTGTCGACAAGGTGGGCGTTTCCCCGCACGGCAACCCGAGGCCACGGGACCGTTACGGCCGAAAAAGGAAACAAGTAATTAGCTGTGCTGGGCACGGATTAGGCGAGGACTTACAGCGGGGCTCGCTACTCGCGCTGAAAGGACCCCGTCTAACAAAAGCTAGAGGAGTCCACGATGGCTCTGGGAGTCAGTGACCAACACACGAAATATTGCACTTGGTATAGAAATGATAACAATTGACAAGGAAGAACATGGTAAGTTTCATAATGCGCGGCGCGAGCCGCCGTCTGTAAGTTTCAACATAAATTTTACTATACTTGTCATATGCTTGTTTGCAATTCATTAGGATGGTTAGAAACATTCATACTTCAAGTCATTTAAACTCTTCAACCAAATTAGAGCTTGGAACTTAAATAGCCACGCACCAGTACAAAGTGTAATGTACTGATCCTCGCTCTCCACGTAGGTACCCTAAACCACGAAGGGCGTGCCACTTGAAAGCTCATGGCGAAGTGAACCCTTTTGAAGCCTCGTTCGCGTGTAAAGGCTTGTTTCTGGATTTCTTTTGAAGAAGACCCGCACTCAGTCCAAAAGAAGATGACGACTCGACTTGCCTCGATAGCAGGTGGAAATGTGTAATAGTTTTTGCTTGTAAAAAGGAATGTAATGTATGGAATGACTATCTCATCGGCGTTTATTTTGTAAGTCGAGTCATGTTGTAGCCCGTGCGGCAATGATTGTAAAGGAGTCTATGTAAAGTTTTATTATCATCAATGAAAAAGTCTATTTCTATTTCAAATGTGTCATTCAATTTCTCTGCGTACTCTAACTTGATGTTGTGTTTTAGATAACCTTATGACTATGTCTTGTGCGATCGCAACTTAGGATTGCACGGCATCACGCCCGAGGGACGACTATCGATTCTACGGAATTGGGGCATGACATAATGGAATCAGAGCACGGCTTTACATCCTTTGGCCTCGCGTCTAGAGTTGCAAACCTTTGACCTCGCATCGATGAGATAAGTTATTCCATACAATGAGTTCGTAATAATTTGTGACTGATGCGTTTGCCTTCATATCACAGAAGTGACGGAACCCACGACCGAGCAAGAACAGAGCGCTTCAAGCGGCTCTAGTAGTTCGCATCGTCCGCGGGCCGGGCCTTCTAAAGATACCATCGAAAGGATGCTGCACATGATGGAGGTGCAGTGGAACTAGTCCGAGAACCGACATCAACAAGTAGAGGAATGACAGGCCCAGTTCGAAGCTCGCTTTGACGCACATGCCAAACTTCAACAAAAGCAGTTAGATACCCTGCAGCAGATCGTCTAGACAATGGCGGCCAATGGAAATTCTGCGACTACGCCTAACGTCACCGCACCTGCTGCTACCGTGCCGACGATCCAACCCATTGAAGTCGATACGAAGGAGACCGAGCGTCAACCAGCGGCACCGAGAAAGTACAACTTTGAAGTGTCAGAATTCAAAAAGGCGTGCCGTACTTCCTTCAGCGGTACCGAAGGCCCTTCCATGACGATCGACTGGTTGGAAGAGCTGGAATATTACTTCGAGCTTCTTGGCATTGAAGAATCGAAGCAAGTCGCATGCGCACAACTTCAACTACGGTTGAACGCGCACGACTGGTGGGCCGTACGCAAGCGAGCGATCCGACCGGACAACACCACCACGCTGATCTCTTAGGCCACGTTCCGCAAAGCTTTCGAAGTCCAGTACCTTCCGTCAGCTGTTCTTCAAGCGAAGGAAAATAAATTCATGCAGTTGAAGCAAGGAAGCCGGATGGTGGAACAATATGCCGCAGAATTCAACAAGTTGTCAAAATTTGTTGGCCAGTTTCTGCCTACTGAAGAGTGCCGTGTGCGACGGTTCAAAGTGGGTCTGCAACACTCTATCGGTACGCATGTCGGGATCCCGGAGTACAAGACCGTAGACGAGGCTCTGAATCACGCCCTCCGCCTTGAGAACCTGCATCCTTCCAATGCTGACGATGTTGTGCGCCACTCCAATCACAAACGTCTTAGCCATATGGGAGGCAACAACGATGCGTCAAAGCGTCCAAATAACGGCGGCTACCAGGGTGAGAAGTCGATACCTAAGTGCACCAATTGCGGACAAGTCGGACACTATGCCAGCCACTGCTTTTCCTGTAATATTAAATGTTTCGCTTGCGGACAGAAGGGTCACAGGGCCCATAACTGCCTAAGCTTTCGACAGACTCATAACGCACCACCACAACAATATTGCCAAGAGAATTGAGGGCAGGCGCCCCGACCTCCTCCGCCCATTCAACCTGCACCACAAAATGGCCAAGATCGTCGCCCCAACACTCAGGGCCGCGTCTATGCCATGACTCGAGACGAAGCGCTGGCATCAGATACAGTAGTGTCAGGTATACTAAAATTCAATAATGTGCCTGCTCGTGTGTTATTTGATTCAGGCGCTTCACATAGTTTTATATCGGCGGACTTTGCAGCCGAGCACAAATTTTCTGTAATATCATTAGATCTCGACCTTAGCGTAAGCACGCCTTCGGGCACACCAATTCTCACAAACTTAGCTTGTGCCGACGGATTATCTGTATCAGCGGTCAAAAGATCGGTCTGGACGTGATAGTTCTAGACATGAAGGACTTTGACATCATTCTGGGAATGGATTAGCTCGGGCCGTGCAACGCAACCATAGACTGCGCTGAAAAGAAGGTCACATTCCGTATACCTGGAGTGTCTGAATTCTGCTACTCGTGTGGTGAGGCGTCGCCGACCTGCATGGTGATCTCCGCAATATCAGTTCGACGGATGCTGCATTCCGGGTGCGAAGGCTATCTAGCTTCCGTTCGAGACATGCGACAGGATGGTGTAAACGCGGGTCAGACCGACATTGTGGCAGAATTCCCAGACGTGTTCCTGGATGAGCTACCGGGCATGCCGCCCGATCGAGAAATAGAGTTCACCATCGATACATTCTCCGACACCCGGCCGATCTCGAAGGCTTCGTACAGAATGGCCCCTGTAGATTTGAAAGAATTGAAGGCACAACTTCAGGAATTGCTCGACAGAGGATTTATCCGTCCGAGTGTCTCGCCATGGGGTGCACCCGTGCTGTTCGTGAAGAAGAAGGATGGATCGATGCAGCTCTGCATCGACTATCGGGAATTGAACAAAGCCACCGTCCGAAACAAATACCTCCTGTCCCGTATCGACGACTTGTTCGACCAGCTCCAAGGTGCAACGGTGTTTTCGAAGATTTATCTACGATCGAGTTATCACCAACTCAAAGTCAAGCCAGATGACGTGCTGAAGTCTGCCTTCCGCACTCGTTACGGCCACTACGAGTTCTTGGTAATGCCGTTCGGTCTGACAAATGCCCCTGCCGTCTTCATGGATCTAATGAATCGGGTGTTCCGTCCGTTCGTTGACAAGTTCGTAGTAGTCTTCATCGACGACATCCTCGTCTACTCGAAGGATCGAGCACAACATGCAGAGCATCTGCGAACGGTACTCCAAACTCTTCGAGAGAATCAGTTGTACGCGAAGATGAGCAAGTACGAGTTCTGGCTGAACATCGTCTCATTCCTTGGACACATCATTTCCGTCGCGGGCATCGCATTCGATCCGAAGAAAGTTGAGGCAGTTGTTGATTGGGAACGACCCGCATTAGTTAGCAAAATTCGAAGCCTCCTAGGCTTAGCGGGATACTACCGACGCTTCGTGAAGGACTTTGCGAAGATTTTATTGCCGTTGACTCGCCTCACCCAGAAAGGAGTCGCATTCAAGTGGTCAGATGACTGTGAAGCTTCCTTCCAGGAGCTCAAACAACGGCTCGTTTCGGCCCTGATACTTGCTCTTCCTAAAGGGACGGAGGGATTTCAGATCTTCAGCGATGCTTCTGGCCAGGGCTTGGGGTGTGTGCTCATGCAGCAAGATAAGGTGATATCTTTTGCTTCCCGGCAGTTGAAGCCGCACGAGAAGAACTATCCCACGCATGACCTAGAATTAGCGGCGATTGTGTTTGCGTTGAAGCTGTGGCGTCACTATCTCTATGGCATAGTGTGCAGGATTTATACGGACCACAAAAGCCTCAAGTATCTCTTCACCCAGAAAGAATTGAATTTACGGCAGAGGCGATGGCTCGAGGTGATCAAAGACTATGACTTATCAATCGACTACACGTCGGGCAAGAAAAATGTGGTAGCGGATGCGCTGAGCCGGAAGTACTTAGCTTCGTTATGCATCAACGATCGACTGCTGCGTGACTTGGAAGGAATGGGCATTGAACTCCGAGTTCGTTTTAGAGACATAAAACTAGCACAACTGCGGATGGAACCGAGCCTACTGGAGAGGATCAAGTCTGCACAGAAGGACGACCCATACCTGAAGAAGATGCGAAAGCTGATATCGACAGGGAAAGCGTCCGACTTTGCAGAGGATGAGTCAGGAGTGTTGCGCGTGAAGAGACGGCTATGCGTACCGGACGACGTAGAACTTAGAAAGGAGATAATGATGGAGGTGCACTATACAAAATATTCCTTGCATCCTGGCAGCACCAAGATGTATAAGGACCTCCGCGTTGTCTTTTGGTGGCACGGCATGAAGAGGAACGTAGCGCTCTTTGTATCAAAATGTATGGCCTGTCAGCAAGTCAAAGCCGAACACCAGCGACCGGGCGGGGAGATGCAGAACCTTGCCATTCCAGAGTGGAAGTGGGATCACATCACTATGGACTTCGTTGTTGGCTTGCCGAGGACGCTGTGGAAAAACGACGCCGTCTGGGTCATCGTCGATCGACTAACCAAGTCAGCACTTTATCGCCATCAAAGTTACTTGGAGCGTCGACCGCCTTGCTCAGATATACCTTGATGAAATAGTTCGGCTGCACGGGGTCCCAGTTTCTATCGTCTCGGATCGGGATGGACGGTTCGTAGCGCGCTTCTGGAGTAGTCTTCATTCAGCACTGGGGACCAAGTTGAAATTCAGCTCAGCTTATCATCCTCAGACTGACGGCCAAACAGAGCGGGTGAACCAAATTCTCGAAGACATGTTACGACTCTGTGCGATCGACTTGAAGTCAAGTTGGGACGTCCATCTACCGCTGGCCGAGTTTGCATACAACAACAGCTATCAGTCCAGCATCCAAATGGCGCCGTATGAAGCTTTGTACGGCCGGAAGTGTAGATCGCCCATTTGCTGGGATGAAGTCGGGGAACGACAGATACTTGGTCCGAAGCTGGTGGAGCAGACTGTGCAGAAGGTCAAGTTGATATGAAAAAGATTGAAGATAGCACAAAGCCGACAGAAAAGCTATGCTGACACGTACCGACGCCCCCTCGAGTTCTTGGAAGGCGACCATGTATTCCTGAAGGTGATGCCTATGCGTGGAGTTTCCAGGTTCGGTACGAAGGGGAAATTGAGCCCAAGATTTGTTGGCCCATTCGAAATATTGAAGCGAGTCGCCCCGGTAGCTTACAAAATTGCCTTGCCGCCTGCGTTGTCAGAGGTACATGACGTCTTCCACGTATCGCAATTGAGGAAGTACGTGCATGATCCGAGCCATGTTGTGGATTTGGATAAGCTGGACCTGAAGGCGGACTTGAGAGCCGGTGCAAATCTTGGAGCGCAAGGATAAACTTCTCCGCAACCGTGCTATTCCCCTCGTCCGCGTCCTCTGGAGAAACCATTCAGTCGAGGAGTCGACGTGGGAGCTTGAGTCAGAAATGAAGGAGAAGTTCCCTTCGTTGTTCTCGTAGAGGTAGGTTCTATTTTAAGTTTCGAGGACAAAAATTTTTCTTAGTTGGTTATGGTGTAGTGCCCCGTCCCTACATCGTGCCCCGTACTCTGTCCATGGGGTGCACGAGAAAGGAACACTGTCACTATCGAATCGGTCGGGACCGATAGGTCGGGATCGACCGAGTCGATCGAACGGGAACGGTTGAATTAAGATCCAATCCTCATTATGGAATGTCTTCTTCAGAACCAAAGTCCCATATTCAGCGGGTTGCGCCTCGAGGATTGACTCTGCGGCTGAGTCGGGAGAGACCTCCCGTTGCTCTGCTTTTCACGCCGCTTGCGTTGGTTTTGGCTTTGTTTTCTGAATGCGCTTTCGTGAATGTTTTTGATGGTTTTCATGGCTTGCATTTCGAACTCGCATTTTCTATCAAACTTCTTGAATAATACAGTGTTCTAATCGGTTGCTTGTACGATTTCAGGTAATCCCGTAGGCGACGTCTAGCGCGACCAACAAGTCCTCTCGCCGAAGTGGCTGACCCTTCTCTTCTTGACCCCTTCTTTGGTAAATCGATAGTGTTGTTGCGGATTAAAGATTGAATGCAAGGGCACGGGCACGGTAAAATGATTGAGTTTTTAAAGAGAATGTAGGCTATGTCTTAATAACTAAAAAAAGAAAATGGTCTTTGCACGGTCATGGACAACTTGTCGACAAGGTGAGCATTTCCTCGCACGGCAACCCGAGGCCACGGGAGCGTTGCGGCCGAAAAAGAAAACAAGTAATTAGCTGTGCTGGGCACGGGTTAGGCGAGGACTTGCAGCGGGGCTCGCTACTCGCGCTGAAAGGACCCCGTCTAACAAAAGCTAGAGGAGACCACGATGGCTCTGGGAGTCAGTGACCAACACACGAAATATTGCACTTGGTATGGAAATGATAACAATTGACAGGAAAGAACATGGTAAGTTTTATAATACGCGGCGCGGGCCGCCATCGTTAAGTTTTAACGTAAATTTTACTATGCTTGTTTGCAATTCATTAGGATGGTTAGAAACATTCATACTTCAAGTCATTTAAACTCTTCAATCAAATGAGAGCTTGGAACTTAAATAGCCACGCACCAGTACAAAGTGTAATGTACTGATCCTCGCTCTCCACGCAAGTACCCTGAACCACGAAGGGCGTGCCACTTGAAAGCTCATGGCAAAGTGAACCCTTTTGAAGCCTCGTCCGCGTGTAAAGGCTTGTTTCTGGATTCCTTTTGAAGAAGACCCGCACTCAGTACAAAAGAAGATGACGACTCGACTCGCCTCGATAGCAGGTGGAAATGTGTAATAGTTTTTGCTTGTAAAAAGGGATGTAATGTATGGAACGACTATCTCATCGGCGTTCATTTTGTAAGTCGAGTCATGTTGTAGCCCGCGCGGCAATGATTGTAAAGGAGTCTATGTAAAGTTTTATTATCATCAATAAAAAAGTCTATTTCTATTTCAAATGTGTCATTCAATTTCTCTGCGTACTCTAACTTGATGTTGTGTTTCGGATAACCTTATGACTATGCCTTGTGCGATCGCAACTTAGGATTACACGGCATCACGCCCGGGGGACGACTATCGATTCTACGGAATTGGGGCATGACATGAAGCACATGAAAGCACATGAGAACATGTAATAACATGAACTAGTATGAGTACAAGGAGTACCTGATGCACATGATAAAGTACATGAACATGAAATACCCGATGCACCCGTAGAGGGTTAACATCTCAGGAAAGGATCCATATAGTATTAATATGTGAAGATACATGTCAGCATCATGTAGATAATCTAGAACAAGAATATAATCCAGACAGGTATAAAAAGATCAGAGAATGTACTCGCCTGCTAACTGAAAGTCCGAGATGAAAGTACTGTCCGATGAGTGGTATCTGGCTCCTATTTAGAACAGTACAAGTCACAACAAGTCCAGAATAGAAATGAAATGCACTACAATGCGTTCTACATGAATCTAGGTCAATCTAGACCAAAGTCAACTCTTGGTCAACTCTGGTCAACCCTAGAAGTAAAACTAGGTCAACCAAGTCAAACCTAAGTCAAACTAGTCTAATCTAGGTTTAGCAAGTCATTCTAGGTTCTAACAAGTCTAATCTAGGTTTACTAAGGCTAAACAGTCTATCTAGATTCCAACTAGGCATACCATGCCTAACCATACCAAAATCACATAACCACATGACATGACTATGTCTAATAGTCTATTAAGAATACATCTATCCTATAGTCACTATACAATATCACCTATGCTCTATGTCACAATATATAATACACTGTATTATATATATACATACATTTACACACATTCATATATATATATATAACTAATATATATAAGTACAACACTATGATATATTATATAGGATACATGTATATATATAACCCTTAATACATATATATATATATATATATATATATATATATATATATATATATATATATACATATTATAGAGAGAGGGGAACTCACATGTTCAAGTGTATGTGTGTGTGTATATTCAAAATTCAAGAACAGTGTATACATCAAAGTCTAAATTCCATTATAAGAAAATAGGTTTATAGAACTGGAAGAGGGAAACAGTGCTAAACCATGAACTCAGGTTTACACATGTTGAAACCACACATTAATCAATCCCATTCTCAGGTTCCTTAGCAGTTAACAACCAACATTTGTTTAGAAGAAAAGGAACTAATTCAGGTTTTCTAAACAGTGAAACTCAGATTAATATTGAACTTAAGTCACAGTTATCAATACCTCCCAAAACAGTTAACAGCAACAGATTTAAAACCCAACTTAAATTCCAGATTTCAGATATTATTCAACAGTTCAATTTAACACATGAATCAAACATAAACCCATTAACAAGTCCCCACATTACCATTCAGATTTAAACTCAGATTTAACAGTTTGAACCCCCCTTCAAAACAGTTTATTGAATGAGAAACTCAGGTTTAACCTTAACATGAATCTCATTCAGCTAACAGTTCATAAAATAGGAAAACTGGGATCTCAGATTCTCGACCAATTCGAAAAGGAAAGGAAATCAATTTAATATGATTTAAGAATCAATCTCAGGTTTATACATAAATCATGAATCAAATCAGTTTTCAGTTAACAGGAAAACATCCCAGGTTTTTAAGGGAAGAATAATATTGAAATATAATGAAAGAATCAGGAAAACAGTTCAATAATAAACCTCAGTTCAACATTAAGATTAAGGAATCAATTACAAATCAATCAAGATGGTTTAAAAACTATTCTCAGTTTCAATACAATCTCAGTTTAAGCCCAAAATCAGTTCAATAATTTTGAATCCATCACACTAACCAAAATCCTATTCTCACAATCGAAAGTCCATATTTGAATGTAAAAACTTAGCTAGCATGAAATGTAACATGTGGGGATCAAAATCAGATAAAAACATAAACAAAACAGGGAGTTAAATGGGTTTGGGAAAAACTGGAACCCACAGTATCAGTACAGTGTCAGAAATGCCAAAAACCCATGTTCGAATGTAAATTCCTCATTAAAAACCTAAGTTAATCATGTAACTAATATAACAGAGATTTAACATCATGTTTAGGATCTAACTAATAATTAAAAACATAATTTAAAACTATTAAAATCAATTTAACACAGAACACAACATTGGCACACTGAACTACACAGTGCACAACACGTGCACAGGCCATATCGTGTCCGACACGACACGAGGGCTCGTGAAATTTGAGGAGCCTCGTGTCAGTCTTGGGCACGACACGCGTGTCCAATTTTGTGGGTTGAAATGCTGTGTGCACAGAGCAGTGCCACCCGAACAGCAGGGGAAGCTCCTTGCCCGCGCATGTGGGTGCACGACCGCGTGTCCACGCCTCCGTGTCGACTCAAACCGACACAAAATTGTGCTCAGTGTCCAAAGAATGCATAAGCGAGGTGAATATTAATTTTCCTATTCAAACACAAATCACAAAATCGAACGAAATGGGCATTTCGTCGAACACATTCCAATACACGTTGATACATGTCCGATACGGACACGAAATGGGTTCAAATTCTAGGGTTAGCCTTTCCTACTGTTAGGTTAGGGTTAGGGCATCCTAGAAATGAATTTTAACAGATATTACATAGAGTATAATGGATTATACCTATTGAAGAACAAAGGGTTAAAATCCCCAAATGGAAAGAGTTCCTCAAGCCACCAAACTCCCTCAAATTGTGTCCTTCCTGAAAATACTCAACACCAACAGCAAATAGACTAATATTAGGTCCTATTGCAATTGATTTGGAGGAATTTGGAGTTAAAATGGATTTTCTAAGAATTTACAAAGATGGAGACTCACCTCTTCCAAATGGCAATGATTCCTAAAGAGGCAAGCCCTAATTTCAAGGTGATATAAATAGGGGGAACATACTATGGCTGGCCAAGATTATTAGGGTTAGGGTTTGGTTCAAGGGGTGTGGGCCTATGGGCTATTAAGCCTTTAAGTCATAAAATGACTGGTGATTTCACAAGCCATTCATTAATCAATCTAGCTCCTAATTTCTCCAAACTAATTCTAATGAGTTAATCCTCACTAACTTAAGTCAACCTAGGTTTTCATATCCTAATCACTTAGTCATGACCTAGGTTAGCCACTAGGTTAGTCTCCAAGGTCAACATAAGTCAAAGTCCACTAGAACACCAAAATCAATTATACTAAAATCACTTAAAAATCACATTAATTATAAATAATAATAATAATTCCAAATTAAATTCTAAAATTTTGAAAATGACCAAAATACTCTCAAGCTAGAAAAGTGGTAGTGACAAAGTCCGTGCATCGTGCCTTAGACCCATCGTGCTTCTACACGACGCTATCGCCCAACTCATACTCCATACGACTAGCTTTGAAACCGTAGGATTTCGTGGCTATACTCAGCCGCAGAACTCATAGGACCGTGCTTGGAATGTCTTAGGTCGACCACCATCACTTTGCCTAACTTAATCAAGCCTATAACTTAACCCAAGGGACGAGCAAAGGCTATACAAGCCTTGCATCATGGAAGCGTGCATGCTTTATCGAGTATTTACGCGGGCGACACCTATGACTTAGGCTACGTTCATAACTTCGCCTACTCAACCAACATTCCTTCTCCCAAGCCACGGGACGAAGGATCGAGTATCATTTTCAAAGCACGCCGTGCACCAACTCTAAGTCGACCGTTGGACCTTTCCATATTCTAACTCAATTCGACCCTTCGAAATTACTCCCTTTAGCTATGTAGATTTGTCTCTTTTATTATCAAGCCTACTTGTGCAAGTTGAAAATATGCGATTTATTATGTGAAGGCTAAGATGAGGCAAGTTTACCGAAACTACCCCACCTGAGCGAGCGGTCGCCTCGACCGGGCGATGTCTTCATGCAGCCGTTGCAAGGCTAAGTCCGAACGCCGTCGGCGTTTCGATTTCTCCGATTGACTGAGCGGGACGGGGCACTACATCATACACCACTAAGAAAAAGTTTCGTCCTCGAAACTAACTGAGTACTTACTTATTGACTTATCATTTCTACTGAACATTTAAGAACTCTCGCACACGCTACGCCTATGCGTTCCCTCAAATCCGAGCCACGCTTGTGCTACCCACAATCTTTTCTTCAAAACTCATGATCTCGAAATCCTCGACACTTTTCCGTTCCTCAAGTCTTACTTGATTCAACGTATCACTTAGTTGGATCATGCACATATTTTAGGCATCCCCAAAATACATGTATTTCAGCCAAGCCACGTGATAGAGAATCCTCCATCATCACTAGAGTCGGATCGTGCACATATTCGGGCATCCCTGATATACATGCATGTCAACCGATACTCGTGAGTGGTGCCTCCACAATTCCTGTCGCTCCGTACCGGAACGTCTGCCTAACTGCTAGGCTATGTCTTTCCGTCAGTATTGGAATCATAGTTCCCAAACAACAATATCAATACTGACCCCATCCTAAGGTCAAACCAAATTGATAGTATGGGGTTTTCTATCCAAGCTCGCATCACTCCGATTTCTAAACATCGAGCATCGATTCCCTACACACATCCCAACATTCGTCGCATGGGGTCCGAGTCATTCAGCAAAGCCATCCTACGATAACTCACATTTCAACCAATTCCTTGATGTATCGACATCACTCGTTCGTCAAGCCATTTCATATAATCTATCTTTTTTGAACACGTTTGACATAGATCGCCTATCAATCTTTATCAAATCAAGCATGCTACGACACGATTCATCTCTAAACCATAATTCCTATTTTACGTTTCGTAAGTCATTTATCCTAATTCACGCATTCGATCACAAGGTCATCTGACTTAACAATACGTTGCGCCCCGATCTTACGCGAGTCAGATTTTCTACGGTGGGCATGAATCACCATGCACGCTCCCGCGGGATAATCATCTTCATCGGGACGTAACTCTTGTATTGCGTCTAGACTAATTCATTTTCGATGCGCAAATTGGACCTACTCAATCCTCAAGTTTCATTCATTTATCAATCGCAAGTCCAAACATCCTCGAATTTTCCTTCACATCAAACCAACAAGTCGAGACAATCAACGTTGCCACATCCTGAATTTTCGAGTTCGATCATTCCCGTGACATGAATCACCATGTCAACGCTCACGCGGAACGATCGCCCCAAATCCGATGCGACACATGTGCGAGGCTGGAGTTGCGCTTGCGCAAGACAAGATCATCGACGTTGTGGTTATCCGCGTAACCATCAAGATACAATCATTTTCATCCAACATTCATCTCGATCAAAATCCTAAGTATAGCATCCAACCGAACAATAACACTAGCACGATCGTCATTTGCCGAGTCAGAATACCCCCGAGTTATCGTACATCGATCTTTGATACGCATCAATACCATCGATGATGTGCGTAACCTGACGATCTTCCTTTGCAACCAATTTCGAGTCGTGCGAATGATGCTATCGTCCGACTGGATAATCTTCTCGACATTCAATTCAAGTTCGATCATTATCCCTCGAATCATTCACAACCTCAATTTCCTCAAATCGTATCATTCCTTTGCTAACTCAAATCATCGAGCAACATTTAATCCAATCCTTAGAGTCATTCACGTAACTTCAAAATCAAATCTTTCATGCACGCTATCTACCTATCGTGCTAACTTTTCGTATATGATTCTTATCGATTTCCTCGATCAAGTCATCCATTCGTACACCTTAACTTTTCCTCGATTCGATTTCTTCTACTCAATCGTTTTCGCGTTTCATGATCGCACAATCCTCAATTCCGTGCACATTCCGTGTGCGTCAATTTCTAGGTTATTCAAATCCACTCGTCAAACTTCAAGACTAAAACTTATTTATCGATACTCAATCTATGGCTTTGTATATGTGTGACGCTTGCTGATAGACTCGTCGATACCCCGAATCCTCAATCGATTGATCGACATTCCTGAGACTATCGCATACACCACTCAGGAATGAAGTCGTTCAACAAATCCTCAGAACCATCATTCAAATTAAAATCGACTTTTCAAATCCCTTTCGAATCATTCCTCAATTTCTAAGCACGCTCATCTATATCGAACTGACGTTATCGTCGCTTGATAGCACCCCTATCGATAGTCATCTCAATTTACTCAATCGAGTTTAACTCATTCATGTTCGACACTATTCAATTCTCGTACTCGACTTTTCTAAGGTCGACGCAACTTTGGTGTGTATGCCCAGCCCGACTTAGCCAACCGTGCTAACGCGAACCATCCTTTTTGTTTCTTTGTCAAAAACTGTTCTACTATATTTTGCAAAATAGTTAGACTTATTGCATGGACATCCCATGAAACAATTTAGAGAGCGCACCAACGATATCAATATGTAGAAGCAACATTCAGAGTTCGCGGAAATAACAGAGTTAAAGAATTCAATCGACGGTCCAAGGACGTAAAGCCATGCTCTGATACCATTATGTCATGCCCCGCTCCCGTAGGAACGATCGTCCTCGCTAAGGCGTGATGCCGCATGAGCCTAGATTGTGCTCGTGCAAGGCGGGTTCCATAATGGCCGATTTCAGCGGCTGCGACGGGATCGTCGCACAGAAGTCCCAAGCAGAGACATTGAATAATAGCAGCGAAATTTAGAACAAAACACAAGTTATACAACGAAGCTCTTTATTGATATTGAAACAACGGTTACATTGGGGGCACAAGACCAAGATTACAAGTCTCTCATGTTCACTCAAGCTCACATTACAAGTTACTCAGCTCTCTCTCTCATCTCTCGATACATTTGTCGATCCAGCGGAAGCTTCGAAAGGCGATGTCCATACATTATGTCCCGTATAAGTCTTTACTCCATGCGGCTGCGTGCTTCGAATCGCCAAGGAACTCCATGTCTCAACGCATCCAAGCGAGCTCCGCGCCACGAGCTTCTACCTGTGCCTGCACATGTAAACGATGTTGGTGTCAGTACTCAACTGTACTGGTGTAATGAGCTCTTCGCCCACCCATACAAACCCGACACGTTTGATTTACTTTTGTGCAACTTAGTCCCATTTATGATTGTCTTTCTACTCTTGCCTTAGGATCAGTTTTAGGACCGACGCCTTGGCCTATTCTGTGTCTCTAGACTATCTCATGTTTGCAACATCAATGTTAACTCAAGTCGTGTTTGCCTTACGGCCATAATCAGAGACGCAACTACGCGATGAGGCTCCATTTTCGTGTGATCGTGCTTCAAATCCTTTGTGCCGTGCCTCGCAACTATGTGCGACTCAACCATATCGCCGCCTCGCGGCCCTTGCTACTTTGATCACCAACTGACCCAAATCAAGACTTATGAATCTTAGTGTCACTCAAACAACTTTGCCTTGCGGCGGTTTCTTGACTTAAACTCAAACAACTCAACCATAACCATGCAACTTATATGCCGACAACATAAGACTCGATGCCACATCTTGTACCGAAGCACGATGTCTACGTTGCAGCTAAATCTTAGGCCCAAACATTGTCTTTTGACCGAGCATGCATTCAACTCGACTTCTTGACATAACTCAATACTCGACTCAATCCAAAGGCACACTCGCGGATTGTCGCCCGTGCCGACTCATCTATATGAGATCACTAGCATGACAAGCTATTATGGACACATAGCTTGCGGTTGGCCGGGACCCTTCCAGCGTAAGGTAGCTAGCCCCCTGGAAGTCCCCGACTAACCCGGTACTATCGAGTCAGCACAGCTATCATCGTATTTTCTTTCTTGGCCGAAACGGTCCCATGGCCCTGGGTTGCCGTTACGGAGAAACTCTACCTTGTCGACAAGTTGTCCAATGACCATGCAGACCCTTCACTTAAACTGACGTCTCACACAGTCATTGTACTCTCAGTGTCATCATCTCTTTCCAAAACTAAGTTCAAGTCTTATATCCTTGAGACCCCTCAAGGACCCCTCGACGACCCACGGTCGCGAGCATTCTTTCCATGTTACCATATCATTTCATTCAACTCAATGCCTATTCGATAGTCCTTTCTCCAAAACTCATTAGATCAACTATGGTTCATGCCTTAAACACTAAGTTCGTGCATCGTGCCTTAGGCCCATCGTACTTCTACACGACGCTATCGCCTAACTCATACTCCATACGACTAGCTTTGAAACCGTAGGATTTCGTGGCTATACTCAGCCGCAGAACTCATAGGACAGTGGTTGGAATGTCTTAGGTCGACCACCATCACTTTGCCTAACTTAATCAAGCCTACAACTTAACCCAAGGGACGAGCAAAGGCTATGCAAGCCTTGCATCATGGAAGCGTGCATGCTTTATCGAGCATTTACGCGGGCGACGCCTAGGACTTAGGCTGCGTTCATAACTTCGCCTACTCAACAAACTTTCCTTCTCCCAAGCCACGGGACGAAGGATCGAGTGTCATTTTCAAAGCACGCCATGCACCAACTCTAAGTCGACCGTTGGACCTTTCCATATTCTAACTCAATTTGACCCTTCGGGATTACTCCCTTTAGCTATGTGGATTTGTCTCTTTTATTATCAAGCCTACTTGTGCAAGTTAAAAACATGCGATTTATTATGTGAAGGCTAAGATGAGGCAAGTTCACCGAAACTACCCCACCTGAGCGAGCGGTCGCCTCGACCGGACGATGTCTTCATGCAACCGTTGCAAGGCTAAGTCTGAATGCCGTCGATGTTTCGATTCCTCCAATTGACTGAGCGGGACGGGGCACTACATAACCTATAAAGTGAAAGGTAGGTAATGTATAGTATAGGGCTTTACCTATGGGTATTAGCATAGGTAGAAGGAAATGAGGTAAGGATAAATGGGTAAGTTGTCTCAAGATACCTTATAATAGGTAAATTACCATGGTAGAGACTAGGAAAGCCCAGTATAGGTTGATTTACCTTGAAATGACAAGGTAATGATCTAAAAAACCAGGTTCGACCCAATTTGACCAAGGTTGACCAGTTTGACCCTAAAATTCAACCTTTGAGTCAATTGGCCTAGTTTGACCCCAGAGACCTAGTATTGACCTAAAATTGACTTATTATGCATATGGCATCTTAGATATCCATGTTTGACGCACCAAAACACAAATTAACATTGATATCTCATATTTAGGTTTTTGTGATTCCATCTTGGGCCTTGATTCACATTTGTTGCTCATGACCACAGGCAAGTACATTCTCTCATTGTTTCTATTATTTGCTGATTATTATAATTCTGGTTCTAGTATTACTTGATTCCCTTACAAGATGGAAACACGAATTGGTATTTCTGGATTCATTTTTTTGTGACACGTGCATCTAACTTGTGTGGCCTCTATTTTTGGAAATACTTACTGGCAACACTTACTTTTTGGCTGGCCTTGTACTTGATTTAAGTGTCGGGATATAGATTCACTGTACTAGTCATACGGGGAAATACTTGAGTAGACATGTAAACATTACTAAACATGCTGGAATCACCCCTAACTGGTCTAATCTGGAATGATAGCAGTCGTACACCTCACGTGCGATGAGTTGTATTGTCCTCTAGCCATTTACATGTCAAAAAGGGTATTTCAAAACACTAGTATAGTTATAGTCTTGATGGACTCACTTTATACCTCTTGACTGGACTCACTATATATATTCCTGCTGCACTCTCTTATATTTTCTTGTTGGACACACTATGTATCTCAGTTAGTTCTCTTATACTTTACCATCCTTATTTACCATATTTCTTGATTTACTATGCTCATCTTGTCATTATTCTCTAGTTGGTAGCTGCTCTTTATATTCCTTGTCCTTATTTCGTTTCTTGCTCATCCTATACTACTTGCTACAATTGCTTTATAGTTTTTATCATTTAGTTGGAACTGCTGTTAGAGGTGTGCTTCGATCCAATCCTGACTGGATATATTTTTTAGTTGACGAGCTCGAGGATGCATGCCCTACCTATTACGGTGTTCTAGAGACCCAAGGAGTGGATCCCCCGGCTGAGTAGCTTAGCCTTCCTAGATGGGTGCTAGATAGATATTATCGCTATTGCTAGATTTGTCTCTAGTTTTGATATTTTTTGGGACATGTTATATTATTTGGGATATGTACTTATTTATAAACTTTTAGACTCTCTTGTATTTGACATATGATATTAAACTCTATTTCATTATTTTATCTTCTATCTGTTCGTGCTATCATCTTCCTTAGATATCTATGATTGAGTATATGTTCTAGATGATATATTATTCCTCCATGTGGAGATGAGATATATTATTGACAGATTATTATTCATATCTGTTAGATTGTTATATACTATTGTTGATCTATACAGCGTTCTATCGTCGATACTGCGATGTAGGCTGGACGCACCCACGTGCTCGTGCTCCTAAACTGGGTGCAGGTCGTGACATATTTTTGTGGTGGCCCATGTAGGTCCAGCTTCGTAATAGAGCAATGTCGTGGTACTGTAATGACTTAGTTGTACTACTGTGAGCCTGTAATAAGATATAGGAAATAGGATATTAGGACGAGAGAGTATTGAATCACAATTAGGACTTCTTGAGAGATTCCTAGGATGAACCCTAAGAATCTTATTATAAACTTTATCCTAAAATTTGATTCCACTTGTTTTCGTCTACTCTTACTTGTTTGTTGTTGAAATTAATCCTTGGTGCTAGATTATTGACTTTGATTGTATCAAAACGAGTTTATGGACTATATTAAGGATATATTCTGTTAGTACATACTAGGCGAGGCAGTAAAGATTTCAGCCGTCCATTTTGGTTGTGGAGTCTAGAGTTTACCGCAACTATATTAGCTGGCGAGGCAAAATTTTTGATCACATGTTTATGGATATACGTATCTTAGTTATGGAGTTTGGGATTTCTCACAGCCATGCTAGCTGGAAAGGCGGTTATTTCGAACAACATAATTTTAGATCTATATACCATGAATAGAGGGACCGGGGTTATCACGACTATGTTGACTAGCGAGGCGAGGATTCTGGATAACATGATTTTCGGGTACAACAGTATGATTATCATATTCTATTCTAGATTGGTTCGTGGCTTATCACCTCTAATATCCTTAATTGATTGATTGTTTGCATTTAGCATAGGACATGCTAGGCTCTTAGGGATTGAAATTGCTATGTTATATTCCATTTGTTTGATTACTATCTTTCTCAAACGATTGTCCTTCCTTGATAATGACTTATTTATGACGTATTAATTTCTTTTGTTTGATCTGTCTTCAGGATGCCGCCGAAGACCAGGTCACAGTGCTCTAGACCAGCGGGACTCGTAACACATTCTAATAGGTCTGCTACTTCACGACCTCCTGCTCCAGTTGAGGAAGCTGCAGTTGTGGGAGTCGCTCCACTGTTTCTTCCGTCTATGTGGGAGTAACAGCTACATTCGGAGGTGCTCCTCCACCTGTTCAGAGGACCGTTCCAATGCAGCCAGAGGTGATCCTTTCACCACCTCCGCCATCGGCTGACACAATGCTTATGTTCGTGCTATTCCCGCAGATGTTGAAGATGCATAGGGCTCAGGCCGAGGCACAATAGCGACAAGCTGATATGATGCGTCAAAGCAACGAGAGTGTCCACCAGTTGGCACTTGCTGCAGTAGAGAAAGTGGCTACAGCTCAGCCTCGAGGCCATTAGGACCAACAATAGCAGACGAGGCCTGGTACTATCGTAGACTTCAAGAAGATGTCTCCTCGAGAGTTTAAGGGTACCGATGGGATCCTTTATGTTGACGACTGGCTAGAGGACATTGAGCGAATCTTGCATCTGGCATAAATTCCGGAGAGATAAGACGGAGGCCCCTAGCCAGCTGTTCGATATCGCCCTCACATGGTATCGTATAGAGCCTAAACTTGCACTGACAGGGTTGACTTGGGACGCATTCAAAAGTCTCTTTAAGGAGAAGTTCTTTCCAGACGTAGGTTTGGGTGCCCTGGAGAGCCAGTTTCTCGGTTTGGTTCAGGGGAGCTTGTCAGTTGATGACTATGATGCCGAGTTCTCTCGTTTGAGCCGGTTCGCCAAGAGCATAGTTCAATAAATCAAGCAAGTTTCACTATGAACATAAACAAGTAATTGGAAAAGAACTATGATCGTGCACAAGAAATCAATCATTGTGAAACAAGAACAATGACAATAGGATATATGGAGAAGTAACCATGAAAAGATGATATAAAGAAATATGCAGTACAAAATAATAGTAATATGGTATCATAGTGAAACTTGCCTGATGACTTGGGCAAACCATTTTCACAAGTCGAGAAGAAGAGGAACTCCGGCCTACAAACTGCCAACCCATATCACACCATCGCACAACAAACTGTGCACGGAAACCACAAGTTAGTTCTAAGATTCCTACTCTAAAAATTATGGAAAGGTGGCTAATGGGTTAATCTAATTTATATTATTTAATTCTGAAATAAATTACTCAAAAACTCTAATTTAACCTATTAATAATATGAAATATAATCTAAATAAAGGATTTTGGCTATAGAAAGTCACAGTTCCAATTTCAAAATTTGTGGCACGTAAATCGAGATGTACCGTTGACTAACTAGTCAAACGTTATGAACTCAACAATTTGAGTATGCATCCTAGTAGATTTTGGTGCCATGAGTGCACTGGAATTGACGGTGGCACAAAATCACGATTTGGTCAAAAGTTATCGCCGTTATGGCTAACCTTCCAAATCGATAAATTACCGACCAAACTAAGTTCAACGAATTAAATAAAATAATAAATGATCATATAAACTTCTGCAAAAATTATATGTTTTATAACTTAATGCCATCTTTCCAAAACATCACATGGATCGTAAAATGAAGTTTGGGATCCCCCGAAATCTTGAAAACCGTGCGATGTGTTAATTTTTGGACAACTGGTACTCAAATAAATCTTCAGAAATACATGTAAATAATGACAGAAGTAAAATATATTTCTGGAAAGCTAACAACAATACGGTCTAAAAAAAGGGCAAGCGAAAATAATGTCGGAGTTGATCGCAATCGCTCCGCGAAGTCGAAGGATCACCAAGAAGAAAAACTCAGAAAATCGACTCGTAATTAGGGTTCCGGAAAATATATCATATATATATATATATATATATATATATATATATATATATATATATATATATATATATATATATATATATATATATATATATATATGTATATATAGGAATGGCTGAGACAGTGGCTCGAGCCGCGACTTTGAATTAGGACACGTGTCAACATCCTGTTGACTCCACCAGAATCTAACTGCTGTGGCTCCAGCCGGCTTAGCTAATGCTGAGTTGTAGCCACGGCTCCATATATGGGAACCCTCAGCATAGTCAACGCTGAGTATGCTGACTGCTGGGCTTCCTGTGTGGCTGACCGGTGGGCCAGCTGTCGCTGACTGGATAAATGATGATTTAATTACAGAAATTCATTTAAAATTCAACTCGAAATAAATCCAAATAAATTGCAAAAAAATCCAAAATAATTCTAAAAAATTCTAAAAAATATTTCTAAGTGTCTAGAACCTAATTAAAAATATTTTATCTCAAAATATCATCGTGTGGCCCTACAGTAAATTCTAAAAGTCTACGAAAAATAAATTCTATAGGTTTTAATTATCTATAAATCTCCAAAATTTTTAGAAAATCCAAAACAATTCTAGAATATTCCAGAAAATATTTCTATTCATTTAGAGCCCAAATAGAAATATTTGGTCTCAAAATACCCCTAATGACTTTATAGTAAATTCTAAAAGTCTTTAAATATAATAAACCCCTAAATATTAAATACCTAAAAATATCCAAAAATTCTCAAAAAATATAGAATAGATAAATAACATATCTAGGATTATTTGGAGGCCATAGTGACCCTAAGTAACCCTATAGTACCTGTTTGCCATTAAAATCGTTTGATTACAAATCTTAATACAAACAGAACAGTGTTACAATATAGGACTTAGATGTAGTCCTAGGAGTACACTTTTGTTTAATCTGGGTCCTAAGTGCCAATAGAGCGAGTGGTAATGCGTTGACTCCGTTGACGGGCTGACGACGGTTATCGGTTCTCTGAAGGTGTAGATTGCTCTGGGTGCTGGAGCTGGCTGAGAGGAGGAAGACGTTGAATGTCTGTATCTGCCTCTCTGGTGATCTCTCTCTGGATTGTTCGTATGTATGTCTCTGTGTCTGTGTGTCAGAAGGAAATGGTCCTTCTATTTATAGCTGGGCAGGTTGGCTGCTCATGTGCGCATATGTAGGATGCGCCGGTGCGTGGGGACGCCACATGGAGATTGCTGATGGAGGTGCATGGATGATGCGCCCTACTCGCGGGGTTGAATTCTTCGTACTGCTGTTGTGAGCCGGCACGTAGCAGAGGAGAAGATCTTTCTGTTGCTGAGATCTTGGATGAGTTGAGTCAAACGACACGTGTCGTCGACCCATGGCTCGGAGATCTCTGATTTGGTGGGGGGGATGATTTGGTAGGATACGCCTTGGATTGGGCGCATGATGAGATTTTGGCTCGTAACCTTTAGGAGTCACGAGCCGTTCTGGGTGCATGGCTTTTGAGGCACATACGAGCGACTTTCCTTTTGTCTTTCGGGATCAGAGATCAGTCTGGGGTGCATGGCTTTTGAGGCGCATGCAAAGCTTCAACTGGAGACTCTTCTTCTGTCTTTTAGGGATCAGTGAAGGGTCTGAGGTGCATGGCTTTTGAGGCGCATACAGGTTTGGGCGCATGGCCGCGGAGGCGCATGCGGGTGGTCGAGTGGCCACGTGGCAGTAGCCGTCGGGATAGAGTCATGATGATGCTGACGTTGTGGACGCTTCGTTTTCTGCAAAAGCTGTCAACCGTTCAGGCTTGGGGAGGCGTGCTGCCAACTCTGTCAGTTCAGCATTTAATGTTGGTGACATTCGATGGACAGCTGAGTGGGCGCGTCGGTTGTCGTACCACTAGGCGTATGGGGACGTATGGGGGCGCATCCCCTGTGATGCGCTCGGTACAGGGCGCATCTGTTTGATGTTTTAAGAGGTGTGATACGCTGACCAGCCGGCGCATCCGACACGTCTTTGATGATGCGGCTCTTTCGCTTCTCGAGTGCTTTTAATAGCCATTTGGCTGAAGTCGAGGCGTCTGGTTCATCCATTTAATGTGAGTTCATTGTACGGAATTTGGAGAGCCATCCACTTGGTGCATGGGTTTGATCTGCCCGGCCTATAAATAGTGGCATGGAGAGAAGGTTGGCCTCTCATTCCCTCACATCTTTCCAATATGAACTTGGGTTCTCGGGTGCATTCTATTGACGAGGTGCTCCCGAGGGTGAAGATGAGATGCCATGTCATCGTTGATGCTCTTGAAGGTGACTGTTACATCCGAAAGATGGAGTCGAGGGCTTCCGAGGCGGGCGGAAGGTGCCTGTTGCATCCAAAGATAGGGATGCTCGGGCCTCGTCTCCGTTGTTCCGGAAGAGCCGTAGATCGGAATGGCGGTGCTAGGCTCTCTCTTCCTTCAAAGTGGGTGTCGCCCACTCTGAAAGCTGCTCCTTTAGCCGTATTTCGATCACGGTCTTCCTTGGCCTTTGAAGGCTCTTTCGAAGCCTCCCCTGGCCACAGATTTGCCGTGCTCTTCTCTTCCTTTGTTCCAGCCAGAGGGTTAAATGCTTTGTGGAAGCATTTATCAGGTGAGCCTGGCTGGAAGAGCGACACGTAACTGGGCTGCTGCTCGGCCAGGTGAGCCTGGTTGGAGAGTGGCACATAACTGGGCTGCTGAAGGGATGCACATAACTGAGCTGGATGCACATAATTGAGCTGCTGAAGAGATGGCGGGATGCGCCTGGATGGAGGCGCATGACATCTGCTGCGCCTCACTGGTGGTGCATGGTGACTGCTGCGCCTATCTGGAGGCGCATGGTGGCCGCTGCGCCTATCTGAAGGCGCATGGTGGCCGCTGGCTGTAGACTTAGGATCTTTCCTTTGTAGAAATTTTCCTTTGTACAACCTTTTCTAGACATGTAATAGACTTTTATATATATAAAATAAAAAGTCCTTCTTCAGATGTCTATGGCTATTGATCTTGCTGTGGAGTGTCCTGTTCCTGGTGCCTGTAGTGTCTGGCGTATGGTCTTTCTGGTTGTGAAATTCCATGCTTCTACAAGACCTCCTTCAAAGTTTTCAAAACTTTTGAATAAGTTTTGGAATACTTTGAATAAGAAGCATGGCGATCAGGGCGCATGACTGTTGGGGCGCATGCTTGTTCAGCCGCATGCTCTTCTCAATTAATGAATTTGATAATGCCTCGGTAACCAAAAAGATTAATGATGATCTTTTGGTTTTATCTGCTGTTATCTTCACAAGACCCGAGGCGACGGCTGAGATCACTCGTCATCGGTTCACGCGTGCGACCACGGCCTATAAATAGGTGAGAGGTGGAGAGAGAGAGAGTTCTTCTACTCTGTGCCTTTGCCTCCTTTAGAGTTCTTCTGAAAACCCTAATTTCTTCCTCTCTGTTAGAATGGCTCCCAAGACTCCTCGCGGCGGTGCCGGCAAAGGAAAGGGGAGGTTCAGGGATTGTAGTTTTTCCCTTTTTTATGCTCTTTTGCAACCCTTTGCTGGGGGATAATGTAGCCTTTTGTACTCTCTATTTCAGAAAATAAAGAAGTACGCAACTTTTTGTGATGTGTTCATTTTTGTTATTATGAACTTGATGATTTGTGTGGACCTATTATCTTTTGCGCACCTTAGTTTTTAGGCACAGATAATAAGTTTGAAGGAACCAACATGTTTGCTCAGAGGTGATGTGGACATGGCAATCATTGGGTCCAAATGATAGAATCATCCTACTCAGAGGTGTGATAGACGTGGTAGGAATGATCCTGGGGGATACGCTGAACAACTCAGAGGTGATGTGGACGTGGAAGTTCGACGATCAATGTACAACAACGCAGGGGTTGTTTGTACGAGATGTTTACTCAGAGGTAATGTGGACGTGGTAAACTTGAAGGGTAGCGTCGGCTTACGTAGCGTAAGAGTCCGCTTTGTAGGGTGTAGAGGAACAACTCAGAGGTAATGTGGACGTGGTTGTCTTTCTACTGAAGGAAGCCACGGAACAGCTGGGCTCCCGAGGCGGATGAGTTTGTGGAAGGAGATTGTTTGTGAATCCCGATGATTGGGCCCACAAATCCCCTTGGGGAAGTACATGTCTGGAGAATGTCAAGAATAGTACTTCTTTAGGAACTTGCCGTTGATGGGCATCATGAACAAGTCTCCATTGGGTTTGGCGAGGCGGTAAACACCGTTTGAGTATACCGTCTCTATGATGAAAGGTCCTTCCCACTTGGGCTCGAACTTTCCTGGTGTCTTGTGAGTTAACACCATTGGCCTTCTGACTGCTAGAACCAGGTCGCCAACTTGGAAAGTCCTCTGTTTGACCTTCTTATTGAAAGCCTGTGATATACGGGCTTGGTAGAGTTCGATACGTTGTTGAGCTAGGAGACGCTTCTCATCGAGTGCCTCCAGTTCCCGCAGACGACGACGTTGATTGTCCTCTTCTGTGAGTTTGTTTGTTATTGCCACGCGGAGTGAGGGTATCTGGATCTCGAGAGGCAGTACCGCTTCGCTCCCGTAGACCAGAGAGAATGGTGTGTTGCCTGTCGGGGTCCGTACCGTTGTGCGATAGGCCCAAAGGCATTCGCCAAGCTTTTCATCCGAGTCGCGTTTATTGGATGATACGACCATTTTGAGTAGCCTGACGATGGTTTTGTTGAATGCCTCTGCTAACCCGTTTGCTGCCGGATTATAGGCAGTGGATGCCATATTTTGAATGCGGTTCTTGTCACAGAACCTGCTAAAAATGTGGCTGATAAACTGAGGACCGTTGTCATGAATGATCCGCCGGGGTACTCCGAAACGGTAAATGACATGGTGTTTGATAAAGCTGACCACCCTGGAGCTCTTTACTTCTGCCAGTGGGACTGCTTCTGCCCATTTGGAGAAGTAATCTGTGATGGCCAGGATGAAGCGGTGTCCTCTTGATAAAGGAGGGGTGATAGGTCCCATAATATCCATGCCCCAGGCTTCGAAGGGCCAGGAGGCGACTGTAGGATATAGTGGTTCAGACGGTCTATGTATGAAGTCTGCATGAAGTTGGCATGCGTGACACTTCTTAGCATATTCAACAGCGTCGGCGGCCATGGTTGGCCAGTAGTAGCCCATACGTCGTAGTCGATTCTGCAACTTAGGACCGGGTTGATGAGCTCCGCAAGTTCTGTCATGAGCTTCTTGAAGAGCTTCGGTTGCTTCTTCGTTGGACAGGCATCGAAGGAGGAGCCCATCGAAGGAGCGCCGGTACAGCGTTTTGGTAGCTGTATCATAGTAGAATCGAAGAGAGCGTCTCCTGACTGAGACGGCTTCCTTCGGGTCTTCTGGAAGAATTTCGTAGACAGCGAAGTCGATGAACGGGAACCTCCAGTCTCGGACATTAACCCCAGTGTTCGTCGGCATGGCATGGGCCACTTGCAAGCACAGGTTGTTTCTGGGACAAATCAAGTCTCGGCCTGTTACCGTGACATAGTGTTGAGTCCCAAAGGGCGCTGCCAATGAGGCTACGAGGCCAGCCAGAGCGTCAGCCTCCAAGTTTTGTAGATGAGGTACGTGTTCGATGAAGAACCCGGTGAAGGTTGAAATGATGTTCAATGCAACTTCATGGTAAGGAATCAGATCTTCATGGCGAACTTCGTACTTCCCTCGAATCTGGTTCACGACGAGTTTTGAGTCACCGTAGGCTTCCAGATGGTCCACCCCCAGCTGTTGTGCGAGTTGGAGTCCCATAACGAGTGCGTTGTACTCGGCAACATTGTTGGAGCACGGCTTCGAAAGGGAGTAAGCACGCTAGATGACCAGCTGATCAGGGGAGACTAAGACTACCCCCACTCCTGCGATGATTTGGCCTTTGGGGCCTGTTCTCGAAGCGCCATCAAAAAACATCCGCCAAACGGAGCTTTCTTCGGTGATGTTGGATTCTTGGACCTCATCCGGGATGTCTTCATAGAGTTTTGAGGATTCTGGGATGGGGTGTGCAGCTAAAAAGTCAGCCAGAGCTTGACCTTTAACAGCTTTTTACGGGACAAACACCATATTATATGGTGTTAGTAAAATCGCCCATGTGGCTAGCCGGGAGTTTAATGATCCTGGCTTCGCATGAGGACTCTGAGTGGATTGACTCGGGAAATGACATGAATTGTCTGGCCCGAGACGTAATGACGAGTCATGAATTGTCTGGCCCGAGACGTAATGACGAGTCTTCTGGATGGCAAACACCAAAGCCAAGCATTCCTTTTCAACGGGGTTGTACCGGTGTTCGGCCCCGATGAGCGTTCGACTGAGGTAGTAGATTGCTTGCTCATAGCCTGTATCGCTGTTTTGAGCTAGCAGAGCGCCAAGGGAATGATCCATGGCACGGACGTAGAGAAGGAATGGTTTGCCCGCGACAGGTGCCACCAGGACTGGTGGGCTCGTCAAGTAGGCTTTGATGTCGTCGAAAGCCTTTTGGCACTCCTCTGTCCAGACATAAGAGACTCCTTTCTTCATGAGCTGAGTAAAGGGTTGACATTTACCGGAGAGGTTTGCTATGAACCTCCGGATGTATGCCAGACGTCCCTGTAAGCCTCGAAGTTCTCGAAGATTCTTCGGAGGGTCCATGTTGAGGATGGCTTTGGTCTTCTCGGGATCAACATGAATGTCTTTCGCCGTGATGACAAAGCCCAAGAATTTGCCGCTAGAAACCCCCAGAAAGGATTTAGCGGGGTTCATTTTGAGTTGATGCGCCCGCATGAGATCGAATACTGTCTTCAAATCCTGTAAGTGATCTCCTTTGAGGCGGCTCTTGACTGCGATGTCGTCAACATAGCATTCGACTGTTTTGCAAAGATGTTGACGGAAGATGGTGCTCATAGCTCGTTGGTATGTTGCACCGGTATTTTTCAAGCCGAAGGGCATTACTGTGTAGCAGAAAACACCCTTTGGAGTCCTGAATGACGTGTGTTTCGCGTCATCGGGGAACATCTTGATTTGATTGTAGCCTGAATACCCATCCATGAAGGACAGGCGTTCAAAGCCACATGTGTTGTCGATCATCACATCGGTGATCGAAAGCGGAAATTCGTCCTTCGGGCAAGCAGAATTGAGGTCCCTGAAGTCGATACAGACTCGTATCTTCCTGTTCTTCTTGGTGACAGGTACGACGTTGGCTACCCAATCTGGGTGTTGTTCCTCACGGATGAAGCCGCTAGTCAAGAGTTTGTCCACCTCCTGATCGATGGCATTCATGATGTCCGGACGAAAACGTCGCTGTTGTTGTTTGATAGGTTTGGCATCAGGTAAGATGTACAACCGTCGGGCTGACCCCTGGCCAGCCCGACCCAACTCAAAACTCGACCCAAGCGGGCCGAGTTCGAGCCCCCCCTGCTGTTTCTTTTTCCTTCTGGCGTATCTCTATGAGAGATGCCATCGTCATGTCCTTTCCGTCGTCATAGAAGCGATCGAGGAAGAGGCGCATCAAGTCGTCGAAGGACGATATAGAATTATCGGGGAGGCTGCAGTACCAGTCATACGCCACCCCTTTTAGGGCCCCAACAAAGATGCTGGTGAGGAGCGCGTCCTCCTTTGGAAGATGCCCCGTTTGTGACTGGAAATATGTCAGGTATCGACGCGGAGAGTCCTTCCCATCATATGGTGTGAGTGTTTGTGGTTTATATTTTGGAGGATAAACCACTTTGTTCCACTCGAGGGGATAAGGCTGGGGAATGCCCATCTTCTGGCGCTCCTCTTGCCTGTTTTTGGACTCGAAGCGCTCCCGCAGGTCCTTGATCATTTCGACCATATCCTCCGTGGAGCTAGGAGTCGGGGAAGGTGGCACTATCTGGAGCGGAGCGTTTGAGGGTTCCGATGTCCGAGGTGCTTCTGTGTCGGAGGGTGCCCGTTGAAGGGGGACACTCGACTCCCCATTAACTCCTGGGTCGGGACCGGTTGAAGGTGTTCTGGTCAAGGCCGATCGAATATCAAACACTGCTTGAGTCAGTGCTTGCATAGAGGCAGAGAGGGTTTTGAGTCCTCCCTCTAATGAGTCTATGCGCTGAACAATGTCCTGCGGTGGCGCATCAGACTCGGCATCATCCCCAGCCATGTATACTGTCCTGACACGGCCAGGAGTGGATGGATTGGTTGAGGCTTCGCTCTCGGCCTCACTTTCATGTGGGGGAGTCACCTCTCCTGGTGTTTCAGCTCGGTCACCCCCAGTCACATTCTGGAGGTCATTCTCGACGGGCGCATCTGCCAGGGCCTGATTGTCCTCAGCTCCGTCTTGAAGGGCCTCTTCGTCTCTACCCCCAGCTGTGTCCTGGGGGACATCCTCATTTCGAGGTGCTTCTCGGAGGCTGACTTTGCCTCGCGGATGAAGATCCGCCGCAGCTGTGCTTTGGACTTCTTCGTCTTCAGAAGGAAGCTCAACAAGGGTCTGACTACCCCCAGCTTCCTCTAAGAACTTCTTCTTCGACCGAGTGCCTTCGAACACCCCAGAGGTCGAGACTGCTGCCTTGGTT
The DNA here is from genome assembly GCA_029216955.1 of Iris pallida. NCBI lineage: Eukaryota > Viridiplantae > Streptophyta > Magnoliopsida > Asparagales > Iridaceae > Iris > Iris pallida. Next base: position 28,897,459 of record JANAVB010026999.1, on the reverse strand, counting down.
CTCCACGGTTGGCTTTTGGACGAATTGCCGATCGCTTTCCGGAGAGATGAGGAGTTGGAGACCATATTGCATGAAGCAACTCTTGGTTCCTCTTCTGTGGACACCTTTGGCCCGAGACGATGTCGGAGGGGTGTCGATGACTGCAGCCGCTGGAAGACTGACTGCCTTGGTGGTACTGCCGCCTTGCCACAACAGTTGATAGTGACCACCGCACAAGTAAGCCCCGTGAGAGGCTCATCGTGCTTGTTGGTCAACTCTCCTGACCGGCGCTTGTGAGTGATCACATTATGCAGGTCGTTGGAGGAGAGTGCTACCTTCACACCCCCTTCAGGCGCATGGCAAGGCCAAACGCCGGGGCGGACAGGTGAGTGCTGCGCCCCCTGATCTAATACCAACCAGGCATCATGATCAGTAGTGGGGGAACAACAACATTTGAAGTGACTTGAACGGACCTCAAACGCACAACCAGAGGAGGCGCGGGAGTTCAAGACTACTGAATTTGCCGCACTCGACTTAGTTATGAACGCAGTGGATGCGCCCAAGTGAGATGAGGACTTTGAAGATCGACTCGTCTTTGGTACCGAAGCACCTGAGTCGACCTTGTACAGCTTGCCATCGGCAGCGTGCGTAATTGTGAGCACGTGCCTCTGGCCTGCTGCTGGCATAGCACGCTTGTGGCGCATGGCCCGTGCCGCCTTGGATTTCTTTGTACTATCCCGCTGGGATGCATAGTACTCAGCATCCAAATTCTCCTCGCCATTACAGCGAGTGAGTCTGTCAAACACAGAGACTTTTTGTGGCGCATCAGAGGTGATACGCGGGGCATTGGCTGCGCCCCTGCTCCGTCGACGCATCTTCCTCGCCTGAGAGGGAGATGGCTGGGGAACGTGGTCAGCCGCACGTTTCCCCGAGAGATGCGCTGCATCAGCGGGCACACCTTGGTTGCTGAGAACGTCAGCAGGAAGGGGGGGCTGGATTGGCGCATCCCCTTCAGTGGTGTTGCCCGAGGCGTCGACTTTGCGCACCCAGACACGATGGGTCTTCTTCGGCTTCGGCAGCCGCTTCGAAGGACTCGCGCTTCCTTCAGAAATGAACTCCTCGTACGCTTGTTGATTGAGGCGCACGACCAGCGTCTTGTGGGAGGAGCCCACCTTCACGTCGTCGGCCTGTGACACAACTTTCTCGGAAGAGGAGAAAGAGGTCCCCAGCAGAGTCGCCAGCTTATTTGCCATTAAAATCGTTTGATTACAAATCTTAATACAAACAGAACAGTGTTACAATATAGGACTTAGATGTAGTCCTAGGAGTACACTTTTGTTTAATCTGGGTCCTAAGTGCCAATGGAGCGAGTGGTAATGCGTTGACTCTGTTGACGGGCTGACGACGGTTATCGGTTCTCTGAAGGTGTAGATTGCTCTGGGTGCTGGAGCTGGCTGAGAGGAGGAAGACGTTGAGTGTCTATATCTGCCTCTCTGGTGATCTCTCTCTGGATTGTTCGTATGTATGTCTCTGTGTCTGTGTGTCAGAAGGAAATGGTCCTTCTATTTATAGCTGGGCAGGTTGGCTGCTCATGCGCGCATATGTAGGATACGCCGATGCGTGGGGACGCCACGTGGAGATTGCTGATGGAGGCGCATGGATGATGTGCCCTACTCGTGGGGTTGAATTCTTCGTACTGCTGTTGTGAGCCGGCACGTAGCAGAGGAGAAGATCTTTCTGTTGCTGAGATCTTGGATGAGTTGAGTCAAAGGACACGTGTCGTCGACCCATGGCTCGGAGATCTCAGATTTGGTGGAGGGGATGATTTGGTGGGATGAGCCTTAGATTGGGCGCATGATGAGATTTTGGCTCGTGACCTTTAGGAGTCACGAGCCGTTCTGGGCGCATGGCTTTTGAGGCGCATGCGAGCGACTTTCCTTCTGTCTTTCGGGATCAGAGATCAGTCTGGGGCGCATGGCTTTTGAGGCGCATGCAAAGCTTCAACTGGAGACTCTTTTTCTGTCTTTTAGGGATCAGTGAAGGGTCTGAGGCGCATGGCTTTCGAGGTGCATGCAGGTTTGGGCGCATGGCCGCGGAGGCGCATGCGGGTGGTCGAGTGGCCACGTGGCAGTAGCCGTCGGGATAGAGTCATGATGATGCTAACGTTGTGGATGCTTCATTTTCTGTAAAAGCTGTCAACCGTTCAGGCTTGGGGAGGCGTGCTGCCAACTCTGTCAGTTCAGCATTTAATGTTGGTGACATTCGATGGACAGCTGAGTGGGTGCGTTGGTTGTCGTACCACTAGGCGTATGAGGACGTATGGGGGTGCATCCCCTGTGATGCACTCGGTACAGGGCGCATCTGTTTGATGTTTTAAGAGGTGTGATGTGCTGACCAGCCGGCACATCCGACACGTCTTTGATGATGCGGCTGTTTCGCTTCTCGAGTGCTTTTAATAGCCGTTTGGCTGAAGTCGAGGCGTCTGGTTCATCCATTTAATGTGAGTTCATTACACAGAATTCGGAGAGCCATCCACTTGGCGCATGGGTTTGATCTGCCCGGCCTATAAATAGTGGCATGGAGAGAAGGTTGGCCTCTCATTCCCTCACGTCTTTCCAATATGAACTCGGGTTCTCGGGTGCATTCTGTTGACGAGGTGCTCCCGAGGGTGAAGATGAGACGCCATGTCGTCGTTGATGCTCTTGAAGGTGACTGTTACATCAAAAAGACGGAGTCGAGGGCTTCCGAGGCGGGCGGAAGGTGCCTGTTGCATCCAAAGATAGGGATGCTCGGGCCTCGTCTCCGTTGTTCCGGAAGAGCCGTAGATCGGAATGGCGGTGCTAGGCTCTCTCTTTCTTCAAAGTGGGTGTCGCCCACTCTGAAAGCTGCTCCTTTAGCCGTATTTCGATCACGGTCTTCCTTGGCCTTTGGAGGCTCTTTCGAAGCCTCCCCTGGCCACAGATTTACCGTGCTCTTCTCTTCCTTGGTTACAGCCAGGGGGTTAAATGCTTTTTGGAAGCATTTATCAGGTGAGCCTGGCTGGAAGAGCGGCACGTAACTGGGCTGCTGCTCGGCCAGGTGAGCCTGGTTGGAGAGTGGCACATAACTGGGCTGATGAAGGGATGCACATAACTGAACTGGATGCACATAACTGAGCTGCTGAAGAGATGGCGGGATGCGCCTGGATGGAGGCGCATGACATCTGCTGCGCCTCACTAGTGGCGCATGGTAACTGCTGTGCCTATCTGGAGGCGCATGGTGGCCGCTGCGCCTATCTGAAGGCGCATGGTGGCCGCTGGCTGTAGACTTAGGATCTTTCCTTTGTAGAAATTCTCTTTTGTACAACCTTTTCTAGACATGTAATAGACTTATATATATATAAAATAAAAAGTCCTTCTTCAGATGTCTATGGCTATTGATCTTGCTGTGGAGTGTCCTGTTCCTGGTGCCTGTAGTGTCTGGCGCATGGTCTTTCTGGTTGTGAAATTCCATGCTTCTACAGTACCATACTGTCCTTATGGACTTAGGTACGACATCCTTGTGATTCCAAAACAAACCCTAAATAAATTTAAAAAAGCAGGTGCTACATACTATCTCACTTAAAATATTTTTGTCCTAAAAAATCAAACATCATAATATACATATATAACCTATACAGGCAATCTAAAAATAATTCCTAGACTAGATCATGGAGAGAAAAGAAATCCAAGGATAACTAAATCAAGCATACTATCAAGTAACTAGGCATGCACCATTTAATAACTATAACTATGGAAGGCTTCAAGGAAACCTAATTACTTTACCTATACCTCCATAAAAAGAAAATCATTAGATGATAGAAGGATTCAAGCAGGATGCAAGTCAAGAAATAGATTGAATTCAAAGACAAAGATCAATAACGTATCAAAGCATGCGGAGGTGATCCTTAAGAGTCTGATCCTATTTGTGGATGACGTAGGACCGATATGTTAAGCAATATATACTCTAGAGGGAGATGAATAGAGTGTGTAGCTGAATATTAGTAATTAAAAAATACAAACACTACTATATCACTATAGTGTCACAATGGCTACGTCACATATATATAAAAATAGTAAATAAGAGGGGCAGAGAGCAAACACAAACAGAGGGATATATCCTGGTCTCCCTCTTGTGAGGACTATTCCAGGCCGGAGGACTCTTGCACCAAATTAAAATCCACTATGAGAAACACAGGCTTTCAATCGAGCGCTTTCAAGTAGGATGCAAGTCAAGAAATAGATTGAAGTTAAAGACAAAGATCAATAACGTATCAAAGCATGTGGAGGTGATCCTTAAGAGTCTGATCCTATTTATGGATGACGTAGGACCGATTTGTTAAGCAATATATACTTTAGAGGGGGATGAATAGAGTGTGTAGCTGAATATTAGTAATTAAAAAAAAGCAAACACTACTATATCACTATAGTGTCACAATGGCTACGTCACTTATATATATAAAAAACAGTAAATAAGAGGGGCAGAGAGAAAATGCAAACAGAGCGATATATCCTGGTCTCCCTCTTGTGAGGACTATTCCAGGCCGGAGGACTCTTGCTCCAAATTAAATTCCACTATGAGAAACACAGGCTTTCAATCGAGCGCTTGCAGCACTTTACAAGATCGAGCTTAGATTTGAAGTGCTTGACTGACTTCAATTGTGAAGTGTGAACTTCTTGATCAAGCCTCTGATTACAATTCTATAAAACTTCTAGACTGTACCGTACTGGCAAGTAGACTAGAGGTTATAAAACAGGCTTGGAATTTGGAAATGAAAGTTTTGAATATCTTAGAAGGTTAAGAGAAGAGAAGATAGAAAGTGAATAAGTGATTTAGAATAAAAAAAACTCTTCTCTATTTATAGGATATCTAAAAATTGAGTTTTGGCCTAATTCAGATGCCAAATGTTCACAAATTTGACCATTGCAGTCGAGTGTGCAGGAAGAACAAGTTTACAGGGTTTACCAAATTAGGGTACCCGAGTTTGGGCCGAACTCTGTCCGAACTCTGGTAGTCTAAATTAGGCCAGAATCCAGGTTCTAAAACTAGTTTTGGGATTTTTGGAACTGTTGGGCTTTTTGGGACTATTTTTCAAATACGGGTTTTTGGGTTTGTTTAAACAAGCTGGTAGTTTGAAAAATGTTTTGAGTCAAGCCTATTTTCCAGTACGATATAGTTTACATTTTTCCTAGATTCAATAAAATTATAAAAAATGAAACATAAATACAAACGCGACAACTGAGCAAATCTTGAACGGTAGCAGTACTGGTTGTCGTAGCCCGTTGTGAGTAGCCCTTATATCGAGTACGAGTTTAGATGATTATCAAAATCGGTTCGACCTTGACCAATGGGCCAACAATCTCTCCCATTTTAAAATTGACAAGCCTGGACTGATATAACACCTTGATTAAAAAAATCTATGTTGTTGTTGTTGTACCCTCTCCTCTTTGACAAGTATTGTATTTTCTCCTCCGTTGTCATTTACCAAAATGCTCTCCCATAATTTATGCGTACAAAAAGACAAACTTGAAGAGATAATAACAACAAAGCAGATATGTCACAGATTAATTATATGTAAGAAGCTGTATTGAAGCTAAACTACTGAGTATGAGATATGTGCATATTGCCAAAAGATAGAAATAAACAACTACTAGCTTTCATAAAGAAGATAACCACTTAGTACAGATGAAACTGAAAGAGTTTTAATCTATACAAGCAACTAGTAAAAGAAAATTACATAAATGATACTACATTTTTTTAAAATGTAAGACATTTATAAGCGATGATGACAATAGATAGAAAATCTACTAAACATAATATCTAGGCTAATGACATCTAAATATCATCAATCCTCGCCTACGTCCTGATCAACAACATCGTCATCACCACAAGAAGTGTGAGCAGGCTCACTAGAAGATCTGAACCATCATATGTGCCTGCAAGATTGAAGTAGTGGCATACTTTATGATCCTTAACGCGGTAGCCAGAAAGGTAGATCTCTAGAAAAGAAGCCAAGGCCACCAGGCTGATGGGACTGAGCAAAGCGGAGATAAGCTAGTATGTTAGAGTCAAAGCACAATCATTCAATAGGGAAGGAATGTAGTTACTTAATCCTACAAATGTCTTCATCAGCTTTTCAAGCAAAAGCCACATGTGGAAGAAAATTATAACACAATACGAAGAAAAAAGAGCGATCTACTCATCCATTAAGTTGGAGATTTCCACTTCCATAACACTCTAGAATTCATAAAAATATAATAGTGAAAGCATGTAAATGCATGCCAACAGTGAAATACTTGAACATATTTTTTAAAGACTTATAACTTAATACCCTCAACTATATCAATTTTTTAACTTCATACCTCAAACGTTTTTGGTATAAGATGATAATTTGAAAAAAAAACTAGACATAAATATCCATGTTCAAAACTTAAAACTACTTCCTCTCCATCCGACAGGGGAGCGAGATCGGAACAACGGAGGAGAGGGTGGGGTTGACAGCCGGGGTAGGGGTGGCCGGAGTGAGGGTGGGAGGTGGCCGCAGGGCGAGGAGGTCCGGAGGCCATGGAAGCATCCGCAGAGGGGCCCGAGGGGGGCAGAGACATGGAGCCAACGCAAGTGAGAAGGACGGAAGGGAGAAGGGGTGGAATGCCCGAGAGCGGTTGGCCCGCCGGACGGAAGAGAGATCTAAGCGGGGAGGGAGAGCCCCCTCGTGGAGCCTCTGGAGACTGGGAGCTTGATATATATATATATATATATATATATATATATATATATATATATATATATTATGAAAACCACCACTTTATTTATATCAAGGCGCAAAATGCCGAAGCCTTTACAAGTAAGCGCAAGACGCAAGACAGAAAAGACCAAAAAGAAAGCGATCAGCAATCCACCCGCAACCGTTAAAAGAACAAGGACTGCTAGAAGTCATTAAGGCCGTGCTTGCAGTGCATGCTGACTTTGTGACTTTGTCGAAGAACTTCCCTAATAAATTGGTTGGACGAATATTGGTGTCCCTTGTATCTGAATTTGTTACAGTTTTTCCAAAGGACCCACGTAATGCCAGTAGCAACGATCTGGTGACCGTGAGAGGCGAAACTCCAGGTGGTTAGAAGATCGTTGAAGTTTCCACCTTCAAGGTCCTGTCTGTAACATTGAGAAAGAGCGGTCCATACCCTCACGGGTAAGTCTCCAGAGTACAGAATGTGGTCGACCATTTCGGACTGTCTAGCTTCACAGCAATGACACACAGATGCTAAACTAAATACGATGGTACGAACGACATCGTCAATGGGGAGCTTCTTGCGAAACGCTTTCCACATCAGAAAGGACCATTTTTTAGGGATACAAGATTGCCACAAAGCCCCGATGCTAGGGAAAGGCACCCCAATGCCCCTAGCTACGCTTCTGGCCGAAGCAACCGAGAAGGATCTGTTGGTTGTAATCGACCACTGCAGAGCGTTAGGTTCCGTACTGATCTTAAGCCCAACGATGAGTAGCAAAGCAGCGGTCTCCTCTCCACTCCATTCGCGAACCCTATCCCAGTTCCAGTCGCCCGAGGGGTCCCATATATCACTAATGGTACAGTGGGAAGGAGTCGTCGGTAACTGGGGGAGTAGATCGTTACTGGACCAACATTCTGAGAATAAGGACGATTCTCCCGATCCCAGCTTAAGACATATCAGAGGTTCAGCGAGGTTCCGTCCCTTAAGAATGCGCCGCCATGGCGCAGAGGATCTGCAGTTGAAATTAGCTTCGGACGGATGAATATGCTTGAAATATCTGGTCTTCATGAACCGTGCTCGGATGTTCCGGCTCACACGAAGATTTCACCACAGCTTCATCGAAAAGGCATCAACAACATGTGACAGCCTACAAAACCCAAGTCCTCCCTTACCTGTAGGTCTGGACATGATGTCCAAGTTTGCCCAATGATGCTTGTCTCTACCGTCGCAGTGAGCCCAAAAGAAGTTGGAGAAAAGGTTTTCAAGGGATGTGAGCACCTTCTTAGGGGGAAGAAAGCGGCTAGGGTGTATACTGGGATATAGGAGAGCACATATTGAATCAGAATCATCTTCCCAAAAGGGGATGGGGATAGAGTGGCGTTGTGCCACCCCTCTAGTTTGTTCCTAATCTTAACAGCATCCCATCAAAGATGCCTGCGTTGGCTCTGCCATACATCAATAGGCATCCCAGGTAGTAGAAAGGTGGATACGTAACAGAGAAGGAAGTTATGTTGGTGAGGGTAGAGGAGTGGGCTCTGTTAGTCTTGTGGTTAACATAGATGACGCTCTTGCTGGGATTGACGCGCTGGCCAGAGCATTTGGTGTAACTTTGTAGTGTTTTGTTAACCACCTCCACTGATCCGACGTCCCCCGAGGAGAAAATAAGGATATTGTCAGCGTACGCCAGGTGGGTGATGATCGGGCAAACGCTGGCGGTATGGAAATGTTTAAAATTCGGGGAACTCCCTATTTTGATCAGATTTCTGCTCAGCGCTTCCACGACGATGATGAAAATAGTGGAGGATAGTGGGTCGCCTTGTCTGAGATCGCGACTAGATTTGAAAAAGCCTAATGCTTGGCCGTTGATGATCGTAGAGAACCATAAATTACTGATCGATCTCCAAACAATGTTGGTCCAGGATTCCGAAAACCCGAAGGCCCTGAAAACGCAAATCATGAATTGCCAGTCCAGCCTGTCGTAAGCCTTTTCATGTCAAGCTTGAAAGCAATGTTATTACCCCTAGCTGGGAATTTCATGCACGAGATCATCACTTGAAGTGTCAGAATGTTGTCTAAATTGTTCCAACCGCGAGCAAATCCAGTCTGCTTTTCAGAAATAATTCTGGGGAGGATCTCGGTCATACTATTGGCAATGATCTTGGAGATGATTTTGTTAGTGAAGTTGCACAAGCTTATGGGGCGGAAGTCTTTGAAGGTCTCCAGGTTTTTTTGTTTGGGAATAAGAATCAGGTTAGCACAGAAAATCGATCTGGGGTACGTGGCTCCTTGGAAAAAGGTGATGACTGCCTCGGGAATATCTGCCCTGATGATGTCCCAGCACGATCGGAAGTACACATCGGAAAACCCGTCGGGTCGAGGGGCGCTGTGCTCATTAATGGCCCATATTGCATCTTTTACTTCCTGTTTAGAAGGGAGGAGCTCCATCTGGATGTTGTCTCTATTATCGATCAAGCGGGGGATCGCCGCTAGGAATCCTCGTCCTTGGTGATGCCCTCTTTGGTAAACAAGTAGGAATAAAAACTCGCGGCGGCCAATTGGATACCATGTTGATCTTTGATAATGTCCCCGTTCTCATTAGTGATCTGGTGGAGGTTGATCGTGCGTCTGCGCCCCTTGACGCAAGAGTGGAAATAGCTAGTGTTCCTGTCTCCTTCGTTGTCCTACGTCTATCTGGCTTTCTGTTTCTAGAATTCTGTCTCGACTTTAAGACGAAACTTCAATAGCGCTCTGGTGAGGTCAGGGAGGCACGGGATGCTGGGGACCTGTCGATTGTGAAGAGAGCTTCTGCACAGGTAATGTCATCCTCGGCCGTACGTACTGCTTAGAAGATGTCCCCAAACGCTTCCTGACTCCACCCGGTGAGGGCTTTCTTGGTATCTTTGAGTTTGTTTGCGACGCAGAAAAGTGGTTCAAGGGTGTTCGCATTTTCCAGGCTGTGGCAACAATGTTCTTGAACTAGGGGTGGTGGATGCAGAAGTCTAGGAGACGAAAGCTTTTCTTGATCTGATTCAATTTGCTGCTAATCTCTATGAGGAGAGGGGAGTGGTCTGACTCTGTAGTGTTGAGGCGCGAGAGATTGTAGATGATCTCCAGATCCTGCTATTTCAAGTTGATGAGGGCACGGTCAAGATGGGAGTACTATCGTCGGGTGCCTTCTTGCATGTTGCACTAGGTAAATGCGTTGCCGGTATATTGAATGGGTGACATGTGAGCCTAAAAAATGAAGCTCGTAAAATCTTGTATGGCCGACGGAGGAGGGGGACGACCTCCCGATTTCTCTTCTCTGCAGGTAGTAGCGTTGAAGTCTCTAACACAGAGCCAATGAAGATTGTTATGGTCAAGGTGGGTTTGCATAAGGTCTTTCCACATCTGTCTTTGTTCAGGAATATCGTAGCTGCCGTGCACGACGGACAAAAGGGAGCGGAAATGAAGAATGGGATGTTCCATCCAACACGAGAGGGCCTGATTATAGTCGTGGATGATGCCGTTCTTAACATCGGCCCTAAAAAGGATCCAAATATCATGGTTTCCGACGATGACTAATGAGAAGACAAGCTACGACTAGATGAATATGAGTTCGTTCGAGGGAATTTTGGGTTCAATGATCACGAAAATGTCGATTTTGTGAATTTTCTTAAGACTGGTTAATCTTCTCAAGGAGGGTTTGTTCGCGAGGCCCCTAACATTCTAGGAGAGGATGTCAAGCATTTAAATAACTAGGAAGGGGTTTTTGGTGAGTTTTATAAAATCCCTAAATTTCTACTATATTTTTATAAATTTGGTACTGATTTTTTTTTTGTATTTATACGTCGCGTAGTTGCATTGTACGTTGTGCGCGAAATTTTGTTTTTCATAATTGCTCGACGAGTGCGAATATGTGCGAGCGTACATATTTTTAGAAAAATATTTTTCTATTTTTATAGCTCAAAATAATATATATAATAATTATTTGTATTTGTATTTTACTTAAAGTTGTGAAAAGTATCTATCGAGGTTGGCAAAACTTATTATTTTATTTATTTATAATATGCAATCTTATTTTAATAGTGGTAATTTAGAAAAGTAGATTTATGTGAATATTCTAATTGTGTAAAGCACATAAAAATTATTTCATGTATATTTGCAAATTTTATTTTTATTATTTATAATAAAATATTTAGCAAGAAGGTATTTTAAATATTTGAATATTTATGTTTATTTTCGAAATTGTTTTATCTAAATTATTAAAAATGTATTTTAAAGATATTTTTTATTACTATTTAAAATATTTATAATAATTTTCGAAATTAATTATTTTTATTATTTATCATAAAGATATTTTGAAATTCGTGAATTTAATGGTTAATATTTTTGGCAATTTAAATTTAAATTTGTTTTTATGGAAATATTTTTAAATTAGTTTAAACTTATAGATAAGCTTTATGTAAATATAAATTTGATTTAAATTTGATTTTTGATTTCTCAAATTGATTTAAACAAAGAGTGAATTATCTAGCGGGTTTTAAATTCTTCCTAATCTTTATCAAACAAGGAGTCCACCTCCTATATAAGGAGAGACTCCTTGCACCTTTTCCATTAATTCCACAAGCCAAATTACTCCACAAATAATTCCCAACCACTCGTGCATCGTGTCCGTGTACTTGTCCAATTCTTATTCCATATTATACAGATACATCATTATTCTTCGTGTCGGACACACCTCCGACACAATCAATCCCTAACCCTAACCTAAACCCTAATTGCCTTGTCCCGACCGTCGCCATCGGCGACCGCAGCACCCCCGACTCCCTGGCTAGCCTTCTCGACCTCCTCTCACCCCTCACTCACCACCCTCTACCAATCTTGTCGACGACCAAGTCCACTGACCCCGTATGCTCATCCTCATCACCATTCCCCAACTCCTGTCGACCATTACAGCCACCACCTCACTGACCATAGCACCCCACCGTCATCCGGCCATTCCCAGTCACCGTCATCGTCACCACCGCTGCCGCCAAAACCCCCCGGACACCACCAGCCTTCACCTAATCCATCATCAGCAAACCACCATCGCCGTCAATATCACAGTACACCACCACCATCGCCGTCAATACCACAGTACACCATCGGTCACCCGACAGTCCCGGCCACTTCCCGGCCAAATCCCCCAACTGCCATCAACACCACCATAAAATAGCACCACCACCACCATCGACGACGCCCATCGTCGGCGACCCCCCCAATAAACCTCACCACGGATCCCGGCCATGCCTACTCGAACCCCCATCACCGACAGCCACCAAAATCCCCAGAAAAAAAATTAAAAAAAATAAATACACACGCCCCTCACCTCCGGCCATCCGCCAACGAACTCCCCGCACGGCCATCAGCGGCGGCCGTACATCGCCCCACCTCGGCGAGCGCCGTCGGACCGCCGGCGCCAACCCCATCGTGTGCGCACAGCTGTGTCGTCGAAACCCCTCACCGCCTCTCCTTCCCCCGCTCTTCCTCTTTCCTCCGCCGCGACGAGCCCCGTGGTCGGCGACCACATATTGGCGCCCAGCCCGGAGTCGAACTCTTCCCCTCCTTCGTCGAGCTCTTCAACAGCTCCAGTCGCTCCCTTCGTGCACCCCCTCCTCGATCCATCTCGCCACAAAAGCTCCCACGCCCCCTTCTTTCCTCTTCTTCTCCCGACCGCTCCTATCTCCTCACCTTCTTCCCTCTTCTTCTTCCGACCGCTCCTCTCTCCTCACCTTCTCTCCTTCTCTCGGCTTCTCACACTTTTTCTCTATCTAGAGCTCGTCCCTAGCTCTCCTTTTTATTCTTTGGGTGGAATAGCTGCTTGGGTTTTATTTTTTTGATTTTTTGTTGTTGTTTATCTTTTATTATTATGTTTTCTTTGCTGTATTTGTTTCTTTGTCTTTAATCTTTCTTTTGTTTGCTCCACTTCCTTTGAGTTCGTGTGTATATGTTTTATTAACATAATAATTTTTAATCAGGATTTTTGGTATATGGTTACTAGTATTATTAATAATTTGATTTTATTATTTTGGAAAGTTATAAATATATATATCTACTAGCTAATTTCAAATATAGCTTCTTATTATAAATAATTTCTAGTAATTTTGAATATTATCTAAATAATAAAATATAGTTTCTCCATCTATATAGTATATTTTTACAAGCTTATAGTTAGCTAAATACGATTTTTGTGAATTTTCGAAGTATTTACCTAAAGTATTTTGATATCAAAGTTAAAAATATTATTTTGAACTAAAAATAATTTTTGGGATTTTTAAGTAGTTAACTTAATTATTTTAACTAATAAAGCTATGTAACTTAAATATCTATTGCTATTAAAAAAAGAGATATGTAATATTTTGCAAAATTTATAAAAATAGGGTTTTTGGCCTGCATTGGCTTCAAACTAGATTTTAGCCTAAAATATATTATATTTTCTAGATTTCAATATTTAATTAATAAAAATATAACTTTTTAACTAAATATCCTATTTTACAAATCTAGAGCTTTTTGCCTAAAACACTACTTTGACCAAACTCAGAGTTCGCTCTAAAATGACATTCGATTTTCGGGTGTTTGTTTGAAAAAATATTTTGACTAAAAATTTATATTTCAAGTATTATAAAATATTTTCTAAAACTAAATATATTATTTGACTTCCTACGATTTTTCTCCATCTCGTGATTCAGCCATCTTTCATATTTCTTTACCAATTCCATACTACCTTATGTCCACCCTAACTAATTTGACCCTTCTGGACCCAATGGAACTGTCTGTACCACCATCAGAGGTCACCTTGTATAGTTGTTACACCGAAGTCGCAGTTCATGCTACCTTGATCATTGCAGTACACCAGGAGTCCTACCAGGCAAGACACCTTACCATTTGCTGTTTATTTATTTAGCTCATATTTCATGCATTATTTTTTATTTTCTTTATGCAAAATAAACTATGATACATGGCATAACCTGTTAGAACATACTGTTCATTTATATTTCCTGCTATATATTATTTTTCTTACACATTAAACCTAGATTTAAGGGACCACCTTGTGTGTTGCATTCATAGGCCTTGACACATTTATACCACGTTGTTGTGAGTCACATATAGGACTCGGACATGCGTGAATGGCTGGCCACCAGTACGTATAAGCCGTGCGTTAGGAAATAACTGCTAATAGAATTGCATGCTAGAAGACTTAGCAGTTATGAGTTGGCATTGGGCGGGGAGAACATGATTGGAAGTTGACTACCACCCTATCTATCGTAGACTCGCTCGCTACTGAGGAACGATAGGTAGACTATATGCTATAGACTCGCTCGATACTGAGGAATAGTATATGGTGTTGTGACTCGCTACTGAGGTACTGTATTTTTCTTGACTTGACCCGGTAGTCATGCGACCATAAACTGTTCTTAAAACTGCATTCACTTAGATTTGGTTAGGCTCCTTTATCCGTTAGGTATGAGTACTTTTGGTTTGGGTACTTGTATCTGACCGTGGCTTGGAACAATAACTTGTCGCGGATTAGTTCATCACATCTTGTCCTTATTTGGTTGTAGGTGTGACTTACTACTTCGATAAGAAGGTATTGAACCTTGTTGGGGTCCGGATACCATATTGGATTCATAGCATGGAAAGATACGTCATCGTAAATTAGTTTACCACCTCCTGTCCTTGTTTGGTTGGGGAGATGGTACACTAGTTCAATAGGTGTGTATTGGACCATGTTATAATTCAATTGACTTATTTATTTGAGCAATTTATATTCAGTTATATTGGCATAATATTATGTGTCTTGTTACGTCCCTCTGAGGATCTGGTTATCTCACCAGGTGTGTACTCTTGTCTTTCGCAGGTGTTCTAGCTGTGGCCATAACCATCTCTATTTCTTCGAGGATGATTGTACTTGGATCGTCTTCGCTTCGCTCGCCAAAATCATTCTTTTGTATATCATGTATTCCTTTTCATAGTTGGTAGTGGATTTGTCTCCGCCCAACTACATGTACCAATAACAATTTATAGTTGAGTATATGATATCTTTTATTCTTACATTTTGTGGATGAGATTAGTTAGTTGTAGTTTACTGCATTTTACAGCTTATGTATCCATACCGAGGCCTATGTACTTCGTATGAATACAGCTGGCATGTCTACGTTCCTAGTCCTACGTATTTTAGGACTGGGGCGTTATATATTTTTGTGGTGGCCCATACAGGTCTAGATAAATTATTTGGTTACTTTATCGTACCAAGAAAGCCTGCGAATAGGATTAGAAGTCTAGGATCTCATCCACATATTTGACCTCTTTCCTCGATTCCATATTCGAACTACCGTTCGACTCATCGATTGCATCTTGCTTGATTCCTCCTATCATAAATTCTTATCTTCCCTTCGTGCGTGCTAGAGGTTAGACAGGTGACCCCTACTAGTTAGACATGTTACTTTTGTCCCAAAACACCATTAGTTTAATTTTTAAGTTGGATAGAATGCCTTGTGACCTAGCAATCCCTTTGTCCTTGTGACCTATATTCACAAGTTTACTTAGATTCTAGAATTTAGAGGACCCTATCCCATCTAGCCAACCAAGGACTTGGACAAAAAGACTATAGGACGACTGTATAGAGACCAACATAGGATATAACTTAGAATCGTAAGGAGTTTAAACTAATTCTGCTTTCTATCAATATTAATCTCACGTGCCTATGTTTTTTTTACTATCTAGACTAATGATGCTAATGTAGCCTAGTTTTTGCAAGCTAAATTCTTTATCAAGCTTGTTCATGACACATGTTATTGGAGGCCTCCACTAACGTATTGTCTACTCAGAACCGGTGCATGATGGTCTGATCAACCGAGTGCACTTTGGTTCGCTTTTATCTATCGTTCTACGTGGATGGGGACATAGCTAAACTTGTCCTCTAGAGTCCCATCCGCGACTGCCTTGGCAACTCCTTTTGAATTATTCAGTCGTCTTTGCACCACGTATTGTATTCGATAATATCGTCTATTGAACTCCCTATTGCTTTCGCCTTCACCTATTTTAGAAGAACGAAGGCATTATACTAGAACTTCCTCTAGCCTTCCTATCGATAATGACCATTATCACTCGATGTTGCTATATCTTCATCCTAAACAACTCATCCTTTTCTCAGCCCTATCATGACCTTCTAATCGCTTAATTTGGGAGTGAATCTAATTCGTTCTCTTAATCGTGCCCTCAACCTACTCTCAATAAACCATAACTTTAAGGTCTCTAATTTATTTTCTCTTGTTACCATAATATTCTTTATTGCCTGTTATCTTGTGTTAACCTTAACCCTTACTCATTTTCCTTCTTGCCCTAATCCATGATTATCCTCGCCATCATTGAAATTGTGATTTCCTAATGCATATTTTATTGAACGTTGTGAATGATTGTTCCCCACCAATACCTCCTTGTGCCTTCTAACCCCTACAAATTCTTAATTTCGAGGACAAAATTCTTTTAAGTTGGGTAGGATGTAAAACTCCTAAATTTCTACTATATTTTTATAAATTTGGTACTGATTATTTTTTTTGTATTTGTACGTCGCATAGTTGTATTGTACGTCGTGCGCGAAATTTTGTTTTTCATAAATGCTCGACGAGTGCGAATATGTGCGAGCGTACATATTTTTAGAAAAACATTTTTCTATTTTTATAGTTCAAAATAATATATATATATAATAATTATTTGTATTTGTATTTTACTTAAAGTTGTGAAAAGTATCTATCGAGGTTGGCAAAACTTATTATTTTATTTATTTATAATATGCCATCTTATTTTAATAGTGGTAATTTAGAAAACTAGATTTATGTGAATATTCTACTCGTGTAAAGCACATAAAAATAATTTCATGTATATTTGCAAATTTTATTTTTATTATTTATAATAAAATATTTAGCAAGAAGGTATTTTAAATATTTGAATATTTATGTTCATTTTCGAAATTATTTTATCTAAATAATTAAAAATGTATTTTAAAGATATTTCCTATTACTATTTAAAATATTTTTACAAAATTTTGAAATTAATTATTTTTATTATTTATCATAAAGATATTTTGAAATTCGTGAATTTAATGCTTAACATTTTTGGCAATTTAAATTTAAATTTGTTTTTATGGAAATATTTTTAAATTAGTTTAAACTTACAGATAAGCTTTATATAAATTTAAATTTAATTTTTGATTTCCTAAATTAATTTAAACTAAGAGTGAATTATCTAGCAGGTTTTAAATTCTTTCTAATCTTTATCAAACTACGAGTCCACCTCCTATATAAGGAGAGACTCCTTGCACCTCTTCCATTAATTCCACAAGCCAAATTACTCCACAAATAATTCCCAACCACTCGTGCATCGTGTCCGTGTATGTCCAATTCTTATTCCATACTATACAGATACATCATTATTTTTCGTGTCGGACACACCCCCGACACAATCAATCCCTAACCCTAACCTAAACCCTAACTGCCCTGTCCCGGCCGCCGCCATCGGCCACCGCAGCACCCCCGACTCCCTGGCTAGCCTTTCCGACCTCCTCTCACCCCTAACTCACCACCTTCTACCAATCTTGTCGACGACCAAGTCCACTGACCCCGTCTGCACGTCCTCATCACCATTCCCCAACTCATGTCGACCATCACGGCCACCACCTCACTGAACACAGCACCCCACCGTCATCTGGCCATTTCCAGTCACCGTCATCGTCACCACCGCTGCCGCTAAAACCCCCCGGACACCACCAGCCTTCTCCTAATCCAACATCACCAAACCACCATCGCCGTCATCACCACCGTACACCACCACCTTAGCCGTCAACATCACAGTACACCACCACCATCGCCGTCAACACCGCAGTACACCACCGGTCACCCGACAGTCCAGGCCACTTCCCGGCCAAATCCCTCAACTGACATCAACACCACCATAAAATAGCACCACCACCACCATCGACAGCGCCCATCGCCGGCGACCCCCCCAAAAAACCTCACCACGGATCCCGGCCATGCCCACCAGAACCCTCATCACCGACAGCCACCAAAATCCCCAGAGAAAAAAATAAATAAAAATACACGCCCCTCATCGATGGCCATCTGCCGACGAACTCCCCGCGCGGCCATCAGCGGCGGCCGCACATCGCCCCACCTCGGCGAGCACCGTCGGACCGCCGGCGCCTACCCCATCGTGCGCGCACAGCTGTGTCGTCGAAACCCCTCACCGCCTCTCCTTCCCCCGCTCTTCCTCTTTCCTCCGTCGCGACGAGCCCCGTGGTCGGCGACCACGCATTGGCGCCCAGCCCGGAGTCGAACTCTTCCCCTCCTCCGCCGAGCTCTTCCGCAGCTCCGGTTGCTCCCTCCGTGCACCCCCTTCTCGATCCATCTCGTCGCAAGAGCTCCCACGCCCCCTTCTTTCCTCTTCTTCTTTCGACCGCTCCTCTCTGCTCACCTTTTTCCCTCTTCTTCTCCCAACCGCTCTTCTCTCCTTACCTTCTCTTCCTCTCTCGGCTTCTCACACTTTCTCTCTCTAGAGCTCGTCCCTAGCTCTCATTTTTATTCTTTGGGTGGAACAGCTGCTTGGGTTTTGTTTTTTTTGATTTTTTTGTTGTTGTTTGTCTTTTATTATTATGTTTTCTTTGCTGTATTTGTTTCTTTGTCGTTAATCTTTCTTTTGTTTGCTCCACTTCCTTTGAGTTCATGTGTATATGTTTTATTAACATAATAATTTTTAATCAAGATTTTTGGTATATGGTTACTGGTATTATTAATAATTTGATTTTATTATTTTGGAAAGTTATAAATATATATATCTACTAGCTAATTTCAAATATAGCTTCTTATTATAAAATAATTTCTAGTATTTTTGAATACTATCTAAATAATAAAATATAGTTTCTCCATCTATATAGTATATTTTTACAAGCTTATAGTTAGCTAAATACGATTTTCGTGAATTTTTAAAGTATTTACCTAAAGTATTTTGATATCAAAGTTAAAAATATTATTTTGCACTAAAAAGAATTGTTGGGATTTTTAAGTAGTTAACTTAATTATTTTAACTAATAATGCAATGTTACTTAAATATCTATTGCTATTAAAAAAAAGATATGTAATATTTTGCAAAATTTATAAAAATAGGGTTTTTGGCCTACATTGGCTTCAAACTAGATTTTAGCCTAAAATATATTATGTTTTCTAGATTTCAATATTTAAATAATAAATATATAACTTTTTAACTAAATATCCTATTTTACAAATCTAGAGCTTTTTGCCTAAAACACTACTTTGACCAAACTCAAAGTTCGCCCTAAAATGACTTTCGATTTTCGGGTATTTGTTTGAAAACATATTTTGACTAAAAATTTATATTTCAAGTATTATAAAATATTTTCTAAAACTAAATATATTATTTGACTACCTACGATTTGTCTCCATCTCGTGATTCAGCCCATCTTTCTTATTTATTTACCAATTCCATACTACCTTATGTCTACTCTAACTAATTTGACCCTTCTGGACCCAATAGAACTGTCTGTACCACCATCAGAGGTCACCTTGTATAGTTGTTACACCAAAGTCGCAGTTCGTGCCACCTTGATCATTGCAGTACACCAGGCATCCTACCAGGCAAGACACCTTACCATTTGCTGTTTATTTATTTAGCTCATATTTTATGCATTATTCATTATTTTCTTTATGCAAAATAAACTGTGATACATGGCATAACCTGTTAGAACATACTGTTCATTTATATTTCCTGCCATGTATTATTTTTCTTACACATTAAACCTAGATTTAAGGGACCACCTTGTGTGTTGCATTCATAGGCCTTGACACATTTATACTACGTTGTTGTGAGTCACATATAGGACTAGGACATGCGTGATTGGCTGGCCACCAGTACATATAAGCCGTGCGTTAGGAAATAACTGCTAATAGAAGTGCATGCTAGAAGACATAGCAGTTATGAGTTGGCATTGGACGGGGAGAACATGATTGGAAGTTGACTACCACCCTATCTAATGTAGACTCGCTCACTACTGAGGAACGATAGGAAGACTATATGCTATAGACTCGCTCGATACGGAGGAATAGTATGGTGTTGTGACTCGCTACTGAGGTACTGTATTTTTCCTGACTTGACCCGGTAGTCATGCGACCATGAACTGTTCTTAAAACTGCATTCACTTAGATTTGGTTAGGCTCCTTTATCCGTTAGGTATGAGTACTTTTGGTTTGGGTACTCGTATCTGACCGTGGCTTGGAACAATAACTTATCGCGGATTAGTTTGTCACATCTTGTCCTTATTTGGTTGTAGGTGTGACTTACTACTTCGATAAGAAGGTATTGAACCTTTTTGGGGTCCGGATACCATATTGGATTCATAGCATGGAAAGATACATCATCGTGAATTAGTTTACCATCTCCTGTCCTTGTTTGGTTGGGGAGATGGTACACTAGTTCAATAGGTGTGTATTGGACCATGTTATAATTCAATTGACTTATTTATTTGAGCAATTTATATTCAGTTATATTGGCATGATATTATGTGTCTTGTTATGTCCCTCTGAGGACCCGGTTATCTCGCCAGGTGTATACTCTTGTCTTTCCCAGGTGTTCTATCCGTGGCCATGATCATCTCTATTTCTTCGAGGATGATTGCACTTGGATCGTCTTTGCTTCGCTCGCCAAAATCATTCTTTTGTATATCATGTATTCCTTTTCATAGTAGGTAGTGGATTTGTCTCCGTCCAACTGCATGTACCAATGATAATTCATAGTTGATTATATGATATCTTTTATTCTAACATTTTGTGGATGAGATTAGTTAGTTGTGGTTTACTGCATTTTACAGCTTATGTATCCATACGAGGCCTATGTACTTCGTATGAATACAGCTGGCATGTCTACGTTCCTAGTCCTACTATTTTGGGACTGGCGTTACAAGTTTCGTGGCAGAACTAGTGGTCATGGCCGTTCCCTCTGTCGAGCATATTTTTTTGGATTTTTTGGAGGAGACACAGGCCTTGTCAGCTTAGAGTTTCTACTCTGGGTTAGATCTTTAGTGTCCTCAAACGGATGTAGGTAGACCTCTCCTACTATTTCAGCCAGGGCTCCAAAGTAGTTGTCCGAACTGATAAGGCCCGGTTCTATGGCTTGTTGCATCCTAGCCACAGGGGCTTGGCTGCCAATGTTGGCCAGAGCCTCTGCGTGGATGGTGGCCTAAGACTGGGACAACATCCCCTTCCTGATCATTTCTACTCTCCAGATTCCCTTTCTAGTTGTGAGTTTCGACGATGTCTATATCCTACGGTTCGTCCAGGAGGAGAGGTGCTAGGATATTGAATTTGTTGGTAAGGTTGAGGGCTGGTGAAGTGAATGGTACGATAGATTTCTCAGTGGATGTTTGTTTTTGTGGGTATGATTGAAAATTTTTGGTGTTGGCTTCAAACTGAATGTGAGAATTGGGTAAGGGAAGGAGGGAGGATTGGTTTGACTGTTGCAGGGACCTACTTGATTTTGGTGGACTCTTCTTTCAGATAACTTTTTTCTTGAGTTCTGGGTGCGCACGGAAGAAGTGTTCGGTGAAGTGGCCTCGCATATGACAATGTTTGCAGTAAATGATATTGTTGTCGTAAGTGATCTGTTGAATATGGTGGTGTGGCCGAACAATATTTGGATATGGTTGGGGAGGTCCTTCGATAGATCAAGTTCCATGTAGATTTTGGTATAGTTTCCTTTGGTAAGGTTTCTCGTCTCGTCGACAATGGCCACAAAAGTTTCGAAAGAGTTGGCGATCCTTCTTAGAGCCGCAGAGGCGAAACATACGAGGGGGAGGTTCGGTAGTGTGACCTTCGCCGAGGCGATCTCAGAGTCAACCTTAGGGTTGAATTCCGGTGTCCATTTGATGATTTTCATGATGTGCGAGTCAATTTTGGTGGTGCTTCTGCTCCATACGTTCTTGTGATCGCTGTCAGAGGAAAGGTGAAGGAACATGTTCTTAGGGTCCATGGGTGCCACCTTGTACCCGAAGGAGAGGCCCCAGCCAGCAATGACTTCCTGCACCCGTGTCTGCTTTGGGCAGCCACTCGAGAATTTAAGGACGAAAGAGTGAGGGAATGAGGCATATAAGGATGATATTTCGGCATGGGTGAAAGGAATATTAATCTCCTGGATCTTTGTAGGCCTAGGGTATTCAATGTCTTGTAGAGCGATTTTCGCTGAAGGAGAAAAGTGGGTGGCTGAATGATCCGACTTGAGCTCATCAGCGTAAGGCAAGGTGTTGGGGTTGTTAAACAAGTGTGTTGCGGAGGCGAGGTTGGAGACATTCTGAACTGCTACGGATGTCGTTAGAGACGCTGCGGATGAATGTGCCACTGCCAGCTCAGTAGGAGGCTTGGAAGAGGGTGCGCTGGTCAGAGATTGCGGGAAGGGGTAGGTGGAGGGTCCAGGGGGTCCAACCCCAGTGGAGTCAGCGGATAATATCAATGGCGCCAGCTCCAGAAGGTTGTCAGGGAGGTCCTGGTGGGGCACGGGGTGTGTAACCAAGGAGGAAGGGGGTAGGCACCGTCCTCAGCGGTATGGTCACCCGTCGGTAGCGCACTATAGAACCATGCCAAGAGGGGCGGCTGAGCGGTCTACGCACCCAGAAGAATTGGACGTGCACCAACTGAGGCCAAGCTGGGGTGTGCGCCAAGAACGGAATGTGCGAGAGCGGGGTGGTGGTCCCCCAAAAGGGCGCCACCTAGAGGAGTGAAGGAGTGTGCACCATCAACAGGGTGCACAGGAATGTAAGCGCCAGATGCGCTACCTAGAGGAGAAGCGGATATCGCATCACCCACAGGGTACGTGGAGGGGTGAGCGCCAAATAGGGACCTAGCACCCTGAACGGCGCCAGCCAGCTGGGGAGGGGGCCTTTACGACAACCGGGACAGACATGGCCCACCAACGAATGAAGCTCATGTGCGCAGGGATTCAAAATTGAAATAAGAGAAGATAGGTCAAAATTCCTCCTCAAAGATCGGGACTGGGGAACCCAAGGCACCAGGTACGCTCCCCGAGGGGGGAGGTCTGCAGCCTGGGGTCTAGCGCCCACACCCTGCGTAAGCTTCTCGGAGAAGGAGCGGGGGCTACAGAGAAGAGCGGCGCCGGGGAGTGGTCAAGGCGGGACTGACCGGAAACCAAAATGGAGGAAGGACCGGGCGGAGGGGGATCGGGCGGCAGCCCCAGTAAGCCCACGAGGTCTGGCGGCCAGGGCGCCGGCTTCGAAGAGCCAAGAGGAGGTCGATCCATGCAGCCAGAGAAGGAGGAAAACTGAGGAGCCGAGGAGAGGACGGCCGAAAGAGGAGATCGCCTGGGCAGGTGCCGGCGGGTCTACAGATCTGGCATATGACGCCGGACGAGAGAACCCCGCGAGAGGCCAGCGGAGAGGGCTACCGAGGGCACTCGGCTGGGGCCTGGGAGCTCCCTCGGGGGAGGTGAGGGGCAGAGACCATAGTTTTTTTAAAAATTTAGAATCTTGATATATATATATATATATATATATATATATATATATATATATATATATATAAATATATATATATATATATATATATATATAAAGAAAAAAGTAAATATATATATAAAGAAAAGAAAAAAATAAAAAGAAAAACCTAAAAACAAAATCTCGCGAGAAGTCTAATTTCTCGCGAGATACAAACTTACAGCATACCCGATCCTCTCCAAATCCCAAGCAGACCCCTGTATATATATAGAACGAGGGAGAGGAGGAGAGAAATCTATAAAAACCTAACCCTTACTAGCCCGACACCCCCCTCACGCACGACCCTTACCCTTGGCGACCTCCCCGGCCACTGCAGCGCCGCCCCGAAACTTCGGTGGCCGGCTAAACGTGCGACAGAAGCTGTACAGAGCAGTAAAGTAGACAATAGCGCGTATGCAAGGGTTTTCACATGTATCTTTTTCTCTCACCTCATCGTCGATTCTCGAACCAATTCTTTCTTTGGAAAGGCAACCTATACGACTTGTAAACCATTCTGTTAGTTTTAATCTAGATGCCCTAGGTTTTCTAGAAAATCCCTGTAAAGATCGTCGAAAAACTGCTTCGAAAATAGTTTGGAAACCGCCTATAAGTCCTATTTGGAAGACATATTTAGGACTAAATATTTAGAATTCCAAATATCTAATTAAAGATAGTTTTAGGCAACCTATAGGGCTTCACAACCCTGTAGATTTGGATTTCATCGACTGTACGTTGAGAAATCGGATTTCTACAACTGACAAAAATAATTTTTAAAATAGGAAAAAAATTAGAATTTTTACCGATATGGGGTCCGTCCCAACAAACTAGACGACTTGGTTGCAACCTGAGAGCATCGAAAGGGACGTATGGAAGTTGCAGAGTTGTGGGCTTTGACGGAACTCGAATTTGTTTCGTTTGCGTGACGAATTCGAGACGTATCCGTTAAATTTTCTTGTATCGACCACTTTGCAAAAACACTGGTTACTTTTTGCATGTGAATTACATATCGACGAAACTTGAACCAATAGACTCGTATCAATGGTCCTGTGAGCCAAATTTGGTCAAAATCTGAGACAGTTGACCGGATCGCCGTTTTGGCAGGCACACGATCCGATTCAATGAACGATTTTGTGCACGGCTCATCAAAATCCAATACTAGACATACCGTTGAGTTCTTATCAAAAAACTGAACTCATAGGTATATAATTTGTCGACTTTAGAGACCATAGGTTCTGGTAAGCTTTTCGGAGCAAAGTGGGTCCAACAGTAGACAATATTTTGACCCAAAATTACCGTTTTGTCCCTGTATCCAGAAATAGACTTATGGGTAGTCAATATTAGACATTTTTCTTATGCCAAGAATGTTGGTGATGTCTGTTTTAGCATCCAGAGAAGTTTACGGGAGTTTGACTTTTGTGGCTCACAAAGTGATTTGATATTGTTAGTTCTACGTGCTACCACCATGCAAGTTTACCTTGCTAACTTTGTACAGTTTATTTATATGCATGCTTTTTATTGTTCTTTCTTGTTCATGTCTCATTATCTATTATATACTTTTCATCTTGCCATGATTTATTCCTATGTCATCTTGTTCGAAAACAGTTTAGAAACTTCCTACGAGTCTTGTTTGGAAGACAGATTTAGGGCTAGATATTTAGAATTCTAAAAAACTGATTAAATATAGTTTTAGGAAACCTATAGGGCTTCACAACCCTGTAGATTTGGATTTCATCGACTGTACGTCGAGAAATCGGATTTTCACAACCGACAAAAATACTTTTCAAAATAGAAAAAATACAATTTTTACCGATACGGGGTCCGCCCCAACAAACCGGACGATTTGGTCGCAACCCGAGAGCATCGAAAGGTGCGTATGGATGTTACAAATGTGTGGGCTTTGACAGAACTCGAATTGGTTACGTATGCGCGATGAATTCGAGGCGTATCCGTCAAATTTTCCTATCGACCACTTTGTAGAAATTCCAATTACTTTGTGCATGTGAGTAACATATCGACGAAACTTTCACCATTGGACTCATATTATTTTATGGTCCTATGAGCCAAGTTTGGTCCAAATCTGAGACATTTGATCAGATCACCATTTTGGTGGTCCTACGATCCGATTCAACAAGCAATTTTGTGCACGGCTCATCAGAATCCAAAATTGGACATACCGTTGAGTTCGTATCAAAAAGCTGGACATATAGGTATATAATTTGTCAACTTTAGAGAACATAGGTTCTGGCACGCTTTTCGGTACAAAGTTGGTCCAACAATGGATACTATTTTGATCCAAAATTACCATTTTGCCCATGTGTCCAGAAATGGACTTATGGGTAGTCAATATTAGATTTTTTTTCTTATGCCAAGAATGTTGGTGATGTCTGTGTCAGCATCTAGAGAAGTTTGCGGGAGTTTGACTTTTTTGGCCCATGAAGTGATTGTATATTGTTGGTTCTACGTGCTACCACCAGAAAAGGATACCTTGCCAACTTTGTACAGTTTATTTACATGCATGCTTCTTATTGTTCTTTATTACTCGTGTCTCATTATCTATTATATACTTGTCATCTTGCCATGATTTATTCATGTCTCTTACATGTTATCACTTACTTTCATCATTAGTTATTTCTGTACGTTTCCACACATGACCTTGATAATGTTGTTTACTTGAGCGACTTAACTTGATCACGTGTTCCATGATACTTTGTCATGACCCTCGACCAGTACTAGGATTGGCTACTTGACCATTCTCGACCCAGAAGACCCACGTAGGGCTACGATAGAGACTTACTACAGATTGGGAACACCATGCAGGACTACTTTCTATAGGACCGGGAGCTCCACGCAGGACTATGATTATTCGATTTATTTGTAGCCATACTAGTATTATTTTCTATATGACATGTCATGATCTATAGAGTCCTTCCATGTGATCTTTATTCTTGTTATAGCAGTTGTTTCCCGTTTTTCCTCGTATATTGTTTACTTTTATAGTAGACATATTTATATGTATTTTGCTAGTCCCCTGATGACCTGGTGATCTCTCCAGGGCTGAGCTCGTTTGTAGATTAGAAGGAGGATTGATGATTATTTCTCCAGGATTTCAAGTATATATTTATTTCATACCTTTTCATGTTTGTCTAATATTATATTTTATTTTATCTTAACCATGTTGTTTTATAGACTAGTTTTACAAGTATTATTATTCTCTATGAGCTTGTTTAGACGATTGTAATAGAGTCTGATCAACTTTATTATAAATTGTCAATTCTTGTTTGTTTGTAGGATCTGATGTGTTAATGCCTGATCAACATTAGTGCACTTGGTCTTACGATGGAGTTATTCTTCAGTGGATTGAGATATAGAGTTATTATAGTGTTATATAGACATAATTAGACTGGACCCCTAAACAGCCTATACGTATTTCGAGCTGGCATGTATGCTATTTTTTATAGTTTATATCATGTCTTGAATACGTAGCTGGCATGTATATGATTTCCTAGTCCTACGTATTTTGGAACTGGAGCATTACAATTAGGTTAGTTTACTATTCTGTTTAGTTCGTAGAAATCCTAGATGATTAGTAAACCACCGTAACTGTAAACTGTAAGTCGTATTTACATTATCTCACAAACTATTGAATTTTCATGTGAATCGTCGATCCCAGTATTCTTCTAGCGCTAAAATTTACAGGTTTATGTACTCAAATTTTAGGGTTGTGTCGATTTACTTTTTGGTCACTTGAACGACTCGATTTACGTGCCATAAAATTTAAAATCTGCAACTATAGTTTTTTATGTTTAATTTTTAAATTCTGAATATAAATAGATAAATAATTCTCATAGAGACTAGTGTGACTTAATTGTACATAGTATGACTAATAAACAACTACATGGCATAGGTGATAGATGACTTACATTTGTTCTACATTCCTAGTTAGTAGTGGTTGTAATAATTGTATTTGTGTATGATAATTTGATTGTATGTTGTTTGGGTTTGGTAGATATTCGTCATGGTCATAGATCGTTTGTTCATGGATATATCGTGGCTAGATTTTGGTACCTGCAGTTTTAGCATAGGTTGGTCAAACTGAAGCAAGTACTTACATTGGTTACTTTTATTTTCTGATAGTTTCTCTATTACATGTCATAGATATACATTTCTCGATTTTTGACATGCTTGTTACACGAGATTAGTATACTTATATGGATTTCTAGTCATGATATCATATTTTTCATGTTTGACATGTTGTTCATGATCATCGTGCTTGTATTATTGTGTATTGTGATCTACGTGTCGTGATAAATCCATGTGTATTAATCGGGTAGGGAAGTATAAAGTGGATATGTGATTAGACCGTTTAGACTGTGTATTTTGACCATAGGGATAGCTATTAATATACTTCATGTATGACTGAGCTATATCCAGTTAGACTGTGTGGCAGTAGTAACCCGGACGACCACATATTAAAAATAGTACTTCGACAGACTTAGATAGGTACAGTCTTCTTGTTTCACTCCACATCTGTTGTCATATACAATATTTACTCATGATTACTTATTTTATTTTACTTGCTCATGCCAGATTCTAGTTTTACTTGTTCATCATGTATTATGTATGCTATTTTTTATAGTTTCTATCGTACCTTGAATAGTTTATCATGTTTGTACTAGTTCTAATCGTGACTGGATAACAACATTTGTAGGAGATGAGTACCTTGACATATTAGATTACTCACATGGAGTTCGAGCCTGGGTGGTTTGAGGTTAGAAATTTCTCTAGTTATTTCTTTTTATCATAGTTTGTAATGATACCTTTTTTTCATATGTTTTTCAGTCTATTCCTTTATAGATGCTGATATAGTTTGTTGATGGAACTGTGGAATACTTGAGACTATTTTGACATTAGAAGAACTAGAGATATAAACAGCGTTCTACCATCGAGGTTTCGGAGTAGGCTGGACGTACCCACGTACACGCACCCAAACATTCGGCTACGGGTCGTGACACAAAAGCTCGTAGAATGGTAAAAATGAGTGACTCTAACCGAAATATGGAAAAAAAATTTAAAGTGTCATAGAATGGAAACGAGTATAGAGATATGATTTCTAACTGAAATAAGGTATCAAATGCTCGTTGAATGGTGAAAACTAATAAGCATACAATGATAAAAACGAGTATTTGATGGGTAATTATAATCGAAATATGGTATAAAATAGACGTGGAGTGGTGAAATGAGTATATATGGGTGTTTCTAATCAAAATATGGTACATAATGGGTGTAGATTGACGAAAGTGAGTATATATGTGTGATTTTAACCGAAATATGGTAAAAAATAATATTATAGATTAGTGGAAATGGGTATAGAAATGTGATTCTAAACAAAATAAGGTATCGAATTATAATCCCTTTTTAAATTTTTATAAATTAGGATTGTTGAGATATTTACATAGGAATCGTCAGCTATAAAAATAAGTAATACTATACTAGATATAGCTGTTACAGGCTTACATATAGCATTAGAAACCAATTTGTATTATTTTAGGATTTTTAAGAATTTATTAGAAAATTTTGGGTAAAGAAAACTTAGAAAATCTAAGTTTTAGTGGCCTTCAGAATTTACTGTAGGGACATACGAAAGTATTTTGGCGCCAAACTTTTGTTTTTGGGTTAAGAGGACAAAATATATTTTCTATAATTTACTAGGATTTTTCTAGAGTTATTTGGAATTTATTTGGAGTTATTAGGCCAAAAAACCAATTAATAACTAATTTTTGAAAAATAAAATAACTGAATACAAAGTCACATGCATAGTCAATAGTCCATTCATCTTTCCAGTCAACAACTGGGGCCTGCGTGTCAGCTACTCGCGGCCAGAGAAGGAGCCCACATGTCAGCCTTTGGTGTTTCTTCACGTGGGTGCATGGGTGTGTGTGTATATATATATATATATATATATATATATATATATATATATATATATATATATAAAATATATATATATATATATATATATATATATATATTCCTGTTGACTTAATAATGAGAGGGGAGTGAAAGATAGTTGCCTTGGGAAATTTCTTCGATTCTTTAAACTTTGCGGGGCCATTGCAAACAATCCAAACATCGAAGTCGTGCACTAATTTATTTTTTGTTAGAACCGAATCGTTGTAAGGTTTCCGAATATATCACTTATTTCTTAAAGTTTGAAACCATAATTTCTGTAATATTATTTGAGTATCAATTGGTCGAAACATGATTTCAGTTGACTGTTTTCGAGATTCTGGGTGATGCCAAACTCGTTTTCACGATATATTGATGATGTTTTGGAAAGTTGACATAGAACTAGAACATATAAATTTTCTAGGATTTATTAAGTTACTTTACTATTATGTTGAGTTCGTAGAAATCCTAGATGACTAGTAAACCACCGTAACTATAAATTATAAGTCGTATTTACAATATCTCACAAAGGATTCAATACTCATGCGAATCGTCAATTCCAGTGTTCTTATAGCGCTAAAATTTACAGGTTTATTTACTAAAATTTTAGGGTTGTGTCGGTTGACGTTTTGGTTAATAGAACTCCTCGATTTACGTGCCATAAATCTCGAAATCTACAACTGTAGTTTATCTTTATGTTTAATTTTTAAATTTAGAATATAAATAGATAAATAATTATTATAGAGACTAGTGTGACTTAATTATACATAGTATGACTAATAAACAACTAGATGACATTGGTGATAGATGACTTAGATTAGTTCTACATTCCTAGTTAGTAGTGGTTGTTGTAATTGTATTTGTGTATGACAATTTGATTGTATTTTGTTTGGGCTTGGTAGATATTCATGATGGTCATAGATCATTGGTTCATGAATAGATCGTGGCTAGATTTTGGTACCTGCAGTTTTAGCATAGATTGCACAAATTGAGGCAAGTACTTACATTGGTTGCTTTTATTTTCTGATAGTTTCTCTATTACAGGTTATACATATGCATTTCTTGATTTTTGACACACTTGTTACGCGAGATTAGTTTACTTATATGGATTTTTAGTCATGATATCGTATTTTCATGTTTGCCATGTTTGTGATCATCGTACTTGTATTATGGTGTATTGTGATCAACATGTCGTGACTCAAATCCATGTGTATAAGTTGGACAGAGAAGTACAAAGTAGATATGTGATCAGACCATTAGATTGTGTATTTAGACTATAGGGATAGCTAATCATACACTTCACATATGATTGAGCTATATCCAATTAGACCATGTGGCAGTAGTTACCCATACGACCACATATTAAATAATAGTACTTCGACAGACTTAGATAGGTACAGTCTTCTTGTTTCACTCCATATTTGTTGTCATATGCCATATTTACTCATGATTACTCATTTTATTCTACTTGGCCATGCCATGATTCCAGTTTTACTTGTTCAATATGTATTACATATACTATTTTTTATAGTTTCTATCATGTCTTGAACAGTTTGTCATATATGTACTTGTTCTAATCCTGACTGGATAACAACTTTTTTAGGAGATGGGTATGTTGCGTATTAGATTACTTATATGTAATTCGAGCCTGGGTTTGATGTTAGAAATTTCTCTAGTTATTTCTTTTCCTATCGTAGTTGTAATGCATAGCTTTTCTGCATATGTTTTTCAGTATATTCCTTTATAGATATTGATATAGTTAGTTGATAGAACTGTGGTTGATACTTGAGACTATTTGGACTTTAGAAGAACTAGAGATATAAACATCATTCTACCACCGATGTTATGGTGTAGGCTGGACTTACCCACGTACGCGCACCCAAACATCCGGGTATGGGTCATGAAACAAATGCTCGTAGAATGGTGAAAATAAGTAATTCTAACTTAAATATGGTATAAAATGAGGGTATAATGATGAAAATGAGTATTATATGGTAAATTATAACCAAAATATAGTATAAAATAGTCGTGGAATGGTAAAACAAATATAGATGGTGATTTTAACCAAAATATGGTGTAAAAATGGGCCTAATATAGTGCAAACCCTATAGATGGGTGATTATAATCTAAATATATTGTAGAATGGACAAAAATGGTGAAACTAGGAATAGATGTGTGATTCTAACAAAAATATTTTTAAAGAGTGGTATAGATTGGTGGAAACGAGTATAAGAATATGATTTCTAACCGAAATAAGGTATTAGATGATCGTAAAATGGTGAAATGAGTATAAATGAGCGATTCTAATTGAAATATGGTATATAATGAGCATATAGTGCTAAAAAGGAGTATTATATGGGTATTATAACCAAAATATGATATAAAACATATGTGGAATGAAAAACGAGTATATATGGATGATTCTAATCGAAATATGGTGTAAATGAACGTACAATGGTTAAAACGAGTAAAGATGGGAGATTCTAATCAAAATATGATGTAGAATGTGCGTAGATTGATAAAATTAGTATATATACGTGATTCTAAGCAAAACATTGTAGAAAGTAGCATAATTAGTGGAAACGGGTATATAAATATGATTTCTAACCGAAATAAGGTATCAAATGCTCGCAAAATGGTGAAAACGAGTATAAATAATTGATTCTAACTGAAATATTGTATAGAATGAGACCTCAATGATGAAAACAAGTATTCGATGGATAACTATAACCAAAATATGGTATAAAATAGGCATGAAATGGTGAAAATTTGTATAGACAGGTGATTCTAACCAAAATATAGTATAAAATAGGTGTAGAATGGTGAAAACGAGTATAAAAGGGTGATTCTAATCAAAATATACTATAGAATGGGCGTAATTAAATAAAATCGAGTGCAGATATTGTTCCATTACAAAAAGTCCAAAGGACTGAAACTTTTTCTATTAAGATAAAAAAAGAGTATAATAGGAATCTTTAACAGGAATTTTGAGTACAATAGATCTAGAAATTGGGGTAGTGGAAGTTAAGTCTACTTTGACTTCTTTACTCCATTGACGATCAGATGTGAAGGTTGATGAAGCTTGTTTACTAGTGCATTCTTGATAGCAAAGGGGGCTTTATCACTGAAAGCTCTCTTTGGGAAGTCACAGATTACGTAGCGTCAGTCGTATATGTCCTCTATTTATAGTTTTTCTTCACTCAAACACCTATGCGCATGGGCAGAAAATATATTGTCTTCTGTCTCAGAGGCGCAAGAAGATGGGTAGGCGCATAGGCACTTAAATTTAGTGGAGAGTGAACGTGCACGAGAATCACGTATAACTCACTACGTAGCTGGATATGTGCTGCACGAAATACTGCCATGTCAGCAAACGATCTCTTTATGGGGAGTAGCTATGCGTCTAACTGCATTTGACGTATAGCATCTCCTATTTCATACCGAAAAATAGCCGCATAGGACTGCGCCTGTATAGCTATAAAGGTATAATATTTATGGTGACAAAATCACTATTGTCTTCCTCGGAGTCTAAATACTACACACTGTCCGAAGTTCATCACTTTATCCAAGAAGAAGACAAAAATCACCCGGCTTTTGATCATGCGTCAATTGAACCAGGCGTCTTTCTATCTTTTACTTTAACTATGCATCTTTTTGACCTTTCATCGGCTATGCATGTTTTTTATTAGTATTTTTAATCTCTAATACTCATAAACTCCAAAGACTAAATTACTTCAGACTTGAGATATCACACTTACGTGCATGAAGTTTATGAGCCATTTTGTATTTTTATGCTTCTCCAAGACCCCTTTCAAAAAATTTAAAACTTGAACAAGTTTTGAAATACTTTGGAAGAAGCATGAGAGAGAAAACTATCTTGTAAGATTTATGACGCATTGGATCACTGTCACGCCCTGACAAAAAAAATTGTTCATCCTCGTTTGATTTTACTGAATCGATCGTACTCGCCGGGGTGTGATGCCGTATGAGTGGAGTTGTACTCATACAAGGCAAGATGACAGGTTCTCAAAATGGTTATTTTTTATTCAATATTTAGCAGCGGAAGAAACAAAGTGTACGAAACAATTATCTTTATTCAATAAGCAGTGGAATTACAAAGGCTTTCACTAGCCCAATTGAATCATGCCAGATTGACTTACAACACTCAAGTTCTCTCTTGCCCACAAAGGATTTTATAGTTCCATACATCATGCCTTATATATCTCGACCGTGTTATCCTGTTGCAAGTCCGATAGTCAATGCGGTCGCACGCCACAAAATGCTACGGCATTACTTGCCTTAGCTTGTTCAAGCGAAGCTCTGTCGTGAACAATCCATTCCCTGCATCCTACAAGAAATCTGGTTCAGTACTAATCCTTTCACGTACTGATCATACCCACTTTACTAAACCGATATTAAGTGGATATATGAATCATACAACTTAACTTGTGTTTCTTTCTATCTTTGCCTTAGGATCAGTTTTATAGCGTATTCAAAAGCAGTAAAGCATGTATTTTATAGCAAGCATGTTATCATTATTCACGTAAGCAAGCAGGCAACATTCATCAATCTCGTGTTATTTTGTGGCGACTTCTTTCCAACACCGACGCACTCACCCTTGTACCGACGCAAGGTGAATATGCCTACCATCTTTCTCTGTCATGTTATAAATGCTCGTTGTGTAGGATCTCTGTGTGCCTGCACTATTCAGCCCACAGGCCCCTATCTATATAAAGATCACTGACATTTACTATGTCAGAATGGACTTACGTTTCTCAAATGCATTACGATGCACACTTTCAGCCTAGGTTACGATCCTTACTGAAGCCCCCATAATGCTCGTGATCCTTTGCCACGATAATCATTCCTCCTAGGCCGAACAGTTCCGGCGCCCCGGCAAACATATTTGAACTAACTCATGCACGGGTTAATTCAAAGTCCATTTGTTCATGCAACACACATATACTCATACAACCAAATATAGTCTGTGTCCGAAAATCAGACTTGACATCGTTCCGTATTTTTTGTATTCTTTCAACGACTCACATTCTTTGTATGATTTCGATTCTTTTGATGTTTCAATGCCTCGATTCAATGTCCAAGTGAACGATCCGAAGGTCCCAAATAATTCAAGCATTATACTATGACTTAACATTCAATGATATGCGATTCGTGCTTTTGATGCATGCCCGACATGATCATTCAATGTGCTTACTTATGTTCATTCCCTCCGACTCGTGCACCGAGGCACGCCTCGATAGAGTATTAAATATAATAGAGCTCGTGTACTAAGGCACTCGCGTCGATATAGTCTTTCTATGTTCTAGCCCTCAAATTCGTGCACGGAGGCACGAACAACTCGTGGACCGAGATACTTGTCGATAGATTTATTCCATGTTCTTATGGCTTGCGCACCGAGGTGCTTGCCTTTACGGTATTTTGATGTTCTATGGCGACTCGTATATTTGATGTACGTTTCAATCCAATTACTCCATCTTAGTGTTCGACACGCACTACAATTTATCTCAATCGAGCCACGCCCGTGGACTCGATAGGTCAACTTAGCATACAACGGTATATTTTATTTAGGCATGACGGAGTAGGAAAGAATGGTCAAAGTCCTTCCACCTTAAGCCGATACGCGTTATCGTTTCGTCGAGCTGATGCGGCTTGATTTTATAACATTATTGTATGACCAACTCTTCTGATTTAGCCATTCAAGCACTTCATGCTACGTTGAACTACTCGGCTGATTCGGCCTACCGTGCCCATGCCTCAGTCCATTGCGAGACGATGCTTTGGTTTTGCGGACTCTGTTGACCTCTTATAATTCAGTATAAATGTCGACCTCTTATAAAGGAGGCCCATGCCTCAGTCCTTCATACTGTACAAAATGTCGACCTCTTATAATTCAGTGTAAAAGCTTAGCCGGCGCACGAAACCAACTAAAATCAATACTTGTCCTAATCAGACTTATACTTTGCATCGAGTTGATCTATTGGGTCTTCGAACCTACTCAAGGTTTTCTCTTTCGGCCAACGTAACTATTGCATCGATTCGACTCGATGCATTCTACGGGTCAACGTAACTCTCGTATAAATTCACATTGATACTTCGTCGGTTCAACGCAACTCTTGTATGAATTCGTATTAATACATCTTTGGGTCAATGCAACTCTTCGATTCAACACTCAGAATAATGCACCGTACGGAGCGGGGCATTATATAATATACCACTCAAAAAAAGGTTCGTCCGCGAACCGAAACCAACACTAAATCCATGTGTTTATCTAGATCGTCTACGATCTTGCCCCCTATCACTGTTTTGTTTCAAACATTCGTGCAAGCTTTCGTTAACATATCGTAGTCTTTCTGCAGCTCGATTTGAATTTAGCATACAACTTGATTTAGATCATACACATATTCAAGGCATCCCAGAAATATTTGTATTTCAGCCAAGCCCAGTGTTAAGAAATTAGAATAAAGCTAACAGATAGATTTTTTAATCCTAGATTCCTTGCCATCTCGTACTCTCGATCGAACTTATCTCTAGCGACCGTTCTCGAAAATTTATCGTATATATTCGATACATACGTGATTCATTCAACAAAGTCACCGCATGCGACGCGATTCAAAATCGTATTTCTCATTTCGTAAGTTTCGTATAGACCATCAATTTTATGTGTCGCGTCAAGCCGTCGTGCATCCGATCACAATAAGTTTTTGCAATGCGTTACATTCGAAGTCGTTGCCCAACTATTTCTGAAATTTCACTTTCCAACTCATCTCGATACGATTTCCTTTTGTTGACTTGCAAATGAATCAACAATCAGGACTACGCCCGCTAGGTGACTTACCTAGACACTGTGCTTAAATTCTTCCGACGCAAATTTAAATTGACGTTGCACAAAGGCCACCATCTATCCGACAGAAAAGTTCAATTCGAGTCGACGATGCCCAAAGGCAACGATCGCTTTGAAATAACGGTCTTCTATGATGTGTCTTATGTTCAATTCCTTTATAGTAGAAATTTTCTAGCCAAATTTTCAACTTGTCCGTCTCGCAACATCGAACATAAGTTCGATATATTCATGCAAGCTCAATTGCTAGGTGAATCCAAACCGACGACATAACTCGAAAGTTAACGCTTACTCTCGTGAAAAGCACAATTCTCGAAATCGGCTATCCGTATCACCAAGTGTAGCAGCTCAAAAAGTATGAACATCATCATGCGCTACTCATACTTGGCGCAAATACTCAAATAGTCAAATGGCGCCAGACAGCAGATGGCGCGTGACATCAATTGGCACTGGACTTCAAAAGGTACTGACTGACACGTGGCAAGCTTCCTTGAGAAGTTGAAACAATTGTCATCATTACTGACAACACGTTAGTAAAAAAAATCTATTTCGAATCCTGAACGCATGACGCTCGAGGAGATTATGTGAAATTTATCATAATGACTGACAGCTACCTCGGGCCATTCGCAGTTGGCGCGAGGTAATCAATAAATTACGCAGGGTGCATTAAAATAGCAAATAGCGCTCGGTGTCGTTCGATAGTGGCGCTATCCGATCAAATCATCCAAAAGCAGTTAGATGACGTGGCATACATGCCACTAATCTCGAAGAACGTGTATGTGACACTGCCTAGTACCAAGCGCATCTCCATTACAGAATGCCACGCGTCCAAGCAGTTAAACCAACCATTTGTGCGACTGGATGAATGGCGCACCAAATGCAGTGTGCGCCAATCAGGATAACTACTTAACAGTTATCACTAAACTCTATAAGTAGAGTTCCAAATCACTTTCAAAGCATCCCTAATGATCATAATCTCCCGAGCACTTGCTGCAATACTCACCAAAGGCTTTCTTCTTCGACATCGCATCGTCCAGGGGATAAAATGATCGTCTTCTGATTAGATTCCTATACTTGTACTTCTCTAAAAATCAACTTGTACTATGGTACTCACTCTTCTCAGTTTGTAATCAAACAACTTTTGTTTTTGAAAACAAAATGGCGACTCTGCTGGGGACGACTTTCTCCTCCGACGAGAAAGTAACAACTCAATGCGATATTGCGTCGGTCGGCACGACACAAAAGACTTTTGTCGTGAAAGTCGACCAAACTACTTACGAAGCCATGATTGTCAAAGGGGGTGCCAAGCGAACCACCACTGTTGATGCCAAGAATAGGGCGTGCGCTGTTTGGACTCCAATGTCCTCCAGTGCACCAAACAGAACTTCTGTGTAAAGCTTGGAGAAAATCTCTGTAGCTAGTTCCTCTTCCTCGCCAATTCTGAAATTGGTAGAGAGTGCTTGAACAACTACCCTGGCGCCAATCAGGTGACAACGCCACATGGCTACTTCCTCTTTCTCACCAATTCTGAAATTGGTAGTGGGTGCGCCAGTCATGACCCTGGCGCCAATCAAGGGACAAAGCCCTATGGCTTCTCCCTCTTCCTCTCTAGTTCCAAAATTGGTGGAGAATGCACCAACCACTGCCCTGGCGCAGAACAAAGAAAAATGCCTTATGGCCAATCCTTACTCCTCCCCTGTTCTAAACTTAGTGAAGAAGTTACATATCACTGCCGCTGCACAAAATAAAGGAAAGCGCCCTATGGCCTCTCCTTATCCTTCTCTAGTCCTAGACTTGGTGGAAAATGCATCTGATTGTGCCTCTGTGCCAATCAATATGAGAATGCTTCTGAGTAGAAAGTCTATTTCTCTTGGCAGAGACAATCAAATCAATGCCAAGAAACTAGACTCTGCTCGAAGTCCATTTTCTGTTGCTCATCTTCGCCGTGCCAAACCCGCTGGAATAGTATGCGCAGAACAACAGGGCATCCTGCCTGCTCCCCATGGCCAGCACCAATCAAGCCAGAGCCAGGATCTTCCTACTTTGCGCATTTCAAGAACTAAACAGGGTAAACTGAGGGTGTCTCAGACAGACAGCCAGGTGGGGTAGAACCCTGATATGTACACTTATATTAACCAGCACAGAACAACATCAAGCCTGCATCAAGAGCAATCTGAGCCACCTACTAAGTTGTGCACAAAGAGAATTTAAGTTTCTCAAATCAAGGATCCTCTCACCTCTGCCAATGAGCTCAGTACTTCTCTGCACACACAGGGAACAAAGCATCTCAAGAACCGAAATCATATTCCTAAAATCATCAAGGAATATGTACCTCTGACTTCTTCTTATCCTGTCATTATAACCGATCTCCGTGAACTTTTTGTACAAAAATGGAAGGTCGCAGGACCATCTCGTCCACCTGTAACTACACACCAGGAGCATCATTGTAATCATCATCATGAAGTAGCGATCAAATGTTGCTGTCAATCAGCAAAACGGTCTGTCTTCGACCGTTTGAACTACACTCGGACTCCTGAACTCATTTTGGTGGATGAAGACGAGTTGTAATATGCTTCGATCAACATGACATCCCGAAGTACTGGAGGTGTAAAATGTCCAAGACGTAATGTATCTCGCAATCCCAGTCAACAATACCTTAATCGTATCCGTGACTCTAGTGAAAAAGTCTACCAAAATACCAGATCAAGAAGCCGAGACCTACTCGATCAAAGGAATATTCCTTCCGACCAAGAAACAATTAGTCAAAGGAATCTTTCGTTGACCAGAGAACAA
Organism: Iris pallida; assembly: GCA_029216955.1. Taxonomy (NCBI): domain Eukaryota; kingdom Viridiplantae; phylum Streptophyta; class Magnoliopsida; order Asparagales; family Iridaceae; genus Iris; species Iris pallida. The sequence goes on along the minus strand of JANAVB010026999.1, from coordinate 28,858,566 downwards.
TCGGTCAAAGGAATCTTCCTTCCGACAAGGGAACAATCGGTCTCCCTTCCGACCAAGAAATAATCGGTCAAAGAAATCTTCCTTCCAACCAGGGAATAATCGGTCTTTCTTTCGACCAAGAAACAAAAGGTCAAAGGAATCTTCCTGATTCTGACTAAGTCTTCGATCAAAGAAATCTTCCCACTCTTCATCCTGGGGGTAGTTCCCTGCATGACTTTGACGTCGATAGTGAAAGCTCTGAACGGACTATCTTTTTCGCCATCTCATTATCGATAGCCAGAGAAGTGACTGCCTATGAAACTAATGAAGAACAAGATGCGTCTAGCTCTGGCAGTCAAGAATAGAGAATTGCAGTATTAGAGACTAACATGAAAACCATGGCTGAAATGGTTGCAAGTATGCATGCTGTGATCGTAGCACAACATACTGTTCCACCGGTTATGAATCCAATTCTAAACCAAGAACATGTAGCAGCATCTGCCCCTGTCAACACTGGTCTGGGAGTGCAATCTCCCCACAATGCTACTATACCCGCTCAGGCTACTCCAAGTCAATCTGGTGCTGGGGGTGGTGCTTATCATGCAGTTCCACCTCCTAACAGATCGAATCAGTCTACTGCTCCCCAAGCCTCGGAAGATCCCCTTGAGGCAGTAAAGCTTTTGAGTAACCAGTTCGAAGCCTTCAAGCAGAAGGACGGCCTATAGAAGCTAGGGATCAAGCAACCTTACACTGTAGAGTGGAAGGAAGTTCCGTTTCCACCCAAGTACAAGCCACCGACTATCATGCTGTTTGACAGCAGCTTATCTCCGAGTCAGTATCTCAATCACTTCGAGGTAATGACTGATCAGCTCCAACCGAACGATGCTCTACTCACTAGAGTATTCTTTGGGTACTTGGCGGGTGCAGCCTATGACCGGTATCGTAGTTTGTGAGATGGTTGCATAACATCTTTTGTTGGATTCAAGCAAATGTTCCTGGAACGATTCTATGAAGGAACAAATGACATGACCATGTTGTCCCTTACCAAAATCAAACAACGGCCTAATGAAATCGCTGAATGTTTCATCGAGCTCTTCCGTCGTGAGGTACTCAAAATGTCTCTGGGTACTCCAGATGCACTGACTATAGATACATGTAAATCAATCTTATTACCTATAATAAGCATGTGGACTGGACCCACGCAATTCCAATACTGGGCCTCCTTCATAATAAGTGCCAGGGCAGCCGAAGATAGTGCTGACAAGTTTAAACAACTAGGCATCCAGATGCCTAATCTTGAAAAAGATAAACATTCTGCAACCAACAGCGGCGGTCGTCAGAACAACCGCAAGGGTAAAGAAGCTTTAGCCATCAATGTGAAAGGCAAAGAAGCTTTAGCCATCAACGTGGGTCAGTCAACACCTACCACGACGGCACTCCCACAGACAGCACCACGTCTTAAGGAGGGGTATTCATTTAACGAGGATGACATCATGAGCATATTCGATTGTCTCATCAAGAGCAACAAACTTCAACTGTTTGAAGTAAAATGGCCAGATGAAGTAGGTAAGACCAATAATCCTAAATACGGTGTCTATCACAAGTTCTTGGGACATCCAACTAGGGCATGCTATGTACTTAAAGGGAAGGTCCATGAATTAATCAATGCCAAGGCAATTACCCTTCAGCAAGATAAAAAACTGGTGACTGCTATTGTCGTCTCTCTACAATTTGGCAACTTTTTTGCTCAACTTTTGTAGAATGGAGTCATCCCCATTCCGAAAGCCACTCTAGAGATCGTCAACCTTCCGCCAGCATGAAGTAACGGTTTCGTACCCTTGTCGACCGACAATGGGGAGATTATGTAGATTCACCCCGATTTGGTTGCTGACTTTGAACCAAAGACACTTGCTTCCCCTACGAAGTTAAGAAAAGCAACCAAATACAAGTCGTGTCATGTGACATCGCTGGGTGATCATCTTCCATCTTTGGATGCTATCTTTATCCCAGCGGCAACTTCACCTTCTTCTACTGAAGCAGTGACACCAAAGCCGAAAATTAATTACCGGCCAGTATTCCATCTATATAGTCAACAGTCCCAATAACTAATGATAAAGATGTGATATGATCTACATAAAGCCCCTGGCTTAAATGATGAGAAAGGGTCTCCTATACCCCTTTTCCTACGTCTTCAACACAATCAGTCCCGTATTGGACTGGGATTTTGGACGAATCCATCATGTCTTCAAAAGAAGTCTTCCAGAGGCAAGACTAGGATAAAGAATTATAACCTGGTATCCTTTGCACCAGTACCGGAAGAAGAAGCCATGACCGGTACCCGATCTAGGAGGCTCTATCTTAGAGACTATCTAGATGGACAAGAGAATACAACCACTCCTTCTCCAGTCTCTGATGTCCTTTCAACATCTTCTCCACCTATCGTTAATGATCCTTTGACATCATCGTCTCAAACAGAACCAATTCCTCCCAAACCATTAGCAGCTGACAAAGGCAAACAGCCAGTTTGCTTCGATAAAATATTAAAGAAAACGCCACCTCTTAGACTTGAAAACCCGTATAACTTTGACATATTGGCTCAACTAACCAATACTCCGACAAGGTTATTGATTTTCGAACTACTGCATCTCTCAAAGGAAACCCGAGAGACATTAAGTAAAGCTTTAATGCAAGAAGACGCTTGTATGGCCCATCTTAAGACGTCGGACGAGGAATCGGTAGCATGTTCTCATCGCCATAGTGTGACGGAGCTGATCTCCAACATCACCTTCACTCAAGATGATATGCTCTTGGAGGATAATCGACATGACCGACCTCTCTACTATACGGGATATGTCGATACCATGAAGGTTGATCGCATTCTAGTCGACCCAGGATCTGCACTCAGTATTATGCCAAAAACTCTATTGGATGTGCTGAAGATCCCAGTCCATAATCTCTCTGCAACAATCACGTCTATTGTGGGGTTCAATCCTGGGAGAAGCGAACCATTGGAAAAGATTCGCCTAAAAGTCCAAATAGGCAATCTCCACGCGAAGGTTACTTTCTATATGATTGACAATAACGTCTCCTACAACGTCTTGTTGGGAAGACCGTGGTTGCATGAACATAACATCGTGCCATCTACTCTTCATCAATGCTTCAAGTAAGTTGATGACAATAGAGAAGTCCGAAAGGAAGTGGCTGATCTTAACCCCTTTCGAGGCATCGAAGCATATTTTACAGACTCCAGAATATATAAAGAGGAGTTCATGAAGGTTGTTCTTGCCATGGACACCGAAGAAGAACGTCAAGAGAATCCAGATGATGTCCTGGTTATTCCGGTCAAGGGATGCACTTCTCGTCCCTCGTCTTCTCAGACACTAACCATCAATCTCTCTCCTTCCGTCAAGCATTCTCTTGCTGTAAAGATAAAGCATAGGGAGCTCACCTCTTCTGAGCCTCTTATTATCGACCTTCATCGTAACAAACCTTCTTTTTTCCCTCCTCTTGTTATCAATCTTAGCAAGCCATCGACTAAGATCAAGAGCAATGATGTAAATGATGATGTAATTATCAGTAAAGTAATATCTCCTTTGCAGTATACTAATGTCAATTATTATACTCGATGTTATCTAAAAATCCTGGATAACTTCGAACCTCTTACATTAGGAGCAGTTCAACCTCTTCAAGATGAAGTATCACTGGAATCAATGCAAGATTCGTTATTTCTGGTTCCCTCCCAGAAGAAAGACGAACATCCTATTCTCTTCAGCAAAGGGTTGAATCAAAAGGCTACATCCGATAGCGATGTTGAAAATGATGATAATGGACGACTTCAACTATGTCGTTATAGTCAACAATCGAAGAACATCCAAAAGATGGGCTTCAACTTCAAAACTGGCCTCAATGGTGGTAGGGGAAGGCAAACTCCAATTCGTATACCTGCTCCAAAAGGAAAGTCGATACAATATTACAATAGAACAAAGCATGGGTTAGGCTACACCTCGTCGATCATGATTCCAGACGCTTCTGAGTCTGACAAAGAAGAGCGATCTAATTCTTATGACTCTGCCTCATGGGATTCGGACACCAGCATAGGTCACGTCCATCGGGTGACTTTATCTTCCAATATGGTGATTGCTGAGTTCTTAGAAGAAGACGTTGACTTTGTCGAAGCTCCTGAATTTGATCTTTGGGCACAAAGGATGGATACTCAATAAGAACTTTGCTTCGAGCAATGTGACCCACCTACCAAAGATTAGTTGGTCCAGGTCGATGTCGGAGACGAAGCTTCTCCAAGGCCAATCTTCATCGACAAAAGTCTTCCTGAAGCGGATAAACAATAACTGATCTAGCTCATTCGGGAATACATTGACGTATTCTCCTGGAGCTATGAGAATATGTCCGGATTAGATCCTCAGATCGCTACCCACAAGCTCAATATCCTGTCAAATGTGAGGCCAGTAAAGAAACAACAGCGTCGATTCCGACCTGACATGAAGGACACTATAGAAACTGAAGTCAAGAAGCTCATCGCATGCGGCTTTGTCAGAGAAGAACAACATCCCGACTGGATGGCTAATGTCGTCCTAGTTATGAAGAAAACAAAAAAGGTTCGAGTCTGCATCGACTTTATATAACTTAATGAAGCTTGTCCCAAGGATGAGTTCCCTCTTTCGATCACTGATGTCATGATTGACAACACTTACGGGTTCGAGCGGATGTCTTTTGTGGATAAATTTTCCAGATACAATCAGATTAAGATGAATCCCGAAGATGAAAAACATGCATCTTTCTATACTCCTTTAGGGGTCTACTGCTACACAGTCATGTCGTTTGGTCTCAAGAACGTTGGTACAACCTATCAGCGGACCATGAGTACCATTTTTTGTGAACATTTACGGAAGACAATTGAATGCTATGTTAATTATATTATTGTCAAAAGTCATCTAAAGGAAGATCACATCCAAGACTTAAGAACTATCTTCGATCTATTGCGCCAGCATCAACTCAAGATGAATCCTATCAAGTCATTCCTGGGAGTCTCTAGTGGCAAATTCCTCGGATTCGTTATTACCTCTAAGGGTATACACGTTGACCCCGAGAAAGTCAAAGCCATTCAAGAAATGCGTCCTCCACGCAACCTAAAAGTGCTACGAGGATTCCAGGGGTGGCTTGCATACATCAGGAGATTCATCTCAAATCTCTCTGGATGCTGCAGACAGTTCACTCAACTAATGAAGAAAGGTATCTCTTTCATTTGGACTGACAAATGCCAGCAAGCATTTGAAGACATAAAGCGATACTTGTTGAACCCTCTAGTCCTAGTACCTCCAGTCACAGGAATACCCTTTCTGATGTATGTTCGAGCAATAGATCATTCTCTGGGTGCCCTACTAGTACAAAAGAATAAGGAAGGTCAATTATCTCAGTCGTACGATGATCAGTACTGAACATTGATACAACCTAGTGGAAAAAGAATGTTTAGCACTGATGTTCGCTATTCAGATAATACGATATTATATCATGGGTCCAACCATTCATGTCATGTCCAGAGTCAACCCTCTTCGAATCTTGATGAAGAAACCCAGTACACTCGATTCCAGACTCGCTACATGGGCCATATTACTGTCACAGTATGATATGGTCTATGTCCCACAAAAGTCCTTTAAGGGTCAAGCCTAGCTAATTTTTTGGCTCCTCATCCGATCCCTGAGACATCTAAACTCTATGATGAAATTCCTGATGAAACTCTGGAATCCAACATGACTTCAGAAGAAATCTTTGCTTGGCGTCTATTCTTCGATGGTGCATCCAGAATCGGACCAAAAGGCACTATCGTCGTCGGAGTTGGAATCGTTCTAGTATCTCCAGAAGGACTAACCATTCAAAGAGCTTATTATTTGGACGAGCCATGTTCTAATAATGTTGTTGAATACAACTCTCTAAGCATCGGTCTTCAATTAGCCAAACAATTGGATATCGAATACCTTGAAGTCTACGGAGACTCTAAACTGATTGTCAATTAGGTTAGAGGCACGTATGAAGTTCGGCATCAGGATCTCGTTCCATATCATGAAGCAGCAGTCAAACTGGCTACATCATTTAAAAGCTTCTTCATTGAACATGTACGTCGAGCATGTAATACAAAAGTTGATGCACTTGCTAATCTAGCAGTAGTATTAGCGATCCCTGTGAAAAGACAACAGATGATCGTTATCACTAACAGGGAATTATTCTGTATCGAGAATAATTTGCATCTGGAATCTAGCAATTCAGTCGAAGTTTGCACTACAAGTGAAGACTAGAGAGCTCCTTTCATCAACTTTGCGGTACATGACATTCTACCTGAAGATCTCAAAGAAGCAATGACAATTCGTCAGCGATCACTCCGATTCTACTATAATCACACCTCTAAAACACTCTATCGACGATCATATGATGGTATACTCTTACGTTGTCTTACGGGAGATGAAGCAAAGCAGATACTATGTGAAGCTCACGACGGTGTCTGTGGTGCACATCAGCTTGGTCCTAAGCTATAAGATCAGATTCGACGCATAGGATATTATTGGCCAACCATGGTGTCAGATGCTATTGAATATTCAAGAAAATGCTGAGCATGTCAAATTCATGCGAATTTTATTCTTTAACCTTCATAATTTATGCATACGACTAAAACATCATGGCCCTTCGAAGCTTAGGGCATGAATGTTATTGGTCCTATTAATCCGCCATCATCTCGAAGACAACGGTTTGTCCTAGCAATAACCGATTACTTCTCAAATTGGGCCAAAGCTATGCCCTTAGCTGATGTCAAGACAAGCAGTGTCATCAACTTCATCAAACATCATGTGATCTATAGATTCGGTGTTCCATAGCAAATTATTCACAATAATGGACCTCAGTTCATCAGTCAGAAATTTACTTGATTTTATGATGATAACCGGATCAACAATGTTGCTTCTACAGCCAACAATCATGCAGCTAACGGTTTGGCGGAAGCATTCAACAAAACGATCATCAAGCTTCTTAAGAAACTCGTTTCCACCAATAAACGGAACTAGAGCGAAAAGCTTAGAGAATGTCTATGGGCTTACAGTACTACGTACGTACTCCGACTGGCTGTATACCTTTCTCTTTGGTGTATGGATGTGAAGTTGTCCTACCGTTGGAGATTCAGATCCCATCACTGAGAATTGCTATTGCCAACGAACTCACAATAGAAAATAATGATCATCTTCGACTTCAGGAGCTTGAAGCACTTGACGAGAAGCGGCTACTAGCTCAACAACACATCGAGCTATATCAAGCCCGTATCTCAAAAGCCTTCAACTATAAATTCAAAGTACGAGCATTTCAAAAAGGCGAGCTAGTCCTTACCGTCAGACATCCTATGACTATGACACACATGAGTAAAGGCAAGTTTGAACCAAAATAGGAGGGTCCCTATGTTATAAGCAAATTTTTCTCTAACGGAGCTTATCAACTGTCTGGGATGGATGGCCGAATCGCTATGATGCCTATTAACGACAAATTCCTGAAGAAGTACCATGTTTGAAAGTGTGTACTATATTTTCTAACAAAGATTGTTCATACTTCAAATCTTTGAATCTCCAGCGGTGTCTATCCAGATCTTATCATCATTGACAACGTCTACTACATCATTACAAACATTATCTTTTGAAACCCAGTTGTTTTAAAAGATATCCTCTTCCTGAGTCCCAGTTGGCCCAAGGATAATCAATAGATTACATATTTACGTCCACATTACCTCTGAATTCTGCTATCTACATTAAAGATTCGTCACCTCTGAGTTCTATTTTCTACATCAATGACTTGTCTTAACTCTACTATATGTATCAATAACTTATTACAAAACCCAGATACGCAAAAGATGGTAAATCTACAAAATCTTAACAAAAGAGCAAACTGAAATGTTCTTTATTTTTCCATGAGAAGGAGTAAAGGACTACATTGGAAGCAAACTACTCCTTAGAATTTATGAAAGCTACATTGAAGATGGGATGCTTTTATTCATTTGCTCGAGGATGAGCATCATAGGGTAAGTACCATCCCCTCAACCATCATGCATATGAAGGATCCAGCTGATCAAGGTCTTCAGGAGTTGGCTGACTAGAGCTTTCTATACTACTATCTTCTGGTGTTGGCTCTTCCTTGATAGCCTCTTCGATTTTTGGAATTATCTCTTCCTTGACAGTGACTTCATTTTTAGGAGTTATTTCCTTCTTAATGGTCATCGGTTCCTTTTTAATAGAGGGAGACAGTACTTCTTCTTTGATGGCAACCTCAACTTTTGGTGTCACTCTAGATGTTGCAAAAAGGCAAAAAGAAACAAAAGTTAGAGTCATAAAAGATTATAAGAAACAAGTAATTTTAATTCTACACAGAAATAGCGCAAGCAGAGTGACAATTTTCAAGATAGATGGCACATCAGTCAGTTAGAGCATGACATCAGGTGGCGCATCATGTTCAAAATATGATAAATGGCGCAGGGCGTCATTGTTTCAATTTTGAGCCAACACTCTGAAAGAGGTGGTGCAGCATGCAGATGGCATAAAGCATTGACCAACACTCTGAAAGAGGCGGTCAATGTTGGCCTTTGATCATGCTACACATGAATGGCACGAGCCTTTAGTTTGTCTTCCCCGATCGGTTCTCCTCACCTTCAAGAGCGCGGTTCGCCTCCTCAGCTCTCTCCGATGGCATGACATGTTGTGGCACCATCAGTTGAGGTACACGCAAAGTGGCTCTGGACACTTTTTTTTCCTTTCTCGACAGCGTTTCTCTTTGGGTCCATTGATCAAAAGCTTCAAGAACTTGAAGAGGGAGAAGATGAAGAGCTCGAGAAGAAGGGAGTTTTGAGTAAAAGTGTTCTCTCTCTCTCTCTTCTATCAGCTATTTATAGCCTAAAAGCTATCCGTAACAGTCGCACCATTCGTGCCTAAAACTCGGAGTCGGTTACAACTCTGGCATGTGCCAATTACACAGAAAGGATTTTTATTCAAAGTATTCTAAATTTTGAAGTTTTTCAAATTTAAAAACTTTGAAGGGGGTCTTGTAGAAGCTCAAAAAGTATGAACGTCATCATGCGCTACTCATAATTGGCGCCAATACTCAAATAGTCAAATGGTGCCATACAGCAGATGGCACGTGATATCAATTGGTGCTGGACTTCAAATGGCGTTGGCTGACACGTGGCAAGCTTCCTCGAGAAACTGAAACAATTGTCATCATTACTGACAGCACGTCAGTCGAAAAAAATCTGTTTCGAATCTCGAACGCACGACGCTCGAGGAGATTGTGTTAGATTTTTCATAATGACTGACAGCAACCTCACGCCATTCGCAGTTGGTACCAGGTAATCAATGAATTACACAAGGTGCATTAAAATAACAAATAGTGCTCGGTGACATTCGACAGTGGCACTTTCCGATCAAATCATCCAGAAGCAGTTAGATGACGTGGAGCGCAAGCTACTAATCTCGAAAAAAGTATCTGTGACACTGCCCATGACCAAGCGCATCTCCATCACAGAATGTCACACATCCAAGAAGTTAAACCAACCATTCGTGCGACTGGATGAATGGCACGCCTGCAGTATGCGCCAATCAGGATAACTACTTAACCGTTATCTCTAAACTTTATAAATAGAGTTCCAAATCACTTTCAAAGCATCACTAATGATCATAATATCCTGAACACTTGCTGCAGCACTCTCCAAAGGCTTTCTTCTTCAACATCGCATCATCCAAGGGATAAAGTAATCGTCTTCTGATCAGATTCCAATAGTTGTACTTTCCCAGAAATCAACTTGTACTCTTGTACACACTCTTCTCAGTTTGTAATTAAACAACTTTTGATTTTGCAAACACCAAGTTTGTTTGTGAAATTTCAATTTCGATCATTCACCAACATAGTCATTCAAGCATTCATCCGACCAATTCTCAAAATCTGACTATAAAATTCTCAGCCGAAGTCGTTCCATCAATTCCAGATACAATTATTTGATCGCCTAGACTTATCATCAATATGCACCATATTATATTTGTTCTCGATGCAGTTTTATTTGTGACATCAAACGGGTCAGCTTATGGGTCTGCAACATTCGTTTTGATTTGGCGGTCAAGTCTTCTAGGGTCAGTTTTCCCAAAGCTATGCTCAATAATTGTGGATCATTAACGAAGAACAGTTACTACGAACCATGCTATATTATTTTGGAGCCAAATCATGTCCCGACAAATTCTATGGGACTACCCAAATCTGGACATAATCATTTATATCTGCGCAACTGAGGCGCAACTATCCTCAGAGTAATTCATGCACTATCGTTGATGATTTTGCAATTCATGAAATATCTACTCGTTTATGGTCCGAGTTTTATCTACCCATGGTCAGCACCCGAGAGGCTATAAGCATCAAAAATCGTCGATGACTCATAATCTTGCCCTGATTAATCATAAAGTTTATGATCAACCAGTTCGACATTCTCGTACTGCTATATACAAAAATCTCGATATTGTAGGCCCATTTTATTTTGTATTCTCACATCATGCTTATGTTTTCTTGCGTATCAATCTCGATAGCACGAGGGTCAACTTTGAATCTTTATCAATGTCAACTTAACTCGCATCACATACATCCCAGTTAATGACGGACTTTTTTTTATAAACTTTATATTGTTTATCGATTCGTCGCATCCCGCTATACTTCGATCGCATAACTGAGTCACCAATTATCCAACATCGAACCCTCAAGTTATACGATCATGCCCTCTAAGTTTCACGTGTTTCGATCGTACTCAAATGAGTTTTATCTCAACATAACCAACTATTTCTTAGGCACGATTACCTACATAACCAACTTTTCACCGAGTCGTAGTTTGTGCGATCCAATTACAATTCGTATTGACCAACATTTAATCATGTTCGCAATTTATGCATTTCGGTTACCATTTGCATCGACTAATATTTTCAACGAGCTTGCAAGTCGTGCTACTCGTTTACAACGTTCAAGTTTCTTATCCCATCGATTCGATTATTGTCTCGAAGCATAATCATTTTGCTAGTCTCAGTCATTCGACTGACTTATAAATTTTCATCCGACGTATCATTCATTGATACAAGTCCACGCCTTGCGTTCTAACCGATTATTGAAAATTACTTGCATCAACATACCGTCATACAAATTTCCAATCGAGTCTCGGTACTATCCCTTCCGTTGCGGACAAACCTTCCATAATACATACAATATGTCGATGCAATCCATCACACAAGTGGTATAACATATACTACTCATAACCGAGTCATACATCTATAAGTGGTATAGCATATGCCACTCAAAAATCAAGTCATTTCACTCGCATCATACTCGGTATGAATCAATGTTTATTCTAAACAAACTATCCCACGGTGATCATGTCGATCACAAACTTCACTTTTTATTAAATCAAAATCAGACATAACTCTGCCAATGTATACATTATGTCAACTTATGTTCGGTGCATAACTGAACCGATTCGTTCTTATTAATTTACAAATTTTAGTTCCATCCGTTGAATCTCGTGCAACGTTTCATTTTTGACATTCAAAGTCAATACCCAAATTCGTCCAACACATTCGATATCAACATTCATTTTTATCGCACACATCATTCACAATCAACTCGTTGCAATTAATGCAACAAAATATCTCGCAACTTTTGTTATATCGATGCAACCAATATTTCTTATACTGACTTATTGTATTGAACAACAAACATCTCAATTCACATTTCATAACTTGTTTCACTTGCAGCAACAAAGATTTCACGGCTCGTTGCACTCAATGCAATAAACATTTTACGACTATAATCAACAAACATCATAAAAGTTTTGTAACATGTGCGACAAAATTATACAACTTTGTATTAGACTTATTCTATGGAACATCCAGAGCGGCATCGAATAATGTCAAGAGTCCTTCGATCGTGACATGCACTTTTTGGAATTGAAATTAAGCAAGCGTTATGGGGAAATTGAACCTAAAGCTTTGATACTAATTTGTCACGCCCTGACCCAAAAAATTGTTCGTCCTCTCTTGATTTCACCGAATTGATCGTCCTTGTTAGGGCGTGATGTCATACGAGTCTGGAGTTACACTCCTAAAAGGCAAGATGACAGGTTCTCAAAATGGTTATCTTTGATTCAACATTTAGCAATGAAAGAAATAGAGTGTACGAAACAATTATCTTTATTCAGCAGCAGAATTACAAAGGCTTTCACTAGCCCAAATGAATCACGCCAGATTGGCTTACAACACTCATGTTCTCTTTTGCCCACAAACGGTGTCATAGTTCTATATATCATGTCTTCTATATCTCGGCTGCATTATCCTGTTACATGTCCGAGCATCAATGTGGTCGCATGCCTCAACGCGTTAAAGTGACGCACCACCGTGAGCAATCCATTCCCTGTATCCTATAAGAAATTTGGTGGAGGATCAGTACTAATCCTCTCGCGCACTGATCAGACCCACTTTACTAAACCAACATTAAGTAGATATATGAATCATGCAGCTTAACTAGTGTTTCTAACTTTGCCTTAGGATCAGTTTTATGGCATAGTCGAAAGCAGTAAAGCATATATTTCATAGCAAGCATGTCATCATTATTTACGTAAGCAAGTAGGCAAGATTCAACAATCTCGTGTTATTTCGTGGCGACTTCTTTCCAACACCGACGCACTCACCCTTGCACCGATGTAAGGTAAATATACCTACCGTCTTTTCCTGTCATATTGTAAGTGCTCGTTGTGCAGGATCTCTGTGTGCCAGCACTATTCAGACCATCGGCCCCTATCTATATGAAGATCACTAACCTTTACCATATCAAAATGGACTTACATTTCTTAAATGAATTGTGATGCACAGTTTCAGCCTTGGTTACGATCCTTACTGAAGATCCCGCAATGCTCGTGATCCCTTGCCATGATAATCATTCCTCCTATGCCGAACAGTCCCGACGCCCTGGCGAACATGTTCGAAGAAAACAAACCTGTGTATGGGTTAATTCAAAGTCCATTTGATGATGCAACACGTATCTACTTATACAACCAAACATAGTCTGAGTCCGAAACTCAGACTTTATATTGTTCCGCATTCTCGCATTCTTTCTATATTCTCACATTCTTTTACGATTTTGTTTCTTTCGATTTTTCAACGACTCGATTCAATGTCCAAATGAACGACCCAAAGGTCCCAAACAATTCAAGCATTATACTATGACTTAACGTTCAATGATTCATACATTTGATGTACGCCCGATACGATCTTTCAATGTGCTAGACTTATTTTTATTTCCTTCGACTCGTGCACTGAGGCACGCCTCGATAGAGTATTCAATGTTCGAGAGCTCGTGCACTAAGGCGCTCATGCCGATATAATCTTTCAATGTTCTAGCCCACTAATTCGTACACGAAGGCACGAGCGACTCGCGCACTGAGGTACTTTTCGATACAGTTATCCCATGTTCTTATGGCTTGTACATCGAGGCGCTAGCCTTTACGGTATTTCAATTTTCTATGGCGACTAGTACATTTGATGTACATTTCAATTTAATTGTTCTATCTTAGTGTTCGACATGCACTAAAATTTCTCTCAATCAAGCCACGCCGGCGGACTCGATAGGTTAACTTAGCATAAAATGGTACATTTAATTTAGGCATGGTGGAGTAGAAAAGAAGGGTAGAATTCCTCCCACCTTAAGCCGATATGCCTTACCGTTTCACTGAGCCGATGCGGTTTGATTTCATAACTTTGTTGCACGACCAGGTCTTCTGACTTAGACATTCGAGCACTTCGTGCTCCGTTGAACTACCTGAATGATTTGACCTACAGTGCCCATGCCTCAGTCCGTTACGAGGCAATGCTTTGGTTTTCTGGACTCCGTTACAAACGAGGCAAAATGTCAACCTCTTATAATTTAGCATAAAATATTAGCCTGCACATGAAACCTACTAAAATTGATACTTGTCTGAATCAGACTTATGCTTTGCATCGATTCGATTTATTGGGGCTTCTAACCGAATCAAGGCTATCTCTTTAGGCCAATGTAACTCTTGCATCAATTCGACTCGATACATTCTTCGGGTCAACGTAACTCTTGTATCGATTCGCATCGATACTTCTTCGGGTCAACGCAACTCTTCGAGTCAACGACTTAGCATAATGCACCATATGGAGCGGGGCATTATAATCACTGCCATATTGTCACTGCTTTGACTTTTCCCTCGAAATTTGAACTGTTTTCAAAATTCGAGGCAATCGTTCCAACACTTGGATCGAGGCTTAGTCAACTGTCGACACAATTTTAGGAAAAAAAATTATGCTGCAGTTAACGTTTGATCTGACCTTTTCATCAAAAATTATGTCGCATAACGCACTGCCGCATACTGCAGCCTTAGGCGCCTATATGATCCCTCTATCACTATAAATATGGGTGTTTGGCAGAACTTTTTGTCACATCTTTTCAGCATGTTCTTGCAAATTCGAGCATCAATGGATCCATGCAAGCCTGTAGAGGAGTTGAGCATCACCTTACCAAGGGTATTGCTCTGCAGATATTTTAGGAGTCGAGAAAAACATCGTTCTTCAAAAGGTAATATCTTTTGAGGTATTCTTCAGTGTTGACAAAATATCATTTCTTCCCATGAAATCCATAGAAAGATATTTAACCATACACAATACATCATTATAACGTACAGTTGAAGTTTATGAACTTCGACAAGAAATACACTGCTAGTAGGGGATTCTATTACACACATAGATGGACTTGTCACTGCACTTCATCAGAAAATGTGTTGCTGGAAAGAAAAAATGTCACGTAGCTCAAAGGCGCATAAGCCTAGATGTACTTGTCTATGCATCTTGCTGGCTATGCGACAAAGATTAAAACTACATCATTTTTTAGAAGAATAACTTGTTTTATGTGAACTCCTTTGAACTTGTCATGCTTTGCAGGATACTCCTTGGATGATTGGAGCTCAGATGGAGCTTGGAAGGACATTATAACATGTCTTGTTCGACATAGTCCAACACATTATGCAGTGGACTTTGGCTCTCCTCAGAACCATCTGACGAGGCTTGCGACTGGCTAGTTTTATCGCTACGACGCTCATGACGAGATTGGATTTGAGTCCCATTCAAAATATTATCTATAAGGGGCAGTTTTTACAGTTGACGGGAGTATATGGGCTTAGTGCAGGCCTAATTTTGTATTCTTCAACCAAAGCATATTGTCTGATACTGCAGACGGTGACCCACACTTGCAGATGTAAACTATAGATCTGGGCTTGAGCACCTTCTAAGGGGCCCAATCAGTACTGTGTTCCTGCCGCCAACCATATGAGGTTGTGGTAATATTGGCACTAGACTACATGTAACAATCTTCCCTCTCTGAAATTGTCTTCTTCAGTGCAACATATTCCATATACTGAGGTTTGCATTGAGAGACAAGCTAACGGAGAGGATCATGAATGTAATAGATCTCCATTAGGTATTACCACTATTTAGAAATAAAAATCTAGAATGTATTAGATCTCCATTATATATAATCATGGTTTACAATAAAATTTTGCCTTTGGCTTCATTGTTCTTTCATCTGCTTGTAATTTTCTTTTATGTGAGTTTTGGCTTGACTTTGAAAATTCACTATTTTTGAAATGGCGCATAACTGCTTGAAGTAGAAAATGTCGCATAATCCCAAAAGATCTCTTATTATATAAGACTTAGAAATATTTTGAGATGTGTAAAATCTTCCTTCGAGTAGAAGCATAAACTCGGCTATCAATCACTACAACAAAAAACCCTTTTAAAGACGGCTAAAAACCGTCATTAATGACGAACCATGACGCTTTTTTTCTCCACAGCAACCGTTATGAAAACGGGTGTTATAAATGTTTTTTAAAAGCGTCATAAAATAACCGTCATGAATATTATGAGTTTCTGCTACACTTATTTTCAGCGTAGTTTGAAAGCGTTATGAATAGATAATCTGTATAGACTCAATTCAGCACATTTATAACGCTCAATTCTGCACATTTATATATTACTTTCCAAAAAATTATAGATCAATGCTCAATGTTGCTCAATTCAATTTCAAAACATTCATTTTTAACCATATTCACAAGAAAACATCTAAATGTTATAGAGTACCATTTAATCCATTTACAAATATATACATAATATATATCACCATCTTCATTATATTTTTTCAAAATAGGACATCCAAATACATATATTTACAACTACTACTAGTAAGTAGACCATCAAAACTATTAGTACATTGGCTTCAACTTTGAGCACATCAAAACTGTCGGCATTACGTAGCAAAACCCTGAAAAAGATAAAAAAAAATATATTACCAAAAGACCACCTTCATGTCTTAAGAGTTGGTACCAAGTTTCCAACAAGAAACTAGCAATTGAGGATCATGTAATAAAATACTTTCATATATATGGAATCTAAGAATGCATTAAAATACCTACCTGTAGTAATAAACAGTCCACTCAAAGAGTGAAAGAAACAGGCCACTCAAAGAATGCAATCAAATGTCATATTTATACACAGGACATAAAAAAGTTACTATTAACATATATCACTTTCCTTGATAACATCTCCATAGAAACCATACCTATAAAACGATACCTATTTGTCTAAACAACCACCTGAAGTCCAGGCCAGATGGTTTGAAGACTTGTAAGTTCCTAGTAGGTAGCTCTTCCCATCCTCATATCAGCTTCATAGTTTGGACCATTAGAAGAAAAAAAAATATTAGTCTTCCTAATTAAAAAAAATACAAGTAACATGAGTACATATAAAACAATAGGAAACATGAGTATACATGAAATTATTTTTATGTAGTTAGATAGTTCAACATCAAAATGGCATAATCTACCAAATTGCTTGGTCTTATACTGAGAAATCAAACTCTCTTGGTCCTGTAACGAGCAATAGTTTGTTCTACAATGACATTTTTCCCATGTACAAAATGGAGACAAACATTTACCTATGTTCAGAACCATGAAAACAAATTAGATACATTTGCATTTAGAAAAAAATATCTTAAAAACAACATCTATATTTGAAAAAAATACACAAAAAAGGAGAGCAAGGAACATTTATACAGAGTCAGCCAAGCCATATTGCTAGCAGTAACACAGGTAACAAAGTATCAGACAAGGAAGTGGAACATACATCCACATCCATTCCTTCTTCAATTTTGCAGCAACAAAGGTAGTAGAGTATTAAACATAGTATCAAACCCATACAAACAATAATAGAATCACCAATGTAACAACAGAGCTCAGGGAACACATACCAAGAGGAAAACAGTCAAAAATACCAATGTAACAACAGATCTCAGGGAACACATACCAAGAGAAAACAATCACAAACACCAATCGGACTTTGACACGGACACTCAAAAATAAAATACACTGGGACACTTGACGGATCAATGTGTGTGTCCGCGGATAACGGCGTATCCGTATCAATATTCATGTGATTCCTGTGTCTGTGCAACAAACAACATAGGGAGGGAGGGAGGGAGAATACAAGCCTGAGCAACAGAAGCGACCGTCGTTCCTACAGCTGCTGATACTTCCCAAGGCATCCCCCAATGTCCGTATTAGAGTGTACAACTTCTTCGAAGATCATAGTAGGCTAATTCCGACACACGCAGAATACTACTATGAACGTAGCTTCTTCTTTATTTGAAGAAATGTGCATGCAAGACATGTATTATTTCAGCACTGAGTAATACTTGTTCATCATCACTATACAAGGATAAGAAACCAACTCACAGAGTATATTGAAGAAGAAGAAGAAGAAGAACAGATTGTTCTGTTGTGCATTCTACACATGTATCATTCCGGCAATCGGGCGCGAAGGAGAACCAGCGGAAGCCGTAGCTCCACTTCTCCTGCAGCAGGGGGCAGCGCGGCAGCCAGTGCCAGGTCCCCCTCCCGACCTTAAGGAAGAGGACCTCCGGCCACGTGGTGTAGCAGACGCACACCATCCCCTCCTGCCAGAGGTAGTACACGTGGAGTAGTTGTGGTAGCACACCGACACGAACTTCCAGCACATGAGCTCCGGCAGCCTCCCCACCTCCTCCCACCTCCTGCTCCTCCCCCGGCCGCCAACCATCTCCCACGCCACGAGGCTCCTCGATATCCCGTCGCTCCCGACGCCCCCGACCAGGAACAGCCTCTCCTCCTCCTTCCCCTGCGACCCCGAGACCAGGCGCACGAATGCTAGGTCGTCCGGGAGGGCGGGCAGGGCCCCGACGCCCCAGGTGAGGGCCTCCAGGTCGAAGGCGAGGACGGAGGAGGGCTCGGGGGCGGTGAAGTAGAGGGAGCCGTGGATGGAGACCCCGTTTCTGGAGAAGTGGGAGAGGAGGGAGCGGAAGCCGGGGAAGCGGTGAGGAAGTTGGCGGCACGGACGCGACGGGCGCACCGGAAGCAGAGGAAGGCGGAGTCGGCATCGCAGTAGAGGGAGGCTTCTTCTCCGCAAAGCTCGCCGCAGTGATTTCTGCTCGGACACGATTTCTTCATCCTTCTCTTCTCAAAACCCTAACCCTAATTTTTTTGGATGGAGAAAGGAAGAAAGAGAGTTGAAGTCTGTTAAGGAGAGAGACAACGAATGATATTTCGAACATATTAATAAGTTTGCAAAATATTACAAGTTTACCACCGCTCTAAAATATTAATAACGCTTTGTTTTATAAACGTTATAAAAAGCCCAAAATTAGCCCAAACCGTCATAGAAAAAAGGTATTTCGAACTTTGATGACGCTTCAGCCGTCATGAAATCCACTGATCAAGCGTCATTAAAGGGGTTTTTTGTTGTAGTAAATGTGACACATAAAATAATCAAACTGACTGTGATGCATAAACAGCAACTTTGTCTGACACGCATAAGATTGCAACTCCGACTAAGACGTATAAGATTGCAACTCTAACTGGGTGAATAAAACTGCAACTCTAACTGAGGCACATAAAACTTTAATATTTGTGACAATTGTCAATATTTTGAAATCCTCTTCGGATTCTGTTCCACTAATACAACCATCGTTTGGCACAAAAATCGACGAGTTTGTGGTATGATTCATCTGAATGACTCAGGATTCCAAGAGACACAAGACTCTATGTGGCTCGGCCCTTATCCTGTATAAATAGTGGTTTGAATGAAGAGAAGGATTTCTTTCCTTTAAAATATTTTAACTTTTTTAGACTTTTTCTTCGTTCGAACGTTCAGCGTCCATACAGTAATAGCCCCTAAATATTCTTCCAAGCGATCGTCAGCGGCTAAGGGCAAGGGGAAAGTGGTCGATGACTCGACCCCGACTTCTCTTGTCGTCATTCACCCACCAATCAGCGGTGAGAAGAAACACCTTACAAAGAAACTTCCAAAACCATATGCTTATGCATCTTTATCACATGAGTGAGGAGACCCAACTCCAAAATATGCAGACAAAAATCCACCATTACCCACATAGTTGTCATTGTAAAGCTTCAACAGAAAATGCACATTTTGGAATATGCCCCTTGTAAAATGTCGTGTGAGTGTAACCAGTTTGCACTTATGCACATTTTTACATTATGCGTCGAATAACGACATCAGTCTTACTGGCCTCAAATAATACACAAATAGAATTCTATGCGCCTATTTCTTTGCCTTTATGCTATTGCCAAAATTTGACTAAGTCCCATCTTCTTGTCATTTTGCAGTAAAATTCCTGGTTAATAAACTTGGAGAATCATATCTGGATGCATCAGAAGGATTGTTGAGCATTAACTATTCAAACATAGTGTCTCATATGGAAACTTAAATCAACAAGGGTCAACCTCCTTTAAGACATGAAATGATTGTTGATCAGACCCGAGGCTTTGACTTTGACAACCGACAAGTGTTTGTAATCGCTACAGAATGCCACTTGCCTTTGACTACTATGCACCATTAGCTTTCCCGAGGAGAACAACTTATCTGATTACAACCTTATTGGCTGGAGTCCACTCTGGAAGCATAGTTCAGAGATAAAATGGCTCAAAAAATGACTCCTTTGAATGTCATAAAGGATCCGTGTCTTATACCCATTTAGGGATACTGTCTGGAGGTCCTGGAGGTGATGTAGGACCCAATGTCCCGACCTTCACAGCTGACACCTTCGTTACCATATTACTTGCCAAGAACAAATCCTACTATATGGAACTTTGCGGGTGCTCAACTGGACACCTGACGCCATGCTTTGGAGTTAACGATCAGAGGGTATCTTACAGAGATATGAAAATATTTTAAAAGAATGTGGGCTCTATTATGCTATCAGAGCTACTTATTATTGCTTGAAGATGACTGGACATTTGTTCATGGCCCTTACAGAAATGTACAACAAGAACACTGGTACATTCTTTATGCCTGCTGGTGAAATGGGATTAGCCTTGCACGAGATGTATGAAAATCTTGAAACTTCTATGGGGCACTGAATCCTATGAGGAATACACTCTGACGGACGATGAACTTACCAATATGGAGCTAAGTAACTCAGAGATGGCAGTAGTATACAAAGAACTGTTATTACATCTCCATAGTTGTTATAGGATACACAAGACAGAAGTGACTGAAGGTCCTTTCCCCATACCAAGGACTGGACAAACTATTTCATTCGACAACAGTTAGTACATGAAAAACATGTCAGTTTTGAGGTCTGCCCCAAAATGATTGATGACGAGGTCAAGAAACAAATGAAGGAATTTAATGAGAAGAATTTGAGGGCAAGAGATGACACTCCCCCAGCTTTCACTTACTTCTACCAATAGCTTCAGCCTTTGTCCAACAAAGCAGTTGTAGCAGGATATTTAATGACATGGTTGCAAAATTGTGTAGTTTCTGGAGGTGCTAGAGACATTGAGAGATTGAGTCAGAGTTTGATCCTTCCCTCTGTAATGTTGGCCTTCGGCCATAAATTTGCCATATTTCCAGCTATAATGTGCAGCATTAAGAAGGGGTTGTGCAACTTTATATATAATATGATGCACAAAAAGAAGGATAAAGATTTCATAAGGTCAGAGCTGCCATTTTACTATCTAATGTGTTGGTTCATCCTTCATTGTCCCAAATTGATGTTTCCAGGGCTATATCAAATATCATTCCTGGGGACATTATCCTTCAACGATACAGGGTAAGAGTTGGAAATTCAATAAGATTGTATCTTGCAGAAAAGTGCTGGGCTATGTGAATGCTTACGTCTTTTTCAAGATCACTCTGAAAGTCCTCGATAGCGAAGATTGTTATGAACTTACAGACACCGGGTATACCATGTCTCTAGCCTTCCAAAAGGAGCTTTTTACTAGCTTCAATCAATCCTTCTCACCTGGTACTTCAAAGACAAACAAATGTTTATTGGTACCTTATTTGCGTAGCCGCTTCGTATGCCAATTCGGCTATAGTCAATAGTTCTTAGAGAACTCCAGCCCTTACCTTAGATATGAGGGTAGCTTACTTGACAGTATCCGTGCATGGCAATATTACAACGCAAGTGAAAACAAAACTTCTTTCATCTTGTCTAACAAATCAGAAGCTCACCCTGTTGATTATTGCGGGCAAGTTTTATTGTATGATAAATTCCCCCTCAATAGATTATGATAAAAAATCGAGCTTCATCATGGGGACTAAATTAAAACCATCTACACGTGACCTCAGACAAACTCGAGCATTATCCTTCAAGAGAGGAGATATTATAGGATCAACACCAGTTATGGAGCCAGAGACAGAGAGGTCATCTGACAATCCCACAAAGTACATCGTAAAGGGTAAGAGAAAGAAGGAATTTGTCTTTAGAGCCTCTCTTCCACCAATGAAAGCAAAAGTTGTTATAGAACCATCTTTAGCTAAAACTAAGGAAGGAACTAGGAAGAAGGTTGTCCACCGACCGCCAACCATGCGGGAGCCAAAAATAGTAGTCACCCTTATCCTAAGGTAGATCCAGATCTAGATGCTATGGCGGAGGACATATCGGCAGTTGCTTCCATACCACTGATTGATCCTCCTTTTGGAGTGCTTGAAATAACATCTCCGAAGAGATCTGCCTAAAGAACTGCCTTTTAGAAAACTAGTAAGAGTGTAGATATCATAGGTTCACCCATCGGAGTGACCTCAAAAGTGGCTGAGTCATTGCAAAAGGGTGATATAGGGCCCTTCAAGCCTGCCTAAGAAGATTAATCATTGGATGACTGTGATGACTGTGATGACGATAAAGACAACCAATCTCATGTGATGACGATAAAGACAACCAATCCCAAGGATATGATTGATGAAAGTGGCTCCGCCTTTGAGAGTATAGACTTGGGCGATCATAATAAGATTGAACCTACCCTACAAATGCCGGGTGAACCTTTAGCAATAGTACCTACAATAAGTGGCCCAGGGGATGATCATATCGATTCAGATTTTAGGGAAATAAAGACCGGCAGTATTCTTGAAACAGATACATTGCCCTCTTCAGAGCTAGAGGCTTCAACTATTGAGCCAGAGACTCAGAATAAGCCAAAGAGTGTTACATTGCCACTTTCATCCCAGTTAGAGCCATGACTACTGAATATAGGTTTGGAGAAAATACTTTGAAACAAGCTGAAATGTTACCATCTTTGGTGGATTCATAGACTCCAGTTGTTCAGAGTACTTTTAGGACTATTGGGATGCCATCGTCATCCAAATCCATCTCCGCACATGAACCTCAAGCTCTTCCTGAACCAGTAAAGAAAATTGAAACACAAAGAACTTCTTCAGTAGAGCCACATCACAAGGAGACTTTTTAGCTTGAAAAAGCTTGGGAGACGTTGAAGAAGCAGAATAGGAAGCAGCAGAGGAGCCAACATCAACAAGTTTACCCATAGCTGAGGAACTTGCTATAGGTATTGGACTTTCCAAACATATTTAACTTTTCCACCTTTTATCTCAATATAATGACTTTTTTTGCATAGCAACAACTAGGACGGCTCTTCCCCCTTTATATGTAATGGAAGCTCAGACAACTACTATACCGATGATGCCAATGATGGCACTACCAAAATATGGCAAATTTGCGACGAATTTAGCGACTCCATGAAAGGATGTCGCTAATTTTTGGGACTTTAGCGACGTAGAAATGTGACGTCACTATTCGTCGCTGGTGGCGACTACTAGCGAAGAATAGCGACATTAGTTTATTAAATGGGAATCTGCGTCGCAATGTCGTCGCTACACGTCGCTAACTATATAAATATAGCGACGCGTAGCGACGACTGTTATAGTACGTCGTCGTATATGAATAATCAGCGACGTTTAGCGACGTAGCATGCGGATGTCACTAAATGTTGCATATAGGGCAGGAGGGTTTTCTTTTCTATCATTCCTCGAAATTTTTGTCCCCCTAATTTTCCCGCTCTACCTCCTCCGGCACTCGTACCCTCCTCCGGCTTGTACCCTCCTCCGGCCTCCTCTTCCTTCGGCCTCCTCCTCCTCGCACCCTCCTCCGGCCTTCTCCTCAGGTAGCCCTCCACCCTCTCTCTCTGTAAAACCCCTAAATTTCTACTATTTTTTTATTAAATTTGGTACTGATTTAAAATTTTGTATTGTATGTCACGTAGTCGTATTGTAGGTCGTGTGCGAAATTTTGTTTTTCGTAATTGCTCGACGAGAGCGAATATGTGCGATGCGTACATATTTTTGAAAAAACATTTTTTCTATTTTTATAGTTTCGAAGTAATATAGATAATAATTATTTCTAGCTATCATTTTCAAGTTTATGATTTTAATTATGAAAAGTCTTTCATTTATACAGTTATAATAATAAATATTTTTTTCCTATAAAATAGTATATTAGAAAAGTATATTTATGTAAATATTAGTTGTACATACATATATATTTCATAATTATTTATTAGTTTATTTTAAATAATAACGTAATTTTTGAAATTATTATTATTAGTATTTTTAGAAAATATATTTCAAAATTATTCTGGCGATTTAAATCTTGATTTGAATTTATGGATTTTATTTAAATAGTTAAATATTTGAAATTTGATTTATCCCATTTGATTTTAAACTAAAAAATTAATTAAATTTAAATTGGATTTGTATTTGGATTTGGATTTGATTGATTTTAAATTAAGTTGCGAATTATCTATTTTTGCGTTTAAACTACTCATAATCCTTATTCAACTGGGAATTCCCACATCCTATAAATAGGCAGGTACTCCTCCATAAATTTCTCACATCCATAAATTCTCCACAACCAAAAATAAGTACATCGTGTCCGTGTCTCCATATTTTCCATTATTTCCCTTTATTACAATTACATTGTCATCTTCTTCGTGTCCACACATGGACACATGTTCTCATCCTTTCCCGACACCAAGCCCTAAACCTAAAACTCAATTTCTAGCAAACCCAAACCCTAAAACCTGCCACCCATGTTTCCAGCCATCCTCTTCAACGTCGCGACCGACCCAAAATCCCTGTTGCCAGCAACACTACCCTATGCTACCATCGGGTCACCCGACAGCTCCCATCACAACCACCACCGCTATAGCCTCCACCATACCGTCACCATCACCACGGCCACTCTCCGACCATCCCGTTGCCATCCCACCGAAATAGCATCTCCACTCTCCTCCCCGACCAGCAGTACCACCACTAATCCTGCGACCACCTGACCCAGGCCACGGATCACCCGTCGCCTCCTCCTCTGCCGGTCGACCACAGTAAACCACCACCACCATCGACATCCTTACCACGACCGAAAAACCCCAAGTTCATCACGATCACCACAACCAGAAATAAAAATAAAAACAAACACCACCATCACTACCACTTACCTGTCCGCCGCCGGCCGGAGATCCGACGATCGCCTATTCTTCCCAGTCCTGTACGCGAGACCCCCTTCGGACTGCCCTAGCCGTGTGCGCCCATGCCCTCCTCGGCGTCGTTCCCCTTTCCGAACCCCAGTTCCCTCTCCGCCTCGACCGGCGAGCTTCGCCGCGCCGAGAGCCCTCCGAGCCGCTGCCCCTCTTGTCAACGCCGAACCGACTTCTCCGCCACCGCGACAGGAGAAGCTCCACCGACCAGCACCTGCAGCACTCTGATTCCCTCTCCGCCCGTCTCCCTCTCTCTCGCTCGTCGGACACGCCGACATCCCGCCGAACCCCGGCCATCTCAGCCCGAGCGCGCGCCGCGCCTCTTCCCCATCCTCAGCCTCTCCTCTTTCTTTTTTACCACAGCCTCCGTCGCCCTCTTCGGTGCAGCGCCCGCCGCACAGCCCCCGCCGACTTCGCCCAAACCCTCCACCCTTGCCGGCCGAACCCCTAAACCCCCTTCTTTTCGATCCGAGCCTCCCTCTCTGTTTCCTCTCTCTCTCTCAAAAACAATTTGGAGCCCCCTTTCTTTCTCTCTCTCCCTCTTTATTTAGTTATTTGTGAGCATTCGAAGTGAACAGCAGTACATGTGTACTACTGTGATTGTTATTATTATTATTATTATTATTATTATTATTATTATTATTATTATTATCATTCATTATTATTATTAGTACAGCAATTTCTATTATATTATTATTATAATTTATTATTATTAATTATTGTTATAATAATAATAATAATTATTATTATATTACTGTTATTATTATTATTACAGTTAGTAGTTTTATCATTATTATTATTATTACTACATTAGGTTTTTCTATATACAATAAATATTCCATTAATTAGTATAGCATTAAATAGCAAAATAGTATTAAGATTTTTATTATTATAAATTTCTTTTAGTTATTTTAGAATAAACATATATTCTCCTAAAATTTTAATTGTCATAAAATATGTAGTACTAGGCTTGGCCTATATTTATTTACAAAACTGGATTTTGAAGCGTAGATATATTATTATTTTATTTTTATGGTATTTTAAGAATATGGTTCGGTCTAAAAATTATATTTTCACCAAATTTATTTTAGTCTAAAAATATTTCTAGACTTTTCAAGTATTTCTTTATAGTATTTGGAGAAATAAAAACTTAGTTTAAATATATAATTATTTTCTAAAATAGTTTATTTATTTATTTCTGCCAATTCTCTTCAAATATGCAATCTTATTCATGGCTAGTCATATCCACATCTTCTTACAAATCATGGACTTTCCTATATCATCCCTAACCAATTTGACTATTCCAGACTCAATGACACGATCCGTGCCACCATCAGAGGTCACCTTGTATAGTTGTTGCACCAAAGTCGCAGTTCGTGCCACCTTGATCATCGCAGCACACCAGGCGTACTACCAGGCAAGACACCTTGCCATTTGTTGTTTATTTATTTTAGCTCATATTTCATGCATTATTTATTATTTTCTTTATGCAAAATAAACTGTGATACATGGCATAACCTGTTAGAACTTACTGTTCATTTATATTTTCTGCTATGTATTATTTTTCTTACACATTAAACCTAGATTTAAGGAACCACCTTGTGTGTTGCATTCATTGGCCTTGACACGTTGTAACACAAAGTTGTGTGTCGCATGTAGAACACGAACATGCGTGACTGGCTGGCCACCAGTGCGTATAAGCCGTGCGATAGGAATAACCGCTAATAGAGGTTGCATGCTAGTTTGACTTAGCGATTATAGAGGTTTACTGTTGTGGATACAACATAGTAGGCATTGGGCGGGGAGGACAATTCCTTAGCGTATGGGCTTCGATGCACTTTCCTTTTTGTAACCCGTGAGCTCCGCCGGAGACGCGGGTCAGATTACCCATGATTACTGACGGCCACTGACGTTCTGCGGAATGTTATGCTCTTACTGATTGGGCCTCTGGTGCCCCAAGGGGGGACTATGCCGATCCTATTTAGCCAGGGCCCATGCGCAGGAAGGATTATTCTTAATTATATTTTACTTAGAACGGTTAGGCACCTTTATCCGTTAGGTACGAGTACTTTTGGTTTGGGTGCTTGTATCTGACCTTGACTTGGAACGATAACTTGTCGCAGATTAGTTCGTCACAACTTGTCCTTGTTTGGTTGTAGGTGTGACTTACTACTTCGATGAGAAGGTATTGAACCTTGTTGGGGTCCGAATACCATATTGGATTCATAGCATGGAAAGATACGTCACCGTGAATTAGTTTACCATCTCCTGTCCTTGTTTGGTTGGGGGGATGGTAAGCTAGTTCAATAGGTGTGTATTGGACCATGTTATAATTCAATTGACTTATTTATTTGAGCAATATTTATTCAGTTTATATGGCATGATATTATGTGTCTTGTTACGTCCCTCTGAGGACCTGGTTATCTCTCCAGGTGTGTGCTCTTATCTTTCACAGGTGCTCTAGCTTTAGCCGTGACCATCTCCATTTCTTCGAGGATGATGGCGCTTGGATCGTCTTCGCTCGCCAAAATTATTTCTTTTCTCATGTATTTTTCCTTCACTTGTTGGTAGTGGATTTGTCTCCGCCCAACATATTGTATCAAGACAATTCATTATCATTATATGATATCTTTTATTCATTTATTTTGGTGTGGATGAGATTAATAATGGTTCTACTGCATTTTACAGCTTATGTATTCGTACGAGGTTTTCATATATTAGAGGGTACTTCGTATGAATACAGCTGGCATGTCTACGTTCCTAGTCCTACGTATTTTGGGATTGGGGCGTTACATGTTTTTGTGGTGGCCCATGTAGGTCAAGATAAATTGTTTGGTTACTTTACCGTACCAAGCAAGCCTGCGAATAGGATTAGAAATTTAGGATCTCATCCACATACTTGACCTCTTTCATCGATTCCATATTCGAATTACCATTCGACCCATCGATTGCATCTTGTTTGATTTCTCCTATCATTATTCTTATCTTCCCTTCGTGCTTGCTAGAGATTGACCCTACTAGTTAGATGTCCCAAACAACCTTAGCTTAATTCTTTAAGTTGGGTAGAATACCCCACGACCTGACACACCATTGACCATTAAGGGAATACGAATAGTATTATCTAGACCATAGAGACTAGAGGAATTTAACCCATTTGGTCAACCAAGTATTGGTCAATAAAACCGTAGAATGATAGTATAGGAATAAACAAGACTTAGATTCTCATGACTCTTAGACTATTCATATTGGTTCTTATTTTATCTACCCTCGTGCCTATGTTTTACTATCTAAACTAATGATGCTAATATAGCCTAGTATTTGCAAGCTAATCCTTATCAAGCTTGATCAAGGCATATGCTATTGAGCGGCCGCTCACTAACATATTGTCAAATCAGAACCTGTGCATGATGGTCTGATCAACCTAGTGCACTTTGGTTCGCTTTTCTCTATCGTTCTACGTGGATAGGGACATAGCTAAACTTGTCCTTTAGAGTCCCATCCACGACTGCCTTGGCAACTCCTTTTGAATTATTCGGTCGCCTTTGAACCGCGTATTCGTAATCGATGATATCATCCTTGCACTCCTTATTGCTTTTGCCTTCAAACATTTTAGAAGGACAAAGGCGTGTGCTAGAACTTCCTCTAGCTTTTCTATCAATTATGACCATCACCACTCAAATATTGCTATGTCGTCATCCTAAACTCCTCGTCCTCCTTCTCGCCCTATATTTTCTACCATGACCCTCATTTATTACCCACGACCATACCCGTATTATTTTTCTATGATCTAGATCGCAATTTCTTACGACATGATTTTGTTGAGCCTTATAATTGATTGCTCTCCACCGATACCCCCTTGTATCTTCTCATCCCCTACTAATTCTTAATTTCGAGGACGAAATTCTTTTAAGTTGGGTAGGATGTAAAACCCCTAAATTTCTAATTTTTTATTAAATTTGGTACTGATTTAAAATTTTGTATTGTACGTCACGTAGGCGTATTGTACGTCGTATACGAAATTTCATTTTTTGTAATTGCTTGACGAGTACGAATATGTGCGATGCGTACATATTTTTTAAAAAAACATTTTTTTTATTTTTATAGTTTTGAAGTAATATAGATAATAATTATTTCTAGCTATCATTTTCAAGTTTATGATTTTAATTATGAAAAGCCTTTCATTTATACAGTTATAATAATAAATAATTTTTCCTATAAAATGGTATATTAGAAAAGTATATTTATGTAAATATTAGTTGTACATACATATATATTTCGTAATTATTTATTAGTTTATTTTAAATAAAAATGTATTTTTTGAAATTATTATTATTAGTATTTTTAGAAAATATATTTCAAAATTATTGTGGCGATTTAAATCTTGATTTGAATTTATGGATTTATTTAAATAGTTAAATATTTTAAATTTGATTTATCCCATTTGATTTTAAACTAAAAATTTAATTAAATTTAAATTGAATTTGTATTTGGATTTGGATTTAGATTTGATTGATTTTAAATTAAGTTGCGAATTATCTATTTTTGGGTTTAAACTACTCATAATCCTTATTCAACTGGGAATTTCCACATCCTATAAATAGGCAGGTACTCCTCCAAAAATTTCTCACATCCACAAATTCTTCACAACCAAAAATAAGTGCATCGTGTCCGTGTCTCCATCTTTTCTACTATTTCTCTTCATTACAATTACATTGTCATCTTCTTCGTGTCCACACACGGACACATGTTCTCATCCTTCCCCGACACCAAGCCCTAAACCTAAAACTCAATTTCTAGCAAACCCAAATCCTAAAACCTGCCACCCATGTTTCCAGCCACCCTCTTCAACGTCACGACCGACCCAAAATCCCTGTTGCCAGCAACACCACCCTCTGCTACCATCGGGTCACCCGACAGCTCCTATCACAACCACCGCCGCAACAGCCTCTACCACACCGTCACCGTTACCACGGCCACTCTCCGACCATCCCGCTGCCATCCCACCGAAATAGCATCTCCACTCTCCTCCCCGACCAGCAGTACCACCACTAACCTCGCGACCACCTGACCCGGGCCATGGATCACCCGTCGCCTCCTCCTCTGCCGGTCGACCACATTAAACCACCACCACCATCGACATCCTCACCACGACCGGAAAACCCCAAATTTATTACGACCACCAGAACCAGAAATAAAAATAAAAATAAACACCACCATCACCACCCCTTACCTGTCCGTCGCCGGTCGGAGATCCGGTGACCGCCTATTCTTCCCAGCCCCGCACGCGAGACCCCCTTCCGACTGCCCTAGCCGCGCGCGCCCACGCCCTCCTCGGCATCGTTCTCCTTTTCGAACCGCAGTTTTCTCTCCGCTTCGACCGGTAAATTATTTTACCATCTCATGTCCTTGTTTGGTTGGGGGATGGTAAGCTAGCTCAATAGGTGTGTATTGGACCATATTATAATTTAATTGACTTATTTATTTGAGCAATATTTATTCATTTTATATGGCATGATATTATGTGTCTTATTACGTCCCTCTGAGGACCTGGTTATCTCTCCAGGTGTGTGCTTTTATCTTTCGCAGGTGCTCTAGCTTTAGTCGTGACCATCTCCATTTCTTCGAGGATGATGGCGCTTGGATTGTCTTCGCTCGCCAAAATTATTTCTTTTCTCATGTATTTTTCCTTTACTTGTTGGTAGTGGATTTGTCTCCGCCCAACATATTGTATCAAGACAATTCATTATCATTATATAATATCTTTTATTCATTTTTTTGGGTGTGGATGAGATTAGTTATGGTTCTACTGCATTTTACAACTTATGTATTCGTACGAGGTTTTCATATATTAGAGGGTACTTCGTATGTATACAGCTGGCATGTCTACGTTCCTAGTCCTACGTATTTTGGGATTGGGGCATTACACTCTCTCTCTCTCTCTAGGGCACTGGCGGTGATTTTGGGATACATGGATTCCTCCTAATTTTGTGGTCATGTGGGGACTATTTTGGGTTACATGGATTGCTTGTGTTTGGACTGATTTTTGCAATATGAAATCAATCTACCATTGTATCAGTTATTGTTTGAGGGGAAAGGAAGTGCATCAATCAATAGACTGATGAGTGCATCAACAAGTAGACTAATAAATGTATCAGTCCTTGTTGATATGTGTATCATCCCTACATGTAATCTAGAGTATATGTTATTTAAGCCTATGTATATATATATTGTTCACTGTTAACTAGTATAATGAGTGGTGATTGCATACCTTGTATCAGTCGAGAGAGTATTAGTATCAAGATTCAGGTTCAGTCCTCCATTACATTAGTATCAGTCATGATTCATTCCTATATACTACTTTTGTATCAGTCTTTACTGATAACATGTATCAGTCATCACTGATATATGGTAGCAGTCATCACTAAACATGGTATCAGTCATGATACCTTGGTTCAGTCCTTGTTTGGATTTTATAGTATCAGTCCCATGCTTCATTGTGTATCAGTAATTAGTATGTAGAGAGGGGAATACTTCTTCATGTATTTGTGACTGAACAATGCGAAGGATTACTCCATTTTAGTATCAGTACCACATGTGGACTTTGTATCAGTCCTTGTTATTGTATCCAGACATTGCTTGCATTAGTATTCAGTCTCTGTGGACTAATGTTCAGTCCTATCTCTTGCGTATCCACCAATTGACTTTATTTTGTATCATTAGTATAGGATGTATGGCATCTAATTGCATACTTGTTTCAGTCCTCGTCTCTTAATATATCAGTAATTAGGATGTCAATATAGTTCAGTCCTTGGCTCAACTTGTATCGGTCTATTTTTGCATATATATTAATTGGGGGTTTTGATACTCACTTTTGTACCAGCTATTAGAATATGGCAGTTGGCTAAGGATTACATCAGTCCTGTATTGTATCAATCACAGTCCTCTAATATCATGTTTTAGTCGAGAGGGCACTTTAGTTCAGTCCCTTTCTATAGACTATAGCTGTATGTTGTTACCAATCCTTAGCTAGCTGCATAATTGCTGGTAGATTGACAGGGTTGGAAGCCTGAACTAAATAAATAATCGCCTTTCTTAAGCCTCTAATATACTGACTGATCAAGCATCCTTCAGAGATACCTTGTATCCTCTTGGGCAGTTTTTTATTTATTAAATAACAAGTATGTATTTACTACTTAATATACATACATGTCAGAATGACCATCAATCTCTCGGTAGATACTGGATTGGTACCAGCCAGACACTGTCCCTATAGCCATTCGACTGGCGAGGCAGAAATCTATATACGACATTTGCTATAAGGAATTTGCATTAATCTACGGTACGACATCGTGATCAGGACATAGTCCATGCAGCCATTTGACTGGCGAGGCAGAAACTATGTAGCCGTAGATAAAGTTGACTGTCCTCTGACCCCCATCCCTCGGCAATGATGATACGACAACCTATCACTACATCTTTTAGTAGTAGATGATGTCTTAGTATTACATTATGTGGGTTGTCACGCCCCAGAACCAGAATACTGAAGAGCGGGAGCAGACATAGCCAGCTATGTATATTAAAATTGAAACCACCTCGATATACGATCACGGCTGTCTAGATATATGTGGGTTTACTACAAGCCAACAGTCTCTTATGGTCATGAACAAGCCTAATGTCTCAATCACAAGCAAGTAAGTAAGGTAGCAAGATGTATGATCATTAAATATACAATAATAAGGCATCCCAAATATTACATATTCAGCTGATCATGAAGCTAGTCGTTACAAAATGTTAGGACTAGAAAGAGTTTAGTCGTATATGATCAACCCTAGGATTTGTTAATCATGTTTACAGCCCGTAGGCAGACAGTAAGTAAAAGTGCATCGAGCTAACAGGTGCTCGTCGGCTAAACGCCTCAAAAGAATAGTTTTACAATGAAGTGGGTAAGACAAAAGAAAAACCCACTCTTGGCCCGGGTTTCGTCTAGTTGTCACCATTGGGCTGGAAGCTTGGTAGATCCTCGGGAGCTGCTCCGAAATCTGGCCACACAAAACCAGCTGGGTCAACCCCAGAAAGAGCAAGTGCCACAAGGGGCCACGAAATAAGAACAAAAGCCAGCAATTAGCGCAAGAAAATCTAATATTAAAGCTAGAATTTACGAAAATATGTCAGGATGATATACGACGAGATAACCATGGTACTATTCCGATAGCCAGGTTACAACCCGTAACCCAAACAAGGACCGGAGATGTAACCCTTTATCGGAACAGAACTTGGTTTCCCACCATTTATCGACAAGATAATAATGTAAGAAATCAAGACAGGAAGCAATCTTGTACTGGATCAAGACATGACTAGACTGGTTGTACCTCATTCAATCAATCATGGCCTAGCAGATACTACGGCTTACTACTTTAACTAACTAGGGTTACCACAGGCCTAATTACTAACAAGATGCAGTGAGATTATTCCACAGCCACAAGCCCTGCAGACCATCCAGGTTACCCAGGTCGAAAATTAGGGGTTAAATTCTGGTGGGTACATCGTCCAGGAAACGCATGTACCCTTAGGTGACTTAGAAGGTGCAACACATGACAGTATGCTGGAAATGCGCCCTACTCGTCGGCAGGCTACAGATCCCAAGAGCGCCCAGGTAACGGGATTGCCTGTAGCTGTGTCATCTCTTCATGACTACTGTGTTATTCTAGTTATTAACCTTAATCCATTTTAGTAGGTACCCCTGACCGTGGTACTCAGGAGTCCCATCCTAGACATGATGCAAGACAGGACAAGTGGATTTAACAAGCAAGCAAGAAGAACTACCCACGGTGTCAAGGCAGGTCAAGTTAAGTTAGCCGTCGCAACAGCATTAAGTTATCAAGTCATGCTACAAGTCAGGAGTGCGCCGCCACGGGCCACTATCAAGTTATCAAGTCACAAGGATTAAATACAAGTTACAAGTTAGGTGTGTACCCCACTGGGACACTAGCAAGGAGATCAGAGAATACCAGAATCATAATCCACAGAAAATCCCGAAAATCGTACTAGTCATAAACAATTACTTAAAAACCGTGTTAGGCCGTGTCGGGTCAAGATAGTAGTGATGTGTTGAACAGATCTCAGAAAAAACCCAATCCACAAAAGAGAAACCAAGTCGACAATTAAAACCAATACTCCAAGAGCCAATGGGTTAAGCAAGGGGTCAGGGGAGCAGCGTACGCACAAGGGCACGCACGCGGGGGAGCAGCGTACGCACAAGGGCACTCACGCAGGGGAGCGGCGTACGCACAAGAGCACGCACGCAGGGCAGCTGCGTACGCACAAAAACACGCATGCAGGGGAGCTGCGTACGCACAAAAGCACGCACACAGGAGAGCTGCGTACGCACAAAAGTACGTACGCAGGGGAGCTGCGTACGCACAAGAGTACGCACGCAGGAGAGCTGCGTACGCACAAAAGCATGCACGCAGGGGAGCTGCGTACGCACAAAAGCACGCATGCAGGAGAGCTGCGTACGCACAAAGGCACGCACGCAGGGGAACTGCGTACGCGTAAAGGCACGCACGCAGAAGAGCTGTGTATGCGCAAAGGCACGCACGTAGGAGAGCTGCATACGCGCAAAGGCACGCACGCAGGAGAGCTGTGTAGGCGCAAAGGCACGCACGCAGGAGAGCTGCGTACGCGCAAAGGCACGCACGCAAGAGAGCTGCGTACGCGCAAAGGCACGCACGCAGGGTCTTCTTCTCCATGGCTGAGAAGAGGCTCCAATGGTTCCCAAAACTTCAAAACATCACAACTTGGCCATCCGAACTCTAAATCCGGGTTTCCAAAGTTCCATCTGTGGTGAAATGGAATTCTCTTCCACATGGAAACATCAAAACCCATAAAAATCCAACTTAAATAGATCAAAACCATGTAAAACCAAAAATAGAGAAAACTTAGATCTAGAACAATGGAGAGTCCAAATCACAAAATACCAAGTTCTAGTGTTGATCACCATGTCCTAAACTAGCAAATGGACAAACAAAATGGGGTTCTCATGTGGTGGCAAGGTGCACTTGCCTATGGGTTGGTGTTGTGGAGAGGAAGGAGAAGAAGAAATTAATGGAGGTTTATGAGGAGAGAGAAAAGGTTGGTGAAGTTTTAAAGAGGGTGGGATGTGGTGTGTTGACGGCGGAGCATAGGCTAAAGTGTTCCAATACACAATAAACCAAACCAAACCAACCCAATGCAATTAAAACCGAGCCATGACAAAACCCAAAATACGAGAAATACCGAAATTCCACAAGTTGAGAAAAATAAAAATACATGCCAAAATCTAAATACGAGTATAAATACGAAATACGGGAAATACGGGAAATGAGGGTGACAACTCTACCCACCTTAAAAGAATTCTATCCTCAGAATTTAATCAAGGAGCTAGTGATTGTCACGACAAGCTACATTAAGCACAGGCAAGTTACACTAAGCAGTTCAATCATACAATCATACAATGCAAGCAAGGAAGGGAAAACGTAAGGCATAAGAAAGACATTATACCTCACGAGTCAAACAGGTAGGGATATCGCGATCGAAGGTCGTCCTCACGCTCCCACGTTGACTCACCTAGAGAGTGATGACCCCAAGCAACACGGACTAATTAAATAGTCTTGTTCTTGAGTATCTTCTCCCTCCGGTCCAATATAGACACGGGCCTCTCCTCATACGAAAGGTTGGTACCAACAACCAGTTCCGAATGGTTTAGGTTGTGGCTCGGGTCCGGAATATACCATCGTAATTGGGACACATGGAATACATCATGCACCTCACTTAGCGACGACGGAAGAGCGAGACGATAGGATACATCTCCTACTCGCTCTAGAATATCGAACGGCCCTATATACCTAGGACTAAGCTTTCCCCGCATGCCAAAGCGAATGACGTCACGGTTAGGCAAGATCCTAAGGAATACATGGTCGCCGACAGCAAATTCTAAGGGACGCCGATGAGCATCGGCCCAATGGCGCTGGCGGTCCTGGGCAACTCGAAGGTGATCTCTGACCTTCCTGACCACTTCAACCGTCTGGGAAATCAATTCGGGTCCGAGCATCTGCCTCTCCCCGACATCGTCCCATGCTAGCGGGGATCTGCACTTCCTGCCATAAAGAGCCTCGAATAGTGCCATCTAGATACTGGCCTGATAACTGTTGTTGTACGAGAATTCCACCAGGTGCAGATGATTCTCCTATGAACCACCGAAGTCAAGGGTACAGGATCTCAATATATCTTCAAGAGTCTGGATTGTACGCTCTGATTGACCATCCATCTGCGGGTGATAAGCTGAGCTGAATTGAAGGCGAGTCCCCAAACTCTTCTGCAAGCTGCGCCAAAAGTGTGATGTGAATCTTGAATCCCTGTCCGAGGTGATGCTGACTGGCACACCGTGAAGCCTGACGATCTGCCTGAGATACATCTCTGCTAACTGTGCCGTCGACTGCCCAACTCTGAATGGGAGAAAGTGTGCCACCTTGGTAAGCCTGTCCATAATTATCCAAATCGCATCTCTGCCGGCCGGAGATCTGGGCAATCCGGTCACGAAATCCATGGTTATATGTTTCCATTTCCATTCTGGGATCGATAAGGGTTAAAGAAGTCCAGCGGGCCTCTGATGTTCAGCTTTAACCTGTTGGCAAACCAAACACCGAGAGACAAACCGGGCTATCTCCCTCTTTATGCCATTCCACCAGAAATGCTGACGAATATCACGGTACATCTTCGTACCACCCGGATGAATAGAATATTATGAACTGTGGGCTTCTGCCATGATTTCCTGTCTGATATATCCACTGGGTACACAAAGACGAGTGCCGTGCCGAAGTGTACCATCTTCATGGATACATAACTCTGGCCTTCTTTCTGCTTCACACTCTGCTCTGAGTCACTGGATCTTAGAATCTGTTGACTGCGCCACCCGGATTCTCTCAACTATGCTGGACTGAACCTGTAGGCTGGCCATCAATGCCACGCTGGTTGGAAGAACCACTTCAATTCCCATCTTCTAAAGATCTGCCAATAATTCTGGTTACGCCGTCAGAAAATAAACTCCGGCTCTCCTGCTCAATGCATCTGCTACAACGTTAGCCTTCCCCGAATGATACTGCAAATCCACATCATAGTCCACCAGTAGCTCGAGCCATCTTTTCTGCCGAATATTAAGGTCCTTCTGGGTGAAAACATACTTCAGGCTCTTATGATCAGTAAAGATCTCCACTCTATCTCCGTACAAGTAGTGTCTCCACAACTTCAAAGCAAATACTACCGCCGCCAATTCCAAGTCGTGGGTCGGGTAATTCTTCTCATGATCACGTAGTTGACGTGACACATAAGATATTACATTCCCATGCTGCATCAAGACACACCCCAATCCTCTGCCTGAAGCGTCGCAATAAACTGTGAATCCTCCGGTCCCATCTGGAAGGGTGAGAATGGGAGCCGTTATCAAACCTTGCTTCAACTTCTTAAATGATTCCTGACACTCTGCTGTCCAAACAAACGGCACATCTTTGCGGGTCAACTGGGTCATCGGTGCTGAAATCCTTACGAAATCTGAAATGAACCGTCGGTAGTAGCCGACCAATCCAAGAAAGCTGCGAACCTCTGCCACTGAGCTGGGTACCAGCCATGACTCGATAGCCACAATCTTCTGGGGATCCACTTCCACTCCTCCTCGGATAATAATGTGACCCAAGTATGATATGCGATCGAGCCAGAACTCGTATTTACTGAACTTGGCGTACAACTGATGCTCCCTAAGCGTCTGGAGGATGACTCTGAGATGATGCTCATGCTCTACTTCACTCTTGCTGTAGACCAGGATGTCATCTAGAAACACAATCACAAATTGATCCAAGTAAGGCATAAAAATGCGATTCACGAGGTCCATGAATACGGCCGGCGCATTGGTCGCTCCAAAGGGCATAACAAGGAACTCCTAATGTCCATACCTCGATCTGAATGCTGTCTTCGTGATGTCCTGCTCTCTGACTCTGATCTGGTGGTATCCCGACCGCAAGTCGATCTTCGAGAACACTGAAGCCCCTCTGAGCTGATCAAACAAGTCATCTATCCTCGGAAGAGGGTATCTGTTCTTGATTGTCATCGAATTCAAGGTACGATAATCAACACATAGCCTGGACGTACCATCCTTCTTTTTTACAAGAAGCATCGGGGCTCCCCAAGGCGATCCACTTGCACGGATGAATCCCTTGGTCCTCAGTTCTTCAATCATTTTGTATAAAATCTCCAACTCTGAAGGCGCCATCCTGTAGACTCGCTCTGATACTGGTGCTGTCCCGGGAATCAAGTCTATAGTGAACTCAATCTCCCGCTCCGGCGGCATCCCTGGAAGCTCCTCTGGGAAGACATCTGGAAACTCTTCAACTATCCGGGATAACTGTACTGCTGCTACTGCCATCCACAATGCTGGGGAAGATGGCTCCACTGCGCCTCTGGAAAACGAAAACTCTGGCTCATCGGGGATACTAAAGACAACTCTGCCAATATGGCAGTCTATCCTAGCATACTGGTTCCTCAACCAATCCATGCCTAGGACTACATCATAGTCTGCCATAAGAAACTCTATGAATCTAGCAGGGAACTCCCTACCGCTAACTACGATCCGACACGAGGAAAACACTCGATCTACTCCCACAAGGCCATTACCAGTAAGTATATTGAGCCTCACTGATAATGACTCGGGCTCCAATCCTATCCGTGTCGCGAATCGTATAGACATAAATGAATGCGATGCACCAAAATCAAATAATATAGACACTGGAGAGGAGTTGACGAGAATAGTACCTGCCACAACCTCACCTGGTGCAACTTCTTCTTCCATAGCCATCATCATGGCCTGACCTTGTCCTCTGGTTGCTGGTCCCCTCTGCTGGAAACCTCTCTGCCTATTCTGGGTCTGAGCTTGGGCTTGTGCATACTGTTTGGGGTGTTGTTGCTGGAATGCCTGAGACTGAGGCGGCAAGGGCCTCGAAGACTGATACTGCTGTTGCTGAACTGGTGCTGGGGCCGGTCCTCTCACCGAAGAGCTAGAAGGGTTGGATGCTGATGAACCACCCCTATTCGGGCAAGCCCCTATCCTATGATCTGCTGCTCCACAAGCCAGGCACAATTCCTGCGCCCTGCGACAGTCTGCCAGCACATGCCCTGGCTTTCCGTAATAAGAAAACCCTATCGCGGAAGTCTGCTTCTGCTTCTGCTGCTGCGGGTACATCGGGGTCGAATGCTGAACCGACGTTACTGAGGTCGCCCGCCTCGGAGTTCCAATGGTCAATCCCCTAGCTGCCGGGGCTGGAGCTGATGATTGGTGCATCTGACTGTGGGACCGCTTCCTACCTCCGGTCCTATCCACGATCCTCTGGTAGGTGTACTCATGCCTCCTAGCTGCTCTCAAGACTACATCGAACGTCTGGTGCTCGAACTGCTCAACCGCCAACAAGGTCTCCAAATGCAGTCCCTGCTGGAACCGCTGGGCCCTATCAAACTCGGTCGCCACCAAGGTGGGGGCAAACATACTGAGTCTAGAAAACTCCGATGCATAACTGTCGACTGTTCTGCCTCCTTGCTTCAAGTGGGTAAATCTGGTCTGCAGGTCGTACCGAGCCACAGCATCAAAATACTTCGTCTGGAATCTCTCTCTAAACACTGCCCAAGCAACGGGTGCCACTAATCCTATGGCTTGCGCCGCCCACCAACTGCGAGCCAAGTCCAACAACTGCAGGCGTACCACCGCCACCTTCTCATTCTCGGGTGTCCTAGCTGCTTCCAGAATCACCTCGGTATCCTGAAGCCATGCATCCGCGACAATCGCATCCTCGCTGCCATCGAAGAAAGGAGGGTTCAATCGCTTGAAGCTGTTTGCCGCCTGGTTCCCTGGATGTCCGCCTCGGGTCAAAGTATCTTGAACTGTCTGGTGCAGGGCGTCGCTTCGACGATCCTGGGAAGCTATCAAGGTTCTGATGAGGCCTACTAAGCCAGCTACGTATATTGAAATGGAAACCACCTCGATATACGGTCACGGCTGTCTAGATATATGAGGGTTTACTACAAGCCAACAGTCTCTTATGGTCATGAACAAGCCTAATGTCTCAATCACAAGCAAGTAAGTAAGGTCGTAAGATGTATGATCATTAAATATACAATAATAAGGCGTCCCAAATATTACATATTCAGCTAATCATGAAGCTAGTCGTTACAAAATATTAGGACTAGCAAGAGTTTAGTCGTACATGATCAACCCTAGGATTTGTTAATCATGTTTACAGCCCGTAGACAGACAGTAAGTAAAAGTGCATCGAGCTAACAGGTGCTCGTCGGCTAAACGCCTCAAAAGAATAGTTTTACAATGAAGTGGGCAAGACAAAAGAAAAACCCACGCTTGGCCCGGGTTTCGTCTAGTTGTCACCATTGGGCTGGAAGCTTGGTAGATCCTCGGGAGCTGCTCCGAAATCTGGCCACACAAAACCAGCTGGGTCAACCCCAGAAAGAGCAAGTACCACAAGGGGGCCACGAAATAAGAACAAAAGCCAGCAATTAGCACAAGAAAATCTAATATTAAAACTAGAATTTATGAAAACATGTCAGGATGATATACGACGAGATAACCATGGAACTATTCCGATAGCCAGGTTATGACCCTAACCCAAACAAGGACCGGGGTTGTAATCCTTCATCGGAACAGAACTTGGTTTCCCACCATTTATCGACAAGATAATAATGTAAGAAATCAAGACAAGAAGCAATCTTGTACTGGATCAGGACATGACTAGACTGGTTGTACCTCATTCAATCAATCATGGCCAAGCAGATACTACGGCTTACTACTTTAACTAACTAGGGTTACCACAGGCCTAATTACTAATAAGATGCAGTGAGATTATTCCACAGCCACAAGCCTGCAGACCATCCAGGTTATCCAGGTCAAAAATTAGGGGTTGAATTCTGGTGGGTACATCGTCCAGGAAACGCATGTACCCTTAGGTGACTTAGAAGGTGCAACACATGACAATGTGCTGGAAATGCGCCCTACTCGTCGGCAGGCTACAGATCCCAAGAGCGCCCAGGTAACGGGATTGCCTGTAGCTGTGTCATCTCTTCATGACTACTGTATTATTCTAGTTATTAACCTTAATCCATTTTAGTAGGTACCCCTGACCGTGGTACTCAGGAGTCCCATCCTAGACATGATGCAAGACAGGACAAGTAGATTTAACAAGCAAGCAAGAAGAACTACCCACGATGTCAAGGCAGGTCAAGTTAAGTTAGCCGTCGTAACAGCATTAAGTTATCAAGTCATGCTACAAGTCAAGAGTGCGCCGCCACGGGCCACTATCAAGTTATCAAATCACAAGGATTAAATACAAGTTACAAGTTAGGTGTGTACCCCACTGGGTCACTAGCAAGGAGATCAGAGAATACCAGAATCATAATCCACAAAAAATCTCGAGAATCGTACTAGTCATAAACAATTACTTAAAAACCGTGTTAGGCCGTGTCGGGTCAAGATAGTAGTGCTGTGTTGAACAGATCTCAGGAAAAACCCAATCCACAAAAGAGAAGCCAAGTCGAAAATTAAAACCAATACTCCAAGAGCCAATGGGTTAAGCAAGGGGTCAGGGGAGCAGCGTACGCACAAGGGCACGCACGCGGGGGAGCCGCGTACGCACAAGGGCACGCACGCAGGGGAGCGGCGTACGCATAAGAGCACGCACGCAGGGGAGCTGCGTACGCACAAAAACACGCACGCACGGGAGCTGCGTACGCACAAAAGTACGCACGCAGGAGAGCTGCGTACGCACAAAAGCACGCACGCAGGGGAGCTACGTACGCACAAGAGTACGCACGCAGAAGAGCTGTGTACGCACA
Source organism: Iris pallida (assembly GCA_029216955.1). Taxonomy (NCBI): domain Eukaryota; kingdom Viridiplantae; phylum Streptophyta; class Magnoliopsida; order Asparagales; family Iridaceae; genus Iris; species Iris pallida. The sequence goes on along the minus strand of JANAVB010026999.1, from coordinate 28,816,721 downwards.
AAAGCAGGCACGCAGGGGAGCTGCGTACGCACAAACGCACGCACGCATGAGAGCTGCGTACGCGCAAAGGCACGCACGCAGGGGAGCTGCGTACGCGAAAAGGCACGCACACAGGAGAGCTGCGTACGCGCAAAGGCACGCACGCAGGAGAGCTGCGTACGCACAAAGGCACGCACGCAGGAGAGCTGCGTACGCGCAAAGGCACGCACGCAGGGACTTCTTCTCCATGGCTGAGAAGAGGCTCCAATGATTCCCAAAACTTCAAAACATCACAACTTGGCCATCCGGACTCTAAATCCGGGTTTCCAAAGTTCCATCTGTGGTGAAATAGAATTCTCTTCCACATGGAAACATCAAAACCCATAAAAATCAAACTTAAATAGATCAAAACCATGTAAAACCGAAAATAGGGAAAACTTAGATCTAGAACAATGGAGACTCCAAATCACAAAATGCCAAGTTCTAATGTTGATCACCATGTCCTAAACTAGCAAATGGACAAACAAAATGGGGTTCTCATGTGGTGGCAAGGTGCACTTGCCTATGGGTTGGTGTTGTGGAGAGGAAGGAGAAGAAGAAATTAATGGAGGTTTATGAGGAGAGAGAAAAGGTTTGTGGAGTTTTAAAGATGGTAGGATGTGGTGTGTTGAGAGTGGAGCATAGGCTAAGGTGTTCCAATACACAATAAACCAAACCAAACCAACCCAATCTAATTAAAACTGAGCCATGACAAAACCCAAAATACGAGAAATATCGAAATTCCACAAGTTGAGAAAAAAAAAATACATGCCAAAATCCAGATACGAGTATAAATACGAAATACGGGAAATACGGGAAATGAGGGTGACATGGGTTCATCTTGATTTTGTTACATCCTTCATATACTAGATTCGATAAGAACATATACTACACCATATGTACAGAACATAGATGATTCAAACTAATGTATGCTAGAATGAATTTTGGGTTATGTTCTGAGCCATTCGTCCCCACACTTGGAAATTAAGCATGTGAAATATATCGTTAAAGAACATAAAACTTGTGGTCGTTCTGCGTGCAGAAAGTGCAGACCGACATGAACTGACGTACGAAAAGGAGGGGATCAAAGCTGTAACAAGTAAAGTTGTATTTTGGATGTTCTACTCTTGTAAGCTCTTTGTTCACAAAGCAAGATATAATGAATACAGAACAAGTATCGAGTTTATAACTCTTGTAAGCTCTATACTTGAGTTACGAACTCGATACTTGTTCTGTATTCTTTAATTATAGCTTGCTTTGTGAACAAATAGTTTACAAGAGTTCTTTTTCCAAAGCACAACTTTACTTGTCCAGCTTTGAGCCCCTCATTTTCGTGCATCAGTTCTAAGCCATCCGTTCTCACGATATATTTCATTTGGGTTGTGTTCTGAGCCATCCTTTCTCACACTTGTCAAAAAATCAAATATAATATTTTTAGAGGATGATTGAGAAACTGTGATTTCAATGTATTCATATTTTTGTAATCTTAAATTATGAACTGTGATCATTTCTATTAGTATTCAGATTTTTGTAAACTTTAATTATGAACTTCAATGTATACAGATATTTCTAAACTGTCATTGTATTTATTTATATTTTTAATCATATGTTATTATCAGTATGGCAGGACGACGCGGAGGCATAGCAGGACGACGCGGAGATAGGTCAGGACGAGCCGTGTCCTTAGGTGGGCAGAGAGCTCCATTACCAGAGGATGTCTCCGAACCATCGTCTGACCAGAGCACACCATTGTACCATACGGTCGCAGGTCCGGGTGGCAGTACACCTGGGACGAGCAGTTCCAGGCTTGCTGATACTCCTTTCCCTAGCCTTCCTACCGTTGATGGCAGCAAGGAGGGTAGGAAGCAGGTGGAGGAGGTAGACCCTACTCCCGCCCGTGCGGATCCATACCAGAGCGACCCTCCATGCGCACCTCAGGACGAGACGAGGATGGAGATTTGGACCGACGGTCCTACGAAGTAAGTTATATATATATATATATATATATATATATATATATATATATATATATATATATGTCACGCTCCAGTTCCAAATAATCGGATCGGGAACACGTGGCATGCCAGCTGTACGATCAGACATAGTTAACCCAATTTAATGGACTATGACTAGTCGTAGTACGCTGAAGTAAGTCTAATAATATTAACAACACAGGCAGGTAAAATCTAGTCTCATCCATGAAACAAATAATAGATAACTGTAAAGAGAGTTCCCAGAGTCACAATAAATGTCAAAAGAAAGTCCAAACACTGAACAGTACATCTGGAATGAAATAAAATGAAAAGTAGGAAATAACTGAATACAGGAAATGAACCCACATCAGAAGATAAAGCTAGCCTCCAAAGGATCAAGGCTGTGGCTCCACCTCAAGGTCGTCGTCTAATCCAGCTACTCCGTAATCAGTCGGGTAGGAATCCTCGTCAAGCTCTGGAAAAGATACCAGGTCCTCAGAGGGACATAACAAGTACACAGGAAATATGACATGCAAGATAATACTGAGCAGTAAGGTAAAAGTAACTAAATAAAAATGCTACTAAGTAATTCCTTAACCAAACAAGGACAGGAAATACGTAGTACACAATTAAAGGTGTTCTAACCATCTAAGTGTAAATGCATTTTGAGACATCTCTAGTGGCACATGAGAGGGGGAGAAGAAGAAGAAACGTCCACCAAGCGTTCTACGGTTTGAGAACGAGGGGCTACGAGCATCCAGCGTACATTGGAAACAGAATTCTCATACACCACTAGTAGACTCTCCCCACCCAATGAATACCTGGACCGTATACACGGTACAAATAATATGCAAGACGGCAATATACATATAATGTAGCTAACCACTGCTACAACTCAAGATCACATGTTAATGGCCAATCAACACAAAATCTCTGCACTCATCTCACTCATAGGTGATGCGTGTCTGAGTCGTGTCAAGTTATACTAACTATTGACAGGGTAGTCATAAATGGTGACGAGTGCACACAACTGTAATAACTGGTCAAATGTAATACTGCATAGTAAAGTCAAGCAAGGTGTACTTGCCTGTGTCCAATAGCTGAAAGTCCGAGTCTGGTATCGAGTCCAAGTTCCGAGAAACGAATAATCCTACAATAACATTAACCCTAATTCAATACTAATTAACCAAATTAAACTATACATTTAATTGATAATTAATCGATAATTATTATTCAAACCATTACTACTAGCTAATCATTACTAATAAATATGATTAATATCATACAATAATAAGTATGAAGCACTTATTATTATACTTTTATATTCTGAAATTATTAATACAATTAATAATTTAATAATTAATAAATTACTTACAACTAATTAGTTAAACAATTAAGAAACACATGCATTCACAAATTCCCATTAATTATAAATACTAATTAATAAATAATGGCAAGTCTAAATTTGGTTAGAAAACACTTTTCCATGAAATCCCACTGGAAATAATATTTTTAATATTATTTACCTAATTTATAAGTAATTAAAAACATTTAACTACTAATATATAGAAATTACCAATTTAGCTATCATAAATAGAATTAAATGTTAAAAATTCACTAATAAATTGGGAAAAATCATAAATCACAGAAAATAACATTTCTAACAGTGACTATACATTTATGAGTATTACCAATAATAATTTATAATTATTATAAATTAAAACTAGTATCGAACCAATTACATAATCAAATATATTTAACTCTGGTTTAATGCCAAATAAATACTAAACATAATTATTCTCTTTTGAAAATTTTACAGTAAATAGGTATAATTATTATCTACAGGTTTTGTATAACACTCATTAATTAAATCTTAATGAATTAATTAATAAAAATCCAAAACAGTGTAAATAAACAGTCTTTTAGAATCAGTAATTCACAGTTTAAAATATAAATAAAATATCTAAACTATTTATTAAATCTTGAAAATTTAACAGTAATTAGTTTACATAATTACCTACAATTTATGTATAGATCATAACGAGTGATTCCTAATGGATTAAATTCAAAAAAATCAAAACAGAATATATAATTCTGTGGAAATTTACACAAAAACTGCTTCATTGACATCAGTTAAAATACTTAATAAATACGAATAATTTGTATAAAAATCTGATACAATTAATATAGAATCTATACTAATGTCTCTAATCAATGGACTAATAATTTAGGTACAAATTACTATCAATTAATCATTAATTAATTAATCACACAGCCATAATCCCACAAAATAATTAATTCACAGTCATTAATTAATTCAAATAAAATCATAATAATTCATAATAAATTCTCTACAATTTACTACAGAATCTACACTTTGTTAACAATCATTTAACATTAATAATACTACTTAATAATCATTAATTCTTCCTTAATCAAATCATTAATCAATGAATAAAACAGGAAATTATATAGAAATTAGGGTTCTAAGTTGCAAGGGGGATATCCACGTGGCAAAGCCACGTAGAGGCTCGAGATCGTACCTACCGACTGCAGGGAGTCGGGGCTACGCTACGATGGTGATGGCGCCGCCGGAGATGGCCTGAACGCCGAGGACGAGGTGATCTCTTCGTTGAACGCACGCCGGCCGAGATAGGAGGGAAGGGGAGTTCTCGGGTAGCCGAAAAATGGAGGGGGAATAAGTGGTGGTGTGGCCGAAAAGTGGAGGGGAAAGAGGAGTTGTGTGGCCGAAAAAATGAAAGGGAGGAGTGGTTATCATATGGTTACAAGAGATCCATACTTTGTGGAAACCAAAATTCATGTGGTAGAGAATGGGTTAAGGTTGGTTAAGAAATTAATTAGCATTCTAAGTATACATAAACATGTAAATTCATTCTTAATTAAATAGAGACTAAAAAAAAAGATTAGGGTTTGGTTTAAGGATTAAGGTCTAAGAAAAACCAGGGGCAAACACACAACCCAATATATAGTCACACATATAAATAATTCCTATATATAATTATAGAAAATCAATTAAATCATGTAATATTATTTAATAAATAAAATTTTGAAAATTAAGGGGTTTTACATTCTCCCCAACTTATTAAAATTTCGTCCTCGAAATTGAAACAAGCTAAGGTAAAAGAATCACACAATCACAATTCTAATTCTAGGCAATTTACAAACTAAATTAAGCAGAATCTAGAGAGCAATTATTAACAGAATTTAGTCATACCAGACGCCTCACGAAGGTATGGAAAACGCTCCAGAATAGAATCTTCCCGCTCCCAAGTCGATTCGCCCGGAGAATGGTGTTTCCACGCAACTCGGACTAGTCGAATGGTCTTCCCCTTCAACACTTTCTCTCTGCGGTCTAGGATCTCCACAGGCTGCTCCTCGTAGGACAAGGTCGGTCCCACGGTGATCTCTGAATGATCAAGTATGTGGTTAGGGTCTGCCACATACTTCCTCAACTGGGAGACATGAAATACATCATGGACGCCTTCCAATGACTGCGGAAGTGCCAATCTGTATGCAACCTCGCCAACTTTCTCCAACACATCGAATAGTCCGATGTACCTTGGGCTGAGCTTTCCTCTGACTCCAAATCTGATCGTACCTCTAGTCGGGAAGATTCTCAAGAACACATGATCTCCTTCCTTGAACTCAAGAGGTCGCCTATGAGTGTCTGCCCACTGTTTCTGCCGGTCCTGTGCTGCTCGTAGATGTCCCTGAATCTTCTTGACTGTATCTACTGTACGAGTCACCAACTCTGGTCCCAATATCTGTCTCTCGCCTACATCACCCCAACATGCTGGCGATCGACACTTCCTTCCGTACAATGCTTCAAAAGGGGCCATCTGGATACTTGCCTGGTAGCTATTGTTGTAAGAGAATTCTACCAAGTGCAAGTGATCCTCCCAGGATCCACCAAAATCCAACATGCAAGCTCTCAACATGTCCTCCAACGTCTGAATGGTACGCTCTGACTGCCCGTCCGTCTGAGGGTGATAAGCAGTGCTGAACTTCAGTCTTGTGCCCAGACTTTCCTGCATGCTCTTCCAGAAGTGCGATGTGAATCTTGTATCTCGATCAGAGACTATACTGACTGGTACTCCATGTAATCGCACTATCTCCTTCATATATAAGTCTGCCAATACCTCTGTAGATTGCCCCACTCGAAATGGTATGAAATGAGCAGACTTCGATAATCTGTCCACAATCACCCAAACTGCATCTCGTCCAGCTGGGCTCCTCGGAAATCCCGTAACGAAATCCATAGTGATGTGCTCCCACTTCCACTCAGGTATCGGAAGCGGTTGCAACAATCCTGCGGATCTCTGATGTTCAGCTTTGACTTGCTGACACACCAAACACTTCGCCACGAAACGTGCTATCTCACGTTTCATTCCATGCCACCAGTAGTGCTGTCTCAGGTCCCTGTACATCTTCGTACCTCCTGGATGAATAGAATAAATCGAGCTATGAGCCTCTGCCATCAGCTCATGCCTGATCTCACCATTAGGAACATAGAGGCGATCCCCACACCTCAAGGTCCCGTCTTCGTGAATCCTCAATCCAGTCTGCAGTCCCTGCTCTGTCCTCTGTCGAAGCCTCTGATATCTGGCATCTGTGGGTAAAGTCGCCTTGATCCTCTCTACTAATAAAGACTGAACCTGAATATTCATCATCTGCGCAACTCCTCCAGGCCTAACAACTTCAATGCCCATCTTCTCCAAATCGTATAGCAACTCCTTTTGTGATGTCAAGAAGTGCGCCATAGGTTTCCGGCTCAATGCATCTGCTACCGAATTAGCCTTCCCTGGATGGTACTGTAACTCTATATCAAAATCTGCCATCAACTCAAGCCAACGCCTCTGCCTCAAATTTAAATCTTTCTGAGTAAAGACATACTTGAGGCTCTTATGATCTGTATATACCTCCACCGTTTCTCCATACAGATAATGTCTCCAAAGCTTCAGGGCAAATATCACTGCCGCAAGCTCTAAGTCGTGCGTGGGATAATTCTTCTCATGGGTCCTCAACTGCCGAGAACCATATGCCACTACCTTCCCATGCTGCATCAAGACGCATCCTAATCCCTTCCCGGATGCATCGCTATAGATGACAAAACCTCCTGGTCCTGATGGAATGGTCAAAACTGGTGCAGTAGTAAGGCGCCTCTTCAATTCATCAAAGGCAGCTTGGCATTCTTCTGTCCATTCGAACTTCTGATCCTTGCGGGTCAACTTGGTCATGGGCTCCGCAATCCTTGCAAAATTCTCTACGAACCTCCGGTAATATCCGGCAAGCCCTAGAAAACTTCGTATCTCTGAAACATCGGTTGGAGTTGGCCACGACTCCACTGCTGATATCTTCGTCGGATCCACTTCTATGCCTTTCCCTGAGATAACATGTCCAAGAAATAAAACATGATCTAGCAAAAATTCACACTTACTCAGCTTCGCATATAACTTCTGATGCCTCAAGACCTCCAGCACCTTCCTCAAGTGATCCTCATGCTCTTCATGGTTCTTTGAATACACCAAAATGTTGTCGATAAATACTACGACAAATTTGTCAAGATATTCATGGAATACTCTGTTCATTAAATTTATGAACACAGCAGGTGCATTAGTCAAACCAAAGGGCATTACTAAGAACTCATAATGACCATACCGAGTCCTGAATGCCGTCTTCTGAATGTCTTCTCTCCGAACCTTCACTTGATGGTATCCCGATCTCAGATCAATCTTCGAGAATACCTGGGCTCCTGTCAGCTGGTCAAATAGATCATCAATTCTGGGCAGGGGATACTTGTTCTTGATTGTCACAGCATTAAGAGCCCTATAATCAATGCACATGCGAACTGTTCCATCTTTCTTTGGCACAAACAAGACTGGGGCTCCCCATGGTGACGCACTTGGTCTGATAAATCCTTTGTCTTGCAACTCCTGCAACTGTACCTTCATTTCATCCAGCTCCTTCTTCGCCAATCGATAGACATTTGAAGAGATTGGTGCCGCTCCTGGTATGAGCTCAATGGTGAACTCAACCTCTCTGTCGGGTGGTAGTCCCGGCAGATCATCAGGAAAGACATCAGAAAACTCATCAATAATCGGTGGCGGGGCCACCTCCATCGCCATGCAGGCTCCCTGATACTGAGAGATTCCCTTCTCAATGCTTCCTCTCTGAAATGCAAACTCCGGCTGGCCTGGCGGTCTAAATATAGCACAACCCTTGTGGCAGTCCAATATCGCATGATATTGACTAAGCCAATCCATACCCAGCACTACGTCATAAGTTGGCATAGGAAATACCAAAAGTCGAGCTCTCATCTCCTTGCCACAAATAACTACCGAACAGGCTCTACATGAACTATTTACAGGTACTAAACCTCCACCAGTAATAATATTCCAACTCTTAGGCATAGTAGAAGTAGCTATCCTATGCACAGCTACAAATCTAGATGATATGAAAGACAGGGTAGCACCAGAATCAAATAATACTGTAGCAGGCAATGAACCTACTAAGATAGTACTGTGATAGCCTCTCCTACTGCTTCTTCCTCTCCCTGAGTGAGAGCAAAGATCTGACCCTGCTTCTTGTTTCCTGCCTGCTGCTTGGCCTTCTCAAACTGTGCTGACTGGGAAGAGAGTATAGGTCCTCTCTGCTGACCTCCTGATGCTGGTGGCTTCTGTCCTCCTGCTGGCACAATAGCTCCCCGAACCGGGCAATCTCGAGCCTGATGCTGACCCGAACCACAGGCTAAGCAAGTACCCAGCCTCCTTCTGCACTCTCTCTCCAAGTGACCCTTCTTGCCACAGTAATGACAAGTTGGGAGCTCCTTCGACTGATAGGGTCCAGTCCTCTGATGCTGCTGATGTCCCATAGGTCGCCGAATAGGACCTCCTTGCTGCGTCTTCTGCTGTACTTGCTGGCTCCTCTGCTGGTGTTGCCTCCCCTTGACAATTGACTCTTGGATTCTGGCCTCCGTCAGCACCTCAAAATAAGAGACTCGGGACTGAGTGCTGGTAAATTGTTGTAACTCCTGTCTCAGTCCGTTGTGGAACCTCTTAGCTTTCTCCAGATCGGTGGGGATCAGCACCTCCCCATATTTGCTGAGACGACTAAACTCCGAGTCGTACTCATCCACTGTCTTGTTTCCCTGCTCCAGGTGCAGGAACTGGTTGTATAAAGCATTCTTCACAGTAGCAGGAAAGTACTTCTTATCAAAGAACTCCAGAAATTGTTCCCACGACTGACGGGTACCCAACTGACGCTCCATAGAATCCCACCAGTGATGGGCATTCCCCTCCAGCTGAGTTCTTACGCCAGTCATCCATAAATCTTCTGACAACTGAGATGCCTGTAATTTCTTCTTGGTGCTGGCGATCCAATTAGTGGTCTCCTCCGGAGTCTCATTCCCTTTGTAAGGTTTGGGGTCCATCTGCACGTAGTCCTTCACTGAACCTACCCGCGCTGGTCTCGCGGGAGCTTGTGTCGGAGCTGGTGCAGGTGCTGTCATCCTCTCCATAGCTGCCAGGAATCCCTGCCTCATCTCAGCAGCTTCCCGCCTCTGCTCAGCTGCTTCTTGCCTCTGTTCTTGCATCATCATGTGCATAAACTGAAACATCTGTGCCTGACTGTCTTGTGGCACAGTCGGGGGCACTCCAAATGGTGTCTGAGGGTTCCGCGGGGGAGGTGGTGGTACCCCAGTCGATTGTACACCAACTGGCTGAGACGTCTGCCCTGGAAGCAAAGGGTGAGTTGGAACTACCCTTGCGGACTGTTCATCCGTACCAGATGACTGGTTGTCTCCACCGGCAGCGGTACGTCCACTCCTCAAATTCATGATTCTGCAGAGATATGATAGAAGGAATTAAGAATAGGACGGAAACAAACGAGATGCAAAAGATTTTGTTCAAGGATATTCAAGAATGATATAATCAAGTATGGATGAGACCCTATATTCTAAACCTAATTTGCAGGCTTGTCTGGTACAGTAACGTAACCAAACAAATTTCATTGACCTGCATGGGCCACCACTAAAACATGTCACGCTCCAGTTCCAAATAATCGGATCGGGAACACGTGGCATGCCAGCTGTACGATCAGACATAGTTAACCTAATTTAATGGACTATGACTAGTCGTAGTACGCTGAAGTAAGTCTAATAATATTAACAACACAGGCAGGTAAAATCTAGTCTCATCCATGAAACAAATAATAGATAACTGTAAAGAGAGTTCCCAGAGTCACAATAAATGTCAAAAGAAAGTCTAAACACTGAACAGTACATCTGGAATGAAATAAAATGAAAAGTAGGAAATAACTGAATACAAGAAATGAACCCACATCAGAAGATAAAGCTAGCCTCCAAAGGATCAAGGCTGTGGCTCCACCTCAAGGTCGTCGTCTAATCCAGCTACTCCGTAATCAGTCGGGTAGGAATCCTCGTCAAGCTCTGGAAAAGATACCAGGTCCTCAGAGGGACATAACAAGTACACAGGAAATATGACATGCAAGATAATACTGAGCAGTAAGGTAAAAGTAACTAAATAAAAATGCTACTAAGTAATTCCTTAACCAAACAAGGACAGGAAATACGTAGTACACAATTAAAGGTGTTCTAACCATCTAAGTGTAAATGCATTTTGAGACATCTCTAGTGGCACATGAGAGGGGGAGAAGAAGAAGAAACGTCCACCAAGCGTTCTACGGTTTGAGAACGAGGGGCTACGAGCATCCAGCGTACATTGGAAACAGAATTCTCATACACCACTAGTAGACTCTCCCCACCCAATGAATACCTGGACCGTATACACGGTACAAATAATATGCAAGACGGCAATATACATATAATGTAGCTAACCACTGCTACAACTCAAGATCACATGTTAATGGCCAATCAACACAAAATCTCTGCACTCATCTCACTCATAGGTGATGCGTGTCTGAGTCGTGTCAAGTTATACTAACTATTGACAGGGTAGTCATAAATGGTGACGAGTGCACACAACTGTAATAACTGGTCAAATGTAATACTGCATAGTAAAGTCAAGCAAGGTGTACTTGCTTGTGTCCAATAGCTGAAAGTCCGAGTCTGGTATCGAGTCCAAGTTCCGAGAAACGAATAATCCTACAATAACATTAACCCTAATTCAATACTAATTAACCAAATTAAACTATACATTTAATTGGTAATTAATCGATAATTATTATTCAAACCATTACTACTAGCTAATCATTACTAATAAATATGATTAATATCATACAATAATAAGTATGAAGCACTTATTATTATACTTTTATATTCTGAAATTATTAATACAATTAATAATTTAATAATTAATAAATTACTTACAACTAATTAGTTAAACAATTAAGAAACACATGCATTCACAAATTCCCATTAATTATAAATACTAATTAATAAATAATGGCAAGTCTAAATTTGGTTAGAAAACACTTTTCCATGAAATCCCACTGGAAATAATATTTTTAATATTATTTACCTAATTTATAAGTAATTAAAAACATTTAACTACTAATATATAGAAATTACCAATTTAGCTATCATAAATAGAATTAAATGTTAAAAATTCACTAATAAATTGGGAAAAATCATAAATCACAGAAAATAACATTTCTAACAGTGACTATACATTTATGAGTATTACCAATAATAATTTATAATTATTATAAATTAAAACTAGTATCGAACTAATTACATAATCAAATATATTTAACTCTGGTTTAATGCCAAATAAATACTAAACATAATTATTCTCTTTTGAAAATTTTACAGTAAATAGGTATAATTATTATCTACAGGTTTTGTATAACACTCATTAATTAAATATTAATGAATTAATTAATAAAAATCCAAAACAGTGTAAATAAACAGTCTTTTAGAATCAGTAATTCACAGTTTAAAATATAAATAAAATATCTAAACTATTTATTAAATCTTGAAAATTTAACAGTAATTAGTTTACATAATTACCTACAATTTATGTATAGATCATAACGAGTGATTCCTAATGGATTAAATTCAAAAAAATCAAAACAGAATATATAATTCTGTGGAAATTTACACAAAAACTGCTTCATTGACATCAGTTAAAATACTTAATAAATACGAATAATTTGTATAAAAATCTGATACAATTAATATAGAATCTATACTAATGTCTCTAATCAATGGACTAATAATTTAGGTACAAATTACTATCAATTAATCATTAATTAATTAATCACACAGCCATAATCCCACAAAATAATTAATTCACAGTCATTAATTAATTCAAATAAAATCATAATAATTCATAATAAATTCTCTACAATTTATTACAGAATCTACACTTTGTTAACAATCATTTAACATTAATAATACTACTTAATAATCATTAATTCTTCCTTAATCAAATCATTAATCAATGAATAAAACAGGAAATTATATAGAAATTAGGGTTCTAAGTTGCAAGGGGGATATCCACGTGGCAAAGCCACGTAGAAGCTCGAGATCGTACCTACCGACTGCAGGGAGTCGGGGCTACGCTACGATGGTGATGGCGCCGCCGGAGATGGCCTGAACGCCGAGGACGAGGTGATCTCTTCGTTGAACGCACGCCGGCCGAGATAGGAGGGAAGGGGAGTTCTCGGGTAGCCGAAAAATGGAGGGGGAAGAAGTGGTGGTGTGGCCAAAAAGTGGAGGGGAAAGAGGAGTTGTGTGGCTGAAAAAATGAAAGGGAGGAGTGGTTATCATATGGTTACAAGAGATCCATACTTTGTGGAAACCAAAATTCATGTGGTAGAGAATGGGTTAAGGTTGGTTAAGAAATTAATTAGCATTCTAAGTATACATAAACATGTAAATTCATTCTTAATTAAATAGAGACTAAAAAAAAAGATTAGGGTTTGGTTTAAGGATTAAGGTCTAAGAAAAACCAGGGGCAAACACACAACCCAATATATAGTCACACATATAAATAATTCCTATATATAATTATAGAAAATCAATTAAATCATGTAATATTATTTAATAAATAAAATTTTGAAAATTAAGGGGTTTTACAATATATATATATATATATATATATATATATATAGCGTTGGGCTTCTTTCTGAGGTCCAACTATGGGGATCCGTGGATCAACTACTCGGATGCCTCGGAAGAGAGGAAGGCATTCTGGTTTGCCCACTTCATGGTAATTAAATATAGTTAATTTAGTATGATTAATATAATTTTAAGCATTTTTTAGAACTTATTATTTTAGTTTGTAATTATTGTAGAGGACTTATTTTTATCCACCATACCGGGTCGAACAGATTGAGAGGCAGTTTCCTGCCGTCACCGCCAAGCTGATCCGTGATGCAATTGACGATCAGAAAGCTCGTCAGCGCTCCGGAAAGCCGATTACTGGTTGGATCACACCTGACCAGTGGACCGCGATGATGGCTCGATTTTAGGAGCCCCGGTACAGAGAGCGGTCGGAGAAGGCGAAGGCGGCTAGGACGAGGGCAAGAAAGTGGTATGTGGATCGATTCCTATGACGGAGCATTTCCGTCGTCTGGTATGTAATTTATTACAATATATAAGATTTAATTGATAGTAGGAGTATATAATTTTCTATTTTAATAAAGAATAAAATATAACAAATATGCAGGTACAGATGGGTGAGGATGCAAACATGGTGACCGTCTTCCTGGCCACCCATCGAAAGGACGGGAAGCTCATCGACGACCGGGCTACTCAGAGCTATGTAAGTACTAATTTAGATTTTGTTAATTTTAACATAACTTGAAGAATATACAGATAACCATATAGTTGATAATAATTAAATACTTTAGACATTTATTAGGCTCATTTAGGTAAGTACTAATTTATAGAGATGCATAATTTTATAGGACGAGTTTATTAGGCTACGTGTGCGTGCGAGTGCTAGTGCACCTGCAGAGGGAGGGGTTGGTACATCGCAGCCCTCTCCGCCTCTTCGGTAATAATTTGAAAGGGTACATAATTGGTATTTTTAATATTGGTAAGGCTCCCTACCTTGTGATTAAAGATGTCTGTCTAGTTATCGAGTCAAAACATAATCAGCTCAGCATAAGCCATTTAGCTGATCACGGTTATGGAATTAACTTTGTCAAAGACAAATGTACTATAGTTGATAGCTCAACTGGTAGTACTATCTTTGAAGGTATCAGGGAAGACAATATATATATATATATATATATATATATATATATATATGTTTTCTATCTGTTAGAAGATGCTAACAAAGCATGTAGATGCTTGATGGCCAAAAGTGATGAGAGTCAACTATGGCACATGAGACTCGGTTATGCAAACATGGACACAATTTTAAGACTATCCACCAAGAAGCTGGTACGAGGCTTACCGAAAATTTCTTTCAAGAAGGATACGGTATGTAGCGAATACGAAAAGAACAAAGCTACCCGATCCGCTTTTAAGTCCAAGAACACTGTAAGTACCACTAGACCTCTACAATTGTTGCATATGGATTTATTTGGATGTAGTAGAATTGCTAGCCTAGGTGGTAAGTTATATGCATTTGTAATAGTAGATGATTTCTCTAGATACACGTTGGTATATTTTCTTGCACACAAGAATGATACATTATCAGAATTCGTCACCTTTTGCAAGAAGGTTCAAAATGAAAAGGGTTTCATGATCACTCGTATTCGAAGCGATCATAGCGACGAATTTGAAAATGTAAAGTTCAAGCAATTTTGTGACACACACGGTTATTTGCATGAGTTCTCTTGCCCTAGGACTCCACAACATAATGGAGTTGTAGAATGTAAGAACAGGACTCTATCCGAAATGGCTAGAGTAATGTTAAATCAGTTTAGTCTACCTAAATACCTATGGACTGAAGCTGTAAATACAACGTGCTATGTTCTCAATAGGGTTCTAATTCGACCTATATCGAAGAAGACTCCCTATGGATTATGGTTTGATAGAACTCCCTATGTTTCTTATTTCAAAGTATTTGGTTGTTAATGCTTTATTCTTAATACTAAAGTTAATTTGGGAAAAATTGACGAAAAGGCCGATGAAGGTATATTTTAGGTTATACGACGAAAAGCAAAGGGTACAGAGTCTTCAACAAGAGAACGATGATCATCGAAGAAATAATAAATGTTAAATTTGATGAACTGAATCAATATTATGTCGACGATGATGATGAAGACATATGTACACCTAGTACTGCTCCTGTAAAACCCTCGCACAAAGCACCAGCTGAGCCTCCAAGCAAATCACGTACAGAACTAGAAGTCAGAACCAGCAATCCAGAGGATATGCCAAAAGGAATGAGATTTTTGGCAGACCATCCAAAGGACTTGGTAATTGGTGAGATTACCAAGGGTGTAAGTACTCATTCCTCTAGTAAAGATATAGCTTCCTGTTTTGCTTTTATTTCACAGATCGAACCCAAAAATATTAAAGAAACATGTAGTGATAATTTTTGGTTAGATGCTATGCAAGAGAAATTGAACCAATTTGAACAGAATCAAGTTGGGAACTTGTTCCCAAGCCCATTGATCATTCGATCATTGGCACCCGCTGGGTATTCCAAAGTAAACTGAATGAGAATGGCTTAGTGACTCGTAACAAGGCTCGACTCGTAGCTCAGAAGGTATCGACTACGATGAGACTTATGCCCTAGTTGCGAGATTAGAATCTGTAACTCCTCTTCCCAAAAGTTTTGAAATTATTTATTTTTTTATTTATTTGATTTAAATAGTTTTTTTAAATTTTTTATAAATATTTAATTAGTTAATTATTACGGTAAACGACTTTAGTCATGGTTAGGATTTGGAGTACAAGATGATCAAGAATCATGGCACGAATAGTGTAGTGGCGTGCATTGACTAGTGTATTAGCCAGAGTAGGAAAGGTTGAGCCATACTGATGTCCTAACTAAGAAAACCAGGCCAAGTTGCGTCTTGACTCCTAGAAATAGTTTAAATAGTTATTTATTAATATTTTGACTTTTAGGAAATCCGGTTGTACCCAAATAGCTCGGACTGGACCCTTACCCAACCCGAGCCCATGTAGGCATGCAGGAAGTCTAGAGACATTCATGTAGGTGTATAATACTGTATGCATATATGCTTCGTGCTAGTGGGTTTAGTAAATATTTTCTCAAAATATTTACTATATATATATATATTTTTTTTTACTATATATATATATATATATATATATATATATATATATATATATAAATATATAAAATATGAGTTTTTGATGATAAATTTGTATTTTATTTTGCAAAGCTGATAATAACTATCATGACTATCTCCTTAGATTTTTAGAAGTGAATGGTAAATAAATATATTTTTGTACTATATACTAGGTTTATATATATATATATTTATTTATTATTAAAAAGGATATGTACTGTTGGTCTAATTATAATGTTAGTAAATAAATCATGAATAGGTACATATACGTATATATTGCACTGATTGTTATATTCCATATTTTATATAAATATTTAGTGGGGTCATCCCATGTGTGTATAATTATTTATATCTATATATATAGAAAGGGAAAACAAATAAATGAAAAGATATAAAGGGGAAACAAAACAAAATAAGAAAACAAATAAGAAACTCCAACCCAAGCCCACAGCCAGTTCGGCCCAACCCAGCCAAATTCTCTCTCTCGCATAACAACAGCCCGACCCTTCCCTCGGTTGAAACGAAACAAACAGGCTTTTATATAAGCAGAACGAGATCGAGAGAGAGGGAAGAGAGAAGTGAATCAAAACCCTAACCCTAAAAACTCGACACAGCTGCCACCACCACTCCTTGGATGGCCACCCTGGCCCTGCGCGCCGCCGGGTTTAGCCGCCGCTGGCCGGAGGCCGACCACGTGCGGAAAATAGCGCTAGCGCCAGCAACAGTTACAGTCGTAGGGAGGCGGCTTCGCGATGACGTTTTGTCGTGCACACTCATTCTTTTGACGAGTCATTTCTTCAAGTAAAAACCCGACACAACCCTCTTTCAATTCCATAAATTAGTTTGAATGTAGATGCTTTTGATTGCCCACAAAATTGATACAAAATTACCAAAAAAACTGTATGGAAACAGAACATATAGGACAGTCCAACTCCTTGATTGGAAGGCAATTTATAAACCAATCAATAAAGTATATCCAAAACTAATTGAAGACACTTGTAGACAACCTATAGGGCTCTGCAACCTAATTTACAGAAGTCGATCTCATTGACTACGTGCCGATAAATCGGATTCTAAAGATTGGCGAAAAAACTGTTTTAAAATATTAAAAATCTAGAAAATTTCTTCGATACGACTTGCGTCCTGCCAAACCGGGCGATGTGGTCGCAAACCGAAAGCATCGAAAGGTGTGTATCGACTTCGCGGACGTGTGGGCTTTAACGGAATTCGAATTGGTTGCGTGTACACGACGAATTTTATGCGTATCCGTCGAAATTCATCGTATTTGTCTATTTGCAAATTTGCCAATTACTTTGTGCACGTTCATTAGATCGAGACGAAACTTGCACCAACAGGACCGTATCATTTTTATGGTCCTGTATGCCAAGTTTGGTCCAATTCGAGACAGTTAATCGGATCACCGTTTTGTGGGCCCCACGATCCGACTCAATGGGCGATTTTGTGCACGGGCCGCCGAAATCCAACTTTGGACTGTCACGACCCGATCCCAAATAATTGGGTCGACCCGGATCATGCCCAGCCTGTACCGTTGTTGAGACGGCGGCAGTAAGCTGTATCCACTATTGCAGGTAATCACAACAACATCTATATATTTGTCACAACTCAATATCCGAGAATTTAAAACTTTATTCAACATTTGAAAAGTACAACTGGAATTAGAAAGACTGAAATAAAATGCTGAATTCGAATTAACAAAATTCTAAAATTCAAAACAACAAACTGGAAACAGAAAATCTAGCTAAGCGTTCGGCTCGTCGGCCTCAGGTCCTGCATCCTCCCATAGGGACTCTGGCAATACCATAGGGTACAGAACTGGGTCATAATAGCTGTTGTATAACAGCTCAGCATCCTCAAAACCCCTAAAAATGTTATCTCCAGTCAGGAGGGAGCAAAGTACAATTCATGATAATCTAACAATTGAAATAATAATAGAATTATGCACTTTTAAACAATTTAAAATAAACAGTTCTCCAACAGTTAAAACATTATGATGTGAATAGGCAATGAATATGACCGGATTGGATTGTACAGTGAATGATATGGCTTATCCCCGTGTGTATGAGGGGTAAGCTAATACAGTTCTAAATTATTACTTTGGATGTGGTCATACTCATTACACTACTCCCCCAGTACCCAACAGTCAATCAGTCAGTGCTCTCAGAGAGAGTTCCGTGTTGCATCGTGGTTTAAACTTGCAATAAAACGATTATTAAATAATTGTAAACTAACAAAAAATGTACTTGTCTTTTATTTATGACGGGAAACGATGTTGGTTCCGGAAAGATGATAGGTTTGTCTCCGAGATCCTACAGTTGGAGAACTTGACTTAGAACCAATATTGAGACCATTCTAGGTGTGATAGTTGCAATTTCTAGTAGCAGGTCCTAGTCAAGTTTTAAGTTGTTTATTTAATCTACTGCTAACGATTTACGACGCGTACTACGTTGGTTCTCATTTAGTTGGATAGCCAGTTTCTGGTTTACTTGGAAAAATCGTCGTTACCGGTTAATTCGCAAAATATTGTATTTTTAATATTATACGTATAAAACTATATTTTCTTTCAATGATAAAACGTGGGTTTTGTTAACTACCAATATTTTATTCAAGTTATTTTATCGTGAGAAATCCTTATTAATTTATACAAAATATTTATCAGTCATTTTGTTACGAAGCGCCTAATTATGAAAAAGATAAAACCATCTAGAAAGATAAAGGAAAAATCCTAATCTACATAATACAGGGGCACAACTAACAAGAATGGAAATATGGGCTTATGCCCTTACAAACTTTACATAAATTAAATAAATTAGAGTTTGCTGGTGAGTTCTGAACGCCGGGAAGCGGTCCATTCAGAATGCCGAGGCCCTGCACTCAAAATACTATAAACCAGTAGCAAGTTCCAAATTATATTTTAATTGTATAATATGAAAATAAAGTAAGTCTCAGACTTGGTCCAATATTCATATTTGAAAATAGCTAATGCCTCAACGTCCGGTTAAAACCGGTTTCGTTTGCATTTCGCTAGGGCCCAAGGACCGGTATGGTCGTCGCCAAAAAATCCAATTAAATAAAATAATTTTCGAAAATCGATTTGAAATTTATTTATAAAATTTTATAAAAATTTGGGCAGCATTTCCTCTATATTCGGGACAACCCAAAACTGGGAAAATGCGCCGACACCCATAATTAAAGTCCCAAACCAGGGAACACCCAGAAATTAACTTCCAAACCATTTTACGAAAAATTTAAATTCACAGAATAATTCTCGAAGCTTAATCGGAAACCCAAAATTATAATCGGAAAATCCTGAAATGAGATCAGAAACCACAGCACCCAAAATCCAGAAAATACCTTTCGAAAAATCCAAAATAACTACAGAACATCACAAAACGTCTCCGAAAAAATCCGAAGTTACTACGTCGCTCTAAAACCGAATTCCCGGAAGGGAATCGGGGACCAATTCTCATCATCGACTACGTATTGGAAACAGGGCACGAAATTATACCTTGGGTTGCTCGGCTAGAGCTCTCAGATGTTAACAAAGAAGAAAAGATATCCGCGGACAGTGGACCGGCTCGGGGCAGCGCCTCGCCGGGGTATGGCTGTGCTGGACAGCGGGAAGTGCAGGGCCGAGAGGGGGTGGCCGTGGGGGTGCGCCGATCGGGGAGAGGGGCGGCCGAGAAAACTCGAGAGCGCGGGTGGCGGAGGTTCGCCGGAGGTGGGCGGCCCAGGGGCTCGCGGGCGCGGGTCCGGCAGGGGTGGCCGGGGGTCCTGGCCGTAGTCGGGCGCGGCCAGAAGGTCGGGGCCGAGAGGGGGTCCAGCGGGACGGCGTCGGAAGGGCGACCGCACGGTGGGGGCCGCGGCCTGGGGCGCGGGTCTGGCGTCGGGTGCGGATGTGGCTCTGGCTCGGCGCTCAGGTGGCAAGGGTCGCTGGAGGCTAGGACACGGGTTGGGGATGCTGGAGTTCGGGTGGAGTCTTTGGGAAGTAGGTTTTGGAAAAGGGAAATGAGAGTGAGGGGGAAAGGAATGAGAGGGTGAGGAATTATATGGAAAGAGTTGGAGAAGTGGGTGGAAGAGAAGGAGTTGTGGAGTGAAATGAGTAGGGAAAGGTGGAGAAGAAGGAGAGGGAGTCGGGGAAGTTGCTAGTCCCGGCTCGTGGGGGGGAAGTATTTTTTTAAGTAAAAAAATGTATATATATTTATATATTAGAGAAATAAATTTAAGAATGGGTTCAGAAAACGGGATTGGGTTTCGGGAAAACGTACCGGGTTCGAACTCGGGTTCGGAGTCCGGACTCGGGATCGGGGCAGGGCCGCAATCAAAAACCAACGATAATTTTAAAATAATGTTTTTCCTAAATCTGACTAAATAATAATAATATAATAATAATAGTAGTAATTATATATAACATTAATAATAATAAATTACAAAACCAAAAACTGGATTTCACAATCTTTCCTCCTTAGAAAATTTTGTCCTCGAAATTAAAGGCAGGGTTAGGGGTAGGATAAACTCAAATCAAGCAGGTATGGGTACTACGTCCGTAACTCAGGTCCAACAATAAGAATTGCCAAGGCAGTCATAGATGAGACATTTAGAAACAAGTCTTAACTATGTTACCATGCACGCAGAACAAGAATATATATACGAACCAAGGTACACGTGGTTGATCAGACCATTATGCACTGGTTCTGATTAGACAATATATTAGTGAGTGCACCCAATAATATACTGTCATGATCAAGCTCGATAAAGAAATAAGCTCGTAAAACTAGGCTAACTTAGCAGCATCAGTCAAAATATTATAACGAAAGATATTGTTTGCAAGAAATAGAAGTTTATGAGGCGGCACAGGGTTCCTAGTTTTCTTCTCACCTCTGTCTAAAATTGCCACTGGCTTCTCTGGCACTGTGAGGCTGGGTCCAATCTCTAGCTCTGAATGGTCCAAGATTGGCTCGGATCCGGGATGTAGCGTCTCAGCTACGAAATATGGAAGGCGTTGTGGACGCCTTCGAGACTTGGGGGTAGAGTACCCGATAAGCCACTTCTCCAATCCTGTTGAGTACTTCAAAAGGACCATACACCTGGGGCTTAACTTTCCTACTCTGCCGAAACGGATGATTCCTCTGGTAGGAGAGATCTTCACGAACACATTGTCACCTTCTTCAAATTCCAAAGGCCGTCGGCTGCGATCGGCCCAATGCTTCTGTCTGTCCTGAGCAATCCTGAGCTTGTCTCTGATAATTTTTACCTTCTCTGCTGCATCGATCACCATCTTCGGTCCCAGCAATACTCTTTCTCCTACGTCGTCCCGAACAAGTGGAGTGCGGCAACGACGTCCATAGAGTGCCTCGAACGGTGTCATACCGATGCTAGCTTGGTAGCTGTTATTGTAAGAGAACTCTATCAGGTGCAAATGGTCTTCCCAAGACCCACCAAATTCCAAGACACAGGATCTCAGCATGTCTTCTAGCGTCTGGATTGTACTCTCCGATTGTCTGTCAGTCTAGGGATGGTAGGCGGTGCTGAACTTCAGTTGTGTTCCCAAACTGTCATACAAACTCTTCCAAAAGTGAAAGGTAAATCTAGTATCTCTGTCAGACACAATACTTACCGAAACTCCATGAATCCGGTAGATGTGCCGCATGTACAGTGCCGCCAACTTCTCAGTGGATAGACCAACCTTGAAGGAGATAAAGTGAGCTGACTTCGTCAGTCGGTCCATGATAACCTAAATGGTATCCTTCCCTCCTTGGGATCGAGGCAGTCCTGATACGAAGTCCATCGTTATGTGCTCCCATTTCCACTCCGAGATGTCTAGCGGCTGCAACAGTCCTGCTGGTCTTTGTCTGCTAGCTTTCACTTGTTGACAAATTAAACATCTAGCTACATACCTGGATACGTCCTTCTTTATTCCGTACCACCACACTATAGTACGCATATCCCGGTACATTTTGTTGGCTCCTGGATGTATAGAATACTGCGACTGGTGTGCTTCTTGCATCAGCTCGTTCCTCAGTTCGCCAGTTGGTACGCAAAGCCTCGTACCATTCTTCAGTGCTCCATCGCTGGCGATTGAGAATCCTTCAAGTGTTCCTGCCAGCACTTGATCTCTGAGTTTGCAAAGCGTCTCATCTTGGAATTGTGCCTCCTTGACTCTGTCCATCAGACTTGAACGCAATTGCAACTGCATCATTATTGAATTAGCTCCTGGTACAATGGCTTCTCTTTCCAGTTTTTTCATTTCTTCTTCGGGCAGTACAATCTCTAGACCAAGCTTCTCTATGTCCTCCAACAAGTGCTGCTCCTTAGTTAAGAACATCGCCACTGGGTATCGACTAAGTGCATCTGCAACTATATTAGCCTTACCCGGATGGTACTGCAAGTCGATGTCAAAATCCTTCATCAGCTCCAGCCATCTTCTTTGTCTCATGTTCAGCTCCTTCTGAGTGAAAACATATTTAAGACTTTTATGGTCTGTAAATATTTCCACTCTCTCTCCCTAGAGATAATTCTTCTATAGCTTCAATACAAATATCATCGCTGCAAACTCCAAATCGTGTGTGGGATAGTTCTTCTCATGAGTCCGTAATTGCCTAGATGCGTAAGCAATTACTTTCCCGTATTGTTGAAGAATGTAGCCCAATCCCTTACCGGAAGCATCACTATAAATTGAGAAACCGCCGGTACCTGCGGGTAGCGCAAGTACCGGCGCAGTTGTAAGCCTCTTCTTCAGTTCCTCAAAAGCTGACTGGCAAGCTTCAGACCAAATGAATTCTTTGTTCTTCCTGGTAAACTTCATCATTGGCTCAAAAATCCTGGAGAAATCCTTCACAAATTTTCGGTAGTAGCCAGCTAAACCCAAAAAGCTTCTGATTTCTGCAACCGAACTTGGTGCAATCCACTCCTCAATAGCAGCTATTTTCTTTGGATCCATCGAAATTCCTTTTCCTGTGACAACATCGCCCAGAAATTCCACTTTGTCTAAAAAGAATTCGCATTTAGATAGCTTACCATAGAGCTTCTCCTTCCTCAAGGTGCTCAGAACTTTCCTCAGGTGCTCTTCATGCTCTTCTTCAGTCTTCGAGTAGATCAGTATGTCATCGATGAAGACAACAACAAACTGATCCAGGTATTCATGGAAGACCTTGTTCATAAGGTTCATGAATACTGCAGGAGCATTCGTCAGTCCAAACAACATGACCAAAAATTCAAATTGCCCATACTTGGTGTTGAATGCCGTTTTCTGGATATCCTCCTTCCTGACCTTGATTTGGTGGTAGCCTGATCTGAGATCTATCTTCGAAAATACCATGGCTCCACTTAGTTGATCAAACAGGTCATCGATCCGGGGCATAGGGTACTTATTCTTGATGGTGATGTTGTTCAGCGCCCGGTAATCAATGTACATCCGTACGGTTCTATCCTTCTTGGGCACGAACAAAACTGGTGCTCCCCAGGGTGAAGTTCCGTCTTTCCCAGGATACCGATTCCTAAGCAACTAGTGACCTTCCTCTTCTTCATTCTCAACAGGAAACCATCAACAAAACCTTCCTTCCATATGGAAAAAGCAACTTGATTGAATGAGGATGAAGTTCAATCCCCTCAACCGCCCCTTTGCCCGGTGCTCATGACGCGCTACGGAACCCCCACCGTGCCGGGGGACCGAGCAGGAATCCTTGTGCCTTCAGTTCGTCAATCTGGTCCTTCATCTCCTTTGCCTCCTTAGGGTTGACTCTGTAGCATCCCTGAGAAATAGGAGAAGAGCCGGGTACTAGATCAATGGTGAATTCCACACCTCGATCTGGCGGCAATTCTGGAAGATTATCTGGAAAG
Source organism: Iris pallida (assembly GCA_029216955.1). NCBI lineage: Eukaryota > Viridiplantae > Streptophyta > Magnoliopsida > Asparagales > Iridaceae > Iris > Iris pallida. Next base: position 28,792,653 of record JANAVB010026999.1, on the reverse strand, counting down.
ACGTCCATAAATTCCACTATGATAGGGTGAGGAGGCCCAGTTTCTTCGGTGATAGAGGAGTAGGTAACACTCTTCATGTCTTCCGGAGCTCGAGAGATTTTAAACTCCGGTTCTCCTGGTGGGCTGAAGATTACACAACCTCTATGACAATCTATCAGCGCATGCTGCTCACTTAACCAGTCCATCCCTAGGACTACATCATAGTTGGGCAAGGGCATCACAAGTAAGGGTGTTAAGAATTGGTGGCCTGAGATAGTAATAGGACAGTTATAGTCTCAAAGATGGGTATGGGTCCAAGTATGACCGATGATGGACCTCTTCGCCAGCAGGGCCGGAACAAGTGGTCTTCCTTTGGCCGTACTCTGGAAAGTTTTGGTTGCAAACACAAGCAAGGTAACCTACCAGTCTATAGCAAACAAAAATATTTACTTATAATATATATTTCGGTCCTATGTCATGACAAATTGATGTTCTAGTGTTCTAATTGTTTCTAGGTATGTTTTCCTAAGTTGTTGTTTCGGACCTGCATGGGCCACCACTAAAAATATGTCACGACCCTATCCCAAATAATTGGGTCGACCCGGATCATGTCCAGCCTGCACCGTTGTTGAGACGGCGGCAGTAAGCTGTATCCACTATTGCAGGTAATCACAACAACATCTATATATTTGTCACAACTCAATATCCGAGAATTTAAAACTTTATTCAATATTTGAAAAGTACAACTGGAATTAGAAAGACTGAAATAAAATGTTGAATTCGAATTAACAAAATTCTAAAATTCAAAACAAAAAACTGGAAACAGAAAATCTAGCTAAGCGTCCGACTCGTCGGCCTCAGGTCCTGCGTCCTCCCTTGGGGACTCTGGCAATACCACAGGGTACAGAACTGGGTCATAATAGCTGTTGTATAATAGCTCAGCATCCTCAAAACCCCTAAAAATGTTATCTCCAGTCAGGAGGGAGCAAAGTACAATTCATGATAATCTAATAATTAAAATTATAACAGAATTATGCACTTTTAAACAATTTGAAATAAACAGTTCTCCAGCAGTTAAAACATTATGATGTGAATAGGCAATGAATATGACCAGATTGGGTTGTACAGTGAATGATATGGCTTATCCCCATGTGTATGAGGGGTAAGCGAATACAGTTCAAAATTATTACTTTGGATGTGGTATACTCATTACACTACTCCCCTAGTACCCAACAGTCAATTAGTCAGTGCTCTCAGAGAGAGTTCCGTGTTGTATCGTTGTTTAAACTTGCAATAAAATGATTATTAAATAATTGTAAACTAACACAAAATGTATTTGCCTTTTGTTTATGACTGGAAACGATGTTGGTTCCGGAAAGATGCTAGGTTCGTCTCCGAGATCCTACAGTTGGAGAACTTGACTTAGAACCAATACTGAGACCATTCTAGGTGTGCTAGTTACAATTTCTAGTAGCAAGTCCTAGTCAAGTTTTAAGTTGTTTATTTAATCTACTGCTAACGGTTTACGACGCGTACTACGTTGGTTCTCATTTAGTTGGATAGCCAGTTTCTGGTTTACTTGGAAAAATCGTCGTTACCAGTTAATTCGCAAAACTTTGTATTTTTAATATTATACGTATAAAACTACATTTTCTTTCAATGATAAAACGTGGGTTTAGTTAACTACCAATATTTTATTCAAGTTATTTTATCGTGAGAAATCCTTATCAATTTATACAAAATATTTATCAGTCATTTTGTTACGAAGCGCCTAATTATGAAAATGATAAAACCATCCAGAAAGATAAAGAAAAAAATCCTAATCTACACAATACAGGGGCACAGGTAACAAGAATGGAAATATGGGCTTATGCCCTTAAAACTTTACATAAATTAAATAAATTAGAGTTTGCTGGTGAGTTCTGAACGCCGGAAAGCGGTCCGTTCAGAAGGCCGAGGCCCTGCACTCAAAATACTATAAACCAGTAGCAAGTTCCAAATTATATTTTAATTGTAAAATATGAAAATAAAGTAAGTCTCAGACTTGGTCCAATATTCATATTTGAAAATAGCTAATGCCTCAACGTCCGGGTAAAACCGGTTTCGTTTGTATTTTGCTAGGGCCCACGGACCGGTATGGTCGTCGCCCAAAAATCCAATTAAATAAAAAAATTTCCGAAAACTGATTTGAAATTCATTTATAAAATTTTATAAAATTTTATAAAAATTTGGGCAGCATTTCCTCTATGTTCCGGACAACCCAAAACTGGAAAAATCTGCCGACACCCATAATAAAAGTCCCAAACCAGGGAACACCTAGAAATTAACTTCCAAACCATTTTACGAAAAATTTAAATTCACAGAATAATTTCCGAAGCTTAATCGGAAACCCGAAATTATAATCGAAAAATCCCAAAATGAGATCGGAAACCACAACACCCAAAATCCAGAAAACACCTTTCGGAAAAACCCGAAATAACCACAGAACATCACAAAACGTCTCCGAAAAAATCCAAAGTTACTATGTCGCTCTAAAAACGAATTTCCGGGAGGGAATCGGGGACCAATTCTCATCATCGACTACGTATTGGAAACGGGGCACAAAATTATACCTTGGGTTGTTCGGCTAGAGCTCGCAGATGTTAATAAAGAAGAAAAGATATCCGCGAACAGTGGACCGGCTCGGGGCAGCGCCTCGTCGGGGTACGGCTGCGGTGGACAGCAGGATCCGAGTACGAAAAAGCACGGACAGTAGGTTCGGAAGCCCCGGGACAGCGCTGTTCGAAAACAATGGAGCACGGGACAGCGCCGGAGGCGGGCGCCGGCGTGCGGAAATCGGCGGGTGCGGGCTGCTGGCCGAAAAGGGCCGGAAGGGGTTCGGGGCGCTGGAGTGTGGGACCGAGAGAGGGTGGCCGTGGGGGTGCGCCGATCGGGGAGAGGGGCGGCCGAGGAAACTAGGAAGCCCGGGTGGCGGAGGGTCGCCGGAGGTGGGCGACCCAGGGGCGCGCGGGCGCGGGTCCGGCAGGGGAGGCAGAGGGTCCTGGCCGGAGTCGGGCACGGCCAGAAGGTCAGGGCCGAGAGGGGGTCCGGCCGGACTGCGCCGGAAGGGCGGCCGTGCGGTGAGGGCCGTGGCCTGGGGGCGCGGGTCCTGCGTCGGGCGCGGATGCGGCTCAGGATCGGCGCTCGGGTGGCAAAGTTCGCCGGAGGCTAGGGCACGGGTTGGGGCTGCTGGAGTTCGGATGGAGTCTTTGGGAAGTGGGTTTTAGAGAAGTGAAATGAGAATGTGGGGGAAAGGAATGAGAGGGAGAGGAATTATATGGAAAGAGTGGGAGAAGTGGGTGGAAGAGAGGGAGTCGGGGAAGTTGCTGGTCCCAGCTCGTGGGGGGGAAGTATTTTTTTTAGTAAAAACAATGTATATATATTTATATATTAGAGAAATGAATTTAAGAATGGGTTCAGAAAATGGGATTGGGTTTCGGGAAAACGTACCGGGTTCGAACTCGGGTTCGGAGTCCGGACTCGGGATCGGGGCAGGGTCGCAATCAAAAACCAACGATAATTTTAAAATAATGTTTTTCCTAAATCCGACTAAATAATAATAATAAAATAATAATAATAATAGTAATAATATATAACATTAATAATAATAAATTACAAAACCAAAAACTGGGTTTCACATGGGCATACCGTTGGGTTCGTATCATCGAAACGAATCCGTAAATATGTAGTTTGACAACTTTAGTGACCATTGACTCTGGCACGCTTTTCGGTACGAAATGGGTCCAACGACGGACACTATTTTGACCCAAAATTACCGTTTTGCCCTTGTATCCAGAATTGGACTTATGGACAGGTGATCCTAGCTAATTTGACTATTATAAAAATATTGACAATATCTGTTTCAGCTTTCGGAGACAGTTGTGAGATTTGGACTTTATGGCTTACCAGTTGACGGTATATTGTTGGTTCTTCGTGCTATCACCAGGCAAGTATACCTTGCCTCCCTCTACAGTTTATTTACATGCTTATAGTCTTTTGTTTTTGTCACGACCCGTACCCGCTATAAGGGCACGTGTACGTGACAACGCCCAGCCCTCACCGAAAAATCGGCGTGGAACGCTGTAGATTTTCTAGTCTGACAACAGTTATATATATAACAAAACCTATCGAGAATATGGTCAACTCCGAACGGAGGACAAGCAGTGAATATATATAAGTGCTCAATCACAACTCTAAGATGATAAGTAAAGACTGAAAGATAAAGACAACACAACGATAAAATATAACCTGTCAAGTCCATCACAAATAATATACAAGTCTAAGTCCCAGTCTCTAATACAATCCCAGAATATAATAAAATAACAAGTAGCAAGCTGGAGACAAGGTCCAGTCCAAAATGTCTAACCTAACTAAACTAAGATAAAGGCTCGTCGGGCGGAGCTAAGCCCTGCTGAACCAAGGTCTCCAAGTCTACGCCCACTACGTCAACCGGACCGTAGTAGGTAGGACAATCCTCCTCACCACTATCTGTAAAATTTTGTCAACATATCCAGTCAGGATGGAACGAGCACAAATCTCCATAACAGTTTTAGTTAGACGATATTGAAAATGTAGCAGTAAATAGAGAGAATCTACGAGATAAATAATGTGTACATGAATCATGGTAAGGCATATCAAGACTGTAATCTGAATGTAAGAACAGGGAAAAACAGTATAAAATCATGTACCAGAAGCTGGAACTATATCTATGTGAGTTTAGTATTAGTTTCAACATGTGATCGGCTTAGAACTTGATACAATGTTTGGCCTGGCTAATCATACGTGAGTGTATGATTAACACTATACAATGATGATACAATAATATCTGTGGGGTATTGATCACATCTCTACTCTAACACCCCCATCCCTGACTAATATAGTGGATCCAGTCATGACACATCATGATACATATTCTCTGAGAGGGTAGCTAGCCTTCGCAGGAATCGTATCTATACAATGAACAATAAACAATATAGACTTGCCCAGTGTATACCATATATAGGAGGAATAACATCTTATGACGGGATCCAGACAAATATCAATCCGTGTGAACAATGTGTCAAGAGAACAAGGATAATCTGTACTAAATACTAGAAACAAAGACAATATCATAAAACAGAAATATTATCAGAGAATGTACTTACCTGTACTATGATGGATAAGTCGACTGAGTCCAAGATCAGTGCCTCGAGGACCTATAGATGGAATACTGTATCAATATAATGGTTTGGAAGTGAAATTAAGTTATACTGAGTCAAAATAGGTCAAGACACGTCAACCTAAGTCAATCTAGGTCAAACAAGGTCAAACTAGATTGTACGGGGTAAATCTAAGTCATATTAGACCTAACAAGGTCATACGAGGTCAAGACAACTCTAGTTGGGTCACACTTGGTCATGGAAGGACATTGGAAATCCATCCGAATCAAACTAGGTCGAAAATTGGCTTACCGTTGACTTTTGGTCAACGGATCAACTCTGGTCAATTCTAGGTCAACTCTAGGTCACTGGTGACTAATAGTTGACTTTTGGTCAACTGCACAAGTCTAATAGAATTTGGGACTAAATTGGGTAAAGTGTTGACCCATAGTTGACTTTTAGTCCAAAAAGTCAACCGTGGTCAACCGGGTCCAAGACTAGGTTTAGACATCTAGTCCTACTCATTACCAACCTATACAATCCATATCCAAGTCCATCTTGGACTTGGAAACTCAAATCTTGGCCGTAGGCCAAATTCCTATTTTACCCTTTTTAGGGGTAAAATTCTACCCTCGGCGATTATCTAGATAGCCTACCTACGCTAGTTATTTTGACCCGTGCTCCCTAGGGTAGTAGGGTACTATCCTATAGGTTCGTTATCTACCAAAATACCTAGATAAAGTGGACGTTTGGTCCACTTTACGGCCTATTGCAGATATCTTGAATATTTCAAGATACGCGCTGATACGGCACGATACCGGCGCCCTACGACCCCGACTTCCACCCGGAAGCTTACCCGCAAAATCTAAATCACGTATTCTAGGCCTATGTCAAGTTTCATCGCGATCCGATGCTCCGGGCTCAAATTCGCCCTCTAACTCGATTCTCCAAAAAAACCCTTTCTATTCTTTTCTACTTTCCTTCCTTCTTCCTATTCCCTTCTACTCCTAACTTCTTCTAAATTTCCTTACCCTCTAATTCTTCTTATCCTTTCCCTTCTTCTTCAAATCCTACTCCTATCTAACTTCTTCTTCTAATTTTCCTATTCTCTCATTCTCTACTCTACTCTTCATTCTCCTTATTCTTCTTAAATTTCTTCTCCTACTTCTTCTAAACTTCTCCTTCTACTTCTTATCATTTCAACTCTACTCTTCATTCTAACTATCAAATTTCTATCTATATATATATACATATACTTATCTATATATATTCATATATATATATATATACATATATAGGGGGGTTTATAGGCCAAATATGAGGGGAAATTGGGGGGGGGGAACTGGCAGCCATGTACTGCCAGTTGCTGCTGCTGCTGCTGCAGCAGCAAGGTGCTGCTGTTGCAGCCCTATGGCTGCTGCTCCTGCTGCCCTTTATCTTCTTCTCATCTTCCTACTCCTCTATATATATATCCATCTATATATATACCTATATATATATATATATATATATATATCTATATATATATATATCTAATTATCTATCTATATATCTATCTATCTATCTATCTATCTATCTATCAATCTATAATTATATATATAGATGCACTACCACACTCACATATATACATATAAATTTATACACACACATATGTAAATACATATATATACACACAACCATATATTTATATATACATATACACATATCTATACATATATAAATACACACACATACACATACTCTCTCACAACCACACTCACACAAACACACACACACTCTCACACACTACCACCACCATTCTCCCACACACAAATACATATAACTAAATATATACACATATATATACATATACATACATACCACTCTAATTAATAAAACCCCAAATAATCTCTAACCTAGATTTCTAGGGAACCCTACACAATTTGTGGGCAAGATGTAGAGAATCTTCCCCTCTATAATTATTGTGAAGACAATAAATAGAGAAGAGTGATAAATAGGGAATAAATTACATACCTAAGGTAGGTTTTCTTTAAGGAAGACTTTGGGAAGAAGAAGGAATTTAGAGAGAGAGAGAGAAAGAGTGACTTAATGAAGAAGAAAGAAGGGGGGGCTCTTTTCTTGGCCGGCCATGTGGGTAGGGACGGTTTGTGGGTTTGGGTAGTGATCCAATAACACTCCAAACCCATAGACTTAGGTTTAATTGGTTCGGGTTTGGTTCGGTCTAATTTAATCAACTAATTAAGCTCTAAAATGACTAATTAAGCCATGAAAAATTGGGTTTAAGATTTCTAACCTAATTAGGATGGTATGTGGGCCAAGTCCAGCTAGAATGTGGGTTCCACTAGGGTCCAGGCTACCCGGGTCTCCAAATTGGGTCCGAATTGGATAAAATTCAAACCGACTCAAATAAATTCCTAAAAATCATATAAAATCAAATAAAATTCCTAAAATATTTTAAAACTTGAAAATGATGAAAATACCCCTAATTTGAAAAACTGGGGGTGATAAATCTACCCTCCTTAAAAAATTTCGTCCTCGAAATTCAAACGGTCGTACTCTTCTCTAGGTCAAGCACCCAACAATCAAGGTCTACTAAATTTTATCCTAAGTTATATAACATGTAATCTAGAAAATCAGGACACATGCATGGTTTTAAATCTCTACAGTATCATGTTATTGCAGTCTTCATTGGGGTTTTCTATTTAATCTAGCATGATCATCACATATGCAAACTAAAGGTACTAAGAAAGTAATCATCAATCAATGGGCGGAAAGAACAGGTAAAAGAAAGAGCAAGACCCTACCTCCTAGTCCAATGCGTGCAGGATCCTCACATGTCATCGCAAAAGCCCTGTCCTGGCGGGGTATATCCTGCTGCTGGTGGAGGGCGTGATGCAGTGCCATAGGTGGCCTACCCTGTGCTCCCTGAGCTGCACGGCGATGGTTCGAAGGACAATCCCTCGCCTGATGCCCCTCGGTGCCACAGTATAGGCACAATCCCAAACGTCTCCTGCAAACCTCCCAGAGATGTCCGGACCTCTTGCAGTAGTGGCAAGTAGGTGCCTGCTGCGTCGGTCCCTGCTGCTGCTGCCGGGGCACCTGCTGAACTGGTGCCCTGATCGGAGCAGGAATCTGCTGCGAGCGTTGCGGAATAGAATGATGCTGGAGTTGAGGACGCTTAGCAGCCCCCGTGCTGCTAGTAGTCCCCAAAAACTGATCACGGTCCCTCTTGGGCTTCAAGCCCAACTCCCTCTCCACCTTCCGAGCCTCTGCGTAAACCTCCGCATATGTCGCGTAGAAGGAAGGGATCAGGATCTTGATATCCCATGCCAATCCCTCCCGGAAGCGCTCCGCTCGGATCACCGGGTCACTCACCATGTACTCGGCGTATCGGCTCAGCCGGCCGAACTCCGTCGCATACTCCTCTACGGTTATACTGTCCTGCTGCAGGTTCTGGAACTGCCGCACCAGGCCAATCTTGTCCGTGGGGGAAAAGAACTTCTCTCTGAACAGGGCCCTAAACTCGGCCCAAGTATGGCCCTCTCCTGCAAGAGCCGGCTCATTTCGGAACCATGTCCGGGCAATATCTAACAACTGTAACCCAACCGCCTCGACCCTCAGGTCGGCTGCCAGGCGGCAGGCCCCCATCTGGCGCTCGGTATCCTTGAGCCAGTCATCAGCATAGATAATGCCCTCAGTCCCCTTGAAATCCCTCGGACCAAGCTTCTTGAAAGCCTGGATATCCCCGATCTTCGGCTGCTGCTGCTGAACCTCCCTCTGTGGAGCCTGACGCTCCACTGCCGCCATAGCCAATCTGTGCGCATCCTCCATGCCCTGGCGTATGACCTCTGTCTGCCTCAACTGAGCCTCGTGCTGAGCCCGCTGGGACTCAAGCACCTGGTGGAAGAACGCTAGCATCTGCCCCATGTCTGTGGGCAGAGGAGGCAATGGAGGAATAGCTCCCATCATCACCGGAGGAGTCCCCTGCTGAGGAGGAAGAATACCCTCGGCAACTCCCACTGTAGCCCCTGGCACTACGGGAAGAGCACCCGCAATGGCCCCAGGGACGGTCATAGAGGTAGCTGGAGGAGTACCTCCAAGAGCCCCAACAGAAGTCCCATCAGCCGGGGAAGTAACCGGAGCCTGTCCGCCAGAAGTGGCAGACCTCTCCGTCTCCCCGAGCCCCTCGCCAGGAGAATGAGTCATTAATATCCTGGAGACAAATTAAGAAGAAGATATCAATATGGCACATGAAGGCAATATCAAAGGAGGACAGCTAGAAAGCAGTAAATCGATATCAAAGACGGTAAGCAAGATAAGTAAGGAAAGATCCTACTGTGATTGAGTACTCTTAGCCTATAGCCTATCCTAGATACGTACCGCAGGCTCGTAATAGCACTCTAAGTCGAGCGCCACTACGACATCGCACTAATTGCGACTTCAGGACCTACGTGGGCCACCACTAAAACGTGTCACGACCCACACCCGCTATAAGGGCACGTGTACGTGACAACGCCCAGCCCTCACCGAAAAATCGACGTAGAACGCTGTAGATTTTCTAGTCTGACAACAGTTATATATATAACAAAACCTGTCGAGAATATGGTCAACTCCGAACGGAGGACAAGCAGTGAATATATATAAGTGCTCAATCACAACTCTAAGATGATAAGTAAAGACTGAAAGATAAAGATAACACGACGATAAAATATAACCTGTCAAGTCCATCACAAATAATATACAAGTCTAAGTCCCAGTCTCTAATACAATCCCAGAATATAATAAAATAACAAGTAGCAAGCTGGAGACAAGGTCCAGTCCAAAATGTCTAACCTAACTAAACTAAGATAAAGGCTCGTCGGGCGGAGCTAAGCCCTGCTGAACCAAGGTCTCCAAGTCTACGCCCACTACGTCAACCGGACCGTAGTAGGTAGGACAATCCTCATCGCCACTATCTGTAAAATTTTGTCAACATATCCAGTCAGGATGGAACGAGCACAAATCTCCATAACAGTTCTAGTTAGACGATATTGAAAATGTAGCAGTAAATAGAGAGAATCTACGAGATAAATAATGTGTACATGAATCATGGTAAGGCATATCAAGACTGTAATCTGAATGTAAGAACAGGGAAAAATAGTATAAAATCATGTACCAGAAGCTGGAACTATATCTATGTGAGTTTAGTATTAGTTTCAACATGTGATCGGCTTAGAACTTGATACAATGTTTGGCCTGGCTAATCATATGTGAGTGTATGATTAACACTATACAATGATGATACAATAATATCTGTGGGGTATTGATCACATCTCTACGCTAACACCCCTATCCCTGACTAATATAGTGGATCCAGTCATGACACGTCATGATACATATTCTCTGAGAGGGTAGCTAGCCTTCGCAGGAATCGTATTATACAATGAACAATAAACAATATAGACTTGCCCAGTATATACCATATATAGGAGGAATAACATCTTATGACGGGATCCAGACAAATATCAATCCGTGTGAACAATGTGTCAAGAGAACAAGGATAATCTGCACTAAATACTAGAAACAAAGACGATATCATAAAACAGAAATATTATCAGAGAATGTACTCGCCTGTACTGTGATGGATAAGTCGACTGAGTCCAAGATCAGTGCCTCGAGGACCTATAGATGGAATACTGTATCAATATAATGGTTTGGAAGTGAAATTAAGTCATACTGAGTCAAAATAGGTCAAGACACGTCAACCTAAGTCAATCTAGGTCAAACAAGGTCAAACTAGATTGTACGAGGTAAATCTAAGTCATATTAGACCTAACAAAGTCATACGAGGTCAAGACAACTCTAGTTGGGTCACACTTGGTCATGGAAGGACATTGGAAATCCATCCGAATCAAACTAGGTCGAAAATTGGCTTACCGTTGACTTTTGGTCAACGGGTCAACTCTGGTCAATTCTAGGTCAACTCTAGGTCACTGGTGACTAATAGTTGACTTTTGGTCAACTGCACAAGTCTAATGGAATTTGGGACTAAATTGGGTAAAGTGTGGACCCATAGTTGACTTTTAGTCCAAAAAGTCAACCGTGGTCAACCGGGTCCAAGACTAGGTTTAGACATCTAGTCCTACTCATTACCAACCTATACAACCCATATCCAAGTCCATCTTGGACTTGGAAACTCAAATCTTGGCCGTAGGCCAAATTCCTATTTTACCCTTTTTAGGGGTAAAATTCTACCCTCGGCGATTATCTAGATAGCCTACCTACGCTAGTTATTTTGACCCGTGCTCCCTAGGGTAGTAGGGTACTATCCTATAGGTTCGTTATCTACCAAAATACCTAGATAAAGTGGACGTTTGGTCTACTTTACGGCCTATTGCAGATATCTTGAATATTTCAAGATACGCGCTGATACGGCGCGATACCGGTGCCCTACGACCCCGACTTCCACCCGGAAGCTTACCTGCAAAATCTAAATCACGTATTCTAGGCCTATGTCAAGTTTCATCGCGATCCGATGCTCCGGGCTCAAATTCGCCCTCTAACTCGATTCTCCAAAAAACCCTTTCTATTCTTTTCTACTTTCCTTCCTTCTTCCTATTCCCTTCTACTCCTAACTTCTTCTAAATTTCCTTACCCTCTAATTCTTCTTATCCTTTCCCTTCTTCTTCAAATCCTACTCCTATCTAACTTCTTCTTCTAATTTTCCTATTCTCTCATTCTCTACTCTACTCTTCATTCTCCTTATTCTTCTTAAATTTTTTCTCCTACTTCTTCTAAACTTCTCCTTCTACTTCTTATCATTTCAACTCTACTCTTCATTCTAACTATCAAATTTCTATCTATATATATACATATACTTATCTATATATATTCATATATATATACATATATAGGGGGGTTTATAGGCCAAATAGGAGGGGAAATGGGGGGGGGGGGAAACTGGCAGCCATGTGCTGCCAGTTGCTGCTGCTGCTGCTGCTGCAGCAGCAAGGTGCTGCTGTTGCAGCCCTATGGCTGCTGCTCCTGCTGCCCTTTATCTTCTTCTCATCTTCCTGATGGATATATATACCTATCTATATATATATATATATATATATATATATATATATATATATATATATATATATCTAATTATCTATCTATATATCTATCTATCTATCTATCTATCTATCTATCTATCTATCAATCTATAATTATATATATAGATACACTACCACACTCACATATATACATATAAATTTATACACACACATATGTAAATACATATATATACACACAACCATATATTTATATATCCATATACACATATCTATACACATATAAATACACACACATACACATACTCTCTCACAACCACACTCACACAAACACACACACACTCTCACACACTACCACCACCATTCTCCCACACACAAATACATATAACTAAATACATACACATATATATACATATACATACATACCACTCTAATTAATAAAACCCCAAATAATCCCTAACCTAGATTTCTAGGGAACCCTACACAATTTGTGGGCAAGATGTAGAGAATCTTCCCCTCTATAATTATTGTGAAGACAATAAATAGAGAAGAGTGATAAATAGGGAATAAATTACATACCTAAGGTAGGTTTTCTTTAAGGAAGACTTTGGGAAGAAGAAGGAATTTAGAGAGAGAGAGAGAAAGAGTGACTTAATGAAGAAGAAAGAAGGGGGGGCTCTTTTCTTGGCCGGCCATGTGGATAGGGAGGGTTTGTGGGTTTGGGTAGTGATCCAATAACACTCCAAACCCATAGACTTAGGTTTAATTGGTTCGGGTTTGGTTCGGTCTAATTTAATCAACTAATTAAGCTCTAAAATAACTAATTAAGCCATGAAAAATTGGGTTTAAGATTTCTAACCTAATTAGGATGTTATGTGGGCCAAGTCCAGCTAGAATGTGAGTTCCACTAGGGTCCAGGCTACCCGGGTCTCCAAATTGGGTCCGAATTGGATAAAATTCAAACCGACTCAAATAAATTCCTAAAAATCATATAAAATCAAATAAAATTCCTAAAATATTTTAAAACTTGAAAATGACGAAAATACCCCTAATTTGAAAAACTGGGGGTGACAGTTTTATATGTCATGATTTAGTTCTCTAGTTGATTGCTTTCTATATGTTTTCTCCATAACATGTTTATCAGCTTATTAGTCTTGCTTATATAGCACCATCTTTTCATGACTTGATAGTGTAGTTATACCGGACTTAATCTCATTATAGTTTATACTAGGGTTGTCCTTACCTATGTCATGACTGAGTTGTACTGTGTCGTCACCTGTATCTTGACTGAGTCGTGTCTACAAGTATGTGTAATTGAACTGCTATTCCTGTATCGTTTCCTCAACCTACGAGTCTACAATCGTGGCGAGGGTTGAACGTTTACACCTGCGAGTCCACACTCGGGGCGAGGGTGTTTGTCGTGAACTAACCTGCGAGTCCACGCTCGGGGCGAGGGTTAGTGATTAGTTCAACCCTTCGAGTCCACAATCGGGGCGAGGGTTTGGTATTCCATTGATCTCTTGTTTACTTGTTCTTCCTACTGTTCATTTATGCGTAGTTGTTCCCGTATCCATGTTCCTAGTCACCTGTCAGTAGCTACCTGTCAGTTTTTGTCTCTTTTCCTATTTATATTCTCATGCATGATAGAACTGTTAGATAAGCATATTTTTATGTATCTTGCTATGTCCCCTGAGGACTTGATGATCTCTTCAGGTTTTAGCGTTCGTATGGAGTAGTTAACAGAACAGGATGGTAGATGTTTATGATACACTTGCAGGATCCAGGTATTGATATTATGTTTATTATTCATTCGTGTTTCATTCCTTATCATGGTATACTCTGCTTGTTAGTTTACTTTATAGAATCATGTTATTTCTTGGAGTCTAATGGGACATGTATGCGAGTGGGCTACAGACCACGACCCATAGTGTTATTCATGTTTTATATTCATATTGTGGATTGAGATATAGTTTTGCCTTGCCTTGATTAGGCATATTACCCTAGTCCAGATAGCATTTACGTATTCGAGTTGGGCTGGAGTCTGCTTGATACGTAGCTGGCTTGCTCATGCTCTCGCATATGAAAAGCAGGTGCGGGTCGTGACAGAATCAAATTTATATGTTATGTGCATTTGTATGTTTTTATAATTTTAAGTTATTTCAAATGGATGTTAAAAGTGTATTTTTGAATGGTTTTATAAAAGATAACGTTTATGTAGCTCAACCTCCAGATTTTACTGATTTTAAAAATCTTGATTATGTTTTCAAGTTGAAGAAGGTACTATACGGTTTGAAACAAGCCCCGCGTGCTTGGTACGATCGTCTAAGCTCTTTTCTACTTGACAACAGCTTTTCAAAATGGAAGGTTGATACTACACTGTTTATAAAGTCTTTTAAAGACAATCTTCTTTTGATTCAAATTAATGTAGATGATATCATTTTTGGATCTATTGATGAATCTCTTTGTCAAGAATTTTCAAAGCGTATGCAGAATGAGTTTGAGATGAGCATGATGTGAGAGCTGAAATTCTTTTTTGGACTGCAAATCAAACAAACCAAAAATAGGACGTTCATAAATTAAGCCAAGTACACAAAAGATTTATTAAGAAGTTCGATATGGAAGCAGTCAAACCACTTGGCACTCCGATGGCAACTTCAACCAAGCTTGATATTGATGAACAAGGCAAACATGTTGACATACGTAAGTATCGAGGTATGATTGGTAGTTTACTTTACTTAACTGCTAGTCAACTTGATATAATGTTTAGTATTTGCTTATGTGCACGTTTTCAAGCCAATCCTAAGGAATCACATCTGTGCGCAGTTAAGCATATCTTTAGATACCTTAAAAGCACTTCTTCTGTCGGCTTATGGTATCCCAAAACCACGTCGTTTGATCTAACTGGTTATTCGGATGCTGATTTTGCTGGACGCAAAGTAGATAGAAAAAGAACCAGCGACACATGTCATTTCCTAGGCAAAGCTTTCGTCTCTTGGTTTAGCAAGAAATAAAATTCTGTCGCATTATCAACAACCGAGGCTGCGTATATCGTCGCAGGACGTTGTTTTGCACAAATTTTGTGGATGAAGCAAACCTTAGAAGACTTTGGCTTACTATACACATACATACCCATTTTTTGTGACAACACTAGTACTATCAATTTGACTAAGAATCCAGTATGTCACTCTCACACTAAACATATCGAGATTCGACATCATTTTCGCAGACACAGAGAATCAATTAGCTGACATCTTCAAAAAACTCTAGCAAAAGATCGTTTCAATTATTTACGTCAGGAATTAGGAATTTTAGATGTCAATAATATTAATTAATTTTGTTTTATATAATTATTTTTTAATACTCAAAAACTATTTTTGAGGCAAGCCTACAAAGGGTCTGTCTGTCACCATGACTACGGTCGAAGCAAAGCGGTATTTAATTATTTTTTGGTGAACTTCCATTAGCTGGGACAGTACCCCTACAGCTAGTCTAAAACATTCGTTGTGTAATAAAATTTAATTTGTTAAATAATATTAATTATATTAATTAAAATTTTAAAATTACTAAACTTAGAATTAAATAAATGAAAGGGGATGATGAAAAGGATGTGGCCTACAAATTTTTTTTCTAAAAAAAATTCATCAAAAGAACCCTAGGCGAACTCGGCCCGAGTTCGGCCAGAGTTCTGTTGGTGGTATATGTTTTTAAGTCAGAACCCGAGGCTCCCCTCCTCTTCATCTCTTCCAAACTCCTCCCAACAACAACAGCAGCCGCCCGAACCTCTCCAAAACCCTAGCTTTTTTCCATCTCCTTGTTCCTAATCCGGTTGGAGATTTCTATCCAAATTTTGGATTCGTATGGAGAATTCCTGTCTCTACAACATACTCAATTTCTGGAAGGTATAACTCTCTCCTTCCATCTCCTTCAATTTCATTAATTTCTATTCAAATTTGGGAGACATGCCTAAGGGATTCACTCCTTCCAAGAGGAAGAAGATCAATGCCAGTGAAGAGGCATCGTCTTCGAATCCACCAGAGGATTCCCACTTTTCCCCGGTCTAATCGACCGATGGTGCATACAATGAGTTCTATTTTGAAACTTATGACCAATCATTACTATGGTATGGTGATTTTATCATGCACAATATATGCACTGTCGCCCCGATTAAGTGGACTGTATTTTCTGACCACCGTCCTTACTTTGAGGCATTAGGGTTACATCGACTTGTCATCGAAAAATTTCCTGTAGCTACTAATGCCATTAGATTGTTTTACTGCAACTTTGTGTTAGACACGTTTAATGTTAAGACTCATGTCGGAGGTATTAACATCGAGTTCAATGATGTCTTGTTAGCAAAAATCCTTGGTGTTTCTAACGAAGGTGCCCCGTTCGATGATATCACTGATTTCGATTTTCCCGATGGTATTACTCTTCTCAGCTTCAAGAATGATCTTTGTGCACCTGCGCATGTTCGTTCTGGAAAGTTCTAGGCTGCAAACTTGAACTTGTTTAACTATGAGTTACATCGCGTCATCTATTCCACTATTCTTTCAAAATCCACTTCAAAAGATGATGTTACCAATCTTAAACTATCTGTCCTCTACCACATCATCAAGGTAATTCAATTTTCGGTTCCCAAGACTTATCCTGATGATGGGACGATGTCACGTATTTGTTGTGACGTAGGCATCCAGGGCTCCCTCTGCCAGTACGTATTCATAGCCCTCACAGGCTAAGTCGTCCCGAGTCGAGGATACCATTGCCCGCCAGATTGCTGAGCTGTGCGACGATATGCTGAGGAGGATTTCTTAGCAGCCAGGGTCTCAGGCGCAAAGGGATGCTGTGTTGGTCACCGCACGCTTTGACGAGCTCGAGCGCACCGTGAGGGACGTTCATGGGATGCGGGAGTCCATTCACGGCACCGTTACTTGGATAGCGGCTTGTATGGAGCAATGCAGCACCAGACTGCTAGCCCTAGAGGAGACGCGGACGCACCCATCTCCAGCGGTTACATTGCCTCCTTCTCCAATGATTGTACTGCCTCCTTCTACAGTGGTAACATTGCCTCCTCCTTCATCGTCGTCGGTGGTTCTTATACCAGAGCAATATGCTCACCTTCTTTCCAGGAGCGGTGATGCTCCTCCTGATCAGCCATAGTCGACATATATATTGTTGTGTGATGGCCCATTGTTGGGTATTTTATGTGTTTCTACATACATTGTTATTGTGTTTCATATTGTTTGATACTGTTGTTGAAATTTTTTATATATATGTGTTGAGTGATGTGATTGTGTTTTATATGTGTTCGTAATTGTGTTCGTGATTGTGTTTCATATGTGTTCGTGATTGTGTTTCATATGTGTTTCATATTGTTTGATACTTTCTGTTCGTGATGCTCCTCCTGATCAGCCAGTTTTGAGTGTTCCACCGAAGGGGTCGGCAAACCTAGGGAAATGCTGCTATAGGTGCTGCTGTAGATGCTACTGCAAAAGCTGCTGTAGGTGCTGCTGCAAATGCTGTATTTTTTTAATTTTTTACAAAATTTAGCGACTTTCAACGACGTTTAGCGACTTTCAGCGACGAATATACACGTCGCTAATTAAGTATCGGAACATCGCTAAATATGTGTCACCACGTCGCTGATCGTCACTAAACGTCGCTAACTAAGACGTCGCTAAAACATCGCTATGTGTCGGTAATATAGCGACATAGCAACGTCGCAGAACGTCGCTAATTTCCTGACATGCCAGGTCAGCATGGATGTATAGAACGTCGCTAAAACGTCGCTAGGCGACGTCGGTAAATGTAGTCACTGTACGTCGCTTGTAGTCGCTGAATTAGCGACGCGTCTGCATCGCTAATTGTCGTCGCAATAGCGATGTATTGCGACGTCCTGGTGTTTAGCGACTAGGTAAATTGTGACTACGTTGAAACATTGCTAAATACGTCGCCAATTGGATTTAGCGACATATTTGCCCGATTTAGCGACGTCCTCTAGCGTCGCTGATTGGACAGATTTTAGTAGTACGGGAGCTGCCTTGGAGGGTATGGCCCAAATTTGTGTACATAATTTTTATTCTTCCTTGGGTAATAGGATCCAAGGAATTGTATAGTTGAACATTCCTTCACCCGAGTTAAGACACCGGCTACCTGTACGATCTAAGCTCTTGAAGCCTTCCCTGGACATGAAGTCATAGTCGGGGATTTGAAGATACTGCTTGAAACACTTGAGAACTGTGTGGTTAATCTTGGTTTAGCCCACAGTCGTGACTTTAACGTGATTGCGTCTGATGAACTCAACAAACTGAACGACGTCATTCACAAAAAAAGAGGTTGTCTTGGTGAACCAAGAAAGGGCCCTTAAGGGATAGATTACTAAGGCACATCGAATAACCTCTTGAGTATCAATTGGCTGATATAAAGAAGTTGACTATGTGGCAGCTTATTGTACTTGTTGCGTCACCGGCATAGGAGCACTTGCAACTATTGGCGATTAACCAGGGTTTAAAGTTATGCCAATTGCATCTTGGTCAATAGAAGCTAGGGTAAGAGGATAAGATTGGTGTAAGCGTGCTTCATGTTTATTATTGCTTGCATCTACTGTACCATCGCAGAACACTCTTGACATATTCTCGAGATTATCGATTCTCTGTCGGTCATTACTACCCCCTACTTTATTACCAGTCACATACACCAATGTTGTATGTGGACTGCCAGATGGAGAAGTAAGTAACAAAGCATTACTAGAGTTAGTGCTGCTAGAAGCTGACTGTGAGACCATATTGTCTCTAGGCACTATTCCCTAAAGTCTAAGGTTCCCTGTCATCGGAGTGGGATGTAGAATGATCAAAAACTGTAATATTTCTATCCTAATCATGAGAACAATACTATCCTTTCTTGGAGCATAAAGAATATCAAAAGAATGTCTAGACCGGGAACGAGTTCCTTGATAAACATCCTCTGGTGAAGAGGCTCTCTGACCTCTTCTGGATGAAGAGGGTGAAGGGACTTGATCATCCCCTCGGCTTGGTGTTGTGTAAACCGAGGCTATCAGTAAGTCAACTTCGTCATCAAAAATTTGTCGCCTAAGACACTATAGATCCAAAAAATTTGGTTGCAGCCTTTGGAAGATAGACTGTCCAGCTGGTTGATCAACTACCTTTGAGTAGTAGCAGTTGATAACAATCTTCGCATATAAGTACTTTTGAGGAGACACGACTGTGTTTGATAATATCTTCGTTGACTTACGTTTGTGCTGAAGCACATTACGTAAATCAATAGGAGGATGTGACCTCCTTTTCCTTCTTATGCGCCTGGACAGTATCCGTGCATGGGAAAGTTGGTGTGTGAACTATTCAATTTTTTTATACATGGGAGAACCAAGTACTTGTCGCTTGAGTGGTTTTGCCATGTAGACTCAGTTTGTGTACATTGGGAAGCAATGTACATGAATCCACATCATGAGAAAGAGAAGCATATAGGTGACTGGGGTGCATGGACTCCACCATGTACAGCTTGCCATCATCTGCACGCATGATACGAAGAGCACATGACTTTGGATTTCTTGTTGACGTGCAGTAGTATTTATAAAAGAATATTTATGGAAGACATATTTCTTCTCTTTAGTTACGCGTCTAGAGTCTTGTTTGTGAGGAGAACTCTTCTTCTAGCTGGCCAAGAATGGGAAAGAGTTTCCAACACTCAAGTCCTTGGCATCGTGGTATTCTTCTTTGCGAAGACTTGAATGTTGTGCATTCTTTTTACCAAATTTAGGCAGAAGCTTCTATGTTGAATGACAATATTGTTCTCAGGCACATGGTGCTTATGCGCCTTTTTATTTGACTTTTTCATGTGGGAAGCACAGGATTTTGTAGATGGATTACTGGTAAAACCGTTCTTAGATGTATAGTAGGAATTATGCGCCTCAGCAATAGAAACCTCCTTGGAAGCAGCAGTGGCTAACACAGAGCCATGCGCATCCGAGTTGTTGTTTTGGCCCGAATTGGCCAAGGTCTTTCTCTTGCCATCGGCGATGTTGGGGAGAGAAGAAGGAGACATCGGGAACCCAAGCTTTATGAGCACGCTTGGCCTTCTGTCCCTTGGCGGTCGGAGACTTTGTCCGACAGCATTGCTTCATATGCTTGTTGGTCAAATTGTACGACCAATATCTTTTCAATTTAACCAAGCTTTGCGACATCGGATTGCTCCACCACTTTCTTGTTGATGAAGGAAGTTGTCCCTAGTAGAGTCAACATTTTTGTTCCGTTACAAAAAGTCCAAAAGACTGAAACTTGTTGTATTAAGATAAAAAAAGAGTACAATATAAATCTTTAACAGGAATTCTGAGTATAATAGATCTGTGTATTAGGGCGATAGAAGTTAAGTCTACTTCGACTTCTTTACTCTATTGACGACCCAATGTTAAGGTTGATGAAGCTTGTTCACGGGTAAATTCTTGGTAGCAACACTGAAAGCTCTTTCTGGGAAGTCACAGATTATGTAGCATTAATCACATCTGTAGTCTGCTTTAGGACAAGTAAGACATTGTCCTCTATTTGTAGCTTTTCTTCACTAGAGAAGCTATGCGCGTACGGGCAGAAAATACACTGTCTTATGCCTCAGAGGCGCATAAAGTAGGCGCATATGCACCTGAAGTTAGTGGAGTGTGAACGTGCACGAGAATCATGTATAACTTACCACGTGGCCCGAGACGTGTTGCACGAAACACTGCCATGTCAGCACACGATCTCTTCATGGGATGTATCTATGTGCCTAACTGCATTTCACGCATAGCATCTCATGTTGCATACTGCAAAGTAGCTGCATAGGATTGCTCCTATATAGCTATAAAAGTGTAATAATGATGGTGACAAAATTACTAACATCTTCCTCGGAGACTGAACACTGCACACTGCCAGAAGTTCATCACTTTATCCAAAAAGAAGACAAAAATCACCCGGCTCTTGATAAAGCATCAATTGAACCATGCATCTTTCTGTCTTAGCTATAAAAGTGTAATAATGATGGTAACAAAATTACTAACATCTTTCTCGGAGACTGAATACTGCACACTGCCAGAAGTTCATCACTTTATCCAAAAAGAAGACAAAATTCACCCGGCTCTTGATAAAGCGTCAATTGAACCATGCAACTTTCTGTCTTTTACTTTAACAATTCGTGTTCAGATCTTTCTTTGGCTATGCATTTTTTATTAGTATTTTCAATCTCCAAGACTCATAAACTCCAAAGACTAAATACTTCAGACTTGAGATCTCACACATGGGCGCATGAAGGTTATGCGCCATTTTGTATTTTTTGTGCTTTTACAGATACATGATTCTAACTGAAACATAGTAAAAATATAGTATCATAGATTTGTAGAAATGAGTATAAAAATATGACTTCTAACCGAAATAAGCTATCAAATGCTCATTGAAATGGTGACAACGAATATAAATTAGTGATTCTAATTGGAATATAATATAGAATTAGCGTACAATGACGAAAACGAGTATTAGATAAGTAATTATGACAAAAATATGGTGTAAACTAGGTGTGCAATTGTAAAATACAGGTATAAGTAGGTGATTCCAACTAAAATATAGTGTAAATGGGCATATAATGGTTAAACAAGTATAAACGAGTGATTCTAATCAAAATATAGTATATAATGTGTGTAGATTGGTAAAACCGAGTATAGAAATGTGAATTATAACCGAAACAAGGTACAAATCTCATTTAATGGTGAAAATGTGTATAAATGAATCTAACTGAAATATGGTATACAATGGGTGCATAATGATGAAAACGAGTATTTGATGGGTAATTATAACTAAAATAGGATATAATTGGTGAAAACGAGTATAGATGATTCTAACTAAAATATGGATGCGAGATTCTTGCCAAAATATTGTAAAAAAAAGTTGCGTAAATTGATGGAAACGAGTATAGAATATAATTTTTAACCAAAATAAGGTTTCAAATGCTCCATCAAGTATTTAATGCTATGTGACAGAGTCGTCATCATGCTTCCCGTAGACTGAGCAGTTGACATCTGTAAACGTCAGCTTCATCATTACCTATTTTGTCGGTTACAGCTGTGCTCTGCCACATGGACGACTGATCACCCGCATGAGCCTCCGCAGCCATGTGCCCAAAACTCTGCATGCGCCTCCGCAGCCATGTGCCTAAAGCTCTGTATGCTCCTCGAAAGCCGTGCGCCCATACATGTTTTTGACTCCTAAAAGTCATAGACCAAGTCTTCTCATGCGCCAAATCCTAGGCGCATCCTGACAGATCATTCCCCACAAAATTTGAGATCTTTGAGCCATGAACACGCGCCACGTGTTATTGAATCAGTTCTGCCTACGAATGGGTGCTAACTACCGAAGATCTCAGCAATAATCGAATCTCAACAATTGCCACGTGTCAGCTCCTCCGCAGCTCAGTAGTCTAGTTTAGACAGATTGAGCTACAACTCCTTGGCGCATCGTCCATGCGCCTAATGAAGTCAGCCACGTGGTGTCCCTACGTGCAAGCTCTCCATGCGCACATCGTATATGTACGCATAAGCAGATCATTCTGTTGCCTATAAATAGATGGATCATTCCTTCGTTCAAGCCCCCCTCTCTCTAAGCTCGAAGTCCCACTTATTGATTATTTTTAAATCACTTCAGCATCCAGAGAACTTGCAAGAGTTCCAATCCTCTTCAAGTCACTGCCCGTTCCAGAGCAACATAGACATTCAGAGAATTCGATATTGTTGTCAGATCATCAACGGAGGAAAATAATTACCACTCGCTCCATCGCCACGGTTCCCAGATAAAAACAAAAGTGTACTCCTAGTATTACATCTAAATCCTACATTGTACTCTATTCTGTTTGTAACTAAATACAATGTTTACTTTAAACCCCTTATTTTAATGGCAAACAAGCTGACGACTCTATTGGGTACCACTTTAAATGAGAAGGTCGTGTCACAGTCTGACGACAACAAGCTCGGCTCCTCCCACAAGACGTTTGTGGTATGCCTCGATCAGCAAGCGTATGAGGAGTTCATCTCTGAAGGTAGTACGAGTCCTTCGAAGCGGTTGCCAAAGACGAAGAAGACCCGCCAGGTCTTGGTGCGCAAAAGTGATACGCCGGGCACCACCACTGAAGGGAATGTACCACTGCAGTCCTCCCTTCGTGCTGATATTCTCAGCGAACAAGACGTCGCCACTGGTGCAACGTATCTGCCAGGGAAGTACGGCATTGACAGTAGCTCCTAACCCTCTTCTTCCCAGTCGAAGAAGATGTGCCGACAGAATAAGGGCACAACCAACCTCCCGTACATGAGCTTTGATGCGCAGGAGAAAACATCTATCTTCGAGAGAATCACTCGCTATCACGGTGAGGATGAATTGGATTCTGAGTACTATGCACCTTAACGGGCTAGTACGTAGAAATCCAAGGAAGCACGGGCCATGCGCCCCAAATATGCTATGCCAGTAGCGAACCAGAAATGTGCACTAAAAGTTATACATGCAGTTGATGGTAAGCTGTACAGAGTCGACTCGGGTGCCTTTGCACCAGCAACGGATCGAATCTCGAAGTCCCTTTCCAACTTGAGCGCATCCTCTGCACATGGAACCAAACTGGACGGGGTAAATTTTGCGGCTTCGAACCCATGCGCCCACGTTGGCTGCGTGCATGAAGTGGGTTCAAGTCGTAATATATGTTGTTCTGCCACCAATGATCTGGGCGCATGTCATACTTTAGAACCGGATCAGGGGGCACAGTATTCACATAACCATCTCGACGCTTCACCTTGCCATGTGCCTAAAATGGGGACAAATGTGAAACTCTCCTCACATGACCTACGCAATATGATCACTCACAGACGTAGATCGGGAGAGATGACTTCCGTGCACGATGTGCCCCTCGCGGGGCATACTTATGCCATATTTACCATAAATTGCTGCTGTTACAAAACAACGGTTGCACCACCAAGGCGGTCCGTATTACAGCGACTGCAACCAGCTGTACCTATCCGACGTCTTCTCGAGAAAAGAGTACCAATTGATGATGTGACAGAACCTCCGGTCACTTCTGCCATGTCGTCTCTAACTCCCAAACATCCGACAGAAAAACAAACACCAACAACTCCTTGACCTTGACTGGTCCATCGAAAAGCCGACCGAAGAAAAGCAAAGTAGCAGTCTCACCAACCAGGGTATTCTAGAATACTCGGTTAAGGAGGAAGTCGATACAAGCTGGGGTGATCAGACCCCGACTTACCACGACAACCCCTCATTCGAGGATGAGGATATTCATCAAGGAATCGACACTAATGTAGCTGGAGGTAGCCAGGACGAGGCATCAGAAGAAGAAGCTCTTAAGCCAACCTTTCCACAAGAAAGCGAGGCCGAAAGTGAAGCATCGACTAATCTATCCACTTCTACCCATGTCATGCCTGTCTTCATGGCAGGGGTGGCGACGAGAAAGAAGAAAAAGCTCCAGTTCCAGATCTCGGACGGCACATTGATACTTTAGAAGATGGCCTCAAGACTCTCTCTACCACCATGCAATCCTTGACCCAAGTGGTGTTTGAGATTCGAAATACTCTGACTTCTCAACCTTTGACAAGGGCACCGGCATCTACCAGTCCTGATCCTAGGGCCAACGGAGAATCAAGTTTTGTCCCATTGGTCATGGTCAAACATGATTTTAATAATTGATCAAACTCTGTCTCGATATACTGAACAACTCAGAGATTTACTTAAGATATTTTGGACACTGCTCAAGGCCGAAGCTATGTTTGCCACTCGAGACTTTATTTCTTTATGCAATATAATTTTTATTTTTATTGAGTCTAGGAATACATTGTACACCGAGTCGTACCGGCAAATAGGCTATCCAAAATCGTTTTCAAAATTGCTATCCAAAATCGTTTTCAAAATTGACCTATGTTTTGAAAAACATCTATTATTTACAAAAACTTCTAAAGGATTTCAGAAAGCCCCAAAATATTTTTTATAAAATAAACCTGACCAACCCTGACAGAACTCGGCCAAAGTTCGGCCAAGGTGAATGTTATATGAACGTTAGTTTTTGAACTTTGTCTCCCTTCAGTTGCGGTTTGTTGCATAGAATTTTGTCCGAATTCTGCCCGAATTCAGCCAAAGTTCTGTCTTTAGAAAAACTATAAATAGAGAGGAATTCTGATCATTTAAAATCACTCATTCACTTTCATCTCTTCTCTTCTAAAGCTTACATTTCTTCCAAAGAGTTTTCTAAAAGCTTTCATTTTCAAATTGCAAGCCAGTTACAATTCTTTAGCCAATTTGATGGTACGGTGCGGTCTAAAAGATTTCAGAAAAATTGTAATCAGAGGCTTGATTGAAGAAAGACTCTTCAAAACTGAAGTTGGTCGAATTCTTCGTACCAAAGCTCGCGTCTGTAGAAGTTGCAAGGACTTCGTATGAAAACTTGCAGGATTTTCCAAAAGTGGATTCAACTGGAAGCTAGAGTTCTTCCGACTGGACTAGTCCTCACAAGAGGGAAACCAGTATAAATCTCTGTGTTTACGTTTGCCTTCTGAACTCTTTTCTTAACAGTTATTACTTTGTGATTATTATTATTTCTGTGATCTAACTGCTAATAAGTTTTTAATTAGCAATATTCTGCTGCCTACTCTATTCACCCCCCTCTAGAGTATTCGGTTTTATGACTTCGTTCCTACAATTGGTATCAGAGTAGGTTATACAAGTAAAGCAAGGTAAAACTGCAGTTATATTTAATTATTGTATAGATCATAATACTACACATGGCAACTGTAAAATTTACAAGTGAAGGCCAAGCCACAAACAGACCTTCACTATTTGATGGCACAAACTACACTTATTGGAAAACACGGATGAGTTTCTTCTTAAAATCTCCTGATTTTGACTTATGGTCTATAGTTATTGATGGCTACAAAAAGCCTCCTCGTTATTACTATTGAGGGAGTTTTAGTTGAAAAAAACCCCATGATAAATATACTGAGGATAAAAAAAGGCCAGTCTTGACGCACATGCTATTAACGCTTTATTTTGTGCTTTAGATCGAACTGAATTTAACATGGTGTCGACTTGCACAACATTAAATGAAGTATAGAAACTTCTCGAAGTAACCCACGAAGGAACAACACAAGTCAAGGAGTCAAAGATCAGCAGACTTACTCAAGAGTACGAGGCGTTCAAGATGAAGCCAAATAAATCTATCACTAAGATGTTTACGAGATTCCTGGATATTGTAAATCCTCTGTCTTTATTAGGCAAGGAATACATTAACCATGAGAAGATTCACAAACTTCTACGAGCTCTCACAAAGAACTGGATTCCAAAGGCTACATCAATCATTGAAGGAAACGACCTCTCAATAATGTCTCTGGAAACACTCATGGGTAAGCTACTCACTCACGAGTTGGAACTTTAAGACTTTGAAGATGCTACACCAAAGGAGAAGTCAGAGAAGTCGATCGCTTTGAAGTCTCAACATAAAAGAACTGTCGAAGATGATTCTGACGATAGCGACTCTGACTCTGAAGATAAAGCTCTTCTGGTGAGAAAATTCAAGAAGTTCATGAGATTCAACAGAAGAACAAAAGAAAGCAACAACAACAACAACAAGGAAGATCCTATTTGCTATGGATGTAAGAAGAAAGGACATATGAAGAAAGATTGTCCAATAGCATCATCATCAACAAGAAAAAGTAGCAAATATGACAACGGCTACCTGAAGAGATCTACATCAAGGAAGTACGCCAATACAAGCATATGGCATGAAAGCGAAGCCAACGATTCAGAAGACGAATAATCGGATGACGTTGCAAATGTATGCTTGATAGCTTGCGTTCAGGTAATCATTAATCCTCTGTTTGATCCTTATGATGATTTCACTTGTGAGCAATTAGGAGGGGCTTTTAGTGACCTGTTAAATAACTACAGGAAACTGCGTAGTAAATATGAAACCTCTAAGAAGGTACTCAAAGAGTACAAAGATGAGATAGGAAGACTGACCGACCAACTAGCTGAGGTTAGAAATAATAATTCTTCTATCGAGTCTGGTGAGCTTTCTTCTATTAAGCTGTTGTTACACGAGACTACCAAGTTATCCGAAGAAAAAGACCAAACTATCATCCAGCTAAAGGAAGACCTATCTAAGGAGAGAAAGAATCTCCAATGTGCACAAGTCAGAATGGAAACACTTATATCTGACTATACTAGATTATATGACACCTCCAAAAAGTTGGAAATTAGTTTAGGAAAACGACCTGAAGTTGATGCTTCCTATTCTAACACGTGTCAATTATCGAGTCATCGGAACACACCCAAACCAAACATTATCAGACCAAACCATACTAAACCTATGCCCAAGAAGCCTAATAGGCATGCATTTTTCTATACTAGAAAACCAAAACCTACCAATCATGCACCTCCCATAACTTTCAACACTCAACATGCAAAATGTCATTATTATGGCCTCATTGGTCATATATCCTCTGCATGTAGAATCAGAAAGTTAGTAGATTTAAATATTTATGTATGGATACCAAAAACTAACCTGTGAGGACCCTACAAGAAATGGGTACCAAAAGTTTCATCTGCAAACTATTTTGTAGGTGGAACGCCATTCACATGCTAGAAGCAAATGGATCCTCGACAGCGGTTGCTTATGGCACATGACCGGTGATGCTTTATTATTCACAACAATGTCAAAGAAGAATAAAGAAGGATACGTTTTCTTCGGTAATAATTTAAGAGGGTACATAATCAGTATCGGTGACATTGGTAAGGCTCCCTATCCTATGATTAAAGATGTCTGTATAGTTACCGAGTTAAAACATAATCTGCTCAGAATAAGCTATTTAGCTTATCACGGTTATGGCATTAACTTCTCAAAGACAAATGTACTATAGTTGATAGCTCAACTGGTAGTATTATCTTTGAAGGTATCAGGGAAGACAACATATATATTTTCTATCTGTTAGAAGATGCTAACAAAGCAGGTAGATGCTTGATGGCCAAGAGCATTGAGAGTCAACTATGGCATATGAGACTCGGTCATGCAAATATGGACACAATTTCAAAACTATCCACAAAGAAGTTGGTACGCGGCTTACCGGATATATCTTTCAAGAAGGATACGGTATGTAGCGAATATAAAAAGAACAAAGCTACCCGATCTGTCTTTAAATCCAAGAACGTTGTAACTACTACTAGACCTGTACAATTGTTGCATATGCACTTATTTGGACCAAGTAGTATTGCTAGTCTAGGTGGTAAGTGACATGCATTTGTCATTGTAGATGATTTCTCTAGATACACATGGGTATATTTTCTTACACGCAAGAACGATGCTTTGTCAGAATTCGTCACCTTTTGCAAGAAAGTACAGAATGAAAAATGTTTCATGATTACTCGCATTCGTAGTGATCATGGCAGCGAATTTGAGAATGCAGAGTTCAAGCAATTCTGTGACACATACGATTATTTACATGAGTTTTTTTGCACTAGGACTCTACAACAAAATGAAGTTGTGGAACGTAAGAACATGACTCTATCTGAAATGGCTAGAGTAATGTTGAACCAGTTTAGTCTACCTAGAAACTTTTGGGCTGAAGCTGTCAATACAGCGTGCTATATTCTCAATAGGGTTCTAATTCGACATATATCGAAGAAGACTCCCTATGAGTTATGGTTTGATAGAACACCCACTGTTTCATATTTTAAGCTATTTGGTTGTAAATGCTTTATTCTTAATACTAAAGACAATCTGAGTAAATTTGATGAAAAGGCCTATGAAGGTATCTTTTTTAGGTTATGCGACAAAAAGCAAAGGGTACAGAGTCTTCAACAAGAGAACCATGATCATCGAAGAATCAATTAATGTCAAGTTTGATGAACTAAATCAACATTCAGTCGATGATGATAATGAAGACGTGATTACACCAAGTACAGCTACTGCAAAACCTTCACACAAAGATGCAGAACCTTCAAGCAAAGAAGCCGAAACCAGCAATCCTGAGGATATGCGAAAAGAGATGAGATTCCTGGCAGATCATCCAAAGGACTTGGTAATTGGTGAGATTACCAAGGGTGTAAGTACTCGTTTCTCTAATAAAGATATAGCTTCTTGTGTCGTGTGAAACCCATTTCTTGTGTATCAATTAATATCGGTATTTCTATTATTATTATTATTATTATTATTATTATTATCATTATATTATTTGAGTGTTAAAATTATTTTAAAAATTAATAAACATGGATTTTTGAGTTCAGACTCAGACCCAAGTCCGAGCCCAGACCCAGGCCTGAGCCTGTATCCAATCCCCTTTCCTATTTTCCAAATCTTGGTTAACTAATTATAAAAAAATATATATATATAAAACACGTTGGCTGGTCCCGAAGGACCAGCACTTCATCACAGAAGTGGTAAAACCACTACCTAGTCTTTTTCTATTTTTCCTCTCCTCACTCTAATCCCGTTCACACTTTCCCCTCAATTTCCACCTCACTCCCCACGAATTGGTCAGCACCCTTCCTATTCTAAACCCCCAACTTCACTCCACTTTATAACTCCCATCCCACCATCACCACTCCAACTTCCTCCACTCTTTATTCTCATTACAGAGAATAAATCCACTCCTCCCCATTTAAAGCACCACTATTACTCCTCCAGAAAGAAGAGCACCACAGCCACCCCTTTCCTTTTATTAACCCCCTCTCTTATTACTCTTCCTCACTCACGAACAGAAGAGAGAAACTCTCTTCCTCTCTTAATCTCTCTCTTCTCTCTGAGCTCTCATCTCCATCCCTGGAGAACCTCCCGAAACCCTAACCCTCTACCCGACCTCCCCCGGCGAACTTCCCGCCGTTCTCCGCCCACGCCGGCCACCGCTCGGCCCCGCGGTCGCTCGAGCTCCCTCTCGCGCCGCTGCCGTCCCGCACAGCCGCGCCGACCACCCGAGGCCGTCGAGCCCCTCCAGCGCCTCCCGCGCCGCCGTCTTCCCGCCGGCCGACCGCCCTCTGCCCGCGCCCCCTCTCCGGCGCCGAACTCCGCCCGCCATTTCCCCGCTGCCCCGGCCTTCGGCGACTCCGTCCGGCCAATCCGCGGCCGATCCCGTCTCCGCGAGCCGCTGACCAGCGCTGCGGCGACCCTCCAACGCTGTTCCGCGCACCCCACGTGTCCGGAGCCCCCTGTCTGGCCAGATCTAGGCCATCCGCCCGCTGCCAGCAGCAAACTCCCGCCGCTGTCAGCAATCCCGCGGCCGAACCTGCTGTCCAGCGCTGTTCTGAGGATTTCTTGCTGTCCCCGTGGATTTTTCCCGCGGGATTGGACTTCTACCTGCTGCCGACTTTGTTCGGATTCTTTCCCGAGTTTTTCCCGCGGCTCCCCGCCAACGGAAATAGGTAACTTCTGATAATCAGAGTAGTTCGTCCCTCCCCGTAGAGTCGATGATGAAATCGGTCCCCCGGTTCCCTCCTGGGAATCCGGATAGCTGTGCTTTACTTTTCGATTAGCCGCGTTATTTTAATTACCTGTGTTTTACTTGCTGGGTTGGCATGGTTTGGATAGATTTTTCCCGGACTTTTCGGGAACTATTTTGTGGGTTGGAAATTATGGTTGTGGTGTTGGAATTATTTGGTGGTTATTTTTGGTGGATTATTCGGGTTGGAAATTAATTGCAGGTATTTTCGGCGCACTTTCCCAGTTTTGGGTTCATCCCGGAATAGAGGAAGTGCTGCCCAAATTTTTACGAAAATTATATTTTATTTGACTTCAAACCGGCTTTCGAAAACGATTTATAAAACCGATTTCTGGGCGACGACCGTACCGGTCTGTGGGCCCCGGCGAAATGCAAACGCACCGGTCCGACCGGACGTTGAGGCATAAACCGAATTTGAGAAAATGGACCGAGTCTGAGACTCCTAGTTTCCTTTATTTTAATTATTTTATTTTTAGGCTAATTATTATAGTCTTCTAATTTCCCGCATTTTAATTATTTAATTCTGTCATTTTCTTATTTAATGTAAAAAGAAAAAAAATGTATCGGGCATAAGCCCATCCTAGGACCAGTAGCTGTGCCCATGTATTTGAGTAGCGTAGTTATTTTCTTTTCTTTTCTGGTGGATGTGATTTGGGTGGATTTTGGGTTGTTTGCATATTCGTAGTTTAGGACGTAATTTACGGTTAATTCGAAGTTAGCTAAAATGAATAAAATAATGTTAACTCACAGATTATCACTAAAAAGAAATTGTATTTTAATATTACAAACACAAAGTTTTCCAAATCATAATTGATTCTCGCAATTTTTCAAATTGTACTTGATTTTCGGGATTTTCCAAATAAACCAATTAACCGACTTAATCAACGCACGTAGTTGCGACGTAACCGTTAGCTGTAGATTAAAACAACTTAAAACTTGACTAGGACATGACTACTAGAGATTGCAACTAGCACACTTAGTCTGGTTTTCAGGATTCTAAATCGAGTTCTCAACTGTAGGAACTCGAAGTCGGACCTGACGTCCTCCTCGGTACCGAACTGTTCTTCCAGTCAATCTAATACAAGGCAAGTTACGATTTGTGTATTCCTGTATTTTATTTAGTAAAGTTAAGATGCATGTTAAACCATACTGCTGGCACGGAACTCTACCGACTGTTACTGTTACTGTTACTGAATCTGGGACTGGGGGAATAGTGTAAACGTTTATGACCAAAGCCCCTACTGAACTGACTGTGTTAGCTTACCCCTCTCACACACGGGGATAAGCCATATCGTATCGCTAGGATACTACTGATCAACCCAAGCCGGTCATAGACGTTTGCATATTCAAACACACTGAACTGTTTTAAACTGCTGAAAATCATTATTTCAAACTGTTTATCCTGCACTTTCAATTACTATTTAAGATATGAGATGCATATTTCGTTCTTGCTCCCTCCTGACTGGAGACCCAACATTTTAGGTATCAATGATGAGGCTTGGTTACGCGATCCCAAGACGAGGAATTCGAGATTGCTGAGCTGTTTGCCTAGAGTTTTCTTTTATTCATTATGTATAAAAAAAATGGTTTAAGTTGTATCTTTTATTTCATGTAAAAGTTTAATAAAGTTTTAATTTTTCGATGTTGAGTTGTGACAAATTATAATGTTGTTGTATGGTTACCTGCTACTGAACAGCTTACTGCCGCCGTCTCAACAACGGTGCAGGCTGGGCATGATCCGAGTCGACCCAATTAGTTGGGATCGGGTCGTGACATGTTTTTAGTGGTGGCCCATGCAGGTCTGAACAACAACTTAGGAAAACATACCTAGAAACAATTAGAACACTAGAACATCAATTTGTCACAACATAGGACCGAAATATATTATAAATAAATATTTTTGCTTGATTATAGATCGGTAGGCTACCTTGCTTATGTGTGCGTCCTAAACCTTCCAGAGAATGACCATTGACAAGACCAAATCCTGTTGGCGATGAGGTGTTATCTCCGGATCATACCCCATCCCCTCAACCAAGCCCAGGGTCCTTCCCCTCGCGGCTGTTTGACCATCCGCATAATGCATCCAGTGAAGATTTCACTACACTGGCGATTCCTACCTCATCTCAACTGAGTTGCATTTCCTTGGTGGAGTATCCATTTTTGTTGCTCCACCAGTACCAGCAATCATCTTCCAAATGGTTGTCCTATTTCAAGAAATCCTGGAGTTCCAGAAAGCTCAAGATGAAGCCCAGCAGGAACAGATGAATACCACGAGAGAAGACATGAAGAACGTCATGATGTAGCCTTAGTTATCCCCAACCAAGTTAGAGCAGAACTTTTGCCTTAGGAAGGATACCCTTGAAGATATTTGGGTCCCATCAAATACTCTACTTCCGACAGCTTTGTCGTAAGAAACTATGGGCTTGTAACTACTGCAAGAGGCCTGGTCATCAGACCGTTAGTTGCCGCAAAAGATTGGGACAATGTTTGGCATGTGGATCTGCTAAACATCGGGTAAAGGACTGCCCTTATCTGTTTATCAAGCCAGAGCTCATAGGCCAGCAACACCTGTTAGGCCACAATCTAAGGACCCTCTTCCTATCCAGCAGACCCTGCCCCTTACAATAAGGCATGATTCAGACTCGAAGATCATAGAAGATGAAGGACCAGATCGATGAACTGAAGGCTTTAGGATTTATTCAGAGTGGAACTTTACCTTAGGAGCATCTATCTTGTATATGCCCCAGAAGGATGGAATAATGGATGTGCATCAAATTATCAGACACTAAAGAACAAGTACCCTCTGCCCGGATCGAGGATCTGTTTGATCTGTTTGTGTGAAGTTAGGGTGTTTCGAAGTTTGACTTAAGATTTGACTACCATCAAACCAAAGTCAGGAAAGAGGACATTTCCAAAGGCGGCGTTCAAATACCAAGTATGGATAGTTTTCTTTGGTCAGGACGTTAGACTGACAAATGCTTCTGCTGTGTTCATGAATCTCATGAACAGAGATTTTCATGAGTATTTGAATCAGTTTATCTTCTCCATAGATAACCTTCTGATACATTCTGAAGACTGAAGAAGAGCATGAGGAACACCTGAGGAAGTTTTGGAAACTTTGAAGAAAAAGAAGTTTTATGGTAAGCTATCTGAACGTGGATTTTTGACAAGGTGGATTTTTGGCCATGTTGTTAAGAGAAGAAATTTCGATGGAAGATAGTTGTTGTCGAAGAGTGATGTACCCCAAGTTCAATTCGGCCGGCTACTATCAGAAGTTCGTGAAGGATTTCGCCAAGATTGCTGAGCCAATGACGAAGCTCACTTGGAAGAATGAAGAATTCATCTGAACGAAAAGTTTGCCAGGCGGCATTGAGAAACTGAAGAAGAGACTTACCACTACACCAATCCTTGCGCTACCCGCAGGAACCGGTGGTTTCTCAATTTACAGTAATGCCTCTGGAAAAGGACTGGGTTGTGTTCTTCCACAACATGGGAAAGTAATTGCTTACACGTGTAGACAACTACAGACTCATGAGAAGAATCATCCCACGCCTAATTTGGAATTTGCTGCAATTATCTTTACTTTGAAGCTATGGAAGCATGATTTTATGGAAAGGGGGTGAAATATATACGGACTACAAAAGTCTGAAATATGTCTTCACTCAGAAAGGGCTGAATGTTAGACTAAGAAGATGGCTGAAGTAGATGAAGGATTTCGACATCAACTTGCAGTACCATTCAGGTAAGGCTAATGTGGTCGCTGTTGCACTTGGTCGATACTGATGGCGAAGTTCTTAACCAAGGACTAGCACCTGCTAGAAGACATCGAGAAGTTTGGACTGGAGGTTATAATACCTGGAGATGAAGGACGGAGCTGGATGCTGATTCAGTATTGATGAAGTTCGAGGCTGATGGACAAAATCAAGATGACGTAGTTTCAAAACGAGGCACTTTGCAGGCTTAGAGATCAAGTGTTGGCAGAAACACTTGAGGGTTTCTAAATCGATCAGCAGTGGAACTCTGAAGAAAGATACGAGACTTTGCGTATCGGTTGACAAACGGAGGAACGAGTTGATGAAAGAAATGCACCAGTCGCAGTATTCCATATATTCAGGAGCTAATAAGATGTATCGGAATATGCCTCCATTGATTGGTGCTATGAAATGAAGAAGGACAATTCCAGGTATAGGATTAGATGTGAATTTGTCAACATGAGGAATTTAGCAAGAGAACAACGAGTTTGTTGTAGCCGCTGGACAATTCGGAGTGGAAGTAGAAGCATATAACAATGAACTTTGAGTAAGGATTGCCTTGTTCCCAAGGAGGGAAGGGCACCAATTGGATTTTAATAAACCGACTGACTAAGTCAGCACACTTTCAAAGTTGGTTTATCCACTAAGAAGTTGGCAACATTGCACGAGAAGCACATCTACCGGATTCATGGAGTACCGTGGACGAGCAAGCAGAGAGGTCAATCCAGATGCTTGAAGATGTATTGGGATTTTGCGTCTTGGAATTTGGTAGGTCTTGGGAAGACCAAATTGCATTTGGTGAAGTTTCTCCTACCAGAGGAACAATCAGTTTTGACGGAGCTGGAAATTGAGGCCAGTAACATCAGGCCATTTGAAGTTTTAGACGCGTTGGAAATATCGTACCAGTTAGCTCTACCAGCTAATCTTGAGAGTGCGCAACGTCTTCTACGTCACAGCTCAGATGCTACATTTCGGATCCGAGTTACATTTTGGATAATTCAGAACTGAAGTTTGGACTCAACCTTTCAGTGCTAGAGAAACCAGTTGCAAGCCTAGTCAGAGTTAGGAAGAAGATCAGAATTTGAGCCATCATTTAAACTCTTATTCCTTATCTTTTCTTTCCCCGTTCTAATTTTGACCAATGCTGCTAAATTAGCCTAGTTTTGCAAGCTATCTTTTTGTCAAGCTTGATCATGACGGTATTTTATTGGGTGCACCCACTAATATATTGTCTAATCAGGACCGGTGCATGATGGTCTGATCAACCTCGTGTACTTTGGTTCGCTTTTGTATTCTTTCTACATGGATGTCACCATAAATGAAACTTGTCCCTAAACCGTCTCATCCATGACTGCCTTGGAAATTCTTATTGTTGGACCTGAGTTACGGTCGTAGTACCCGTAATTGTTTGTTTCTCCTACCCTGCCTTTAATTTCGAGGACGAAATTTTCTAAGGAGGGAAGATTGTGAAACCCATTTCTTGTGTATCAATTAATATCGGTATTTCTATTATTATTATTATTATTATTATTATTATTATCATTATATTATTTGAGTGTTAAAATTATTTTAAAAATTAATAAACATGGATTTTTGAGTTCAGACTCAGACCCAAGTCTGAGCCCAGACCCAGGCCTGAGCCTGTATCCAATCCCCTTTCCTATTTTCCAAATCTTGGTTAACTAATTATAAAAAAATATATATATATAAAACACGTTGGCTGGTCCCGAAGGACCAGCACTTCATCACAGAAGTGGTAAAACCACTACCTAGTCTTTTTCTATTTTTCCTCTCCTCACTCTAATCCCGTTCACACTTTCCCCTCAATTTCCACCTCACTCCCCACGAATTGGTCAGCACCCTTCCTATTCTAAACCCCCAACTTCACTCCACTTTATAACTCCTATCCCACCATCACCACTCCAACTTCCTCCACTCTTTATTCTCATTACAGAGAATAAATCCACTCCTCCCCATTTAAAGCACCACTATTACTCCTCCAGAAAGAAGAGCACCACAGCCACCCCTTTCCTTTTATTAACCCCCTCTCTTATTACTCTTCCTCACTCACGAACAGAAGAGAGAAACTCTCTTCCTCTCTTAATCTCTCTCTTCTCTCTGAGCTCTCATCTCCATCCCTGGAGAACCTCCCGAAACCCTAACCCTCTACCCGACCTCCCCCGGCGAACTTCCCGCCGTTCTCCGCCCACGCCGGCCACCGCTCGGCCCCGCGGTCGCTCGAGCTCCCTCTCGCGCCGCTGCCGTCCCGCACAGCCGCGCCGACCACCCGAGGCCGTCGAGCCCCTCCAGCGCCTCCCGCGCCGCCGTCTTCCCGCCGGCCGACCGCCCTCTGCCCGCGCCCCCTCTCCGGCGCCGAACTCCGCCCGCCATTTCCCCGCTGCCCCGGCCTTCGGCGACTCCGTCCGGCCAATCCGCGGCCGATCCCGTCTCCGCGAGCCGCTGACCAGCGCTGCGGCGACCCTCCGCCGCTGTTCCGCGCACCCCACGTGTCCGGAGCCCCCTGTCTGGCCAGATCTAGGCCATCCGCCCGCTGCCAGCAGCAAACTCCCGCCGCTGTCAGCAATCCCGCGGCCGAACCTGCTGTCCAGCGCTGTTCTGAGGATTTCTTGCTGTCCCCGTGGATTTTTCCCGCGGGATTGGACTTCTACCTGCTGCCGACTTTGTTCGGATTCTTTCCCGAGTTTTTCCCGCGGCTCCCCGCCAACGGAAATAGGTAACTTCTGATAATCAGAGTAGTTCGTCCCTCCCCGTAGAGTCGATGATGAAATCGGTCCCCCGGTTCCCTCCTGGGAATCCGGATAGCTGTGCTTTACTTTTCGATTAGCCGCGTTATTTTAATTACCTGTGTTTTACTTGCTGGGTTGGCATGGTTTGGATAGATTTTTCCCGGACTTTTCGGGAACTATTCTGTGGGTTGGAAATTATGGTTGTGGTGTTGGAATTATTTGGTGGTTATTTTTGGTGGATTATTCGGGTTGGAAATTAATTGCAGGTATTTTCGGCGCACTTTCCCAGTTTTGGGTTCATCCCGGAATAGAGGAAGTGCTGCCCAAATTTTTACGAAAATTATATTTTATTTGACTTCAAACCGGCTTTCGAAAACGATTTATAAAACCGATTTCTGGGCGACGACCGTACCGGTCTGTGGGCCCCGGCGAAATGCAAACGCACCGGTCCGACCGGACGTTGAGGCATAAACCGAATTTGAGAAAATGGACCGAGTCTGAGACTCCTAGTTTCCTTTATTTTAATTATTTTATTTTTAGGCTAATTATTATAGTCTTCTAATTTCCCGCATTTTAATTATTTAATTCTGTCATTTTCTTATTTAATGTAAAAAGAAAAAAATGTATCGGGCATAAGCCCATCCTAGGACCAGTAGCTGTGCCCATGTATTTGAGTAGCGTAGTTATTTTCTTTTCTTTTCTGGTGGATGTGATTTGGGTGGATTTTGGGTTGTTTGCATATTCGTAGTTTAGGACGTAATTTACGGTTAATTCGAAGTTAGCTAAAATGAATAAAATAATGTTAACTCACAGATTATCACTAAAAAGAAATTGTATTTTAATATTACAAACACAAAGTTTTCCAAATCATAATTGATTCTCGCGATTTTTCAA
This sequence comes from Iris pallida, assembly GCA_029216955.1. Classification (NCBI taxonomy): domain Eukaryota; kingdom Viridiplantae; phylum Streptophyta; class Magnoliopsida; order Asparagales; family Iridaceae; genus Iris; species Iris pallida. The sequence goes on along the minus strand of JANAVB010026999.1, from coordinate 28,754,556 downwards.
ATTGTACTTGATTTTCGGGATTTTCCAAATAAACCAATTAACCGACTTAATCAACGCACGTAGTTGCGACGTAACCGTTAGCTGTAGATTAAAACAACTTAAAACTTGACTAGGACATGACTACTAGAGATTGCAACTAGCACACTTAGTCTGGTTTTCAGGATTCTAAATCGAGTTCTCAACTGTAGGAACTCGAAGTCGGACCTGACGTCCTCCTCGGTACCGAACTGTTCTTCCAGTCAATCTAATACAAGGCAAGTTACGATTTGTGTATTCCTGTATTTTATTTAGTAAAGTTAAGATGCATGTTAAACCATACTGCTGGCACGGAACTCTACCGACTGTTACTGTTACTGTTACTGAATCTGGGACTGGGGGAATAGTGTAAACGTTTATGACCAAAGCCCCTACTGAACTGACTGTGTTAGCTTACCCCTCTCACACACGGGGATAAGCCATATCGTATCGCTAGGATACTACTGATCAACCCAAGCCGGTCATAGACGTTTGCATATTCAAACACACTGAACTGTTTTAAACTGCTGAAAATCATTATTTCAAACTGTTTATCCTGCACTTTTCAATTACTATTTAAGATATGAGATGCATATTTCGTTCTTGCTCCCTCCTGACTGGAGACCCAACATTTTAGGTATCAATGATGAGGCTTGGTTACGCGATCCCAAGACGAGGAATTCGAGATTGCTGAGCTGTTTGCCTAGAGTTTTCTTTTATTCATTATGTATAAAAAAAAATGGTTTAAGTTGTATCTTTTATTTCATGTAAAAGTTTAATAAAGTTTTAATTTTTCGATGTTGAGTTGTGACAAATTATAATGTTGTTGTATGGTTACCTGCTACTGAACAGCTTACTGCCGCCGTCTCAACAACGGTGCAGGCTGGGCATGATCCGAGTCGACCCAATTAGTTGGGATCGGGTCGTGACATGTCGCTTTTGTTTCACAGTTTGAACCCAAAAAATATTGAAGAAGCATGTGGTGATAATTTTTGGTTAGATGCTATGCAAGAGGAATTTATTCCCAAGCCCATTGATCATCTGGTCATTAGTACCCGTTGGGTATTTCGAAACAAACTGAATGAGAACGGTTTAGTGACTCGTAATAAGGCTCGACTCATAGCTCAAGGATACAATCAAGAAGAATGTATCGACTACGATGAGACTTATTCCCCAGTTATGAGATTAGAATTCATTCGTATGTTATGTACATTTGTATGTTTTTATAGTTTCAAATTATTTCAAATGGATGTTAAAAGCGCATTTTTGAATGGTTTTATAAAAGAAGAAGTTTATGTAGCTCAACCTCCAAGTTTTACTGATTTCAAAAATCCTGATTATGTTTTCAAGTTGAAGAAAACCTTATACGGTTTGAAACAAGCCCCTCGTGCTTGGTACGATCGTCTAAGCTCTTTTCTACTTGACAACGATTTTTCAAAGGAAAAGGTTAACACTACACTGTTTATAAAATCTTTGAATAACAATATTCTTTTGATTTAAATCTATGTAGATGATATTATTTTTGGATCTACTGATGAATATCTTTGTCAAGAATTTTCAAAGTGTATACAGAATGAGTTTGAGATGAGCATGATGGAAGAGCTGAAGTTCTTTCTCGGACTGCAAATCAAACAAACCAACAATGGGACGTTCATAAATCAAGCAAAGTACACAAAAGATCTATTAAAGAAGTTCGACCTGGAAGCAGTCAAACCACTTAGCACTCCAATGGCAACTTCAACCAAGCTTAATATTGATGAACAAGACAAACCCGTCGACATACGTAAGTATCGAGGTATGATCGATAGCTTACTGTAGTTAACTGCTAGTCGACCAGACATTATATTTAGTGTTTGCTTGTGTACACATTTTCAAGCCAATCCTAAGGAATCACATCTGTGCACAGTTAAGCGTATCTTTCGATACCTTAAAGTCACTTCTTCTATCGGCTTATGGTATCCTAAAACCACGCCATTTGACCTAACTGGTTATTCCGATGCTGATTTTGCCGGATGCAAAGTAGATAGAAAAAGTACCAGTGGCACATGTCATTTCCTAGAAAAAATCCTAGTCTCTTGGTTTAGCAAAAAGTATAATTCTGTCGCATTATCAACAACTGAGGCTGAGTATATCACCGCAGGACGTTGTTGTGCACAAATTTTGTGGATGATGCAAACTTTAGAAGACTTTGGATTGTATTACACACACATACCCATTTTTTGTGATAACACTAGTTCTATTAATTTGACTAAGAATCCAGTATGTCACTGTCGTACTAAGTATATCGAGATTCGACATTATTTTCTTAGAGATCATCAACAAAATGGAGATATAGACCTTGTATACATAGATACATAGAATCAATTGGCTGACACATTCATAAAACCTCTAGCGGAATATTGTTTCAATTATTTACAACGAGAATTAGGAATTTTAGATGTCAATAATATTAATTAATTTTGTTTTATTAATTAATTTATTCAATACTCAATAACTGTTTTCGAGACAAGCCTACAAAGAGTCTATCTGTCACCGCGACTACCGTCGAAGCGAAGAGGTACTTAATTGTTCTCCGGTGAACTCTCGTTAGCTGGGACAGTACTCCTACATCTAATCTGAAACAGATGCTGAGTAAAGAAAATTAATTTATAAAATAATACAAATTATATTATTTGAAGTTTAAAATTACTAAACTTTGAATTAAATATTTGAAATGAGTTGATGAAAAGGATATGGCCCACAAAATTTTATTTTAAAAACCCAGGAGAACCCTAGGAGAATTCGGCCCGAGTTCGGTCCGAATTCGGCCAGAGTTCTGTTGGTGTTGTACGTTTTTAAGTCAGAACCCGAGGCCATCTCTTATTCATCTCCTCCAAACCAATTCATCATAACAGAAGCAGCAGCCGAAGAACACCCCAAACCCTAGCTTTTCTCCACTCCTTTTCTTCCAATCTACATGGAGATTTCCATCCAAAATTTGGATTCGTGCGGAGAATCACGTCCTCTACAACATACTTGATTCTCGAAAGGTATACCTCCTTCTCTCCTCCACTTTCAAATTTTTAGGGTTTCTTAGTTTTGGGAAAGAATGCCTAAGGGATTCAATCCTTTCAACAAGAAGAAGACCCACGCCACTGAAGAGGCATCGTCTTCTGATCCGAACACGGATTCCCTCTTTTTCTCGGTCCAATCGGATGACGGCGTGTCGGATGAGTTTTACTTCAAAACTCATGACCAAGCATTGCCTTGGTATGCCGACTTTGCTATGCATACTATATGCACCGGCGCTCCGATTAAATGGACTGTATTTCCTTATCACCGTCCCTTCTTTGAGGTATTAGGGTTACACCATCTTGCTACCCTACAATTCCCTATAGCTACTAATGCCCTTAGACTGTTCTATTATAACTTCGTGTTAGACACTTTTACTGCAAGAACTCGTGTTGGCGGGATAGATATCGAGTTTGATGATATATTGCTAGCGAAAATCCTTGGTAATTCCAAACGAAGGTGTCCTGCTCGATGACATCATCGACTTCGATTTTCCCGAGGGCACGACTCTTGTTAGTTTCAAGAATGAGCTTTGTGCACCCGCACGTGCTCGTCCTGGAAAGTTCAAGGACAACAACTTGAACTTGTTTAACTAAGAGTTACATCGCATCATCTATTCCACTATTCTTCCCAAATCCACTTTAAAAGATGATGTCACTGCACTAGAACTTTCTGCCCTATATCACATTCTTAAGGGGATTCCTTTTTCTGCCCCTAAGACTATAATCCAGATGATGGATAGATGTCGCAGAAGAGACCGCAACCTCTCGTATGCGATGCTTATCCTACGCATCTTTCAGCGTTTTGACATAGACTTATCCACTTGCGCTCTGGACCCTGAGCCCAAGTTTCTCAAGCTTTCTTGTCGTAGTATTGCCATTGCTCCTCCACCTCCTGCACCTGATCCTACTACAACTTTTCCTCCTCAGACTTAACCTATGACATTTGAGGATATTCATCAGCACCTCTCGGATCTACAAACTTTCTTTGTTGACACTTCCAGGAAACATGAGTTCCGTGACGTGACTCGGTTCCAGGCTATTGCCAACTCTTTTGCCGATATCAGATTTGCTCAGACGGGGCATTCTGCTAGCTCTCTTCCTAGAGACTCTTCTGTAACTGGTTACCGTATTGATAATGAGGCGGTCCACTCTCAGTTCCAGCTAGGAAATGCTTACGATTGGTATCGTACTTCTGGTGCTACTCCACACTGTTTGCCATTAAAATCGTTTGATTGCAAATCTTAATACAAACAGAACAGTGTTACAATATAGGACTTAGATGTAGTCCTAGGAGTACACTTTTGTTTAATGTGGGTCCTAAGTGCCAATGGAGCGAGTGGTAATGCGTTGACTCCGTTGACGGGCTGACGACGGTTATCGGTTCTCTGAAGGTGTAGATTGCTCTGGGTGCTGGAGCTGGCTGAGAGGAGGAAGACGTTGAGTGTCTGTATCTGCCTCTCTGGTGATCGCTCTCTGGATTGTTCGTATGTATGTCTCTGTGTGTCTGTCTCAGAAGGAAATGGTCCTTCTATTTATAGCTGGGCAGGTTGGCTGCTCATGCGCGCATATGTAGGATGCACCGGTGCGTGGGGACGCCATGTGGAGATTGCTGATGGAGGCGCATGGATGATGCGCCCTACTCGCGGGGTTGAATTCTTCGTACTACTGTTGTGAGCCGGCACGTAGCAGAGGAGAAGATCTTTCTGTTGCTGAGATCTTGGATGAGTTGAGTCAAAGGACACGTGTCGTCGACCCATGGCTCGGAGATCTCTGATTTGGTAGGGGGATGATTTGGTGGGATGCGCCTTGGATTGGGCGTATGATGAGATTTTGGCTCGTGACCTTTAGGAGTCACGAGCCGTTCTGGGCGCATGGCTTTTGAGGCGCATGCGAGCGACTTTTCTTCTGTCTTTCGGGATCAGAGATCAGTCTGGGGCGCATGGCTTTTGAGGCGCATGCAAAGCTTCAACTGGAGACTCTTCTTCTGTCTTTTAGGGATCAGTGAAGGGTCTGAGGCACATGGCTTTCGAGGCGCATGCAGGTTTGGGCGCATGGCCGCGGAGGCGCATGCGGGTGGTCGAGTGGCCACGTGACAGTAGCCGTTGGGATAGAGTCATGATGATGCTGACGTTGTGGACGCTTCGTTTTCTGCAAAAGCTGTCAACCGTTCAAGCTTGGGGAGGCGTGTTGCCAACTCTGTCAGTTCAGCATTTAATGTTAGTGACATTCGATAGACAGCTGAGTGGGCACGTCGGTTGTCGTACCACTAGGCATATGGGGACATATGGGGGCGCATCCCCTGTGATGCGCTCGGTACAGGGTGCATCTGTTTGATGTTTGAAGAGGTGTGATGCGCTGACCAGCCGGCGCATCCGACACGTCTTTGATGATGCGGCTGTTTCGCTTCTCGAGTACTTTTAATAGCTGCTTGGCTGAAGTCGAGGCGTCTGGTTCATCCATTTAATGTGAGTTCATTGTACGGAATTTGGAGAGCCATCCACTTGGCGCATGGGTTTGATCTGCCCGACCTATAAATAGTGGCATGGAGAGAAGGTTGGCCTCTCATTCCCTCACGTCTTTCCAATATAAACTCGAGTTCTCGGGTGCATTCTGTTGACGAGGTGCTCCCGAGGGTGAAGATGAGACGCCATGTCGTCGTTGATGCTCTTGAAGGTGACTGTTACATCCAAAAGACGGAGTCGAGGGCTTCCGAGACGGACGGAAGGTGCCTGTTGCATCCAAAGATAGGGATGCTCGGGCCTCGTCTCCGTTGTTCCGGAAGAGCCGTAGATCGGAATGGCGGTGCTAGGCTCTCTCTCCTTCAAAGTGGGTGTCGCCCACTCTGAAAGCTGCTCCTTTAGCCGTATTTCGATCACGGTCTTCCTTGGCCTTTGGAGGCTCTTTCGAAGCCTCCCCTGGCCACAGATTTGCCGTGCTCTTCTCTTCCTTGGTTCCAGCCAGAGGGTTAAATGCTTTGTGAAAGCATTTATCAGGTGAGCTTGGCTAGAAGAGCGGCACGTAACTGGGCTGCTGCTCGGCCAGGTGAGCCTGGTTGGAGAGTGGCACATAACTGGGCTGCTGAAGGGATGCACATAACTGAGCTGGATGCACATAACTGAGCTGCTGAAGAGATGGCGGGATACGCCTGGATGGAGGCGCATGGTGACTGCTGCGCCTATCTGGAGGCGCATGGTGGCCGCTAGCTGTAGACTTAGGATCTTTCCTTTCTAGAAATTCTCCTTTGTACAACCTTTTCTAGACATGTAATAGACTTTTATATATATAAAATAAAAAGTCCTTCTTCAGATGTCTATGGCTATTGATCTTGCTGTGGAGTATCCTGTTCCTGGTGCCTGTAGTGTCTGGCGCATGGTCTTTCTGGTTGTGAAATTCCATGCTTCTACACACACACCTCTGGAGCTGGCACATCTGGAGCTGGTCCATCCGGATTTGGTGGACATGCTGGCACTGCAGATGATGATGATGACGATGAGGATGATTTTTGATTTGTCATACTTTTGAGACTAATGATTTTGTCTTTTGTTTACTTGGAAATGCTCTAACATTCCAAGCTAGTATCAGTACTCCTATTTTGTTATGATTTGTGACTTTTGTGTTTGATGGACATGTTATATGCTTTCTTCAGCAGTTTATTCAGCTTAGCATTTCTCATAGCATTATCTTTTATTTATGCTTCCATTTACACTGCCTGTGAAATATTTTTTGTTTATCACATTTCTTTCCTGTCTGTGACATTTATACTATGCCTGTGATAAATATTTTTATATATCCATATTTTTTGTGTTTCTTCACTGATTGTTACTTATGCATATATTGCGGGGGAACTTTCTCTTTTACAATTATTTTGCTAAGTGACAACGGGGGAGAAATAAGATCTAACATCTTCATGAATACAGGTTATGAACAATCTACAGAAACAATTTTTTTGGTACATTATATCGGTACAATTTTGATTTGATAAAGGCCAAAGATGTTATATCGGTCAAGGTTTGTCAATTATCAAAATAGGGGAGATTGTTGGCCCATTGGTCATGGTCAAACCTGATTTTAATAATTGATCAAACTCTGTCTCGATATACTGAACAACTAAGAGGTTTATCCAAGATGTTTTGGACACTGCTCAAGATGTTTTGGACACTGCTCAACATTGTACACCATATCGTACTGGCAAATAGGCTATCCAAAATCATTTTCAAAATTGCTATCCAAAATCGTTTTCAAAATTGACCTATGTTTTGAAAAAACATCTATTATTTACAAAAGCTTCTGAAAGATTTCAAAAAGGCCCAAAATATTTTTCATAAAATAAACCTGACCGACCCGGATAGAACTCGGTCAGAGTTCGGCCAGAGTTCGGCCAAGGTGAATGTTATATGAACGTTGGTTTTTGAACTTGGTCTCCCTTCAGTTGCGGTTTGTTACATAGAATTCTGTCCGAATTTTGCCAGAGTTCTGTCTTTGGAAAAAACTATAAATAGAGAGGAATTCTGATCATTTAAAATCACTCATTCACTTTCATCTCTTCTCTTCTAAAGCTTACGTTTCTTCCAAAGAGTTTTCTAAAAGCTTTCATTTTCAAATTCCAAGCCAGTTACAATTCTCTTGTCAATTTGCTGGTACGGTGCGGTCTAGAAGATTTCAGAAAAATTGTAATCAAAGGCTTGATTGAAGAAAGATTCTTCAAAACTGAAGTTGGTCGAGTTCCTCGTATCAAAGCTCGCGTCTATAGAAGTTGCAAGGACTTCGTATGAAAACTTGCAGGATTTTCCAATAGTGGATTCAACTGGAAGCTAGAGTTCTTCTGACTGGACTAGTCCTCACAAGAGGGAAACCAGTATAAATCTCTGTATTTGCGTTTATCTTCTGAACTCTTTTCTTTACAATTATTACTTTATGATTATTATTATTTCTGTGATCTAACTGCTAACAAGTTTTTAATTAGCAATATTCTGCTGCCTACTCTATTCACCCCCCTCTAGAGTATTCTGCTTTACGACTTTGTTCCTACATCAAGTATACCCCCTCAACGGGTATCTTCTAGAACATATCATCATACTGTACCTCGGACATCAGCTCCTTCGGGTACCGAGCTCTATACTTTACCTCCCGTAACTGCTCCTAGCTCTACGGAGGAGCTGGTTGAGATGGTAAAAGACTTGTGCGATCGCTTTGAAGCTCGAACGAAACAGGAAGAACGCCAAAAGCTTGGAATTCGATAACCTTATCCTCCGAATGGAACAAAGTGGTTTATCCTCCTAAACATAAACTACAAACATTAACACCATTTGACGGGAAAGAGTCGACCTGCCGATATCTGACCTACTTCTACTCTATGACAGGACATCTCCCAAAGGAAGATGCCTTGCTTACAAGTTTGTTCGTTGGGGTGTTGATGGGAGTCGCCTATAACTGGTTCTGTAGTGTCCCTGACAACTACATATCCTCCTTCGATGACTTAACGCATCTGTTTCTCGACTGATTCTACGATGGAGGAAAAGGTATGACAATGTCGTCCCTGATAGAAGTGCTCCAGAAGGAGAAAGAGACCGTTCGAGCTTTCATCGAGCGCTTCTAGCAGGCATGCTTAAGGTTACCGTCAGTTATACCAGAACATGTGCTGATCGATTCCTACAGCATGAAGATGACGTCTGTAATCAAACTCTGGCTCGACTCTGCCCAGCCTCCAGATTGGAGTTCGCTAATCATCAGTGCCGAAAGCGCCAAGAAGAAAGCACGCGATGCTCGACTTCTAGGGGTTAGCTTCCCTGCGTTCGATGACAAGAGGAAGCGCAGCACCAACAACAACAGCGGGAGCGAGCAGAAGGGAAAGCAGGCATTGACTGTCAATACCTCGAAAAGTACAGAAGGGCCCACTCAGAAACCATCGCCCGCACCAAGACTGAAGGAGGTATACTCCTTTAATGAAGAAGATACCCTACAACTCTTCGAAATGCTGAAGCAGAGCGACAAAATCAAGTTGCTTGATCCAAAGCGTCCCAACGTGGTTGACAGGGTAGACGACCCAAGGTACTGTCACTACCATCGTTTCGTCGGCCATCCGACTCGAGACTGCTACATCTTGAAGAACTACATACAACGCATGATCAATGCGAACATCCTCTCGCTTGATGATGAAGAGAAGATAGTCTCGGCCAATATGGTGTCACTCCAGTTTGGCACCTTGCCACCTATTGAAGCTCAAGATGGCGTCGTCCCCATCTCAAAGGCGACAATGGAAGTAACCAACCTTCCACCAACTCATGACAATGTGAGTGGGATAATACCTCTCACAACATCCCGGGTAGAGATCATGTGGGTCCACCCGGACCTAGCCTCGAAATTGATTCAACCGGGGGTACATCCTACCTCCACAACCAAAGGCAAGAAGACCAAGTCTTACCGCATGGTCACTTCCTCCCCTGAGGAATCTCTTCATGTTCCGACGCGTTCACAGTAAAATGCTCCGCAAGAGGAGGCTCCGATCGAAGCGACACCTTCTGTCACCACTACGACTGCCTAAGGGAAGGGTCCATCCCAACCACCATCAGTCGACAAACAGAAGTAGAAAAAGGCTCGTTTCGACAGGCCTCTACTAAAAGACAATACTGCAGGAATGGCTAAAACCTACAACTTCGACATACTAGCAGAGCTCGCTAGTACTCCATCTCGGCTATCCCTATTCGAGCTCCTCCGACTATCCAAAGATACTCGGGAGCCTCTATGTGTAGTGTCACGACCCGCACCCGCTGTTCGGATATGAGACGTGTCCAAGTCCAGCCTGCACCGCAGTGTCGGCGGTAGAATGCTGTCTAATGTACTCATGGTCACAGAAGTCTAGAATAATCAAGGTAATCTATATATCATCTAGAAAAATCAGAGAATACAACTAACTCAAATGAGACTCAATAAAGAATGATCATATAAAATGAAGTATCAAGTTCATCAAGAATTGCAGTTACGTCCAGTGGACACAAATCCACTTCCAATAGACGAAAATAGAATAGAAACATGGAAATGAAATAACTGAGTCCAAACTGTCAAAAGTACCCTCAGCTGTAGTGGTACTGTGGTCCAATGCTAGCTCAAACCTGCTCGTTTGCACCTGTCTCAAACTCGGCTAAACCTGAAGAGATCATCAGGTCCTCAGAGGACTAGCAAGATACATAAAAACATGCCTACTAATATGACAGTAAATAACATGTATGGAGGATAAGAACACTGCAAGAAGAACATCTAAGGAAGACAAGTCGTGTGGAAGTGTAACACTAGACTTGGCTAACTATCAATCAGAACTCCAATAGCTTGTAGTACAATGCAAAATACTCCCAATCTATAGTGTTTACATTGATGTACAAAGCGGATACTCTCAGTCGAGATTAGCCAATTCTAGTATCGATCTCCTCTTATAAAGGATACAAGGTCAAGTAGACTCCTATAAATCGTAGTACAATGCAAGATACTCCCAATTTATAGTTTCGCAAGTCAAGTCAACCAATCAATCAATATATGTTATAGGTCGTAATATAATGCAAGATACTCCCAATCTATAGTATGTCTCAACTGTAGTACAATACAAGATACTTCCAGTCAAGAATGGTCAAGTTAAGAACAAGATATAGAAAATGACAACACAATCACAAGACAAAGTAACACGAAAAGACCAATAATTAAGCAAGGTCAAATATCCTATACGTGCATATAATCTAGAACAAGTAAAACAATCAAGGACAAATCAATCACAGTATGGGAATCATGTGACAATATGAAAAATAATACAATAGAGAAAAAAATATTGTAAATACTGTATATGTTCGACAAGGTATACTTGCCTGCGGTCCTGAGCTGTTGGCACAGGCCAAGGGTTGAGTCAAAAGTCCAATGAACCTGTTATAACTCAAAATGTTAATGGTGATTCAACAAGGAATACTTATCTATTTGTATTTAGACTTCTAAGTTTATTTGCACTTAATTGTTAGGTGGGTATGCTACCTAGTGTTCCTCAAAACCTGTTTACATATATAGGGTTTTTCTCAACTTCTCTACTTGTCGAGGTTAACTTCCATATTCTTAACTAGGTTACCCATAGGTATGACATTAACCCATCCCATTACTGTAACGCCCCAGTCCCAAAATACGTAGGACCAAGTACGTAGATATGCCAGCTGTATACATACGAAATACATGGACCTCGTATGTATACATAAGCTGTAAATGTAGTAATCCAAGACAACTAAATCTCATCCACAAAGATAAATAATAATATAAAAGCAACTTTGAGTTTGTCATGTACACCATAGTTGGGCGGAGACAAAGTCCACTACCAACTAAATTAAATATGGAAAAATATACAAGGAAAGAATTTAGCAAGCGAGAGCAAGTGACGAATCCAAGAGTAATCATCACGACGGAATAGAGCGCAAGTCATGGCCTTAGCTAGAGCACCTGCAAGAAATCACGAAAACACACACCTGGGGAAAAACCAGGTCCTCAGAGGGACGTAACAAGACACATAATATCATGCCATAACTGAATAGTAAGAGCTCAGTAGAAATATACATGCGTAAAGGGTCCTAACCATTCTATGTGATATACGCCTTGAGAAGACAACGTTCTACGCAGGAGCTTATAGTGTTCAGCATAGATGGAGAGAGAGTAATAGTAGGTAGCGCTCATAAGAGGCACTATCAACTATGGGCAGAAAGTAGTTCTCATATGAGAACTATCGGCCCCGGGGCAGTAAGTAGCGCTCATCCGAGACACTATCGGTCCAAATCTATATGTGTACTGAACAGGTAGCCCCTACGCTAATAATTGTCTTCCCCCCTCCCCATGATACTCTACATGTGTCGACTCTACGACACTGTTTAATCCTTAATAACTGCCAAAGTCTTCTACACAATCTATTAGCAGTTATATCTTAACGCATGCGCACGGGGGATCAGCCTACACGCAAGTGACCTCTATATGTTACTCACAACTCTCACACACAACTCGTGTATAATCGTGCCAAGTCAATGAGACACACTAAATTTGACGGTAGTCCCTTAACTCTAAGCCAATTTTATAAAATATTGTAATTTGCATCTACATATAATTTAGAAAGAAATAACTGAAAAATAAATACGACATGCATGATATTGAGCAGAAATTTAAACATTAAAGGCAAGGTGTCTTGCCTGATGTGTCGCCTGGCATGGTGCGGTGTTCTCTGACAAGTCCCAATAGTCCACTAGCCATGGTCGACGCAATGGTCCAAAATCGCGAGAGAATAGGAACATGTTATTAGTCATGATCGACGGCAAAAATAGGAGGAATTTAGGAGTACTGAATATTTATACTAGTTTTAGAAATTATGCCCTTATTGTTTTGAAGACCAATTTATTAGAAAATATTTTACACAAATATATGAAACTCAAGAATACGTTTTTAGAAAAAATCTAAGTTCATTAAAGTAGATTTTTCTAGCTATATTTTTATTAGTAAAAAATGTCACAAAATCTAGGAAATTATTTGTAACTTTTGTTTTATTATTTATACATTATTTTGGTGAAAACTATAATTAAGATTAGATAATATTATAAGGACTTTTATTTACAAAACATATTTTTGTCTAATATAAATCTTTATATAACAACAACATCAACCATAATAATAATAATAATTAATGATAAATAACATTAATAGTTATAAAATAATAATAAGAATGACAATGATAAGAATAATAAAAATAATTATAATTATAATAATAAAGATAATAAATAATAATAATAATTCTAATTAAACCAAAAACTTATTCTAATTAAACCAAAAACTTATTGCTTCTGAACCAAAAACTTACTGTTACTGAATCTTTTCGATGAGAGAGAGAGGCCCAAAAAATCTCTAAAGAAAGGGGGAAGAGAGGAGACGAGTGGGAGAGAAGGGGTTTACCGGAGCGGCGCCGGAGTTCGGCTGGGAGAAGGCGGCGCCAGCGTGTTGCGGGGCGCTGGGCGGAGATGCTGCCGGCGTCGGATTGTCTCAGCGCGTGCGGAGGCGGCGCTCGGCGTCGGATGGGCGATCGGCTGCCGGTAGGAGGACGCACGGTGGCTGGGGAACTCCGGCGTCTCGGCCGACACGCGTGCCGGCGGCGGCGACGCGGCGGATCTGTGCAAGGAGGAGGCTGCGGTTGGGGAAAAATTGCGGCGGCCGATAGGGTTTCTTGGCGAGGCGGCCGTTCGCGGCGGGGCAGTGAGGAGATGGCATCGGGTGGCGACCGGAGAGGACAGGGAAGGAGAGGCGGTGCGATGACCAACCTCGGCGCGGAGGACATGCTGCCGGCGGCGGCTGATCTCGGCGGAGGCGGCCACGCGGATGCCGGTGGGCAGGACACGGCGACGACAGACTCAGGTATGGGTTTCTCCTCTCCTTCTTTTTCTTCTTCTTCTAGATGTTGGTGATGGTGTGGTAATGGCGACGGGGTGGTGCTGGCGGATGGTGGCGACGACAGTGGTGGTGGTGGCGGTTGTGGGGAGTCGGCGGAGATGTCAGGGTGTGGAGAGGGCGACGCCGGCCGTGGTGGGGTGGTACTGGTATTGGTGGCGTGGTGGGTCTGTGATGTTGATCGGGTTGGCCGGGCTGGCCGAGACAGGGTGGAGACGGTGGTGGTAGGGGGACTTCCCGGTCGGGAACTTCGGCGGACGACGGATTAGATTGGACGGGGGCTAGGGTTAGGTTTAGGGTCTGATTGTATGCGTCGGGGTGACGTTGCATCGGGTACGTGTCCTGCGTGACACGGAACGGGTCGGTGTCCGGGGTTATCGGACACGGAACGGGATTATGATGTATTTGTATTGGAAAAAAAACTAGTGGATGGGATGCACGGACACGATACACAATAGGGTAGAAAATTTGGTTGTGGAGAGAATTATGGAGGAGTACCTGCCTATTTATAGGATGTGGGAATTCCCATTAGGATAATGATTGAGATTATTTAAATCCCAATTAGATAATTCAATATATAATTTAAAAGCAAGCAAATCCAAATCCAAATACGTATTTAATTTAAATCAAATTAAATTTTAGTTTAAAAATCAAATAGGATGAATCAAATTTCCAACATTTAACTATTTAAATAAATCCATAAATTTAAATCAAGATTTAAATGCCACAATAATTGTAAAATATTTTTCTAAAATATCAATAATATTAATTTCGAAAATAATAAATACTTTTAAATATCTTTTCGAATAATAAAATATTAATATTAAATAATTTTGAAAAATAAAAATATATGAATTTAATTTAATGTACCTCATATGCAAGGAATATAAAATAGTTTTCTAAATTACCATAAAATAATAAATAAATAAAGTAATAAGGTTTTGGTCATCTCAATAGACAACTTTAAGCTAAATACAAATACAATAATTATTATATATATTATTTGAACTATAAAATAGAAAAATGTTTTTAAAAAAAATATGTACGCTCGCACATATTCGCACTCGACGAGCAAGAAAAATAAATTTCGTATGCGACATACAATACGACTACGTGGCGTACAATACCAAATTTTAAATCATTACCAAAAAAATAAAAAAATCAGTAGAAATTTAGGGGTTTTACATCCTACCCAACTTAAAGGAATTTCGTCCTCGAAATTAAGAATTAGTAGAGGGTGAGAAAACACAAGGGAGTATCGATGGGGATAAACAATGGCAATGTTTCGACAAATTCATGTCGTAAGGAATTGCTATCCAGATCATAGGAAAATAATACGATATGGTCGTACTCGATAGGAAGGTTAGAGGAGGTTCTAGTATAATGCTTTCGTCCTTCTAAAATAGGTGAAGACGAAAGCAATATAGAGTTCGAAGGAGGCGTTATCGAATACGAACACGTGATTCAGGGGCGACCGAATAATTTCAAAAGGAATTTTCAAGGTAGTCGTGGATGGGACTCTAAAGGACAAGTTTAGCTATGTCTCCATCCACGTAGAACGATAGATAAAAGCGAACCAAAATGCACTTGGTTGATCAGACCATCATGCACCGGTTCTGATTAGACAATATGTTAGTGGGAGCGACCCAATAAAACATATGTCATGATCAAGCTTGATAAAGAATACGCTTGCAAAACTAAGCTATTTTAGCATCATAGGTAATTAAAATAATAAGTAAGGGTAATGATAAAAGAAATCAATTAGTCTAAGATCTTATAAAATCTAAGTTCCGCCCGAAATTTGGGTCTATGTAGTCGGCTTGGTTGACGAGATAAGTTAGGGTCTACCGAATTCTATGGTCCAAGTGAACCTATCAATGTGGTCCACAAAATGTTGGTTAGGTCATGAGATATTCTACTCAACTTAGAAGAATTAAACTAATGGTGTGATAGGTACAGCAATCAAGATAAAATGCAAGGTTAAGCAGGTAAGGAATTAAGTAGAACAAAATCATATATCGGTTCGAAAGAATTGAGTCGAGGTCGGGTCTCATCTATAGTTTAAAAAAAAGTATCTTGGTTTCACGGTAGGGATTTGAGTCCAGTCATTTTGACCCGAAAGTCGCAATATAAAATTAGAGTACAAGGACACGTGTTTTAGTGGCACGTGATATACCTACATGAAGGTGGACTCGTGTAGGCCTTGTTTGTGAAATTTGTGGGAAGGAAAAGTCTAGTGTTGTGTTCCAAATACCCAAGTCACGGTAAAGGATATAAAAAAATTAAAATAGAAAGTGGGAGTTCATGAGATAATGATTTAACGAACCTAATAAATGACCGAGCTAAAGCATGAAATAAAGGTAACTTAGATTTAATAAATCAAGGTAAAATAAATTAGGAGTACAGTTTCTAGAGATATGATAGCCACTTAGATGGAGTATGAGAAAGTCACGATAAAATCTAGGTTTGAGGGAATGTCGAGTGAGTCAAGATTGAGATACCTTCACATAGTTTAGTAGATAACTAACTCTACTTGTGTATGTGCAACTATCATGGTCATGGATGATATGTCACTAATGTGGACTACTCTATCTCATTATGGCTATCTTGGTTGCCTACCATTATAAACTTCTTGAACTCGAGCCTTTACCAAAAATTCTCGAAAAGAAAAAATAATCTACCATAATTTATGTTCATTCTAAATCGTCTAATAATGGTCATAACCTAAAATGTAAATTCCTTTCAAAATATCTTTCCATTATATCATACTTGTAATAAAACTCCATAATCCTATCAGTCGTCAACTCCCCTTCTTTCTTTTTTTACCAAAATTTACAATCATCCTCAAATTTTGGTCAATCATAAATCATAATTCCACATTTAAAATTTTAAGATCCTTTTCCAAATCAAATTTATATCATTCCAAAAGATGTATAGCTATAACTCGATAAATCATAAATACTCAATGACCTTCAAAAATCAAAACGCAAATCAAATTAATTTATTTTCTCGATCTAGCTATATTCTTGTGTATACCACCTTGTAAATTTAAAGTAACATTTCAACTATCCTTTGATGGCGGTAATATGCTACTACCAAACTTGGAATTAACTAATCCTTATGATCATATCTCTAGGAAAAATAAATGTCTTTATACTCAAATATAACCTCAATGGATATTAATTGTCAATGCAATCTATCTAGCCATGTGTTTAACCTATGGGCATATACTAGTGTAGTCATCTTATTAAACACGAAACTAAGAATTTACGGTAGAAGGAGTCAAGCAAGATGCAAATCAAGGAGGTCGAACAAAAGTTCAAAATCTGAAGTCAAGAAAGGAGGTCAAGTAGGTGGATGAGATTCTAGACTCTAATCATATATTGCAGGCTCACATCGGTACGATAAAGTAACTGAAGTGATAAACTGGACCTGCATGGGCCACCACAAAAATATGTAACGCCCCAGTCCCAAAATACGTAGGACCAAGTACGTAGACATGCCAGCTGTATACATATGAAATACATGGACCTCATATGTATACATAAGCTGTAAATGTAGTAATCCAAGACAACTAAATCTCATCCACAAAGATAAATAATAATATAAAAGCAACTTTGAGTTTGTCATGTACACCATAGTTGGGCGGAGACAAAGTCCACTACCAACCAAATTAAATATGGAAAAATATACAAGGAAAGAATTTAGCAAGCGAGAGCAAGTGACGAATCCAAGAGTAATCATCACGACGGAATAGAGCGCAAGTCATGGCCTTAGCTAGAGCACCTGCAAGAAATCACGAAAACACACACCTGGGGAAAAACCAGGTCCTCAGAGGGACGTAACAAGACACATAATATCATGCCATAACTGAATAGTAAGAGCTCAATAGAAATATACATGCGTAAAGGGTCCTAACCATTCTATGTGATATACGCCTTGAGAAGACAACGTTCTACGCAGGAGCTTATAGTGTTCAGCATAGATGGAGAGAGAGTAATAGTAGGTAGCGCTCATAAGAGGCACTATCAACTATGGGCAGAAAGTAGTTCTCAAATGAGAACTATCGGCCCCAGGACAGTAAGTAGCGCTCATCCGAGGCACTGTCGGCCCAATCTATATGTGTACTGAACAGGTAGCCCCTACGCTAATAACTGTCTTCCCCCCTCCCCATGATCCTCTACATGTGTCGACTCCACGACACTGTTTCATCCTTAATAACTGCCAAAGTCTTCTACACAATCTATTAGCAGTTATATCTTAACGCATGTGCACGGGGGATCAGCCTACCCGCAAGTGACCTCTATATGATACTCACAACTCTCACACACAACTCGTGTATAATCGTGCCAAGTCAATGAGATACACTAAATTTGACGGTAGTCCCTTAACTCTAAGCC
This sequence comes from Iris pallida, assembly GCA_029216955.1. Lineage (NCBI taxonomy): Eukaryota > Viridiplantae > Streptophyta > Magnoliopsida > Asparagales > Iridaceae > Iris > Iris pallida. The sequence continues at coordinate 28,736,648 of JANAVB010026999.1, read as the reverse complement.
AATTTTATAAAATATTGTAATTTGCATCTACATATAATTTAGAAAGAAATAACTGAAAAATAAATACGACATGCATGATATTGAGCAGAAATTTAAACAGTAAAGGCAAGGTGTCTTTTCTGATGTGTCGCCTGGCTTGGTGCGGTATTCTCTGACAAGTCCCAATAGTCCACTAGCCATGGTCGACGCAATGGTCCAAAATCGTGAGAGAATAGGAACATGTGATTAGTCATGATCGACGGCAAAAATAGAAGGAATTTAGGAGTACTGAATATTTATACTAGTTTTAGAAATTATGCCCTTATTGTTTTGAAGACCAATTTATAGAAAATATTTTACACAAATATATGAAACTCAAGAATACGTTTTTAGAAAAAATCTAAGTTCATTAAAGTAGATTTTTCTAGCTATATTTTTATTAGTAAAAAATGTCACAAAATCTAGGAAATTATTTGTAAATTTTGTTTTATTATTTATACATTATTTTGGTGAAAACTATAATTAAGATTAGATAATATTATAAGGACTTTTATTTACAAAACATATTTTTGTCTAATATAAATCTTTATATAACAACAACATTAACCATAATAATAATAATAATTAATGATAAATAACATTAATAGTTATAAAATAATAATAAGAATGACAATGATAAGAATAATAAAAATAATAATAATTATAATAATAAAGATAATAAATAATAAAAATAATTCTAATTAAACCAAAAACTTATTCTAATTAAACCAAAAACTTATTGCTTCTGAACCAAAAACTTACTGTTACTGAATCTTTTCGATGAGAGAGAGAGGCCCAAAAAATCTCTAAAGAAAGGAGGAAGAGAGGAGACGAGTGGGAGAGAAGGGGTTTACCGGAGCGGCGCCGAAGTTCGGCTGGGAGAAGGCGGCGCCGGCGTGTTGCGGGGCGCTGGACGGAGATGCTGCCGGCGTCGGATCGTCTCAGCGCGCGCGGAGGCGGCGCTCGGCGTCGGATGGGCGGTCGGCTACCGGCAGGAGGACGCACGGTGGCTGGGGAACTCCGGCGTCTCGGTCGACACGCGTGCCGGCGGTAGCGACACGGCGGATCTGTGCACGGAGGAGGCTGCGATTGGGGGAAAATCGCGGCGGCCGATAGGGTTTCGTGGCGAGGAGGCCGTTCGCGACGGGGCAGTGAGGAGATGGCGTCGGGTGGCGACCGGAGAGGACAGGGAAGGAGAGGCGGTGCGATGACCAACCTCGGCGCGGAGGACATGCTGTCGGCGGCGGCTGATCTCGGCGGAGGCGGCCACACGGAGGCCGGTGGGCAGGACACGGCGACGACGGACTCAGGTTTGGGTTCCTCCTCTCCTTCTTCTTCTTCTTCTTCTAGATGTTGGTGGTGGTGTGGTAATGGCGACGGGGTGGTGCTGGCGGATGGTGGCGACGACAGTGGTGGTGGTGGCAGTTGTGGGGAGTCGGCGGAGATGTCAGGGTATAGAGAGGGCGACGCCGGCCGTGGCGGGGTGGTGCTGGTATTAGTGGCGTGGTGGGTCTGTGATGTTGATCGGGTTGGCCGGGCTGGCCGAGACAGGGTGGAGACGGTGGTGGTAGGGGGACTTCCCGGTCGGGAACTTCGGCGGACGGCGGATCAGACTGGACGGGGGCTAGGGTTAGGTTTAGGGTCTGATTGTATGCGTCGGGGTGACGTTGCATCGGGTACGTGTCCTGCGTGACACGGAATGGGTCGGTGTCCGGGGTTGTCGGACACGGAACGGGATTATGATGTATTTGTATTGGAAAAAAAAACTAGTGGAAGGGATGAACGGACACGATACACAATGGGGTAGAAAATTTGGTTGTGGAGAGAATTATGGAGGAGTACCTGCCTATTTATAGGATGTGGGAATTCCCATTAGGATAATGATTGGGATTATTTAAATCCCAATTAGATAATTCAATATATAATTTAAAAGCAAGCCAATCCAAATCCAAATACATATTTAATTTAAATCAAATTAAATTTTAGTTTAAAAATCAAATGGGATGAATCAAATTTCCAGTATTTAACTATTTAAATAAATCCATAAATTTAAATCAAGATTTAAATGCCACAATAATTTTAAAATATTTTTCTAAAATATCAATAATATTAATTTCGAAAATCATAAATACTTTTAAATATATTTTCGAATAATAAAATATTTATATTTAATAATTTCAAAAAATAAAAATATATGAATTTAATTTTATGTACCTCATATGCTAGGAATATAAAATAGTTTTCTAAATTACCACAAAATAATAAATAAATAAAGTAATAAGATTTTGGTCATCTCAATAGACAACTTTAAGCTAAATACAAATACAATAATTATTATATATATTATTTGAACTATAAAATAGAAAAATGTTTTTAAAAAAAATATGTACGCTCGCACATATTCGCACTCGACGAGCAAGAAAAATAAATTTCGTACGCGACGTACAATACGACTACGCGGCGCACAATACCAAATTTTAAATCAGTACAAAAAAAAATAAAAAAATCAGTAAAAATTTAGGGGTGTTACAATTACTGCACTCCTTTTCCTAATGTAGGACTCATCCTATGTTTTCCCTCCTCTAGTATAACCACTGTCATTGTCTAATGCTGCCAAAGTCATCCTAATTGTTCTAGTGGGTGATGACAGTACCAAGCTGTCATTTAGCTTAAAGGAATTCCCTCATGTATCCTTCCTATTGCTCTGTTTGTGCAGAGATGCTTCTATGGCTCACTAAGATATGACATGGCTTTCATGTATCAGTATGTTGCTGCCTCATAATACTGATTAAAAAAGAATGTAAGATATCAAGATACAGGGCATTATGAGTATCCAAGATAACTGAACAAAAGGAGACTTAACATAGGGTAATGTGGTTCATGAGAATGGATAATTGGCATGGTAGGACTGACTCCATTATATAAGATAACTCGAATGTGGTTTGACAACAATCATTGCAATTTCCTAAGGACTGAATAATATAGGAAGAGGACTGAATAATATAGCCTAATGTTAGGATCAAATTGTAGATTACTGAATACAACAAAGAGGGGTCTGAACATTGGTCCGAAGGTGGTCTGATACACAAGGAGGGTTAATGCAGGACATTCCTCACTGAAGTTAGCTCACCATTGAGAGCAGGACAGATGAATATAGTGAATGCTGGTCAAGGTATACATGTGGCTGAATCACATGTATAGGGTCTGAACAATGGGTGGTCATTATGGTCCATATGGTGTTTGCATGGCCACACTTATCTCTCTACTTTCCTTAATTAATACCTACCTGGGACTGATACCTCTCGCTACATCTAGAATAGATATTGACACCCCTGCAATTACTTCTCTTTTACCGACACTAGTACTGCCTATCTTAGAGGTTGAAATGGTGTAAGGTCCTATTACTAATAAATGTACTCTCTTCAAATAGCAGGGTAAGCAGATGTCATCTAATACTGGGCATCCTGTGATGTTCCGTAGGCAGGTCACTCCTCTTGAGAGTGGCAAGGATAAGGGTCCACCCTAAACCTCAATATTTGGGTGATCTCTTGGACTCATGCTCTATTGGTATATGGCACAGGTAGGAATTCCCAGTTGGTGTACAATACTTGATACAGCATAACCCCTTTCTATATGATATTGATTAACTCTATCCTAAAGGTTTACATCATTAATTAGGATTACCCCCTGTATTCCTTATGGTTCATATACTCAACTGTAAAGTCATAACATATATTAGATGGTGCTTGTATTAGTGTAGTTAGGAGTTGTATCTCATGTTAAACTGGGATTTACTATATGTATCACAGGCTTTATTACCCAATGGGTGTGTTGTAGATATGGTGCATGTGGTCCTCCTGAGTGAACCTCCATGCTAATACAGAGTATTGCCTAGGCCTCTAGGTGCATGGCTCCATACCAACCCGTGTCACAGGTCTCCAAAACCCATTCCCTACGAAATCCTACTGATTAGGCTGGTTTGCTGACATGAATCAGACCATAAGTCTCCTCTTAACCCGGATACATGTACTATATTTATCCACTCCAAGTCTTGTATGGAGTCTACCCCTATACTGCCTACAGTAGAGGGTAGGTAACCCAGGTCCTTATTTATCAACCCAAGTATCTATGGGTTTTCCTTCAATACCCTTGATATTATTCTGATACCAACTTCCCCCAAATCCCAGATTCACCTACTCGAGTACCCTCCTTTTTCCATCTACATCTGATGTCTAGGTGTAGGCATGTGATACCCATGTGCTAATGTGTATGCAGAGTAACTTATAGGAATAGAGCAATGTGCAGAGACTAGCTAGGATACTCTAGTATTCACTTTGTCTATTGGCACTTACTCTAATTATATAGGTATATCTAGCCATGCCCTGGTTCTAGACTCTTTCCTTTACCTAACATACAGGTTCTTACATAAGTACATACGATTTTTGTGCCTTTGTTTGGACTCTTTCTATCTACATGTCTTGTTTTCTACTGATTTGAGGTTTTACTAAAATCTCTGATACCTTATCTAGTCTCTGGGATACTTGCAGACCCCTCCATCCACATAAGTGATTTCCTGGAACCTTTCTTATGCCCCATGACTGGTACATCAGTCTAATGACAGGTCCATTGACTGATACTCTTGGATAATGACTGATATATCAGTCTAAGGTTTCCCCCACCCTTGTCAACTGCTACAAATCTACTCCACCTTCCTTTGTGGTTATATAACAGAGCATCCCATTGTGTTTTCACAAAGTTTGATATACTCACTTCTATCCTATATACTTCAATTGCCATTATCAGAACTTCTGTAGTTAGTAGTTACCAACTATAGTAGCCTACTTGCTATGGCCTACTGCTATTTGTCAGATGTCACAAAGGCACCCATCACAGCAACTGGTCCATATGTAATCCATTTATAGATTGTAACAAACACTTCTATCCCCTTATTAACATGATAATCAACTAGGCTCAAGAAAGCAAGATATGGCAGATGAAGGGAAAGGGAATTACATGTTGAAGTTGTCTCCTCCCTCCAGATACTCGAGGCTGCTCTTCAACTTTGAAGAATAATGGATGGTGGTAGAGATAGGGTTAGCACAGAGGCATGAGTCGGCTATCTCCTTTTTATATATACTATGTTTTTGGATTGATCGTAAGGGAAAAGTATATAGAGGAGAAGAGATTTGAATTTCCTAGGGTTTATCAAACAAGTAGAGGGTAGGTAACCCAGGTCCTTATTTATCAAACCAAGTATCTATGGGTTTTCCTTCAATACCCTTGATATTGTTCTGATACCAACTTCCCCCAAATCCCAGATTCACCTACTCGAGTACCCTCATTTTTCCATTTACATCTGATGTCTAGGTGTAGGCATGTGATACCCATGTGCTAATGTGTATGCAGAGTAACTTATAGGAATAGAGCAATGTGCAGAGACTAGCTAGGATACTCTAGTATTCACTTTGTCTATTGGCACTTACTCTAATTATATAGGTATATCTAGCCATGCCCTGGTTCAAGACTCTTTCCTTTACCTAACATACAGGTTCTTACATAAGTAAATACGATTTTTGTGCCTTTGTTTGGACTCTTTCTATCTACATGTCATGTTTTCTACTGATTTGAGGTTTTACTGAAATCTCTGATACCTTATCTAGTCTTTGGGATACTTGCAGACCCCTCCATCCACATAAGTGATTTCCTGGAACCTTTCTTTTGTCCCATGACTTGTACATCAGTCTAATGACAGGTCCATTGACTGATACTCTTGGAGAATGACTGATATATCAGTCTAAGGTTTCCCCCACCCTTGTCAACTGCTATAAATCTACTCCACCTTCCTTTGTGGTTATATAACAGAGCATCCCATTGTGTTTTCATAAAGTTTGATATACTCACTTCTATCCTATAAACTACAGTTGTCATTATCAGAACTTCTGTAGTTAGTAGTTACCAACTATAGTAGCCTACTTGCTATGGCCTACTGCTATTTGTCAGATGTCACAAAGGCACCCATCATAGCAACTGGTCCATATGTAATCCATTTCTAGATTGCAACAAACACTTCTATCCCCTTATTAACATGATAATCAACTAGGCTCAAGGAAGCAAGATATGGTAGATGAAGGGAAAGGGAATTACCAGTTGAAGTTGTCTCCTCCCTCCAGATACTCGAGGCTGCTCTTAAACTAATAATGGATGGTGGTAGAGCTAGGGTTAGGACGGAGGCAAGAGTCGACTCTCCTCTTTATATATACTATGTTTTTGGATTGATCGTATGGGAAAAGTATATAGAGGAGAAGAGATTTGAATTTTCTAGGGTTTATCACACATATTTAAAGAGGGATCAAATTATGTATTTTGAGATCAACCTCGAATACAGAGATTATAAACGGCTAACAGTCCATTTGGTTTTGAAATCAGGTTTTGCATTTAAGCCCCATGTGAAAATAGTTTTGCAAATGCCACAATTTCTCTGTTAGTTTGAATGAACAAATTATCTACAACTTAAAAATCATTTAATACTTTAGAGGAAGTAGAATCTAATAAAAATAAAAGTAAAAAGAAATGGTCAAGGGATTTACAAATCTACCCCCCTTAAAATAATTTCGTCCTCGAAATTTAGGGAGAATGAAATCAAGAAGTGTGTCTATAACATATCAAATATGATTATTCTATAATGTAGAGGGATTCTATCCAAAACAAGCAACTAGCATACTAATCATAAACTTTAACCTATTCATTGAATTTTATTCTAAATGTTACGATCTATTACCATCAGTCGCTCCTCGTGTTGTCATCGTGTCCTCCATGATCGTGGCAAAAGCTTGCCCTCCTAGTGTTACAGGTCGACGCCTTGGACAATCTCGAAGCTGATGTTGATTCCAGCCACAGTTTAAACATTGACCTAGTCTCCAACGGCAATCGCCCTCGCTGTGTCCTTTCTTTCTGCAATACTAACATGTTGAGAGCTTGATTTAGGTGGAAGACGGCTCCTGGTTGCTGATGATACTGCTGCGTTGAATTCTTCTTTGGAATATTGAAACGTTTCGCTGTTCCCGATTGGTTGTTGCCTTCCCCATATGCGTCTCTGTCCCTCTTCTATTTGCGCTTCATCTCCTTCTTTACCGCCTGCGCAACCTTCAAGATTCTTTCATATGTGGTGGCCTAGCTAGTGGCAATGGCGATGCGAATTTCATGGGATAGCCCTTTTCTGAACTTCTTGGCTTTGGCTGCAGGGATCAAGGCATCTGCAAAGTGACTGAGACGGGAGAAATCTGCGGTGTACTCGTCGATAGAGAGGTTGCCGTGCTCCAGGCTCTCGAACTCATTTTCTGTGAGCAGCCTAAATTTCGGGTTGATTTTTTTTAATTTTTTGATTGAATTATTTTTCTCAATAAATATTTTAATTTGATTATTTTTATCCTTGAATTAACTTTTTCGTGCCTTTGATATTTGGAGTGTCAGGGATGTTCATCTCTGGAAACTTTCTTCATGAGTTTTGAAGTGGACAGGATTACCTTTATTTTGGTATATAATGTCCCACTCAAACTTGTTCCCTTGTACTCTTTTTGCTTTGCACAACTTCGGGTCAATTTAGACCATTAGATCGTTGGTTAATTATTAATTGATTTCTCACTCCTTTTCTTGATCATCATATGTACGTTACCATGACTTTAAATTTAGGAGCACGAGACTAGTCATTTTCTTGAAACCAACTTCTCATGCATGATCTACTCGAGACACTCTTCACCCATAACCATCATGTCCCACTCAGACACAATATCTTGTGCTTCGTTTGCTTCGCACAACTTTTGGGTCAATTTAGGCCAATTAATTATCTACCGTAATTTGGGACCTGACTTCTAATTTAATTTTGGGACCCGACATCGATCCAACCTACTCGACCCAAAATATGGACATGGCCCACATGAAGCCTACTACCCACATGACACTTGTGTCCCATTTATTTGAGTCTCCACATGTTACTTATTTACGCATGATCATAAACACTTATTTAAATTCAATTATTGCACCATATCCGATTTTGACCCGATCCGGCTCAACCGAACCCAGTCCAAGCTTCATTTTACCCTCTCTCATGACACCCTCACTCTCCTTGCCCTTGAAAAATATTAAATACCTAGTTTTTCTACTTCAAATATTTAATATATATTCCATTGATTTAAATCCCTAAAATAAAATGTAGTCCCCTATTTAATTCCTACCCTTAATTCCACTCCAATTTAATCCTAGCCCTCCATTCCTACATGGCAACAAACCCACATCCCCCGAACACATTGGCCGGCCCTAAATTCTAGGTGGAGAATACTTTCCTCTCTCTCCCTCTCATTTATTATAACACACACACAACATATATATATCTCTCTCACTCACCTCTTTCTCTCTCTCTTTCTTAAAATTTTCACAGCAGCAGCCGACAGCCCCATGGTCGACCCTCCCCTCCCGAGCTCACCATCTCCTCCTCCTCCCGAGCTCACCATCTCCTCTTCCTCCCGAGCTCACCATCTCCTCCTCCTCCGGAGCTCACCATCACCATCATCTTCTCACCACCACCACTTCAACCACTGCCACCCTCGTCGTGCCTTGGCCGCGTCATGGCCGTGCCGCCACGCCAGGCCCGTGCAGCCCCCCGCAGAAGCGAGCAGCAACGGCTACTGCTGCACAGTGCGGCAGAAAATGGCAGCAGTCATGCGGTTCAGGCGCCGTCGCTGGCTGGGCAAAGTCCGACGAACCCCCGGGGTGCGCCGCCTTCCTCCCCGACGCGATGCATAGCCTATTCGTGCATTTCGTACTAAATTCTGTCGGCGTAAGCTCGGAATCAACCCAGAAATCGCGTTTGGTAGCAGCAACTTTGTGCGCATTTTTTCGAGAAATTTGACCGATGGATCGACGAACTCTTTGCTCCGTCACAATCTCGGTATATCCATCTTCACTCCCCTTAATTTTCGTCCGTTAATTTTATCATTTGATACATCAAAACCGAACGCCAAGTTGATCGTTTAAATTGTATAAAATTTGGACAGTTTTACAGAGCCAACTTCGTCGGCTCGCATCTCCTCTATTGCAGCTCCGTTTGGCATGCCACCGGTTCCTGTACACAGCTGGTATAACCCTCTTCCTACCCCTTCAGTTTTGTTTCAGTGTGAGCTTGTTTGATTGGTTCAATTTGACGCTAAAGTTGGCCGTTCGAATTCGTAATTTCTAACTTGTAAAATTCTATTGTTGAACTCGGGACTCCAGATTTCATTTTCGAAACCACTGGTAGACTCGTGGCGTCGTTATGGCACGAATTCATATATAATTTATTAGATTTAGAGGACGTGGGCCCTGGCACGCATTTCGGTGCAAAGCGGGCCCCATAGTCTGGGTCAATAGGACTTTTGATGCCGGCTCATCGAAATCCAATTCCGGATATACCGTTGAGTTTGCATCGTCATTCTGGACTCGTTGACATATAATTTGCTAGGTTTTAGTGGATATTAGTTTCGGCACGTATTTTCGTGCAAGTCGGATACCAATATCCGGGTCAACGGGTCATTTTGAGATCGGCTCATCGGAATCCAATTCTGGATATACCGTTGAATTTGTATCGTCATTCTGAACTCGTTGACATATAGTTTGCTGAGTTTTGAGAACATTGGCTCCGGCATCCATTTTCGTGCAAACCGAAATTTCAATATTCTGGTCAACGGACCAAATTGAGATCGGGTCAACGGAATCCAATTTCGGATATACCGTTGGGTTCGTATCGCCATTTTGAACTTGTGGACATATAATTTGTTATATTTTGTAGACTTGTTTTCTTGCACATTTTTTGGTACAAAATGGCTCCGACACGGATACCGTTTTTGACCCAAAATTACCTTTTTGCCCATGTATCCAAACTGGACCGATTGGTAAGCTATCCTAGCTAATTTGACCATTCTGGACACGTTGGCGATATTTAATTCATCATCAGACAATGTTTGTAGATAGTTTTTCTATGTATCACCTTTTATTATAATTAATTCTTATAATGTTCGTATTTCGGGATTAGTACAACGAAACTGAGATCAGTCGATTCTAGTGATCTCACATCGCTGAAATTGACAAAATGAACACGTGGATCACTATAATAAGATTATTAACCTTACAGTTGATCATCTTATCTCGATTTGCGTGTCATAAGTTTCGATGTACGAATAACGAAGTACACTTTATATCTAAATAATTAGACTAGAATTGACTCTGTTTGACCAGAGTTGACCAGTTGACCAAAAGCTAACTATAAGTCAACACTTGCCCTAGTTTGACTAGATTGTTGGCCAGAGTTGACCTAGAGTTGACTTGACATAGAAGAGCCTAGAATAATATAGATTGATAGTAAAACTTCATTTATTACAACTTGAACACCTTGTAACCTGTGTTGCTCTAAATAGGACTCTGTGGCTTCAGTTTGGACATCTATACCTATCAGCTGTTCAAATTATCGAGGCGAGTACATTCTTTGATCATTTGATATCTTGTTTAGGATTATATTTCCTGCTTTAGATTACTTTACTTGATGCTGACACGTTGGTAACACGGATTAGTACTATATGGATCTTGTCGTGCGATGTTATCCCCTTAGCGGATACATCGGGTATTTCGTGTTCGTATACTTTATCATGGGCATCGTGTACTCCTTGTGTTCGTGTTATTCGTGTACAAATCGTGTATACTCATGTGCTCACATGATCATCTGTACAACTATACTTCGTGTGCAATAACATAACTTGACTGGATCCTTGTGTATTGATTGTGGCGGGGGAGTAGAAGTGGTTATGTAATCAATCTTGTAGATTACTCATGCACAACCTTTGTAGATTACTCGTGTACAACATCGTGCCGTTTATATAGCCATATTGTGCTTTAAATCACTAGTCACTTACAGTTCTTACTTATCATGTATATATTTCCAGTTTATAAATATCTCTCTTATTTTCGTGTACATTTTTTTACAGCTCATGTATCTTACTCTCTAGCATGTTTATACTTCCTAACCTGTTATGATTTGCATGATATGTATTGTGCTCGCTCCCGTCCTGACTGGACCTGTTGATAAATTTTACAGATAGCTTGGAGGTTACCTGCTAGCCTAGAGGAGACACAGTAGAGGTTGGAGCAGATAGCTAGAGTTTTTCTTATTTTATTTTCAGTTGTCTTGAGTTGTATTTACTCTATGGATTACTGTATTTGAGATTTGATTTATTTTCTGGATTTGTGATGTCTTAGACACTTAGACTTCTATCTGATGTATCTCTTTATGGATTCCAGTTTTGTCTATCTATCTTTTTAGCGTATTCTACCTTAGATGTGATTGAGACTGTATTTACTATGTCACCTCCATTCGGAGTGTATATACTGTACAGGTACCTTATATATTGTTAGATGATTGACCTAGGACAGCGTTCTACCGCCGACACTACGGCGTAGGCTGGACGTACCCACTTCTCGTGCCCTTACTCTAGAGTGAGGGTCGTGATACATTTTTAGTGGTGGCCCATGCTGGTCGAGTTTGTGTAGTGGTATTCGAATTAGAGTATCACTACAGCCTGCAATAGGATTAGGATATATTTTTGAAGGTACTCAATCATAGTTAGGATTCCTTGAGAGATTCCTGGGATGACCCTTGAGAATCTCATTATAAAATATCTCGAAATTTGATTCTAACAGTTTATATTTATCTTTCTTGGTTAGTTAATGAATTTGATTTTTGGTATCCATTGTTGAATTAAAAAAATTTGTCAAGATAAAATTATATGGGCTAGGTCATCTCAGTTATGGAATCTAGTCTTCTACAGTCACATTAGCCAGCATGGTAAGGATATATAGTCTGATTTTGGATATATTTCTCGCGTGTGGGAATTTAAGATTTTCGCAGCCAAGCTAGCGGCATCGCAAAAAATTTAATAACCATGATTCTAGAGCTATGTGCCTTAGTCAAGGACTCTGTGATTATCGTAGCCTTGCTTACTAGTATGACGAGGATTTAAAGTACCATAATTTTGGATAGACGTATATGATTATCAGATTGTACCTTAAATGCTTTTGAACATGTTTTCTCTACTTTTGTTTCAGTCTTTCAAAAAAATTATTGTTTTGTTTTGTTTTGCTTCTCATTATTTAACTTAGGAGTAGGAGTAGCTTAGCTGTTATTATAAACCTTTGTGTAACTTCTTGCTATGAATTTCTTCATAATACAATGAATTGATGATTTTTTTCTAGACCTTATCTTAGATTTGATATTATAGCTCTGGTTTCAAAATGTTCCCTTCTTTTAAACAGATAAGCAGAATAGATTCTATTATCATTTCTCTTCATGCCAATATTTTATTACCATCATTCTTTGTCTTAAATAACTATCCTGATTACATCAATCCCCTGTCTCGTATCTAATTCTGTCAGCTATACTTTGAAACCCTTGAATCTTCATATCATTTTACCTGAGAAATGTTGAGGAAGTGACGTAAATCATCTAGTTCAAAAATGACGTAATTGGTTATCATATGATGATTTTGTAGGAATCAAAATGTTGGATGTCAAATATAAAAATTTTGAGATGGAGATGTGGTAAAGGTTTAGAATGAAATCGAGAGATAAATATTATCAATTTAGAAACAATCACAGAAAATTTTGGTTATGAATAATTCCTGGATGTATTTCAAAAACTAATGAGGATATTAAAGGTCAACCTAGTTTCGAGAACTTGGAAAATCTTGGTTATTTATTCTTGGAAACTTTTACTCTAAGGCTATGTAGAAATTTAGTAATAGAAAAAAAATTTAATTGTATTCAATGATTATACGAAATTGAACTAGATATTGCAAGAGGGTGACTAGAGACAGAGAGAACACAAGGATTTTAAGTTATATGAATTATTTTTAGATGATGGGGAAAAATTGTAGAATTCAAAAAGGATAATATTTGAAGGTGAACGTTGAAGAAAATATGAAGGTTGATTTATAAATTAGAATAAATTTTGTATGACATAGTGGTATTAGACTTGAGTAAATACGAGACTTGATTTAAACAAGTTCAAGGATTTCATAAACTAGATTTAGAGGTTTCAGATCTAAATTAGGATGAGGTGAAAGAATTTGGAAATTTGATTAAATGAATAAGTGTTGATTCCTAAATAAGAGGGGTATGCTTCATGGGAAATGTTTTAGAAGTTTGAAATTTTGTCTATGGTGATCATGGTAAAGGTTTACATGACTGAAGGTTATAAAATCTTGGTGGTGGGCATATAAAGGTTGAGTTTTCATATCATAACTTGTGAGATAAAGATACGATGGCAAATTATGACCATATTAACTTAATAAAATCAGAGACAGATGATTAACTTGACTTCCCTATGAAATCTTGCCTCTTGTTTTCCTATCAAAAGGAGGAATTTTACTTATTCCATATATTTGAATCACCCTTTAGAAGTTTTCAATATCATCGAATCCTACCTCTCCCTTAACACGACCAATCGACTTTGATCATCTTTTCTTATCATATTAATATCTTGGGTCCTACTCAATTGAATTAAATTTTAATTGTGACCTGAATCTCCATCCTTGTATCGTGCTCGAACTTCGACGACCTTGTCCTCCATATTGTCCAAATCTTGATTACCCAGAATTGATTAACTTAGATCCTATTGAGATTAAATTTTCTTAATATATATTGTGATTGGATTTCAAAGCTATTGACTTTCGTTCTTTAAACTTTTGATTTTGATTTTTCTTTGAATAGTACCCCTTTATAGATAATTAGTAGTTATCTTTATTTTATTTTTGATAATTACCAGTTTTTAGATAGGATGGTAGACTGCCTTACAGCCTTGATGATTTGTTGTTTCTGTAACTTTTCTAGTTTAGCACCCTAGATTGCTGGTATCTTTTGATACCCTATGATTGGTTCGGTCTAGTGTGACTAGTATACCTAGATGAGACTTTCAACTGCCACCGTATGCCATGACCCTGTATGTCATTCTTTTAAATTGTATGATTAGGTAAGTTCTGAGACTTTGATTGTGGGGGTTTGACCTAGAAAGAGTATGAATATTTTAATTTCGAGGACAAAATTTTTATAAGGTGGGTAGGATGTGAGCACCCTGAATTTCGGGTTGATTTTTTTTTTATTTTTTGATTGAATTATTTTTCTCAATAAATATTTCAATTTGATTATTTTTATCCTTGAATGTACTTTTCCGTGCCTTTGATATTTGGAGTGTCAGGGATGTTCATCTCTTGAAACTTTCTTCATGAGTTTTGTAGTGGACAAGATTTCCTTCATTTTGGTATATAATGTCTCACTCAAACTTGTTTCCTTGTACTCTTTTTTCTTCGCACAACTTTATGTCAATTTAGACTATTTGATCGTTGGTTAATTATTAATTGATTTCCCACTCCTTTCCTTGATCATCATATGCACGTTACCATGACTTTTAATTTAGGAGCACCAGACTAGTCATTTTCTTGAAACTAACTTCTCATGCATGATCTACTCAAGACACTCTTCACCCATGACCTTCGTGTCCCACTCAGACACACTATCTTGTGCTTCGTTTGCTTCACACAACTTTTGGATCAATTTAGGCCTATTAATTATCCACCGTAATTTGTGACCCGACTTCCAATTTAATTTTAGGACCCGACATCGATCCAACCTATCGACCCAAAATATGGACATGGCCCACATGAAGCCTACTACCCACATGACACTTGTGTCCCATTTATTTGAGTCCCCACATGTTACTTATTTACCCATGATCATAAATACTTATTTAAATTCAATTATTGCACCATGTCCGATTTTGACCCGACCCGGCTCAACCGAACCAGTCCAAGCTTCATGTTACCCTCTCTCATGACACCCTCACTCTTCTTGCCCTTGAAAAATATTAAATACCCAGTTTTCCACTTCAAATATTTAATGTATATTCCATTGATTTAAATCCCTAAAATAAAATGTAATCCCCTATTTAATTCCCACCCTTGATTCTACTCCTATTTAATCCTAGCCCACCATTCCTACATGGCAACACACCCACATTCCCCCAACACATTGGCCGGCCCTAAATTCTAGGTGGAGAATACTTCCCTCTCTCTCTCTCTCTCATTTATTATAACACACACACAACACATATATCTCTCTCACTCACCTGTTTCTCTCTCTTTCTTAAAATTTTTATAGCAGCAGTCGACAGCCCCATGGCCGACCCCCTCCCGAGCTTACCATCTCCTACTCCTCCCGAGCTCACCATCTTCTTCTCCTCCTGAGCTCACCATCTCCTCCTCCTCCCGAGCTCACCATCACCATCATCTTCTCACCACCACCACTACAACCACCACCACCCTCGCTGCGCCTTGGCCGCGCCACCACGCCAGGCCAGTACAGCCCCCCGTGGCAGCGAGCAGCAGCAGCTACTGCAGCACAGCGCGGCCGAAAATGGCAGTAGTCGTACGGTTCAGGCGCCGCCGTCGGCCGCGCACCGTCGTGGCCGGGCCCCCCTGGCTAGGTGAACTCCGGCGAACCCTTAGGGTGCGCCGCCTTCCTCCCCGGCGCGATGCATAGCCTATTCGTGCATTTCGTACTAAATTCTGTCGGCGCGAGCTCGGAATCAACTCAGAAATCGCGTTTGGTAGCAGCGACTTTGTGCATGTTTTTTAAGAAATTTGATCGTTTGATCGATAAACTCTTTGCTCCGTCATAATTTCGGTGTATCCATCTTCACTACCCTCAATTTTGGTCCGTTAATTTTATCATTTGATACATCAAAACCGGCCGCCAAGTTGACCGTTTAAATTGTATAAAATTTGGACAGTTTTGCGGAGCCAACTTCGTCGGCTCGTACCTTATCTATCGCAGCTCCATTTGGCATGCCACCCGTTCCTGTGTATAACTGGTATAACCTTCTTCCTACCCCTCCAGTTTTATTTTATTGTGAGCTTGTTTGATTGGTTGAATTTGACGCCAAAGTTGGCCGTCCGAATTCGTAATTTTCAACTTGTAAAAATCTATTTTTGAACTCGGGACTCCAGATTTCATTTTCGACACCACCAGTAGACTCGTGGCGTCGTTCTAGCACGGATTCATATATAATTTGTTAGATTTGGAGGACGTGGGCCCTGGCATGCATTTCGGTGCAAAACGGGCCCCACAATCTGGGTCAACGGGACTTTTTGATGTCGGCTCATCGGAATCCAATTCCGGATATACTGTTGAGTTCGTATCGTCATTCTGGACTCGTTGACATATAATTTTCTAGGTTTTAGTAGATATTGGTTCCGGCACACATTTCCATGCAAGTCGGACACCAATATTCGGGTCAACGGATCATTTCGAGATTGGCTCATCGGAATCCAATTCTGGATATACTGTTGAGTTTGTATCATCATTCTGGACTCGTTGAAATATAGTTTGCTGAGTTTTGAGAACATTGGCTCTGACACGCATTTTCGTGCAAACCAAAATTTTAATATTCTGGTCAACGGGCCAAATTGAGATCGGGTCAACGGAATCCAATTTCGGATATACCATTGGGTTCATATCGCCATTTTGGACTTGTGGATATATAATTTGTTATATTTTGTAGACTTGTTTTCTTGCACATTTTTCGGTGCAAAATGGCTCCGACACGGATACCGTTTTTGACCCGAAATTACCTTTTTGCCCCTGTGTCCAAAGTGGACTGATGGGTAGGCTATCCTAGCTAATTTGACCATTCTAGACACGTTGGCGATGTTTAATTCATCATCCGACAATGTTTGTAGATAGTTTCTCTATGTATCACCTTTTATTATAATTAATTCTTATAATGTTCGTATTTCGGGATTAGTACAACGAAACTGAGATCAGTCGATTCCAGTGATCGCACATCGCTGAAATTGACAAAATGAACACGTGGATCACTATAATAAGATGTAGCACCCAGTTTTCCAAATGAGGGTAATTTTGAAATTTTGTGTTTATAATTATTTTAATAATAATATTTAATTCATGATATGATTTTTGGTAATTTTAAACCATTTTTAAAATTATTTAAATCAATGACTTGTGGTTTTGACGTTTTGCTAGTGAAACCCTAGAGACTGTTTGACCTAGAGCCTAACCATGTGATTATGATATTTTAATGTCATTTTTGGCCTAAGAATATTTTGGTATTAGACCTCTTTGAATTATTTTGATATTATTTTATTATTTATGATATTGTTTTGGGGTTATTTGAGTCGGGTTCGAATTTCAACTCAATCCGACTTGAAACGGGAACCCGGGGGTAGTTGACTCTAGTGGGACCCACACACTAGTTAGGCATGGCCCACATGATATTAATTTTAGTCCACATGATAGAAATATTTTAGTTAGAGGTTAGACTAATTATTATGGATAATGTTAGTGTGATTAGAGACTTTAGAATGACTAATTTAGCCCCAACCAATTAGCCCTTTCCTAATACTCATAGAATAGGTTAGTAGGGGCATTTTGGACCTTACCATAATAGGACAAATAGCCCATATGACCAGCCACTTTGGGAGAGGATAGGCTCAAGTTCATTCATTATTCTCATCCACACTCTCTCTCTTGTTCTTCCCCAAATTCCTAGAGAGCAATCCCTAGCAATTTCTCCACCAAATCCTTCCATTTCGCCACCAAATCTTCTTCTTTCCTTCTCCATTCTAGCCAAGGAGGAAGCTACCCAAGTTTGGGAGGATTCGGAGCTCGTTCGTGTCCTTTTGGAATTTCTACGTGTCGGTGTCACTCCGGGAAGGCTTTTCTTCGATTCGATCTATCGGGAGGTATAAATTCCTTCTCCTTTTCATTTCCTCATGCATATAGGTCTATTTTAAACCCATAGAAATGATCCGCACGGTTGTATCTCCATTTGTGTCCATTTTGTGTCCATTTGGAGGTCATAGGAGTGTCCTTTGTGTTGTGGATGTGTTCATGTTACATATATAGATTTATATATATATATATATATATATATATATATATATATATATATATATATATATATTGTAATGAGAGTGTATCTATATTTATATATGTAATAAATGGTTCATGATGATTATATAATCAAGTTTGTGAGTGTGGTTCCTCATATTATTATTGCTATTATTGTTGTGGATAATTAGGATATATTGTGTATTGTTTTGGCTCAAACTATCTAAATCCGTCATAATTTTTATCCACATTTTTAATTTCAGCCCTAACTTAGAAATGTCATAACTTCTAGCTCAAAGCTCGGTTTAATCTCCCATTTTTTTTAAAAGAAGCGTATTGAAGTTAGCTTTCCAAAAATATGTATTAATAGGCCTAATTCTTTCTGTAACTTTCTGGAGAATTATTTGAGTGTCAGCTGTATGAAAGACAAACGCGTTCTCGGTGTTTTCGCGATTTCGGGAGTTTTCGGAAACAAAAACGCGATCCGTTTGAAGTTTCGGAAAGCTAACACATAGATCTATAACATACTTTAATCCTAGAATTTAATTCATGCTAAATTGGTACAATATTGATTATTAGTAGGAGTTACTATTCGGCATATGCATTTTGTGCACCCTTGTGTGTAATATAATGTTCTATTTGATTTTAACCCATGTTAATGTATATACATTATGTAACTAAATAAAGAATGCAAGCATGAGTAAATGGTTAAATAAATGATGTATGAGGTGTAAGTATCCTATCTAATGTAAGCATGTATAAGTATGGCTTGTAATGAATATGTAGGTTCTATAGTATGTAATGTATGGTGCATATAGTAGTGCAAGAGAATAAATGAATGATGAATGAATGCAAGCATAAATGTAATGTAATAATAGATATAATGTATGCAATATACAAGTTAATGTGATGTAATGTTCTATGTTAACACAAATCATATATTACCTCATGTACCCCTTACACTATGTTGACACTATCACACTTGACACATTGTTCACTTACACTTTGACACTCTTTGATATGTATACACTATGTATGCCCATTTAACCCTCACTTGACCCTTTGCCATGTTCACATACACACACATAGCCTCTTAAATAAGTATTTATGAATATAGTTAACTTAGCTATGTATGTATATTATATATATGTTAGCATATTGTTTTGTAATATATAAGTTTATATAACCATTTGAAATGCCAAGATTATAGACCTAATGTTGAATACCAATATATGCATGTGTATATATGTGTAGACATATATAGCTTAAAGTAATAGATTACCTAGTGTATATCCAATGTGAATTCTTGCCTATTTGAGTATTGAATAATTGCATGCTATATAGAGTTAGGTGTATGTTGGCTTGTATAGCCTTGTATTGATGTGTGCTTGCTAGGATAGTCTTGGTTAGGCCTAGTAAGACTTACTGGGTTAGGACATGACCTAGTTTGACCTAGTTTGACTTGGATTGATTTTCTATGACCTTGTTTGACCTTGGTTGTCATAGTATGATCCAGTATGACCTAGTATGACCTAGTTTAGCTTGGTGTGACTTAGGTTTGACTTAGATTTGACCTAGAATGACCTAGATTCATTCAGAATGCATTTTAATGCATCTTATTATCATTTTGGACTCATAGTGACTTGTACTGTTCTATAGGAGACAGACACCACTCCTCGGACAGTATATTCTCTTCAGACACTCAGGCTATCAGGCGAGTACATTCTCTGACCGTTTCTTACTTGTATGGATTTACATTCTTGCTTTAGATTACTGTACTTGATGCTGAGACGATTCATTATCACGGATTGGTACTATATGGATCTTCTTCTGAGATGTTATCTCCTTGTATTCACTAAGTACATATTGTGATGTGCGTTTCACTTACATGTTATATTTTTTGAATATCCTTATCATTGTACACCCATTGTGCATATTGTACTCTCAGTATCACATTGAGCCATTGTACAAGCCATTGTACAAGCCATTGTACAAGCCATTGTACAAGTCATTGTATACGGTAACGTAACTGAATTGGATCCTTGTGTATTGATTGGGGAGGGGGAGTAGAAATGGTTATATGATCAATCGTATTGTATAAGAAATTGTATATGTCCATTGTACACCCACGTACAAAGGAGTCCCATTTTATTGTATAACCTAACCCGTTTACATAACCATATTATGCTCTAAATCACATGTTCCTTACAGTCTTACTTATCATATTTAGATATTTCCTGTTATCAAATCTCTACTATTTTTTATATATCTTCTTCTTTCAGCGTTTCATGTACTTTACTCTATTGCATGCTTTATATTTCCTAACTCGTTATGAACTGTGTGAGATGTTTTGTGCTCGCTCCAGTCCTGACTGGACCTGTTGATAAATTTTACAGATAGCCTGGAGGTTGCCTGCTAGCCTAGAGGAGACAGTAGAGGTTGCATAGATAGCTAGGGTTTTTGCTTATAGTTTATTTTCAGTCATCTTGAGTTGTATTTATGGATTACTGTATTTGGGTTTTGAGATGTATTCTGAGTTTGTATCTTAGACACTTAGACTTCTATCTGTTGTATCTCTTTTCGATTTCATGTTTTATCTATCTTCCTTTATGCTCTACCTTAGATGTGATTGAGTTTACATTATGCTATATCACCCCCATTCGGGGAGTATAAACTGTTTAGTCTTATACTGTTAGATGCATTGAGACCTAGGACAGCGTTCTACCGCCGACACTGCGGCGTAGGCTGGGCGTTGTTACGTTCTTGTGCCCTAACTCTAGGGTACGGATCGTGACATAAGATTATTAACCTTACTGTTGATCATCTTATCTCGATTTGTGTGTCGTATGTTTCGATGTACGAATAACGAAGTACACTTTATATCTAAATAATTAGAGTAGAATTGACCATGTTTGACCAGAGGTGACCAGTTGACCAAAAGCCAACTGTAAGTCAACACTTGACCTAGTTGGACTATATTGTTGACCAGAGTTGACCTAGAGTTGACTTGACTTAGAAGAGCCTAGAATAATATAGATTGCTTGTAAAACTGCATTTATTACAACTTGAACACCTTGTAACCTGTGTTGCTCTAAATAGGACTCTGTGGCTTCAGTTTGGACCTCTATACCTATCTGCTGTTCAGATTATCGAGGCAAGTACATTCTTTGATCATTTCATATCTTTTTTAGGATTATATTTCCTACTTTAGATTACTTACTTGATGCTGACATGTTGGTAATACGGATTAGTACTTTATGGATCTTGTCGTGCGATGTTATCCCCTTAGCGGATACATCAGGTATTTCGTATTCGTGTACTTTATCATGGGCATCGTGTACTCTTAGTGTTCGTGTTATTCGTGTACAAATTATATGAAATCGTGTATACCCATGTGCTCAGATGATCATCGTGTACAACTATACTTCGTGTGCAATAACATAACTTGACTGGATCCTTGTGTATTGATTGGAACGGGGGAGTAGAAGTGGTTATGTAATCAATCATGTATATTAGTCGTGTACAACCTCTGTAGATTACTCGTGTACAATATCGTACCGTTTACATAACCATATTGTGCTCTAAATCACTAGTCACTTACAGTTCTTACTTATCATGTATATATTTCCAGTTTACAAATCTCTCTCTTATTTTCGTGTACATTTTCTTACAGCTCATTTATCTTACTCTCTAGCATGTTTATACTTTCTAACCTGTTATGATTCGCAAGAGATGTATTGTGCTCGCTCCCGTCCTGACTGGACCTGTTGATAAATTTTACAGATAGCTTGGAGGTTACCTGCTAGCCTAGAGGAGACACAGTAGAGGTTGGAGTAGATAGCTAGAATTTTTCTTATTTTATTTTTAGTTGTCTTGAGTTGTATTTACTCTATGGATTACTGTATTTGAGATTTGAGTTGTTTTCTGGATTTATGATATCTTAGACACTTAGACTTCTATCTGCCGTATCGCTTTGTGGATTCCAGTTTTATCTATCTTTTCAGCGTATTCTACCTTAGATGTGATTAAGACTGTATTTTCTATGTCACCTCCATTCGGAGTGTATATACTGTACAGGTACCTTATATATTGTTAGATGATTGACCTAGGACAGCATTCTACCGCCGACACTGTGGTGTAGGGTGGACATACCCACTTCTCGTGCCCTTACTTTAGGGTGCGGGTCGTGACATTTTCTAACTCTTCTCTGGCCGCGTCGGGGTAGAACTTCTTCTTGAATAGCTCCTTGAATTCTTTCCAAGTCACATCTGACGCGGTGAATCAAGGCTCGTCTCTATACCACGTGCGGGCGAGGTCGTAAAGCTGCATGCTAGCTGACTCGATCTTCAAGTCTTCAGGAACTCGAGTCATCCGAAGAATTCGATCAACGTTCTCTAACCACTCATCCGAGTAGAGAATCCCTTTCGTTCCTTTGAATTCTCTGGGCCTAACGTCCATAAAATTCTTGGAAGTTCAAGGGCACGGTCGTGGAGCATCTCTAGTCTGATGGAAGGTATTAGCCTGCTCTGTCTGGGAAGTGATGAGCTGTTGAAAGATCCCAAGGAGCATAACATTGTCCAGTGCAGGTGGCGGAGGCAGAATATGTCCTGGATATATGGCAGCTGCTGGATACATCACTGGTGTTGGATGCATGGCGGGAGCTAGACACATCGCTGGTGCTGGGTGCGGGGTAGGTGCTGGATGGAGAATATGTGCTGGATGCGGAACTTGTGCTGGTGGTGCGACAGATGCTGGGGGTAGAACGGATATTGGTAACGGAGTCTGCGGAGGAAACTACGAGGGTGGTGGAATGTCGTCCCTGCGAACTCTCGAGAATTACGGCTGTGGCGGATTGCCCATAAGAGTAAGTTGGCCTCCCTGTGTCGTTGGGGTCAAGTACGTGAAGAATCCTCCTGCAATCGGTGGGGTGTTCAGGGTAGCGTTGTTCCTGTCTTGAGAATCCATTTACTGCAATAAAAGAAAATATTTAGCCGTCGAAGAATTTCAAGCATAATGCAAGTCAAGGATTCAATAAAAATCAAGGATAGAGATCAATAATAAGTCAAAACACGTGGATGAGATTCTAGAGCCTTGTCCTATTTGCTGGCTCACATCGGTATAGTAACGTAACCGAAGTGATTAACGTAGACCTGCATGTGCCACCAAAAAAAAACTTGTCATGACCCACACCCGCTGTTCAGATACGAGACGTGTCCAAGTCCAGCCTACGCTGCAGTGTCGGCGGTAGAATATTGTCTAATGTACTTGCAGTCACAGAAGTCTAGAACAATCAAGGTAATCTATATCTCATCCACAGAAATCAGATAATACAACTAACTCAAATGAGACTAATAAAGAATGATCACATAAAATGAAGTATCAAGTTCATCAAGAATTGTAGTTACGTCCGGTGGACACAAATCCACTACCAATAGAAAATAAAATAGAAACATGGAAAAGAAATAACTGAGTCCAAACTGTCAAAAGTACCCTCAGCTGTAGTGGTACCATGGTCCAATGCTGGCTCAAACCTGCTCGTTTGCACCTGGCTCAAACTCGACTAAACCTGAAGAGATCATCAGGTCCTCAGAGGACTAGCAAGATACATAAAAACATGCCTACTAATATGACAGTAAATAACATGTATGGAGGATAAGAACACTTCAAGAAGAACTTCTAAGTACGACGAGTCGTGTGGAAATGTAACACTAAACTTGGCTAACTATCAATCAGAACTCCTATAGCTTGTAGTACAATACAAGATACTCCCAATCTATAGTGTTTCTATTGACGTACAAAGCAGATACTCTCAGTTGAGATTAGCCAATTCTAGTATCGATCTCCTCTCCTAAAGGATACAAGGTCAAGAAGACTCCTATAAATCGTAGTACAATACAAGATACTCCCAATTTATAGTGTTGCAAGTCATGTTAACCAATCAATCAATATATGCTATAGGCCGTAGTACAATGCAAGATACTCCCAATCTATAGTATGTCTCAACTGTAGTACAATGCAAGATACTCCCAGTCAAGAATGGTCAAGTCAAGAACAAGATATAGAAACTGACAACTCAATCACGAGACAAGGTAACACGAAAAGGCCAATAATCAAGCAATGTCGAATATCCTATACGTGTACATAATCTAGAACAAGTAAAACAATCAAGGACAAACCAATCACAGTATGGGAATCATGTGACAATATGAAAAGGAATACAACAGAGAAAGAGAAAAACAATGTAAATAAGGTATATGTTCGGTAAGGTATACTTGCCTGCGGTCCTGAGCTGCTGGCACGGGCCAAGCGTTGAGTCAAAAGTCCAATGAACCTATTATAACGAACAATGTTAATGGTGATTCAACAAAGAATACTTATCTATTTGTATTTAGACTTCTAAGTTTATTTGCACTTAATTGTTTGGTGGGTGTGCTACCTAGTGTTCCTCAAAAACTGTTTACATGTATGGGGTTTTCCTCAATTTCTCTACTTGTCGAGGTTAACTTCCACATTCTTAACTAGGTTACCCATAGGTATGACATTAACCCATCCCATTACTGTACTCCTTTTCCAAATGTAGGACTTATCCTATGTTTTTCCTCCTCTAGTATAACCACTATCATTGTCTAATGCTGCCAAAGTCATCTTAATTGTTCTTATGGGTAATGACAGTACCAAGCTGTCATTTAGCTTAAAGGAATTCTCTCATGTATCCTTCCTATTGCTCTGTTTGTGCAAGGATGCTTCTATGGCTCACTAAGATATGACATGGCTTTCATGTATCAGTATGTTGCTGCCTCATAATACTGATCAAAAGAGAATGGAAGACATCAAGATGCAGGGCATTATGAGTATGTTAGAGAGTTGAACAAAATGAGACTTAACATAAGGTAATGTGGTTCATGGGAATCGATAATTGGCATGGTAGGACTGACTCCATTATATAGGATAACTCGAATATGGTTTGACACCAATCATAGCAATTTCCTAACGATTGAATAATATAGGAAGAGGACTGAATAATATAGCCTAATGTTAGGATCAAATTGTAGATTATTGAACACAACAAAGAGGGGTCTGAACATTGGTCCGAAGGTGGTCTGATACACAAGGAGGGTTAATGTAGGACATTCCTCACTGAAGTTAGCTCAACATTGAGTGCAGGACAGATGAATATAGTAAATGCTGGTCAAGGTATACATTTGACTGAATCACATGTATAGGGTTTGAACAATGGGTGGTCATTATGGTCCATATGGTGTTTGCATGGCCACACTCATCTCTCTACTGTCCTTCATTAATACCTACCCGGGTCAGATACTTCTCGCTACATCTAGCTTGGATGTTGACACCCCTGCAATTACTCCTCTTTCACTGATACTAGTACTGCCTATCTTAGAGGTTGAAATGGTATAAGGTCCTATTACTAATGAATGTACTCTCTTCAAATAGAAGGGTAAGCAGATGTCCTCTGATACTGGGCATCCTGTGAGGTTTCGTAGGCAGGTCACTCCTTTTGAGAGTGGTAAGGATAAGGGTCCACCCCTAAACCTCAACATGTGGGTGATCTCTTGGACTCATGCTCTACTGGTATATGGCACATGTAGGAATTCCCAGGTGGTGTACAATACTTGATACAACATAAGCCCTTTCTATATGATACTGATTAACTCTATCCTAAAGGTTTACATCATTAATTGGGATTACCCCCCTGTATTCCTTATGGTTTACATACTCGACTGTAAAGTCATAACATATATTAGATGGTGCTTGTATTACTGTAGTTAGGAGTTGTATCTCAAGTTAAACTCGGATTTACTATATGTATCACAGGCTTTATGACCTAATGGGTGTGTTGTAGGTATGGTGACTGTGGTCCTCCTGAGTGAACCTCCATGGTAATACAGAGTATTGCCTAGGCCTTTAGGTGCATGGCTCTATACCAACCCATGCCACAGGTCTCCAAAACCCATTCCCTACGAAATCCTACAGATTAGGCTTGTTTGCTGACATGAATCAGACCATAAGTCTCCTCTTAACATGTATACATGTCATATATATATCCACTCCAAGTCTTGTATGGAGTCTATCCCCTATATTGTCTACAGTAGAGGGTAGGTAACCCAGGTCCTTAGTTTATCAACCCAAGTATCTATGGGTTTTCCTTCAATACCCTTGATATTGTTCTGATACCAACTTCCCCCAAATCCCAGATTCACCTACTCGAGTACCCTCTTTTTTCCATCTACATCTGATGTCTAGGTGTAGGCATGTGATACCCATGTGCTAATGTATATGTAGAGTAACTTATAGGAATAGAGCAATGTGCAGGGACTAGCTAGGATACTCTAGTATTCACTTTGTCTACTGGCACTTACTCTAATTATATAGGTATATCTAGCCATGCCCTGGTTCTAGACTATTTCCTTTACCTAACATACAGGTTCTTACATGACTACATACGATTTTATTGCCTTTGTTTGGACTCTTTCTATCTACATGTCCTGTTTTCTACTGATTTGAGGTTTTACTGAAATCTCTGACACCTTATCTAGTCTCTGGGATACTTGCAGACCCCTCCATCCACATAAGTGATTTCCTGGAACCTTTCTTATGCCCCATGACTGGTACATCAGTCAAATGACAGGTCCATCGACTGATACTTTTGGATAATAACTGATATATCAGTCTAAGGTTTCCCCTACCCTTGTCAACTGCAATAAATCTACTCCACCTTCCTTTGTGGTTATATAACAGAGCATCCCATTGTGTTTTCACAAGGTTTGATATACTCACTTCTATCCTATAAACTACCATTGCCATTATCAGAATTTTTGTGGTTAGTAGTTACCAACTATAGTAGCCTACTTGCTATGACCTACTACTATTTTGTCAGATGTCACAAAGGGCACCCATCACAGCAACTGGTCCATATGTACGCCATTTCTAGATTCTAACAAACACTTCTATCCCCTTATTAACATGATAATCAACTAG
This sequence comes from Iris pallida, assembly GCA_029216955.1. Classification (NCBI taxonomy): domain Eukaryota; kingdom Viridiplantae; phylum Streptophyta; class Magnoliopsida; order Asparagales; family Iridaceae; genus Iris; species Iris pallida. The sequence goes on along the minus strand of JANAVB010026999.1, from coordinate 28,709,651 downwards.
GCTCATGGAAGCAAGATATGGCAGATGAAGGGAAAGGGAATTACATGTTGAAGTTGTCTCCTCTCATTAGATACTCGAGGCTGCTCTTCAACTTTGAAGAATAATGGATGGTGGTAGAGCTAGGGTTAGGAGGGAGGCAAGAGTCGGCTATCTCCTCTTTATATATACTAAATTTCTGGATTGATCGTAAGGGAAAATTAGATATAGGAGAAGATATTTGAATTTTCCTAGGGTTTATCACACATATTTGAAAAGGGATCGAATTATGTATTTTGAGATAAACATCGAATACAGAGGTTATAAACGGCTAACAGTCTGTTTGGTTTTGAAATCAGGTTTTACATTTAAGCCCCGTGAGAAAATAGTTTTGCAAAGGCCACAATTTCTCTGTTAGTTTGAATGAACAAATTATCTACAACTCAAAAATCATTTAATACTTTAGAGGAAATAGAAAATAATAAAAATAAAAGTAAAAAAATGGTCAAGGGTTTTACATGTAGCGTTGAAGGATGCTGAGTCCTTTATCAGTCAGGTCAGGCAGCCTGAAGAAGATCCAACAGCATATCCGCACTGCCACGGCATAGGGGAAATCATCCCCAACATCACCTTCATCCAACAAGACATGCTACTCAAGAACAACCAACACAACAGACCGCTGTATTACACAAGGTATATCGGTGCCGTCAAGGTGGATTGGATCCAGATCGACCCTGGGTCTTCCCTTAGCATCATCCCACGGACTCTACTCCAGACATTGGGGTTCCTGATGCATCGTCTGATGGCATCCCATACTATAATCAGCGGCTTCAACGCTAGCAAGAGTGAACCGCTAGGAAAAATATGCCTGAAATGTCATACCGGTGATCTCTAGACGAAGGTGACTTGCTATGTTGTGGACGTGGATGTTAATTACAACATCCTGTTGGGGCGTCCATGGATACACGAATACATGGTGGTGCCATCTACTCTCCACCAATGCATGAAATATGTACCCACTAACGGCATAGTCAGGACGGAGTTTGTTGATATCGATCCCTTCAGAGGGATTGAGGCCTTTTTCACCGACTCTGATCTATACAAATCAATTCATTGGGATGATGAAGCCAAAGATGCAGACGACGAAGCAGAGGTCGACACTGAAGCAGAAATGATGACCAGTGCCCCCTAAAGGTGTGACTTAAGGGAAAACCTCTCTAGCCATCAGCCCTTATCGTGGTCAAGCTTCATGGGAGGGCCCCTGCCCCCTGGCTGAAACAACAATTGGAGTCTCTTTGAAGATAAGACTCAAAGGGAGACCTTCCCAAGTGTCATCTTCTCTTGTAGTAAAGCTGTACGGGAAAGCATCACTCTCCGAGGCACCAGCTGAGGCGCCTCTCAAAGTACGGCTCAAAGGGAGACCTTCCCAAATGTCGGCTCCCCTCGCTGTCAAGCTACGAGGGAAGGCCCCAACATCTCTGTCAGCACAGGATCAAGAGCCAATACGGGTCAAACTCCCGATAAACTCTCCCGAATCGCCGAAGGCTACTCCGGTGCTCACTGACAAAGAACTGAAAGAGTACATATCTGCCAATATTGATGCCCTATCTCTTGATGATGTAAACCCCGGGACAAGAACCAGTATTTTATCAATAAAAGGCTGTGTTTGAGTTATTCTAGTTTTCCACAATGGAATGCCATGTATACTCTAGATAATGCCTTTCAGTCATTGTAAACACAAATAACGACTGTCAATCATGTAAATCGAGTTGTCCTGTACAAAGGAGTCTGTTATATAGTTCTGCCCCAGAGCCAGGACAAAAAACCTATCATCTTCAGCAAAGTCAAGCGTCATTAAGACCTCCCTCCAGTCGAGCCAGAACCCGACACCGGTAGAATACAAGTATACCGGTACACCGATCAAGCAAAGTACCTCATTCAAAAGATGGGCTATGACTTGAAAAGCGGCCAGGGTCTAAACTATGGCAGAGGCTGACGTCTTTCTTTATGTCTCCCAGTTCCAAAAGGGAAACCGAAGACTACAACTATCGCACCAGACGGGGGGTAGGCTACATCACACCTCCGACAACCCCAGAAAGTTCAGAAGTGGAGGAGGTTGTACACTTTCACTCATTTGAAGCTTGAACTTGGGATTCCGATACCAGCATCGACCTAATCTCCAGGAAAGTGTTGTCAGTCAACATCACATCCACACACCTCTCATAAGAAGAAGACGACGATCAAGCAATAGAGTTGTTCGAAGAAGAACCCTCTGCTCAACGCCTAGGTGCACAATGGGAATCTCGCTTTGAGCTACGAGAACCACCTACTGAAGATGAAGTCGAGCAGATCGACTTTGGGGACGAATCCTCGTCTAAACCCATCTTCATCAGCAAAAGACTGGCAGAATAAGATCGGGAATCCTTGATTCAACTTATCAAAGAATACATCGACTTCTTTGCCTGGAGCTACGAAGACATGCTTGGCCTTGACCCACAAGTCGGAATGCACAAGCTTAACATCTTGCCTAACGCTAAGCCTGTTAAGCAGCAACAACGATGCTTCTGTCCTAACCTCATGGACGCCATTTGACAAAGAAGACGATAAACTCCTGGACAGTAGGTTTATTCACGAGGAACAACATCCAGATTGGGTAGCCAACATAGTTCCCGTAACTAAAAAGAATAAAAAGATTCGAGTCTGCATCGACTTTCGGGACCTCAACTTCGCCTGCCCGAAAGACGAGTTCCCACTTGCGATCACCGACGTAATGATCGACAATACGTACGACTTTGAACGAATGTCCTTCATGGACGGTTGTTCGGGCTACAACCAGATTAAGATGTTCCCGGAGGACGAGAAACATAAGTTGTTCAGGACTCCAAAGGGGGTTTACTATTACAAAGTGATGCCCTTTGGCTTGAAGAATACAGGTACCACATACCAACGAGCTATGAGCACCATCTTCCGCCAACACCTCCGTAAGACTGTCGAATGCTACGTTGACGTCATCGTCGTCAAAAGCCGCCTACGAGGTGATCACTTACAAGATCTGAGGACTGTCTTCGATCTTATGCGGGCACACCAGCTCAAGTTGAACCCCGCTAAGTCCTTCTTGGGGGCTTCCAGTGGCAAATTCCTGTTCTTCATCATCACTGCAAAATCCATACACATCGATCCAGAGAAGACCAAATCCATCCTTGACATGGACCTGCCGAAGAAACTTAGAGAACTTCGAGGCCTACAAGGACGTCTCGCATATATCCAAAGGTTTATCGCTAATCTATCCAGAAAATGCCAACCCTTTACCAAACTCATGAAGAAGGGGGTTTCCTACGTCTGGACGGAAGAATGTCAGAAGGCATTTGACGACATCAAGGCTTATCTCACAAGTCTTCCAGTACTTGTAACACCTGTCGCAGGCAAACCTTTTGTGCAGTTTGGTATATAGAAGCCTAAAATCAGAGTTTGGCACGACACTTGTATCATGAAATAGAAAAACGACTATAATAGTTGCGATTATGATTTCAAGGAAAGAACTTAACTAAATACATATAATAAATTTCGAACTCATTTACTAAATCTCACTAATCAAACTTATTTTAGATAATATTTTGAAACCCTAGAAAATCATTTATAAAACTCTTAGAAACTATATTTTATTAATTAGATATATTTTAGACAATCCTTGAAGGCATAGGAAATTATTTATAACATTTTAGATACATAATACCTATATCAAAATATAGGAAATCATTCTAGTACTAAAATCCCCAATTTTGCCAATTTTGTTTTAAGTCAAAACTTGATAATAGTATTTTAGATATATATCCAAATAGCATCCCAAAATATTTTCTTCCCAACAAAACCAAGGCCCAAGACCACATTCATAAATATGATTTAATGAAATATTTACTATATAAATATTTGGTATACTTGATTAAAAGGGACAACATCAATAAAATTTGTATCAAAATTTATATATTCATGTACTAATATTTTTCCTTTACAAAAAGACTAATATAGGTACACATGTATCATGTGGGCTAAAGGCCCAACTCAAATATCTACATTTAATTTCTAGTCAATGGGCCCAGCCCGAGACAAAACCCACAACCCAAAATAAATCACAGCCCAAACTTTCTATTTAAACCCCTAAAAAATCATTTATAATAATAATAATAACTAATACGTAATAATAAGTGATTAATAATATTAATCTATTACTAATATCAGGGGTTGACTGTTAGTATTTGGTAAATCATTCACTCATCCCAACAAACCTTAAATAGAAACTAAGGGAAAGAGGAGCTGCTGAGCTATCCACTCACCCCAAATCCCTAACTAACCTAAATCCCTTAATTAGCTATCAACATCAAAATGGCATTTAAAATAAATCCCCTTATTAAAAAAAGCGTAGAAAAGGGGGCTGCACACTCATATACTTATATCCCCAAAAACTCATCTAATTCTTGAGAGAGGAGAATGGGGGACGAGGAGGAAAGGGCTCACAGAGGGCGGAGCCGTCGGACTAGCGCTGGCCGGGAGACGTGAGGGACCGAAAGGCGACTCCGGTGAGGCGGCGCTGACGGGATCTCGCTTGCAGCTTCGTCGGCGAGACTAGAGTTCGGGGAGGCAGTGCGCCAGTGAGGTGTCGATCACTGGAGGCTCGACAGTGGGGCACCGTTAAACGATGGTCAGATCTTTCTCTTTTTCTTACTCTCTTGTCAATTGGTGGCTGTTGGTGGCTGGTTTATGGTGTTGGGCGGCTGGATGTTTATCGGAAGGGTGATGATGCTGGTGGTCGGTGATGCCACCGTTGCTGGCGGTGGATCCACGGGAGGCCGGCGGTGGTATATGGTACTGGTGGTGGTCGTGGCTTGGTTTGGACGGAGTGGAATGTCGTGGTAGTGGTTGTGTTGGTGTTTGCAGCAATGGTGGTAGTGTTTGGTTGTGTTGGAGTTTGGGTAGGCAGGGAGGCGGTGCCTAGGTGGTGGTGACTGGAGTGGTCATTGGCCGTGGTGACCATGAAGCGTAGGTGATATAGGTGCCGGGTGGCACCAGAGGTGGCATTGGGCTGTGATGGTCGGAATGGGATGGAGTGGGCGAATGGTGTTGGTAGCTGCTAGAATAATTTAGGGATTTGGGTTTAGGAATTCTATCTAGCATTGGGGAGTGTGCCTATTTATAGTATAGGAAAGGAAAACCCTAAAGAAAATGTACATGTAATAGAATTAAGAGAAAATGGTAAAAAATTACTAACTGTTAACACTAACACTACATGCTAACCATTATTGATATTCCTTAATTTAATTAGTTATTAGTTAATAATTAAATAATAATAGTTAGTAAATTTATTTAGTAAATGGTTAGTCTCTAATTACAATTTAGCTACCAACTACCCATAATACGCTAAATCCCAAACTCTAGCCCACAATCTAAGCCAAGGCTTGGTAGGCCAAACTAGGACCAAATAGGCCTTAGCCCGATACGAGGGGAAACGAATAACCAACCAATTATCAAAACCTTTAACTAAAATAATTAGTAAATAAATATTTTTATTTACAAAACATAACCTCACTAATATTCCTTTATATGAAAATAAATATTTATTACTTATATATTTTCTCGAATGGACAGAAAATTCATTTAGCGTAAACATCTCACATAAAATAGTTTTTTACAAAACCAAAGACCAACAAGCACCGATAGCATAATACGATCAAAATTGTACATATATATCGTATTCACGGTTTTTCTAAAGACTCATGATTATTCAGAAAATAATTAAATAAAAATATACAAAATTTTGAAAATCCAAAATTAGGTTAACGGAGGTTACAAATCTACCCTCCATAAAGAAATTTCATCCTTGAAATTTAATATTGACAGGGGGATCAAAACACGATAGAAAGTTTAGGAAATATCTTAGACACGATCAAAGAACAACGACTTTGGCACGATTACGATAATTAATTTAAAATTATTTATGTACGACTAGTAATTTTGGCACGATGGAATCGTGATATGAACAAAATTATATATGCACGATTTTATAAATAACCTAAGTCATTGAGGCACGATCTCAATCACGGCTAGGAGAATCAAAGGTGGAATCGAAACTCGAGCATGGAATGATCGGTAGTTTGGGTTTGATGAAAATAGACTCGAGGTCGCATACGCACGATCGTGATCAAAACTTAGTTATTATTGAAGATAAAATTAAGGCATTAACAAGATTTCGAAAATAAGGTCTTACAGGCACGATCGAAAATTTAATGATCATGATTAATTAAGTCATGAAATACGATATGAGCTTGGTCGTGATTGAAAATTTGGAAGTGATTGGCACGATCTAGGATAAGATTATGGAACCAAAACTTAGGCATGTTTAGGAATGAACCTAAGCACGAGTATTTACATAATCGAATTTTCGGCAGGAATAGAAAATTGTTCAGACATAATCAAGTCTAAATTATGGTACGATTATTCAACCATATAGTCATGACCGAGGATCAAGGTTTTAGGCAAATTTAGAAATAAATATAAGTTATTTAAGCACGAAGTCGCGACTAAGATCATCAAAATTGTTCAGTTACGATCAAGTTGGGATCATGTCTAAGTATAGAATGATCAATATGATCTAGGCTCGATAAAATCAAATTCAAGGTTATATAGGCACGTTCAAATACAAAAACGACATAATTGGCATCGTTAGAATAATCAAATTGTCACGATAAATTTCTAAGGATCAAACCACTTGACCAAGTGCAAAATCAAGGCTTAGACATGCTTAAGGATTTGGAATGCAAAAAAAATCACTTGGGCACGATTTAGAATAAAGATATAAAGAAGGTTGAAACTTAGTCGTGGTTAGGAATAAAATCTAAACTAGAGGATCGAAATTTAGACACGATAGGAAAATTTATTCCGTCATGATCAAACTCAAATTCTGACACGATAAGTCCATAATTAAATCGGATAGTCGTGATCAAGGACCAAAATTTTAGGCACGATTCAACTACTAAATTAATACGTATAGTCATGATTGTTAAAATCACGATCATAGGATTCAAAGTCATCTAATCGTGCCAGGTCATCTAGGCACGACTAATCATGAGAATTTCAGATATAATTAGAAAATCAAATCATGGTCAAAAAAGAGTTTAGACACGAGTGTTAATCGAAATTCGACATGATCATAGATAAGGTCAGTCTATCCTTGGTCAAACAATATTTAGACATGATGAAGAATATAATTGTAGTCCAAGCAGGAGCAACATATTGATAGAGATCCAGGTCACGATTGAATTTAAATTAATTGAATACGATCAAGGATTAATAATATTGGTACGATAAAGAAGATGACCTAAGTCGATTGGCCACGATCAAAGGGAATTAGAATTTAGCGATATTGAAACTTAAAGGATGATTCAAGGATAGGAAAAAATCAAATTCCTTTTACTAGGATAGGACATCACAGATAGGATTGCAGAAGGAAGTCAAATCATCTCACTCTACTACAACCAAGTTTATCTGATCATCATTTGCCAATTATATCACCCAAGCCCAGACATACAACTACCAAATTATGATCTTCAATTTTGAAAATCAACCCCTATAAGACTATTACGAAAAATTATAATCTTCAGTCGTAAAGATTAAACTGTTCTATAAATACTGTAGGCTTGACCCTAAATTCCAAAGGCACTACCCATGAAGCATGCTCTTGTTAGAATTCTACATTTTTTCTACCCTCCTTGATTTTGCAGTTCATTATCCACGTATTCATTCTGAACTCCAAATTCCTTCGTCTTGTCTTTAACCAGGATTCGAAAGTCCTGAATCAAGGATTATAAATCCTTAATCATTGTTCCAATTGATACTCTTGTATTGCTTAAGTCTAATATCACTACTACCATATAAAATTTATCATTCATTATAAAAAGTTAGCCTTCACAATTCCTTCAACTTACACCTTCAAATATTATCCTTACTAAATTTATAATTTTCACAAAAATCTCTAAGAGTTTCCTTTAACTCAAAATTTTTTGTTCTCTCGGTTCTCAATCATTCTTCTACCAATTCCTTACTCCATCTCGTATTATCACCGCATGTGGTAATAATCTCTACTCCATTATTTAAATTTCTAAATTTAGTATCATAGCATTAATTCAAATATGAAATATCTTAAGAATCAGTAACCTAAAAAAATATCCTGGTTCTCAAAAATAATTCGACCTCGAATATCTTTGTCAGTTCTAGAATACATTTACGAAATATTATCATTCTAACCGTTAATATATATTCTACTGCTCTACTTACTCGAAATCCTCCTACGTTCTCTACGAAATAATTTATGCTCAAATTAATTCTCTAGTGTACTCATTTCTAAACTGATACTGCCAGTCTCTTATTATTTCTAATCTCAATCATACCTTTCTTCCACTAATTCTATCTCCATGTACAATATTCTATATTCCTACCAGGATCACCTTTTGATGAAAATTACATCCCATTCGAGCAAGATGATTACGATACTTCCTTGACCTTTCCCAAGTAAAAGATACAAGAATTCAAAAAGATTTCCATGTGTAGTTGACATAAGTAGATACGAGATAGTTGATCGATGTACTTAGGACAGAATTAATTAAGACAAAAAAATAATAGTAAGACGAAGAAATAATGGTAAGACGAAGAAATGATAATAGGAATTATTCTTGCTAATCTGGTCATAACGAAGTGAATCAATTTAAGATATGATCTGATAACCATACACGTCTTCTTGAAATCATGTTGCCAAAAATTTTGCCACGCCAGTAACCATAGCTGTAATAAACGATAGAGTCCATAACTAAGGTATATACCCTATAGTCATATTATCTAGAATTCTCACCACGCTAATCGGTATGGCTGCAAAAAAATATAAATTTTATAACTAAGATAAGTATATCCTAAATCAGGCTCTATATTTTGTCATACCAGCTAGTATGGCTGCGATATATTCTACGTAACCAAAGCAGACATTTACCTTTCTCACTGTCCTGATCAAATATGTTATCAGAATACCTTAATTCAATCCATAAATTTTATCTCGATACAAAATCAAAGTCAACAACGAACACCAGGAATCAAATTCAATAACGAATCAATGAACAATAAATGGAAGCAATCGAAAACAGATTTCGAGGTAGGGTTTAGAGTAAGATTCACGAGGGTCGTTCCAAAGGTACTATCTTGGTCAAAATTTGAAATACCTTGAATATAGTCTAAAATAATCCTCGACCTTCATATATAAGGTTGGCTAATCATTTCTCTCTACCCGATTGGTCATCAGTTCAACTTCTACTTTCTAGTTCTCTCCGGGGTCCATAAAACTCGTTTTAATACAAGAATATAGTTAGATAACGGACAAATATTCAAAATTAGGATGAGCAAAAGCTAGTAAGAATAGACTCAAGTGAGTTTCGAAGTAAGATTCTCAGTAGTCATCCCTAGAATCTATCAAGAGTCCCTAATATGTAATTGAGTACTAAATGTCCTAAAATATTCTATGATTCAATCCTAATCCTAGGGCAGGCTCACAGTAGTACGGCTAAGCCTAAGTACTACCACGACTTTGTATTAACTACGAGACTGACCTGTATGGGCCACCATAAAAATGTGCCACGACCCGCACCCGGATATCAGGTACAGGTTCGTAGGCCACGCCCAGCCTACGCTGCAGTAAAGGCGGTAGAGCGCTGTCAAGTACCCAACAAATATCTCAACATTTAAATGATCTATAATAACAATACGTACTCAAATCACAAACAGCTGAGGAAGATATAAAATATGAAAGATAGCAATACCCTAAAACAATAAATTCTACAATGATCATATAAGAGAAGAATGTATCAGAGACAAATCTGATAATGAAAACAATCTAAATAAGGAAGTAATGGCCTATAGCTCTCATGAGTCAACTCACGGTCCATGGAACATCGAGATCTATCTCAGCTAGCATCGTCATGTAGTCCAAGTATGTGGGGGCATAACAACTCCTAAAATATGGTTATCCAGTCAGGATTGGAGCGAAGTACATAAACTAACAACAGTTCCATTAAATTGAAAAAAAACTATAAATAATAGGAAGCAATAAAATACATGATGGATAAGTAGAACTGAAAGCAGGAAAATCATATGAGCATGTCATGGTAATAATGTACTGTAAGTAATCAGGAGTACAGTATAATAGCAGGAAATAATCTGGAATAGAATATGTACTACTACTAGACAGTGCCTTGAGATATTAGTTTATTATGTGATCGGCTTGGGACTAGGATCATGCTATCTATATGACCAGCTATGCACAAGAACAAGCACAAGTAAACCTGGAAATCAGGCCAGCCATACATGGAAGCTATGCACAAGTACAAGTAAGGTCAGGCTACACCCTACGTGTGGCGAGGGTGAGCTCTGCACAAGTAAGTAGGGGTATGATCACATAATCTCTTAATATCTCTCCATCCCCCGACTAGTATAATGGATCCAACCATGGCACATTACGACACGGGATTCTCGAGTAGGGTAGCAAATCCCCTTAGGAATCGGTGTCCATACAAGTACAAGAATAGGTCATGTACCAGCATACTAGGATAACCAGGAATAACATCTCATGACGGTATCCAAGCTATACCAATCCGTGTACTCTCGTGTCAGGTATCAAGCATAACACTATAAACTGATATCATTGAGACTATCAAGGTATAAAAACTATCAGAGAATGTACTCGCGTCAATTTGGTTGGAGTTGACGTATGTGACACAAACGTGTCGACACAAAATAGGTACATGCTATGCTCTACAAGATAGCGATGGCATAGACGGTCTCATCGAGTCCATAATAGTCCAAATAGCTAAGTGTAAATAGAAGCCTAAAATCATAGTTTGGCACAACACTTGTATTATGAAATAGGAAACGACTATAATAGTCGCGATTATGATTTCAAGGAAAGAACGTAACTAAATACATATAATAAATTTAGAACTCATTTACTAAATCTCACTAATCAAACTTATTTTAGATAATATTTTGAAATCCCAGAAAGTCATTTATAAAACTCTTAGAAACTATATTTTATTAATCAGATATATTTTAGACAATACATGAAGGGATAGGAAATTATTTATAACATTTTAGATATATATATATATATACCAATATCAAAATATAGGAAATCATTCTAGTTCTAAAATCCCCAATTTTGCCAAATTTGTTTTAAGCCAAAACTTGATAATAGTATTTTAGATATATCCAAACAGCATCCCAAAATATTTCCTTCCCAACAAAACCAAGGCCCAAGACTACATTCATAAATATGTTTTAATGAAATATTTACTATATAAATATTTGGTATACTTGATTTAAAAGGATAACATTAATAAAATTAGTATCAAAATTTATATACTCATGTACTAATATTTTTCGTTTACAAAAAAACTAATATAGGTACACATGAATCATGTGGGCTACAGGCCAAACTCAAATATCTATATTTAATTTCTAGTAAATGTGTCCAACCCGAGACAAAACCCACAACCCAAAAAAAATCACATCCCAAACATTCTATTTAAAACCCTAAAAAATTATTTATAAGAATAATAATAACTAATAAGTAATAATAAGTGATTAATAATATTAATCATTAATCCATTACTAATATCAGGGGTTGGCTGTTAGTATTTGGTAAATCATTCACTCATCCCAACAAACCTTAAATTGAAACTAAGGGAATGAGGGGTTGCTGAGCTATCCACTCACCCCAAATCCCTAACTAACCTAAATCCCTTAATTAGCTATCAACATCAAAATGGCATTTAAAATAAAACCCCTTATTCTAAAAAAATAGCACAGAAAGGGGGCTGCTCACTCAGATACTTAAATCCCCAAAAATACATCTAATCCTCAAAAAAGAAGAATGGGGGACGAGGAAGAAAGGTCTCATAGAGGGCAGAGCCGCTGGACTGACGTTGGCAGGGAGACGTGCGGGCCGAAAAGTGACTCCGGTGAGGCGGCGCTGACGCGGGGATCTCGCTGGCAGCTTCGTCGGTGGAACCGGAGTTCGGGGAGGCAGTACGCCGGTGAGGCTTCGACCGTTGAAGGCTCGACGATGGGGCGCCGTCAAGCGATGGTCAGATCTCTCTCTTTATCTTACTCTCTTGTCGATTGGTGGCTATTGGTGGCTGGTTTATGGTGTTGGGCGGCCGAATGTTTGTCGGGAGGGTGATGATAGTGGTGGTCGTTGGTGCCACCATTGCTGGCGGTGGATCCATGGGAGGCCGACTGTGGTATATGGCACTGGTGGTGGTCATGGCTTGGTTTGGTCGGAGCAAAATGTCGTAGTTGTGGCTGTGCTGGTGTTTGCAGTAATAGTGGTAGTGTTTGGTTGTGTTGGAGTTTGGGTTGGAGGGGAGGCGGCACCCAAGTGGTGGTGACTAGAGTAGTCATTGGCAGTGGTGGCCGGGAGGCATTGGTGATGGGGGTGTCGGGGTGGTACCGGACGTGGCATTGGTTTATGATGGTCGAAATGGGAAGGAGTGGGTGAATGGTCTTAGCGGCTGCTAGAATAATTTAGGGATTTAGGTTTAGGATCTCTATATAGCATTGGGGAGTGTGCCTATTTATAGGGTAGGAAGGGGAAACCCTAAAGGAAATGTACATGTAATAGAATTGGGAGAAAAATAGTTAAAAATTACTAACTGCTAACACTACCTGCTTACAATTATTGTTATTCCTTATTAGTTAATAATTAAATAATAATAGTTAGTAAATTTATTTAGTAAATGGTTAGTAGCTAATTACAATTTAGCTACCAACTACCTATAATAGGCTAAATCCTAAACTCTCGCCCATAATCTAAGCCAATGGCTTGGTAGGCCAAACTAGGACCAAAACGGCCTTAGCCTGATACGAGGGGAAACGAATAACCTACCAATTATCAAAACCTTTAACTAAAATAATTAGTAAATAAATATTTTTATTTACAAAACATAACCTCACTAATATTCCTTTATATGAAAATAAATATTTATTACTTATATATTTGCTCGAAGTGGACAAAAAATTCAATTAGCGTAAACATTTCACATAAAATAATTTTTACAAAACCAAAGACCAACAAGCACCGATAGCATAATACGATAGAAGTTGTACATATGTATCGTATTCACGATTTTGCAAAGATTCGTGATAATTCAGAAAATAATTAAATTAAAAATATACGAAATTTGAAAATCCAAAACTGGGTTAACGGAGGTTACACTAGGTCATCATTTAAATCCATCAATGATGTGAGCACTTCTAGACCCTTGCAATTAATTTATATAGGTTTGTTTGGTCCTAGTAAAGTTGCTAGTCTTGGCGGTAAGCTCTATACTTTTGTTATTATTGATGATTTTTTTGTTTTACATGGGTTTACTTTCTATCAAATAAAAATGATGCCATTTTTGAATTTCAAGTATTTTGCAAAAGGGTTTAAAATGAAAAAGGCTTCATGATTACTCGAATCTGAAGTGATCATAGTGGCAAATTCAAAAATACTGATTTCAAAATTTTTTTGATGATAATGGATATTACTATAAAAAATTTTGTCCTAGAACTCCTTAACAAAATAGTGTTATGGAGCGGAAGAATAGAACTCTAAGCGATATGGCTAGAGTCGTGCTTAACCAACACAATCTTCTGAAATATTTTTCGGCAGAAGCTGTAAGTACAGCATGTCATATTTTAAATAGGGTGTTAATTTGACCAATATCGAAGAAAACCCCCTATGAATTGTGGTTTAGAAAGATTCCTAATATTTCTTATTTTAAAGTTTTTGGATGTTGCTGCTTTATCTTGAATACCAAAAATAACTTAGGTAAGTTCGACTCAAAGGCAGACGAAAGAATATTCCTCGGTTGTACTGCCAAGTGTAAGGGATATAGTATTTTCAATAACATATCTATGATTGTTGAAAAATCTATTAATGTTTCCTTTAAAGAGCTCAACAGTCATAAATCTAGCAAAAGTGATGACGAAGACATAAGAAACCAAGCTAAGGCACCTGAAGATACTGCTACCGATAAGAACTATCTGGAGAGTCTGCTTAAGAAGATGAAATTTATGCCATACCATCCAGAGACACTTGTTATAAGTGATGTATCCAAGGGAGTAGGTACGCATTCTTCTACTAGGGACATAGCAGCTAATATAGCTTTTATTTCTCAAGTAGAACCTAAATCACTAGTAGATGCTTTTCTTGATGAATTTTGGATTAATGCCATGCAAGAGAAACTTAATCAATTTGTGAGAAACAAAGTTTGAGAACTTGTTGCTAAACCTATTGGTCAATCGGTAATTGGTACCAAATGGGTGTTCCGAAATAAATTAAATGAGGATGGACATGTTCTATGCTACAAAGCACGTCTAGTAGCACAAGGTTATAATCAAGAAGAAGAAATTGATTATGACAAGATTTATGCTCATGTTGCTAGACAAGAATCTATTTTGCATGTTTGTGCAATCTTATATTTTCATAATTACAAACATTTTCAAATGGATGTTAAGAGTGAATTTTTCAATGGGTTTATAAAAGAAGAGATTTTTGTGAAGCACCCCCCTGGTTTTGAGGATTTTCAAAAACCTGATCATGTTTTGAAGTTAAGAAAGGCACTTTATGAACTCAAACAAGCACCTCATGCTTGGTATGAACGCCTAAGTACTTTCCTACTTGAAAATGTTTTTTCAAAAGGAGGATTGATACAACTTTGTTTATCAGAACTTCAGAAGATAGTATTTTACTTGTGCAAATATATGTTGATGACATAAAATTTGGTTCTGCTAATGAAAAACTCTGTCAAAATTTTGCTAAGTGTATGCAGAGTGAGTTTGAGATGAGTATAATGAGAGCGCTCAACTACTTCCAAGGACTTAAGATCAAACAACACTCGCAGGAAACCTTCATCAATCAAGCTAAGTATACGAAGGACTTACTAAAAAAGTTTGACTTCGACAACGCAAAGCCTGTCGGCACGCCGATGGCTAACTTGACCTTGATGAAAGTGGTAAACCAGTCGACCAATGTAAGTATCGAGGTATGATTGGTAGTTTACTGTATTTTAACTGCTAGTTGCCCTGATATTATATTTAGTGTTTCCATATGTGCACGATATCAAGCTAACCCTAAGGAATCACACATATGCGTCGTTAAGCGTATCTTTCGATACCTTAAAGGAACTCTACTCTCGGCTTATGGTATCCCAAAACCATATTGTTTGTCCTAATCGGTTACTCGGATGCTGATTCTACTGTATGAAAAGTAGACAATAAAAGTATCAGCAGTACGTGTCATCTCTTAGGTAAGGCTTAAGTCACTTGGTTTAGCAAGAAACAAATTTTTGTAGTATTATCAACAACTGAGGCTGAGTATATCGTCGCTGGACGTTGTTATGCTCAAATTTTATGGATGAAGCAAACTTTAGAAGACTATAATCTGCGCTACACTAAGATTCCCATATTATGTGATAATATTAGCACAATTAATCTGACCGAAATCATGTATGTCACTCACACACTAAGCACATAGAAATATGTCACCATTTTTTACGTGGTCACCAATAACATGGGGATATTTGTCTAGAATTTATTGACACAGATCATCAACTGGCAAATATATTCACAAAACCACTAACCGAAGATCGTTTTAACTTTTTTGCGTCGCGAGCTAGGTATTCCTAAATTTCGGAGTCATAATGTGTTATGGTTAATAAAATACCTAAGACTTAAAATTCAACGATTTCTTAATCGAAGTTATTTTGGGTACAAGCCTCTATAGCTCACCCAAGTGTAAATAACCTGAAGAGGCACGGTATGCGTTCCCCTGTGAACTAGTTCTAGCTGGGGTCCGGCCCCTACAGCTCACCCAAAGTAATGGATATTAATTAATCAATGATTATAACTTTCTAAGTGATTTTTATCATTTATTTCTCATAAATGAACCAAAATTCAAGATGGCCGAACTCGGACCCAGTTCGGACTGAATTTGGGTTATAATTTAACCCGAAAACAACATCCTACTTATATTCCGTCTTCCCCAAATCAGCCGAAAACCAGCACCCAAAACCCTAACTTCAAAACCCAAATCCTAGAAAGCTTCATTTTAGGCTTCCCAACTAGTTTTTTTGGATCTAAGGTGTTCTGAAGGCTTCCTCTTCCGTTTTTGTTCATCTTGAGGTATAATTCTCTCTATTTCTTTCTCAATTTCGTTATGGCACGTAGATTGTTTAAAAGAAGAAAAGTAGAGATGCTGCTTCTTCATCTATTTTTGAGTATGAACCTATAAATCTCTTTAGTCTCACTCATCCTGATGACGATGAGAAATATGATCCTACATTATTTGTTTCTCTAGAGAGATCTATTAACTAGTTTGATCATTTTCGTTATCGTGAGATATGTCCGAGAAAAAAAATTAATTTTACTATTTTATCGAAATATTTTAATATTGTTGAAAATCTTGGTCTTCATAAATTTCTGGAAGTTACAAATCTGGTATGAAAATACGATTCGCATGTTTTATTGTAACTTGCAAGAATCGGAATATTGTATTTATTGATCGGTTAGCGGGATGGAATTTGAATTTAATTCTGACGATTTAAGCGAGTATTTTCAAATACAAAATAACGGTGATGCTCTTGTCGACATAACTAAAGTTCAATTTCCTGACAGTATAACCCTTGAATTTTTTAAAGTTGCGTTGTGTCAACCAAATTCGGTTTCTCGGAAATGGCTATACCCACGCAACTTGAACCAGTACCTCTATGAGTTGTAACACATTATTATTTCCACTATCTTACGAAAGATGGGATCTACTGACGAGATCACGTATTTTGAATTATCTACGATGTACTACATTTATTTTGTGATTTTCTTTTTCTTTCCCAAAACAATGTTGTCACTCATGATCAATTGTCGAAGGGCAGGCCGTAACTTCCTTTACCCATGCATCTGCCGGTAATCCTTAAGAAATTTTCTATTCCTTTCGGTTCTTCTCCTATCTTTAGGATTCCTTTAGAGCTTCTTAGGTCTAACAGATTCCCACATCCTCCTGGTGATGCTCCACCTCAGCCGGCTCCAACTTCAGCCCCAACAGACGCTCCAGCTGATATTCCATCCCCTACAGCCTCGGTTCATACTATTATCGAGCTGTATCAATGATTTGATGCTTTCATCACTGTTTAGGGATAGCAGCATCAAGTCGACCTGACTTGTTAAAGTGATACCAAGTTTCGCCACATCTCTTAGGTTTAGATCTTGAGAAATGTCACGGCAAACATTAAGTGGACTGTGACTCATCATCCTACTGCACTGATGCCTATCATCGGTCACCCTATCTTTGACGGACCTAGACTTGATGAGGATCAAACCTTTGCCTTCTTCGACCCGATGACTGCATACTTTGATCCGACCCAGCCGCCTGCTGACGCTGTTGGTGATGCAGATAGTTGATATGATATTTTTGGGCTTAGTGTTATTTAGATATTTCTGACGATGATGATCTTTAGTAGAACATTTATTTTTTTGTTGTATTTTTGATTTATGCATTATTTGTCGTGACACTTTATGATAAGTGTGAGATTATCATAAAAGTGTCTTTCTATTATGCAAGCTTTTATTTTCCATATACTATTGCTGATGTTCTAGGTTCTATGATTTACTACTTGAGTTGTGATTACATATATTATTTGGTATTACTTTATTGTTTCTTTGTTATTGTTTGGCTCATCGCTTGCGATGGAGCCATCTTTTGATTACATGACAAAAGGGGAGATGAGTATACCAAAATCAAAAGTTTCAAGCTTTCAGACAAGTCATGTATATTTTCAAAGTTACGATAATATTTTGGTATAGACTCAAAGTTTGTCAATTAGCAAAATGGGGAAGATTGTTGGCTCACTGGTTACCGGATTTTGATAATCAACGTCAACTTTGGTCGATATATAAAATATACACAGCTACAGGTATCAAGTCAAAATGTCTATACCTACTACTACAAACATCTCATCGTTATCAAGAAACAAAAGTGATGGAATCAATATCAAGACTTTTTACATCTTTCTTATGTATTTTTATCTTTATTTTAAGTCCAAAAAAGTATGTAAGATTAATCAAATCGGTACTGGCTTAGCTATTTTCAGTCCATAAAATACAGCCTTGTAGAAGCATGAAAATTTCAGCAATGAAGCCTTATGCGCCCAAGCCAATGAGGACATATGCGCCCAAGTAAAGCTCTATGCGCCCAAGTCACCCTGTGAAGCTCTATGTGCCCAAGACAAGCTCCCCCAGAAGGGGGGCGCATAGCCCTGTTTCAGGCTATACGCCCAAGCCAGAACATCACTGACTCGGTCAAAGCTACGATCAAAACGTGCAACAAAGCGTACGGCCACGTCAGTCTTCGCGAGCAGTCATGCACCAAAGCATGCGGCCACGTCAGCACCACGATCAACCCACGACCACGCAGCCTGTATGCGCCTACATCCTATGTGCCCAAAGCAGGACCATGTGCCCAAATAAAAACTAGTGTATTTCCTCATGTGGGCGTATAACATCATTCCAGCTCAAAAACTACTATAAAAAGGGGTCTCATCCCTCTTCAAAACACAGAACGGAGAGCATTTTCAAGAGCCAAATTATTGCACTTCTTGCTAGTGAGCCGAGAGTTAGAAATTTTCTTAGATTTTCTCCCACTTTTATAATCGGAGTGTCAACGGAGTAAAGGAGCAACTGTCACTCAATCTTCATCGTCCCATTCCCCAGAATTCTTTTTTATATTCGGGGATCCTCAGTGCAGGATCTCTCAGGCGTACTCTATTTGTGGTGCCTTGCGCCAATAAAAAAGACAGTGTTTCTTCTTCTTTTTGTGTGTGTCCACAAAAATGGCGACTCTGCTGGGGACTACCTTTTCCTCTGACGAGAAGGTGGTGACGCAATCCGATACCGACAAAGTGGGGAGCACTCAGACGATGTTGATCGTAAAATTCGATCAGCAGGAATTCGAAGAGATGCTCTCGAGGGACGGATCAACTCCCTCAAAATCAGCGAACCCAAACAAGTCTCGCAAGACTTGGCTTCCGAAGGCTCGTCGTGCATATCCTGCCAGTGTCATAGCAGATATGCAACTGGAGGACTCTGTCACATGGGCGCATGGCTCTGCCACAGAAGCTCGTCAAATGAAGAAGGCTCACACCGTTATGGGCTCTACTAGTCCAGCGACTTCTCTCTTGTACAACCAATAACAGAGTGTTCGACGCTTGAGACTTGGCAAAGGAAAGCACTACGATGCCAAGAATCAGAGTGTTCGACACTCTGGGCAAACCCAGCTAGGCTTACAAACGAAGAAGGCAAAGTTGGAAGAAAACAGTGCTGCTTCACCAAGCATGCGCCCAAAGCTATGCGCCTAAGGGTCATGCACCCAAGGCTATGCGCCAAGGCTCAACTGATCCATACTATGCGCCCACATCGAGGAATCTCAGACATGCTGCCAAGAAGCATGCGCCCAAAGCCAGTCTCCAAGGCCTATGTGCCCACAGCAAAAAGATAGGCCCCAACGCGTATAGCACGGGGCTGTCTTCAAGGACATCACAGAACTTAGGTGTGGGGGTTGTCCCTGCACGCAAACTAAGTCTGGATGCGCCAACACTCCTTACAAACCCGCATGCAAAGCTCGGTGATGCATGCAACATGGGTTTTAAGGTAAAACTTTCTTTCGCTGACTTACGCGACATGATAAATCTTAAGCGTAAAGCGAGGAAGGACATAACAATTCATGGAGCACATCCGTGCACCAGTATTGTCATCAACTGTTGCTGCTCCAAAGCAACGAGAGTGCCTCAAAGACAGTCCGTGTTTCGGCGGCTGCATTTCTCTGACATTGAAAAGCCGCTATATGTTTCATCCAACATGGCTTCATGGGGTCCCCCTTATGGAAGCCCCAATCAAAGACGGTGGACCACGAACCCAACTTTCTCTCTCAGTTTTGTGAGAAGAACGAGAAGAAGTCTACCAACAGATGGCCAGCAAGCTGTCACATCTGAAGGAGTCTATATGGGTACTCGGTCAAAGGCAAGATTCTGTATAGATGACGAGGACTCCCAAGATGGGGGTAGTATTCCCTCAGAGTCTGAAGCGGATGACCTTCACACTGGGATAGCCTTCCAGAGGATGACGATCCCTTCGATTCTGATGGCAACTATCTACCTCCTCTACCTGAAGATGAGGGACTTATCAACTCAGAGACAGACAGTATCAGCACCAGTTGTACTGTTTCCTTTGTTCATCCTCGCATGTTATCTACATACATGGCAGATATAGAAAGACCTGAAGAAGCCAGTGATTAGACTAGCAAACTGGCTAGAGGGTCTTGAAACAGCATTCGCCAAGATTACTGATATGCTTACCAGTATCATGGCGGTCCAAGCTGCTGGGGTTGTCCTTCCACCTCAGCAAAATGTCTCGGATCACGCTAGTCCGACTCATAGCAACAACCCTCCTTCACTACAAAAGGAGTATCATTCTGTTGCGCCTTCTCCAAATCTTACAAATGCTGGGCGTGGTCATTCGCCAACGACGCCTGACAACTGTTCAACAACCATTTCCCAACACCTGTTTAATCAAAAGGATGCAGTTGATTCCCTGGTCGCCCATTTCGACACCATCTCACACAAAGACGAGCTTCAAAAGATGGGGATATCTCAACCTTATCCCCCTGAATGGGAGAATGCTACTTGCCCTCCTAACTACAAGCTGCTGACGCTAAATTCATTTGACGGGTTGACTTCTCCTTGTCAACACATGACATACTTCAACACACAGACTCTACACTTACCCAGGGACGATCCGTTCTTGCCAAAGGTGTTTATTAACACCTTACAGGGGGTAGCTTTTGAATTGTTCTACAGTCTGCCTGACGGTTGTATCAATTCTTTTAAAGACTTGGAGAGGTTGTTCCTCAACAGGTTTTACGAGAGTGGCATGCATGTTAGTATGTCCACCATCATCGAGACCAAGCAAAAGAAGACTGAGTCTGTCATTGCCTTCATCGAACGCTTCAGGCGGCTAGCACTGAAGGTGCCCTTCGGCATACCAGACTCAGAACTTATGGATACTTGTCGACATAACTTCCTTCCTACAGTAAAGTTTTGTCTTGGTATACATAAGTATGATACATGGCCCGCTTTCATTGGGGCCACTGATGTTGCTGAAAGTGACGTTCCTAATTTGGAATTACTGGGGTTGAAAACACCCAAATCTAAAGACAAGGGCAAGCATCCTCAAACTATCCCTGTCCGTGGGGGTAAAGGGAAAGAAGTCCTGAAGGTCGACACTTCCAAAGGAGCTTCCAATTCTCTGGGCGCCTCCGACAATCCTAAGGAGACCTTCTCCTTTGACGAAGACGATGTCATTACCATTTTTCACACATTGACGAAGGGTAATAAACTGATATTGCCTCCACCACGACATCCTGCAGAGGCAAACCAACTCAACGATCCCAAGTACTGTCTCTATCATCAGTACGTATATCATTCCACCAAGGAATGCATCATCCTGAAGAAGAAAAAACAATAGCTTATCGACAACCAAGTGATCAACCTCGAAGCTGAAGACAAGTTCGTATCTTCTAACATGATCACTCTTCAGTTTGGTGACTTTCCTCCCACAGAAGTCCCAAACGGCGTGGTCCCGATCTCCAAGGCAATAATGGAAGTCGTCAACCTACCGCCAGCTCACAACTCAACCTTGGTGCCACTCACGACTGAATGTGGTGAGATCATGTGGGTCCACCCGGACCTTGTGCAAGAAATGACATAGGGGGTGGTATCTCCCAAAGAAAAAAGGGGCAAGACATACAAGTCATGCCATATGGTGTCTTCTCCCATCTTCGAGGTTCTATCTGGCGAGACGCGATCGAGGAAGGCTTATCTTCGGACGTATGACCCCACACAAGAAGAAGCAGTACCTTTCCAAGCTCATGCTGCCCCCACAAGCTCAGAAGCCGGCATGTCTTAGCCTTCAACTACCAAGAAAGCCAAGCAGAAGGAGACGCGATTTGACAAGTCTCTGAAAGCGCCAGCTCCCGAAGGCATGGATCGGCCCTATAACTTTGATATACTGGCACAGCTGGCCAATACACCTGCCAGGTTGTCTCTGTTCCATCTATTGTGACTCTCCAAAGAAACATGAAAAGCCTTATATGAGGCATTACTACATGCTGACTCTTATCTCGCTAAAGTCAAAGCCCCCACTGAAGACCCTGTCTCCTGTCCCCACTGCCAGAGTACTATGGAAGTGGTGTCCAACATCACCTTTTCACAGAAGGACATGCTACTCAAAAATAATCGTCATGATAGACCCCTGTACTATACAGGAAATATCGGGGCGATCAAGGTGGACCGCATGCACATCGATCCAGGATCCTCCCTCAGCATCATTCCTAAAAGTTTGCTTCAAATTCTAGGAATCCCACTGCACAAGCTATCTGCAACCAATACAACTATCATGGTTTTCAATGCTAGTCGAAGCCACCCGCTGGGTAAGATCCGTCTCAAGTGCCAGATCGGTGATCTTCCGAACGGAGGTTTCCTGCTATGTGATCGATGCCAATGTATCCTACAACGTCTTATTGGGACATTCATGGATACACGAGAACATGATCGTTCCTTCCACACTTCACCAGTGCTTCAAGTACGTCAATAGCGACGGTGTCGTGAAGACGACGTTTGCCGATGTCGATCCTTTTAAGGGTATCGAAGCCTACTATGGAGATTCGGTACTCTACCAATATTAGCCCCCTAAGGATGATGGCAACGAAGCTGACAATGAAGCTGAAACAAGTCCATCCTCCAATGATGGTCCCCTGATTATCCGAGTCAAAGGACGTACTACTCCAAAAAGTACCCCGGTGCCTCTCACAATCTGGGTGAAAAAGAAGAACCCTGACAAGGTCAAACCATTGACCATCACTCTCCGCAAGACTCCTCGGAAGGAACCTGCTGAAGTCCGTCCTCCCAATCCTGAAGAATTACCCTACATGGTGAACTTGGCCAGGACTGTGACTCCTCTTCCAGATGATGATCCTATCATTGAGTATATCAATACTCATAATAATGTACCTTCAGCGGATGATGTTATCTCTGAAGAAGAACTTACGTATTTTCTTAGTAAAGGTTTATCTTTGAATTACTCCGATGTCTATCAATCTGTAAACCCTACATAGATACGATATACGCTCTAGAGCACGGCATAGGACCACACCTCTGCATGTCTGTCACGATGCCTCACCTACGGGAAAAAGTTTACCCAGAAGATATCCACTAATTTATCGTTCCAACCAGAAAGAAGGGCGAAGAACTAATCATCTTCGGCCGAATAATTGGCGAAAGAAAGTTCGTTCCGGACTGTACTTCTCCCAAGCACAATACGGAAGCTGATTATGACTCTGGAAAAATGCAACTTTTCTGATATAGTTGGCAGGCCAAGAATATTATCCAGAATATGGGATATGACATCAAAAGCAACCAGGGGCTAAATTACAGCCGAGAATGACGGTTGCCAATACGACACTTTGCTCCTCCCGGCAAACCCGAGAACTACTATCAACGAAACGGTGTTGGTTTGGGTTATGTCACTCCTCCAACAACACCTGAAAGATCATATGATGAAGCAGATCGTTGTTCTCATTCTTCTGATTCCTGCCTCTGGGACTCAGACTCGTGACATGTTCAAAGCAATACTGTCCGTCAATATGGTTTCAGTTGACCAAATTGCGGACGATGTCCAATCGATCAAGCTTAAAAAATAGGCTCAGAAGATGGATACTAGGTGGAAGCTGTGCTTCAAACAACGTAAACCACCTACCGAAGACAAAGTCATCCAAGTCAATTTAGGAGATGAATCATCTTTTAAACCAATCTTCATCAGTAAAAGTCTATCTGGCGATGAACGCCAATCTCTTATATAGCTTATAAAAGAATATATCGACATCTCTGTATGGAGCTATGAAGACATGCCAGGCCTGGACCCTAAAGTCGCCATGCACTGCCTAAATATTTCGTCTAAAGCTAAGCCAGTGAAGCAGCAACAACGACGATTCCGACTAGATGTCATGGAGGCCATCGAGAATGAAGTCAAGAAGCTCATTGCCAGTAGATTCATTTGCGAAGAACAACACCCTGACTGGGTTGCCAACATCATTTCAGTCATAAAAAAGAATGGTAAAATTTGAGTCTGTATCGATTACCGTGATTTGAACTCTGCATGCCCGAAAGACGAGTTCCCTCTACCGATCACCGACGTAATGATCAACAATACTTGCGGCTTCGAGCGGATGTCCTTCATGGATGGGTTCTCAGGCTACAACCAGATCAAGATGCTCTCTGACGACGAGAAGCACACATCTTTTTGAACACCGTTGTGGGTATACTGCTATACGGTTGTGCCCTTCGAATTAAAAAATGCAGGGGCGACATACCAGCGAGCCATGAACATAATTTTTAGCGATTATTTGCACAAAACAGTGGAGTGCTACGTAGACGATATCGCAATTAAAAGTCATCTCAAGGACAACCACCTCCAAAACTTGAGAACGGTGTTCAAACTAATGCGTGCACACCAACTCAAGATGAATCCAACCAAGTCTTTTCTGGGAGTCTCCAGCGACAAGTTCCTTGGTTTCGTCATCACTTTAAAGGGTATACATCTTCACCCAGAGAAAGTGAAGGTTATCCTCGATATGCATCCTCCAAGAAACCTCAAAGAACTATGATGACTGCAAGGAAGGCTAGCCTACATCAGACGATTTATTTCGAACCTTTCTGGAAGGTGTCAACCATTCACTCAGCTCATGAAGAAAGGCGTATCTTTCGTCTGGACTGAACAATGTCAACGCGCATTCGCCGACATCAAGAAGTATCTCACAAGCCACCCCAGTTTTGGTAGCTCCAATAATGGGGAAGCCCTTTTTACTATATATTCGCGCTATGGACCATTCCATCGGCACCCTATTAGCTCAGAATGAAGGCAGCTATGAACAGGCAATCTACTACCTTAGCAGCATAATGGTGGGTGCCGAGCACAGATAAACACCTGTAGAAAAGGAATGCCTTGCACTGGTATTTGCTATCTAGAAGACATGCCACTATGTGTCGGGGCAGAGTATCCATATCATATCTAAAGTCAATCCTCTCAGAATACTCATGACTAAATCGGGTTCTCTCAATTCCCGTTTTTAGCTACATGGGCAATGTTGTTGACTCCATATGATATGTTGTTCGTTCCTCAGAAGGAAGTAAAAGGCCAAGCGTTAGCTGATTTTCTAGCAGCTCATCCGGTGCCAGAATCTTCCAAACTCTACGACAAAATCCCCGATGAAGTAGTGGAGTCTAATATCAAAACTGAAGAAGTCCCCATTTGGCAAATGTTCTTTGACGGTGCATCAAGAACAGGACCTAAAGGAAATATTATGGCTGGAGTAGGCGTTGTGCTTGTGTCACCCGACCATCTGGTTATACATCATGCATATTCTCTAGTGGAGCCCTACACCAACAACGTAGCCGAATATAATACTCTATTAATCGGCCTGCAATTGGCAAAACAATTGGGAGTTGACTATCTAGAAGCTTACAGCGATTCCAAGCTAATAGTTAGTCAGGTCCAAGGGGATTATGAAGTTTGTCACGAAGATCTCATCCCCTATCACAAAGTGACAATCGAGTTGGCGTCTACTTTCGCTGGATTCTTCATTGAGCACGTGCCTCGACTATAGAATATAGAAACAGATGCTTTAGCCGGTCTTGCTGCTTCCTTGACCTTCCCTACCAATACTCAGCAGTCGATCACACTGTCTGGTCGAGAACTATTCTGTGTGAAAGATGCCTTGCATATTCATCACAGTTGCACAACGAAAATAAACGTCGATGTTAAAGACTGGAGATTTCCTTTCATAGACTACGCCGTCTATGGAATCCTCCTCGAGGACCCAAATGAAGTAGTGTATGTCCAAAGGCGTTCCCTCAGATTTTACTATAACACAGCAACCAAGACGCTGTACTGATGCTCTTACGACGGGCTACTGTTACGATGTTTATCAGACACAGAAGCCAAACATGAACTCCGGGAGGCTCATGACGGAGTTTGTGGTGCACATCAACCAGGCCCCAAATTACAAGATCGCCTCAGACGAATGGGTTATTATTGGCCCACGATGATAGAAGATGCTGTTGAATACGCAAAAAAGTATAGGACTTGTCAGTTCCACACCGATTTTATTCATCAACCTTCAGAGTTTCTACACCTGACGACAGCATCTTAGCCTTTTGAAGCCTGGGGTATGGACGTCATAGGCCCAATCAGCCCGCCATCTTCCAGAGGACATTGGTTCATCCTAGCCATAACCGATTACTTCTCCAAATGGGTGGAAGCTATACTGCTCACCAAAGTGAAGGCGTCAAACATGATCAATTTCATCAAATATCACGTTATCTACCACTTCGTCCTACCTCGCAGGATCATCCATGATAATGGTCCACAATTCGTAAGCCATGCATTCTATCGGTTATGCAATAGGAATTGAATCCAGAATGTAGCCTCTACTGCCAACAATCCAACGGCTAATGGGTTAGCAGAAGCCTTCAATAAAACCATCATTAAACTTCTCAAAAAGTTTGTATCTTCAAACAAGCACAATTGGAATGAGAAGCTCGGCGAATGTCTATGGGCCTATCGTACAACAGTCCGGACTCCAACAGGCAGTACGCCATTCTCTCTGGTTTATGGGAGCGAAGCAGTTCTTTCCCTAGAAATCCAGATTCCTTCTCTTCGAGTAGCCTTAGCTAGCGAGTTGACTACCGAAGAAAGCTACCGTCTGCAACTCCAGGAGCTCGAAGCGCTAGACGAAAAATGCTTGTTAGCTCAGCAGCGCATTGAGCTATACCAAGCACGTCTTTCTAGAGCCTTCAATAAAAAGGTGAAGGAAAGAATCTTCCAAATCGGTGATCTAGTCTTAGCGGTGAGAAGACCAATGGTCATGATGCACAAAACATAAAGGAAATTTAAGCCTAAATGGGAAGGTCCTTTCATCATTGAATCAGTGTATTCTAATGGTACGTACCGACTAACCAAGCCTGATGGTGACTTGCTCATGATGCCTATCAACGGCAAGTTCCAGAAAAAATACTATGTGTAACCTTTTTTAAAATAATGTTCACATATGTTCAGTCATGTAAATGTACAGTACGATGTTTATGTGATTCAAAAAATTATCTAACTATTATCCGTATTTCAAGAGTCTTGAATACGTCTTGGATGATAGGTCCTCTAAAAATATTTTTCCAGTAGAATCAGTCACGTTTTTGACTCTGTCCAAACTCAAGTCTGACGAAAACAAGTCACGTCCCTATTACCTCTAAATTGTTTTCCGATAATTATCTCCCCAGTGGAACGATTAAAAAATGTTTTGCCATGTCCATACAACCTTTGAGCAAAGCATTCGTCAAGGATACTCACGTCCATATTACCTCTGAATTATCCACTCCTACCTAATGTTATATATTTTTCCATGTCCATATTACCTCTGGTCAGATATAGAACATCCTCTGCTATTACGTCCATATTACCTCTACTAGCAGCCTTGTTAAACTTATTATCTATATTCAAAAAAAACTTGAATATAAAACGGATAATAGGTCCACATCAAATTCTCCAGCAGAATACCTACTAGAAATATCCTTGCTACGTCCATATTACCTCTAGTTTCGATATTTCACAAAACCACATGCATTTTAAAAAGTTTCTTCATTCTTTACTTGAACGTCTATCAAGAGACGAAAAAAAAGAGGCACAAGAGCCGTAACGACTGAAGAAAAAAAACAGTTACAAACAAAGAATCTAAGGGATACATAGACGATTGATGTTGTCCCTTAGAGCCATGATCTCGGCTTCAGACTTCGCGGTAGCTCGACGGCGCGCCTCTTCTTGACGAGCAGCTTCATCCTCGAAAAGGATCAGACTCATGTGCTCTCCCTCCAACTTTTCCATCTGTTCTTTTAAATGGGCAAAAGTGGTGGCATTCATGGCAGCCTGAGCCAAGTAATCCTCCTGCTCAAACGTTGCTGACCTCAAGTTGGCTTCCAGTTGGGCGATCTCGTTCTAGATCTGTGCGATGTGATTATACTTCTCGGTAATATGAGCAGCCAGTTTATTCTTCGAGGCAGCACATACCTCACTTGCAGCATTGAACTGACCATACTGGTCAGCCAATTCACCGATCTCTCGAACGAGGGCATCCTTCCTCGCCTGGAAAGTAGCCTTCTCCTCTGTAAGAGCCGTGATCAAAGCCTTATCTTCTGCATGGAACAGTGATGACGGGCTCTGTTGCTTGACATCCCGGAATCGGGCCACCTGACCCTCCAGGTCATTCAGAACTTTTCTCAGAGTATTAGCCCGCTCTTCATAGCCGGTAATGCTCCCGAGGGCCGCCACTTGGCATTCGGCAACAACCTTCACAGGGCCAAAGGTGTCACGACCCGCACCCGCTTTTCCGGATATGAAACGTGTCCAAGCCAGCCTACGCCGCAGAGTCGACGGTAGAACACTGTCAAGCCCGCAAGAAATAAATGCTCAAGAAATCACAATTGCTGCTCATTCATATTTCTAAATTTATTACAATATTTACAAGAATTATATTTAAAGAAAATACAAGACTTTATATTTAATGGAATTGATACAATGCTATCTTCTATTTCTAGGTTGACCTCAGCATACCCAAGTCTCCTAGTGCTAAGAATAATCGCGGCTAAACCTGAAAAATGTTGGTTATCCAGTCAGGATTGGAACAAGTACACAAACTGACGATAAAATAAAAATATAATAGAATTAACAAGACATGAAAATAGCATATGGAATATGAAAGCTATAAAGAAAACTGATGACATAGCACGGTAGAGAAGTAAACAAGGAAAAACTAATAAAAGACATCTATCTAGGTGGTGTGAAATATCCGTTTTGACATGTGGACTGCTAGGGGATAAATAAGGCACACTGCATGTGTCGTGCACAGCGGCTAACATTCACAAAAGATAATGGGATAGTTCTGGGTAGTCTACATGTTTACTAAGATATTTCCCCTTCTGACTACTCCGTGTGACGAGCTTGTCAACAAGCAGCAAGATATATGTATAAACATGAAATGAAAAGACTACTATGAATCGAAAAGCAATCAGAAAGTGTACTTGCCTGAGGTCCTTAGCTGGAGAAACCAATAACACTATACCACTCAATGAGCCACAATCAATCAACACATGCAGAAGTCTCCGGATGCTGAAATAAATAGTACCAACATTCTCAGAATAGTCAAATTAGCTATGATTGTCTGTCCTTAAGTCCAATTCTGGACACAGGGGCAAAACGGTAATTTCGGGCAAAAATGATATCCGCCGTTGGACCCGCTTTGTACCGAAAAGAGTGCCAGAGTCAATTGTCTCCAAAGTCGTCAAACTACATGTCTATGGATCTAGTTTTCCGATATGAACCCAACCGTATGTCCAGAGTTGGATTTCGGCGGGCCGTACACAAAATCGCCCGTTGAGTGGAACCGCGGGGCTCGCAAAACGGTGATTTTATCAACAGTCTCAGAATCGGACCAAACTTGGCATGCAGGACCAGAAAAATGATACGGTCCTGTTGGTACAAGTTTTGTCTCGATCTGACGAACGTGTACAAAGTAATTGAGAAATTTGCAAAGTGCATTTTACGGTAAATTTTGACGGATACGTATCAAATTCGTCGTGCACACGCGACCAATTTGAATTCCGCCAAAGCCCACACGACAACAAAACCATTACCCAGCTTTCGATGCTTACGGTGCACGACCACGTCGCCCAAAATGGCGGGACGCACGTCGTGTGGAACAATTTCTAAGTTTTTAAAACAGGTTTTTGGGAAACTTTGGGATTTGATTTCTCGACACGTAGTCGATGCAATCAAATTCTGTAAAAAGGGATTCGAAGCCCTATAGGTTGTCTAGGGCTGTCTTCAAGCAGAATTTCTAACCTGGTATTAGATTGATCGAAAACAATCTCCAAACACGGATGGTTGGACTGCTATAAACTCTGTTTTGGAACAGATTTTGTGTCAATCTTTGGGCTCGATTCGTGACGCGTGTCGTGCAACATAAATCGAACTAATACGATCGAAATGAAGATGGTTAGGTTAGATGCATACCAAAGAAAATGGCTCGATGATTAGTCGAGCGTGCGCGAAGAAAACACGCGACGAATTTGCCTCGGCAGGCTGCACTTGCTGTCGCTGCGTTTCAGTTTCGTGCGCGCGCGTTCGCACCCGCTCGGCCGTGGCCACGCACGGCGGCACCGTTGGCGGTTGGGCCGCCCAGGGCAGGGGGTGATGGCGCGGAAGGATTCGATTAGGGTTTGCTCGAGTTTTCGATTACTTCGCGTGTGTATATATATAAACGGAAGCTCGGGTCAGTTCAGGTTCGCGTGGACCTGAGGAATTGCTCGACTGACTGTTTGGAGTTTGGAGGCTCGATAATGCTGGTTTGCTCGGCCTATGGGCTGCTCTGGATGGGGCTGAGCCCAAGGCCGAGAGCTACCACTGCTTCATTGATCTCTTTTTCTTTTTCCCTATTAGCAATATATGTATCTATATATATATATACTATAAATTTATCCATATGCATTTTAGATATATATACATACACATTTATATATATGTATATATTAGATTTATATACACTATACATTTATACATATATATATATATATATATATATATATATATATATATATATATATATATATATATATATATATATATATATATATATATATTCGTATACGTATAAATATCTATACACATATTTGTATATACTTCTATGCCTGCACACGTATGCATATATATATATTTATATATATACACATACACATATTATATATATTTATATATATACACTCATATATGTATGCAAACGTATACTTATATACATACACACGTATATTTATATTCATTATATATGTATATATATATATATATATATATATATATATATATATATATATATATATATATGCACACATACACCTTCGTATATAATTTATTTATTTTACATAAATAATATAACAATTATTAATAATAATATTAAACAAAAATTTTAATAAAATAATACTAATGATAATAAAGAAGTTTAATAAACCAATAACGGGGGTACATACACTACAAGAAAATAGGGCTTTGCCGACGTTTTTTTCTCCGACGTTTATGAAAACGTCGGCTTAGGCATGATACACCAATGTTTTACATGAAACGTTGGAAAATACCAATGTTTTCTCTTAAACGTAGAGGATTATCGACGTTTATTTCTCGACGTTTATGTTTAAGTCGTCTTAGGCAAGCAAATACCAACCTTTTATATTAAACGTTGCAAAATATTGACTTTTCAACGTTTTTCTCGACGTTTGTCTTAAACGTCGAAAATCACTACAAGAAAATATGGCTTTTTCGACGTTTTTTTCCCGACGTTTATAGGAATGTTGTCTTAGGTATGATACACCAATGTTCTATAATAAACGTTAGAAAATACCAATGTTTACTTTTAAATGTGGAGGATTATCGATATTTTTTTTCTCGATGTTTATGTTTAAGTCGTCTTAGATAAGCAAATACCGACATTCTACATTAAACGTTGAAAAATATTGACTTCTCTATGTTTGTCTCAAACATCCAGATATTTATCGACATTTGTCCAAAACCTAGAATATTGCGAACGGAAAACATTATAGCATTATTTTCATTTCCCTCTAATATTTTGTCCTTTCCCTCCTAAAATCATCTAATTCCTACAATCCAGTGCTGCTCCTCTCTTTATATGGAAAAACCTAGCCCATGCCCTAACCCTACATTCACTGAAACCAATATCTTCTCTCGCAGCTGATCAACAAACCCCCTACACAAACTCTAAGAAGAAAAGGAGCGCAGAGGAGGAGTTCATTCCTCTGTAGTGGAATCGTCTGCGGCACTCAAGCCACGATGTCCTCTCCTTGGCATCGGTTATGAACATGGTGGTACGGATTCCTCCTCCCACGCTCCCGATGAGCCCTCATTCCCCTTGTTCTGTCTTATTTTCGTCGATGAATCCATGCCTGCACCACATCTGTCGATCGAGCAAACTATGGGTAGAGTGGTCCACAAAGAGGATGATCACGAACTGGAGCCAACTACGGTTAGAGATCGAATGATGGAGTTTCAACCAGGAAGGGGGAATTTGAAGTCGTGTCCATGCCAGGTACATAACATAGTGGTTGTCTATTATCTATGTAGTGCATATCAACTGCTTGTGGAAATTCCTAAAAAATAAAATCAAAAGAGGTTGCATGCGAAAATTTATTGATAGCGCTAAAAATGTTCAGACATGTCATCGAATAGCTGTATAGGCGTATTGATGACCGCATAGACCTCATCAAGTTTATCAAGATTATCTACAATGCCAGAATGTACTTGATCCTCTGTGTCAGTCCCTTTGTCGCCATATTTCTTTCTCTTCTTGTTTTGCTAATGTGGGATTGTAATTTGTAGCTAATTTTTTTGGTATTGTATTTTCCAGGAATCATGTTTCGAACCGACAATGAGCATTAGGTTTGGAAGTTCTTTGGATGGAATTTTTTTGGTTCGGTTTGGTTAGATGAATGTGTTGGTTTTAGGGGTTTCAAAGGCATATACAGAATTTCACTACGTACACAATGGACGTGATGAAGAAAGGAAAGTTCTTTGTAAGTTTCTACCTATTTCTCAGTCACATACTCGGCATAACCAGAGAGTTAGAGTTCACAAGTGGTGAGGAGTACTCATGTCATTCCTTTCTTAATAAAATATAAAACAAGATTAATCTTAGAATTGACACAAGCTGCTACTAGAGTCCTCTTTGCTAAACTTGCATGGACATTAGAAGTCAAGGCTGACTTTCTTTCTTAGCCTAACGATATTCATGGATTTATAGGACCAAAGCTTCACTTCTTATAAATTGAATTTTCGGTTTGAGTGGAAAGAGTATTATTTCTATCAGATTTGTCCAGATACATCTATGGAATGATTAATGTCACAGTATTAAATAAACATTTATTATTATTGTTTTTTATCAATAATATTCAATAGGTTTTGGTTGCACAATTTCTTTGTTATTGCAATTCTAATTAGCATTTTCTTGTACTGAGTTCATCTTCAGGTTACCAGTTATCTTCAGGAAATCGCATCTGATCTTTGTGACCGTGTTGAACTTTATGCCAAAAGAACTCCTATATTTGATGAATATAACATTGAGGAAGAGATAAATAATATTCTTAGCAAAAGGTTGGAAGTAGCGTCAAGTAACTTTCATGATGTTTATACTTGTTGAGGTTGTTGAGTTACTGCAAATTAGATTTGCATGCTTAAGTAATATTATTTGACGTCCTACAATGAATGTAGAAACTCTGCATAATGGTCTTTAGTACTTCCGTCACTATGCTGGTATTTGAGAAACTCATTTTTTTGCTTTGGAATATAGTTGTTGGTTAATATTTTGTAATCTTCATGTCAAATGCATGCCAAATTTGTAATTGTCTGCAAATTAACTATTATCAATCTCATAGTACTATACTAGCAAATGATTATGCTCTCACTTATGTAGTTTATGATCACACACTACTGATGTTGATTGGCTAATAATTGGACTCTTAGTGTGGGTTAATAAATTTTCCTTGTGTCTGATTACCGAGTGTAGTTACCTTCAACTTTTCTCTTTGATGGTTAGTCCTAGAAATAAAAAGACTTGAAGTAGTCAGAGAAAGAATCTACAATAGTATGATAAACCCATCACCTTCAGTTTTGCTGTATATTTCAGAGGCAATAATCTGCAACGCTAAATGAGAGAGAAAAACTTCTTATATCTTTGACTTCCTCATAGAAGCAGGTTTTAAGTGGGCATGCCATTTAGAGGTGATGTGATGCTTACTCGAGAAAAAGAATGTGAATGTTTGGTATGGATTATGGGGCATGTTAAGTTGATCTTCACTTGGGGGAAACATATGTTGCGTCAACAATATCTTATCTTGATAATGGAGTCGTATATGTTGGTTCAAGCTATGGAGATTCACAGGTACTTTCATGATGGGTGGCATATATTGCTGTTTGTTTGTACCATCTTAACCTCAGACTTGTTGGAGTCTCCCTGAAACTTTTCTGGTAGCTGCAGGAAGCTGTTTGCGAGTAGCTTGTTAATTTATTTCTTTTCCCCGTAATATTTTTATCTTGCTGGCTATAGCCGAGTATTCGTGCAATATTTACTCTTTAGACTTTGTGTGCTGTATTATCCTTCTCTGGATGAACTCATCTCTAGTATTTATAATTACTGATTATTATATAAAGAATGCAATATATGTAAAGAAGCGGTGGTTTGGAGTCTTTCGACATATGCAGCATAGACCAATATATGCAATGTTTAGGGGCGATAAGATATTGGTTGAAAGAACTGCTAGAGCTAAGGGTAGGCTTAAATAAACCTGGATCAAAGCTAGAAAGAAGGATATGTTTATTTTTTTGTATCTACACAGGACATGAACCTTAACAGAGCTGTATGAGAGAAAATATGTGAGTAGACTACCCAAAAATTTGTGACAAAGGCTTTCTTGTTATTGTTGTAGTATTATGTGATGGAAACAGCTGCTTTTTCCGTTGTATTTTTGATAAAAATCTTATTCTGTGGCCTTCCACAATTATTTTCTTGTACATATTCCCTTTATTTGTCTCAAAAAAAATTTCCAGCTGTTTAGCACTGCATCATACTGAAAACATCTATAAAATTACTCTTGGTACAGCTAATCAAACTCAATCTGCAACCTGATGCAAAAGGTTCATATGTTGAAGTTCTTGAAAGATATATTAATCTTGGGCCCATTGTGGACTTCTATAAAATTACTCTTGGACTTCTGCGTTGTATAATTATATTTGTAGCCATAGCTGCCATACATACACAGAAATAGGTATATAATCATATTATATTAACTGATATCATTGGGTACCATCTTGTCACCTGCAGGTTTTATTGGCCACTGGGGGTGGGCATCTTGTCTACCTTGAAATTGGGATCGGGTCATTAACTGAAGTGAAACATATACAACTAAAACATGAGATATCATGTCTTGATATAAATCCAATTGGGGAAATTCTAGTTGTAGTTCGCTGGCAGCAGTTGGGATGTGGACTGATATAAGTGTGAGGATATATTCACTTCCAGGCTTGGATTTGATCACGAAAGAAAATCTTGGTGGAGAAATCATACCTCGTTCAGTTCTTCTATGTAAATTTGAAGGGGTATGTTAATATTTGATGCAATTTGCTTTGATGCAATTTGCCTGTTATAGCAGTTTTGGTTAGAGCTAAGGATTGTTTTCCAACTTGTTATTTTTGATATATGTTGTATTTCAGATATCTTATTTATTATGTGCCCTTGGAGATGGGCGACTGTTCAACTTTTTATTGAACATGAGTACTGGTGAACTGTCTGATAGAAAGAAAGTATCTCTGGGGACACAACCAATAACACTTCGTACATTTTCATCGAAGGATACCACCCATGTCTTTGCAGCATCAGATAGGCCGACTGTAATTTACAGCAGCAACAAGAAGTTACTTTACAGTAATGTGAATCTGAAGGAAGTTGGCCATATGTGTCCTTTCAACTCAGCTGCTTTCCCAGACAGGTTCTTTCTTGCTTCTCTTTTGAATTTTTCTTGTATGCCTTTGCTAAATGGTGGTTGTATCCTCGAGTATTTTTTATCAGTTATCTTTTATCTACTGCATTGGCCAGAAGTGCAAGACATCATTTATACGAACTCGTCTAGGACCAAAAGCAATTCAGAACCTTTTTAAGTCCTGGTCTAGTTGTACTTTGAAAAGGAAGCTATAGGTCAAATAGTAATTGAATGACTCGTTCTTTCGGTGTAAGATAATCGTACACTTAGTTTTGAATGTCTATTCTTTTGGGTATTGCATTTTTCTTGTTTCGAATCTCTGCGAGATGAATTCTAAGTGAATTTGGGTTTCCCCCTACCAGGCAACTCAAGAGTGGCGAACCATATTACCAAGGGATGGTATTGGAAGGTGTACTAGTGCCCAAGGGCGTGTATCATACTTACTAATATGCTTCTGAATTAAAAATCTTGCCTATCCTGTACAAGAAGATAAACAAGAGGCTCATCAATATTTGTCACTACAATGTGATATGGTAGATAAAATAAGCAATGGATATCAAGAAAAACCTGGACTGTTTGTGAAAGTTTTTTCTTCCAAGAAGAATTATAATATAAGTATCAAAATAAAAAGTGGATATGCCATCTTAGTCGAGAATGACTAATATAAAAAGTGGGTCTTTATTTTGTTCCTGCCAACTCCAAAAAATTGGGATAAAGCCTTTCTTCTTGTATTTCTTCCAACCAAAGTTCTTGTTTGAGTATATTTCATGTGAGCTTTCTAACAAACTAAGTTATCATTTACCTGTTTGCACAATAATATTTACGGTTAAATTTCGTACACAAACTAGTTTGGCAAGTTGACGCATTCTTTTCATCACATTTATGGTTAATATGATGAAACATGTTTTTGACAACTTCTTTGGGTATCTTGAATATATTTTTTAAATTAAGTTTCAATCTGTTGCGTACATGGGCTGTAGCAAGTAGGTGAGCTTTGGTTCAGTGTGAAATCCAGGGTGACAGTTATATTGGTTGAGATGTCAGTATGGAAGCAGTTATCAGCTAACTGTCCAGTCCTTGCCATATCAGCATTAATTGCATTACTGTGCCACTTCAGCAAATGTCTGGACCAATCACGAGCCTTCGCGTGACTCATTATCCTGTCAGCAAAAGAGAAGAATCCAGGTCAGCTCAGGCTAGCTGTTAGTATAAATAAGAGTGAAGCTCAATAGAGACTTATGAAGATTGCTATTGTAATTTCAGCTTCCTTATGCATTTATACTTGTACTTTCTTATTCTTCCTCATCTTCTTCACAATTTGAATAAAACCTAACCCTCATTTCCCCTCCAATTCTTGATTCAATTGTGCGTAGACATGGCAAATTTCCCTAGGAATGTGAATTTTTATGGCCAGGCAGCTCGGGAACTCTCCAATTTGGTATCAGAGCCGCTCGATCCAGTATTCTAGACCAGCATGGAGGGAAGCTCCGGCAATAGGAATTGGGTGGAGTAACATCAGAATGAAAGAGAATTGTTGCGGATTAAGGTCAATTTCTCTCCATCGAAGACACCATGGGAGCAATGTCAGGTACAGTTCTAGATCTGAATAGTCGATTTGATAAATTTGAAGGCAGATTCAATAAACTCGAGAGAATGGTAAGCTAAATGTCTATCTATTTACTATTTATTTCTACATGCATTGCCAGAGTCTCCGTTTCTATCTTCTGCGTCCACACCTTGAAGCATTATTCGTAGAATAGAGTAAGAATTTCATAAACTTCATTCAGGCCTTCTCCCATAATAATGGTTCTGTTATGGAGCAGGAGAAAGCTCCACAAAGAAATTGCAAAATTTTTTGATTGCATGCCAACCTGATGTCATCCCTCTATCTTGGTGCCAAGTTCCTAGAGAAGGCAGCTAAGAGTAAGCGAGGGCCCCCTCTTCCTCCACCGTGCAAACACTATTGCTCCTTTTCCTGTGCCAGTAACTGTCTCTACCAGTCCCTCTTTTCCTCTGATTTATCAAGCAAGCAAAAAGCCTTCCTACTATTTCCCTTAACCTGGCAGTCCTGATCTCTATCTAAACTCTTCTAGCACCCTCTCTACAACCCAACCTCCTCCAAACACTGCTAAAGCAGCCTGCTGTACATGCTATTACAGTAGCCTCTTTGACATCGGACAATATTATTTTCTGAAACCTAAATTCCAATGTTTTATCATCATCTTTTGGCTCCCATGAATCCCAATGCAATTTTCCTTAACCCTAGGATTCCTTTCCCCCATATTGGGCTTGTGTAAGAGGGATATATTTGGCAGCATGGTTGTTGTCTGTTATTGGTTATCTTGGTATTATGAGATTACATAGTAGAGGCTTGCAAGTAACAAAAATATAAAGTAAAGTGTGTTTCGTATATTCGGGTTTTGGATTTATGAAGTCTACTTGCACCTTCTCTTTTCAAGGCCAGTAATGTATGCTGACTTCTTCATCTGCACCGCAATAATAGTATTTGGTGCTTTAGGACTTTGGCAAGTGGTCTTACTCTATTAGTTTTATGGTGTCCATTCTATAATATTATACCAGGAGTTTCTTTAGGATATTTATTTACCCCCTATATGGTCGTCTACTCATCGACATGCAACTTTGATCCTTAACTTGTTTGGTGCTTTTCTATGTATTTTTTTTCTGTTTTATGGTTAACTGGTCTCTTGATTCCAGTTGTGGTGACCCAACAATGTTTGCCTTCAGTAAGCGTATCATTCTTTTGTGTAGGTTGATCCACTAATATGTATAACCGAATATATTAAAAAAAAGTATAACCAAATATATATATTTCAAGCTGGAAGAAAATATATCTTGTTTTCTGTATGCAGATGAACCACCTCACATGTTTGCTAGTATACACATATTGTTTCTTGAAAGTAAAAAGAGTGTCAATTGAAGTGTTTGCAGGTTTAATGGAGGGGAAAAATGTAGTTTGCCCAATATATTTGGACTGTCTTTAAGTTAAGGTTCAAAATTACTACTAAGGGCAATCAAATGTGTATAATGGATTGTTGCTCACTTAATGTGCAAACATGATACTAGCTAGCATTTTGTATGCTTAGGATGCTAATCTCTCTCTACCAGGTTACAGGGGTATCTTTCCTCTGTAAAGATTGTGTCAGGAGCGTATATAGAGTATCTGTTGATTCCTTCTGGTCATGTTATCTACTTGTTTTGCATCTTTTCTTTTTGCAGATGGAACGACTTGAGTAGGATAATAAGGACAGTCCATATGCCTCGAGAAGAAACTCTCTAGGTAATTACTATTGAACTGTAAGAAAGAGGACTGACTAGTTGTAGAAATCTTTCACTACTCAGCCAGATTTTTGCCCTTCCACATTGTGGGAAGTGTATTATTCTTGAGGAGTTTCGTACGTTTATGATAAGAATACAGGTACTATTCTCAAGGACATCTTTAGCGTCAAGTTGTATGTATCTGTAGATTGTTTGCTAATGTTTGTTTTTTCTTCTCCATGATTCATAGCTGCTGATGGGCTTGTGGATTTTCGGTGAGTTCTGCTTTTTGTCTAGTGCTGGGGGATACGGATACTTTCATAGAATTTTATGTGGTTGGCGGATATGCCCCGACTGAAAAGTCGAAACCAGACTGCATTGAAATCTCGTTTCCTTGGAGAAGATCAAGTTCATCTGCAGAACCTGAAGAAAAAAAAAATTATACATGCAAACGGTTTCTATCTGACATCTTATTTAGTGTTTTACTTCAGGAGAAGATGTTTCTTACTGTAATGAAACGTTGGAAAATTATGTACTATAAAATATTGTAAAAAATTATACATACAAACGGTTTCTTTCTGACATCTTGTTTTTATTTTGTTAAACTCGATAGTATTGTAAAATATTGTATTTTTTAATAAAAGTTTTTTTAATTATGTATTGTTTGAAGTTACAATGTTAATTGGAGTGCGGTTTAATTACTCATTAGGAAGCTAGTTGAATACAAGTGCATGGATAATATACCCAAATTATTTTTTTTAAAATTTCTTTACCTATACCGACGTTTATGTTAAAATGATGGGAAATGTTTGGAAAAGCAAATTCCAACATTTTTTAAAAAAAAGGTTGGGAAAGAAGTTTAGTTTTCGACATTTCTATTAAAACGTTGGAAAATTAGTAGCCATTACATCACAATTTTCAACGTTTATTAAGCGTTGTTGCAAACGTCGTCTTTACCTATATCTACGTTTATCTAAAACGTTAGAAATTCCCAACTGCGGCAACGACAACGTTTTTCGTAAACGTTAAAAAAACGTTGGAAATTCCTATGCCAACGTTTTTTACCTTTTTTGCGACGTTTATAAAATGTTGGGAAAAATCAATTTTCTTGTAGTGATACAAATATATATATATATATATATATATATATATATATATATATATATATATATATATATATATATACAGCCTCATAATCCAAAAACGTACAAGGACACATTTGTACAATTATTAGCGAATATCAACTAATATTAATATTTATAATATTTAATTAAGAATACTTAGAAAATATTTATTGCATCATTAAAACAGAATACGACACCATCATGCCAAAATACATCGACACGAATGTCATTGGACGTCCCATATGACTGCATGGGCTTGGGCTCGATTTGGGTCCAATCTGCACTAGTTTGGCACAACCGGGTTCCCTAAAACTAAATAATATAATTAATAAATAAATAATCTTCGATAAAGGGTTACGTCACAACTTGGCCTGGTTTTCCTAGTTAGGACATCACTATGGCTCAGTCTTCTCTATCAGGGCTAATACACTGGTCAAAGCACGCCACTGCACTATCTGTGCCACGATTCCTAGTCACCTTGTACTCCAAATCTCAACCATGGCTAAAATCATCTACCGTAATAATTAACAAAATAATTATTTATAAAATCTAAAAATTACCATTTAATTCAAATAAATAAAATAAAAATATTATCAAAATTCCCAAAAGGGGAGCTACAAATCTACCCACCTTAAAAATAATTTCGTCCTCGAAATTCTATTTCATAACCATGCCTAAAATTTTAAAAAAAATAAAAGTCAAGGAATAAATCCACTATCACCACAATCTTCTCAAATTTTTAATTCCTCAAAAATAGTTTGTATTCTTCTCCTAGTCAAATAACCTCCAGGACTTCTACCCACCTTTGGTCACACTACTCTTCACACTAAAATCTTAAAATATTCTAACTGGTGCTAACAATCCTACCAACAAATATCTAGGCATATGGTATCTGTAATCCTCTCGTATCTATCAAGCAACCCGAACTTAGCAAGCAGTAATTTACACGAGTAACTAAGAAATATTGGTGAATTCTAATAAGTATGACCTTCGTCTATCTACAATAGAGAGGACAGGAAGATAAGGAAGAACAACCGAGAGAAATTATGAAGTTTAAAGAGTGGTAGAGAATATGCAATAATACAGGTAGAAAGAGTATTTATGAATCTATAGTCTTATTTGCTAGATTGGGCTACTCTAGTCGAGTCACTTGTTACATTGAAGAACCCTTCGCTCTTAGAGGGCTTGCAATCCATGCAATACAAAAATTTCGTTCTCAAAATTTTATCTGAACAAAATTTCATAATGGAACGAACTTTGGGAAATCAAGATTGTGATCTTAATGGGTTCTCTATCTGGCATCAATCGTTGGTTGGCTGAACCTTGGATCTCAACCTATATAGACTGAACAAAATCTCAAGATAAAACTATGTCTACTAAGTTAGGGTAACCTAGAATAGGCTTTAACTCAAGTGGTTGAGCTAGTTGCTGGTCAGGTTGGTTAGCTAGGTCCACAAGCCCAAAATGTGCCTTTAGTGACTTTTGTTCTTAAGTAGCACATAAGGCCTCAATTGGGTGGCACACTAGTAGCATGTGCATAGTGGGCTTCCAGTAGATCACAACCATATATTGGGTCAAAGGAATTGAGTCGAGGTTGAGGCTCTAGTAGAAGTCGGAAAGTATACCAGGTAGGTACTATGGTGAAGGTTATAGCTAGTCCTTTTAACCTGAAAGTCGTAGCACAAAAATAGAGTACAAGGGGACGGGTTTGAGTGGGATATGATATACCTAGATGAAGGTGGACTTGTCTAGATCTTAGATATGAAATTTGTTGAGGGGTAACAGCTGGTCTCGTGCTCTGAATATTAATGGCACGGTCGGGGACACAAGGTGATCTAAATAGAAAGTGGGAGTCCATGGGCACTGTTCCTCATCCTAGTGGAAAATTATTCTAATCAATCGGTAATCCTCGTACATCTCAAGATTCTAGAAGACTAACCGTCTACCCACCTTAGAGGCTAGGATATGGTGGCAAGGTTCCTGTCACAGGGCTGGCCGACGGTAGCTACACTTACGTATACAACTATCATGATCATGGGGATACTAGGTATCTATCTATCATTTACGAGCTTTCGTCTTTCCAATCGGTGAAAGACAAAAATATAAAGAGTTCAAGAGAGATGTCACTGAATATAATTTTGCGATTCAAAGATGAAGGTATAATTCAAGGGGAATTATCGAAGCAGTCGCGGATGAGATCATGGATATCTCTATATCTTAGTCCACGTAGGGTAATTAAATGAAAAGCGAACCAAATGCATCATGGTTGATCAGACCGTAATACGATGATTCTGATTAGACAATATGTTAGCGGGCGTCCCCAATAACATATGTCTCGAATCAAGCTTGATAAAAGAGTAAGCTTGCAAAACTAGGCTGTAATAGCAGAATTGGTCAAGAGAGTCAATATATAAATATGCAAGATTTTTGAAAGGAGGAATAAGTAGTTTGGGTTTTGGAAAAATCAAAACATTAACTGGTGCTCTTGCCTATACAGGCAATCTACTATCTTCTATCCATAAGGCCTTGATCGACTAATGGGTTATAGACTTCTGAATTCTATATTCTAAGTAACCTATTAGTGTCAGTCAATTACCTTGCTAATAGATCACAAGGACCACGGAATGCTATGTTGGAAGACTTGTTACCCGACCTACAAAGCTTTCACTAGTTTTGGCTTTGGATCTTATGGAACACACAGGGAATCCTTCTATGCTCTATAGTATCCTAAACTTGTAATCACGCCTGAAATCATTTCGCCTAGAATTATGCCTCGCCTGTATACTCTGGCTATGACAAACCCTTGGTTCCATAATTCAGGTGTGATAGGCTATCAGGTGCTCTACCTCATGTTGACACAAGGATATCTAAGATCTAAGAGGTCAACGAGAACATAGTTTTAGTGATGTCCCCTAGGCTATGATTCTCCAAAATGGTTTTAATTCTATGGGTTGTGCCTCGCTAGTGCGCTACTGGCTGCAGTGAACCTACACTATCCATTCTCAAACAATTGGCGATAGTGCGCTGCTGTCTAGTCATTGCAGTCATTTAATTACTCTAACTATATTCCTAAAGACTTCAAGGGGCTGCTAGTGTTCAAGCTAGTTGTTTATGATAGAGAGCGTAAACATCTATCTATAAGTCTCCACCCTCAAAATAAAGGATCGATCGGGCAGGAAATAACTGAAGACGAGGAAAAATAAGAATAATCCAAATCTTTATTTCATATGTATTTCAAAGGGTTGAGGAAAACATTGAATCAAGTCTGACTTGTATATGAATAACAGGATCAGAAATCATAAACTAATTCTTTACTGCAAAACAGAATCTAAAATAGGTAATCCTAACTCATGATCTGATGTTTATATCTAATAGAGCAAAAGAAAATTGAACAGTTTATTAAAAATTAACGCCTTAATTCTAGGCAAGCCTAACATTCCAAGCAAATAGTATATCCATATTGGATCACATTGTCATATTCAAAAGTAATAGTGTGTCTATAAAGATCTGGCA
Organism: Iris pallida; assembly: GCA_029216955.1. Taxonomy (NCBI): domain Eukaryota; kingdom Viridiplantae; phylum Streptophyta; class Magnoliopsida; order Asparagales; family Iridaceae; genus Iris; species Iris pallida. The sequence goes on along the minus strand of JANAVB010026999.1, from coordinate 28,665,952 downwards.
AGCAATCTAAATTTAACAACTTGGTATCCAAATTATATGGCCTAACAGACAATCTTAACTACCCCATGGTTATTCTGAATAAGGGACTCCTAGTCCTAGTCATTCTCTTAAATCATTTTAATCCTAGTTGTGAATGAGCATTTCCTGAGCGCAGGCTCGCAATAGTACGACTATCGTACCATTACGAGTTCACAATCTTTTGCGAAATCAGACCTGCATGGGCCACCACAAAAACTTGTCACGACCTGTAGCCCCTCTTCCCAGAATTTTTATAATATTTTATTTATTAATTTGAATTAAAGGGTGATTTTTATAATTTTATAATTAATTATTTAATTAATTATTACGGTAGATGATTTTAGCCATGATTGAGTTTTGGAGTACAAGGTGATTAGCAATCATGGCACGGATAGTGCAGTGACGTGCTTTGACTAGTGTATTAGCCATGCCAAGGAAGGCCGAGTCATAGGATTGCTCTAACTAGAAAAACCAGACCAAGTTGCGACTTAACCCTTACCGAAGTTTTATTTATTATTTAATTATATTATTGAGTTTTAGGGAACCCGGTTGTACCGAACTTATCCAGATTGGGCCCAAGTCAAATCCAAGCCAGGAAGGCATATCGTGGAAAAAGGTACGGCCTGGTAGACATGTTTGGTTAATGCAAATATTTTGTGCATATATTTAGGAATTGGCAATTATTTTCTAAATAATTGTGATATGTACATGATATGTATTATTATTATTAAATAATGTTTTACAAATTTGGTATGATCTTCTAAAACTAGATAAGTAGTGTGCGCGTTGTATCCATCAAGAATGACAATCAGCCTATTATTGATTGTCATTAGAATCATTATTTATTATTATTTATTATTATTGGTTTATTGTATTTTATTATTATTATTATTATTATTATTATTATTATTATATATATATGATATGTATATATATGTGTATACATATTTCTAGGAATAAGACACTATGTTATGAATATATATATATATATATATATATATATATATATATATATATATATATATATATATATATATATATATTTTATATATATATATATATATATATATATATATATATATATATATATATATATATATATATGTACCTGTGTATGTATGTACCTGTGTATGTATGCATAAATATATATAGGGCATAAATTTATATATATATATATATATATATATATATATATATATATATATATATATATATGTACCTGTGTATGTATGCATAAATATATATAGGGTATAGGTGTACGTATACGTATATATGTGTGTATGTATACGTATATACGTGTACGTGTATATATAGGAATATGTGTGTTATGAATATATAAATATGTAAAATATATATATGATGTATACGTGTGTGTATATATAAATATATATATATACTTTAGTTTTACTATTAAATAGAAATAGAAATGAAAAAGATATAGAGATGAGAAAGAAATGAATAAGTAAAAGAAAAAGAAAAGAAATAGAGGAAGAATAAGAAGCAGTGGTATCCCAGTGCTCAAACCGAGCCTTATCCCAGCTCAGCCCAACAATAACAGGCCCGAGCATCAAAACCTAGCCATCTCTCGGTCGAGAGGTCGAACCCTCTGTTCTTAACCAAAGTGTGCGTGTATATGGAGAGATATATCGAGAGAGAAAAGTTTGGAAAACCCTAAACGCTTCATGCTGCCACCAGCGCCGACCCAGCCATTGGGCGAACCACCCTGCGTGGCCAACGGCCGGCCATGAGTCGCCGGCAACAGGCCAAGACAACCGCGCGCACACGTCGGGAACTGCGCGCGGAACAGAACAGCCCTGGGTGTGAACGCCGACTTCGTGCCTCGCGTTCGCGACGTACGCTCGACCAATCGGAGAACCGTTTCTTCCGTTACGCTCGCAACCTAACCCCCTTCAACTCCTGTCAACTCGTTTTATTTTAGAAGGCCTAGGTTGCTCGATAAATCGAGCTGAAGTCGGCAAAAAACCCACCGAAGACAGAGTATTAAAACGGTCGAAACCCCATGTTTCGAGATGGATTCTGATCAACCTGTTAGAAATTCTAGAAACTTTTCTGAATGGTATTCTTAGGCCACATGTAGCCCTTCAAATCCCTTCTTTTAGTTTATTTTTTCATTCACAGGATGTAAAGATATTCGAACCCAAAGTTTGTGAAAAACCTGTTTTTGAAAACATTGAAATCGCTCCACACGACGTGCGTTACGCCAATCCGGACGACGTGGTCGTGAACCAAAAGCATCGAAAGCTGCGTAACGGCTTCGTGGTCGTGTGGGCTTTGACGGAATTCAAATTGGTCGCGTGTGCGCGACGAATTTGATGCGTATCCGTCGAAATTTATCGTATCGTGCACTTTACAAATTCTCTAATTACTTTGTGCATGCTCATCAGATCGAGACGAAACTTGTGCCAACATAACCGTATCATTTTTTTGGTCCTGCATGCCAAGTTTGGTCCGATTCTGAGACCATTGATAAAATCGTCGTTTTGCGGGCCCTACGGTCCCACTCAACGGGCGATTTTGTGCACGGCCCGCCGGAATCCAACTTTGGACATACGGTTGGGTTCGTATCGGTAAATTGGATCCGTAGACATATAGTTTGATGACTTTAGAGACCGTTGACTTTGGCACGCTTTTCGGTACAAAGCGGGTCCAACGACGGACATCGGTTTTGCCCGAAATTACTGTTTTGCCCCTGTGTCCAAAATTGGACGTAAGGACAGGCAATCCTAGCTAATTGGACTATTCTGAGATCATTGGTATTGTTTATTTCAGCTTCCGGGGACTGTTGTACGGGTTTTGACTATAGTGGCACATTGAGTAGTTCAGATTGTCGGTTTCACCAGCAAAGGACCACAGGCGAGTACAGTTTATTGTCTGCATTTCGATATTAATTTTCACTATATTTTATTGATTGGCCATTGGTTATGTGATTATTTTCTATTAAAATTGTTGAGTCGGGAATGAGAAGTACCAACGATGTGTGATCTGACCTTAGACAGTGTAGACAGTGATTCATTATTTCTTGTAGACAGTGTAGACAGTGATTTATTTATTGCAAAGTAGACAGTGTAGACCATGATTATTACTGCATTTAAATTGTGTAGATCGTGATTATTATTTTGTAGATAGTGTTTCTTTATTACAATATTTTCTGTAGACAGTGTAGCTTTATACAATGTAGACAGTGTAATTTAGACAGTGTAGACAGTGTAACTTAGACAGTGTAGACAGTATAACTTAGACAGTGTAGACAGTGTAACTTTAGACAGTGTAGACAGTGTCGCATAATTGTCCTGAGATCGATCACATATCAAAGGTACTTCTAGCAGTTGGGAAAAGTCTGTTGTGTCTATTTATTTACTATTGTTTTTCTGTATTTCCTGTTTATTTTCAAAACTCATAATTGATGTCTAACCTTTGTTTTATAGTCATCTTCTTTATTTGAAATTGCATTCAGTGAATTGTGCTCGTTCCATTCCTTACTGGAAACCAACATTTTCAGGTTAGCCGTGGATTCACTTAGCTTGGGGAGTGACGGAAATACTTGCAGACAAAGGCCTAGAAACTAGCTAGATAGATGAATTATAGTCTTTCCATATTTGTACAAGTTTATATTTTTCTACAAATGTAAAACTTGTGATCTTTGTAAATTAAATTAATGTTGTGAATGAGCATTGTTTGTGATTTTGATCTTCATGGCCGTGACAGCGTTCTACCGCCGACACTGAGACGTAGGCTGGCTTGGACACGTCTCGTATCCGTTTAAAAAAAAAACGGGTACGGGTCGTGACAAGTTTTTGTGGTGGCCCATGCAGGTCTATCTTCGCAAATCACGCGAACTCGTGATGGTACTTAAGTTAGTTGTACTATTGCGAGCCTGCGACTAGAAATGCTCATTCACGAATTAGAAATTAATTTAATTTACGAGAATGACTAGAACTAGGAGTCCCTTGTACAAGTTTACCTATGGGTAGTCTAGGCCATGCAACTTAGGTGAGGAGTTAGTAATTTTGATAGTTGTCAGATCCCCATAAGTACACTAGTACCTCTTGATATGACAATGTAATCTAATTTGGATAGATTATTCCCTTGGTAAGGCAGGGCTTCATAGAATTAATGATCTAGCCTTGATAGATTATTCAATTCATTCTCTTGCCTCCTTGGGTATCGTCGCCATATCTTAGTCTGAATTGCCCATTTAAAACCCTATTTTGCCGTAAGGGAATAGTTTATAATTCCTGATTCGGTTATTCAAATGCAAATCTCGAGGAAGACTCATCCAAAAAAAAAAAATTCTCCCATGGTTCGAATACACGTGAAAGAGATACCAGAATGTTTGTAGTTCTTTGTCTTCAGTTTATTCCTCCCTGTGCAACCTGTTATTTTAAAGATTGTGACTGATAGGACAAATATTTATGTCTTATTTCCTAGTAAACTTGTTTGAATCTCTAGAAGCTCAGGGATTTATTTACAGATATAGTTACGAGAATGTTAGTTAACTCATACTGGCAGGATAGCAACGCACTGTCGCCATTTATTTAAATTTTGGAGACTAGGGAATCACTGCAGCCAGCAGCGCACTGGCGAGACACAACCCCTAGAGGTAAAATTTGTTTAAGAAAATATAGGTGATGGGATGTTGCCAAAACTATGGCTAGTGGTCCTCTCTTGATCGTTGATACCCTTGAGCCAATATTGGATAGAGTTAAGAGATGTTAAATTTTGTATCATGTTGAGTTACGAAACCAAGGGTTTACCACAGCCAGAGTATACAGGCGAGGCGTAATCCGCGGTGAAATGACTTCAAACATGAATACAAGTTTGGGATACCATGGAGGAAAGGACAGTGCCCTGTACGTTCTATAAGATCCGAAGCCAATAGTAGTAGAAGTTCTGTGAGATTGGGTAGCGTGTCTCCCGATCTAGCATTCCGTGGTACTTGTGACCTATCAACGAGGATATTGTTTGACGCCAATAAGTTTACCTAGAATATAGAGTTTAGAGGTTCATAACCCATTAGTCGCCAAGGCATTATGGATAAGAAGATAGTAGGATAACCATGTAAGCAAGAACGCCAGGTAAGGTTTGATTCTCATAAAACTTAAACTGCTTGTAACTCCTTTCAAATTCTCGTGTACTTGTAATTTGACTATTTTGACCAATGTTGCTATCACAGCCTAGTTTTGCAAGCTTACTCTTTATCGAGCTCGATTTAAGACATATGTTTATTGGGGACGCCCACTAACTTATTGTCTAATCAGAATCAGTGTATTATGGTCTGATCAACCATGATGGATTTGGTTCGCACTTTATTTAATTACCCTACGTGGATTGAGATAAAGATGTCTCTAGGGTCTCATCCAAGACTGCATTGACAATTTCTCTTGAATTAAACGTTCTCCTTTGAATCACGCGATTGTATTCAGTGACATCTTTCTTGAACTCCTTATTGTTTTTCTCTTTCACTGATTTGGAAAGACGAAAGCTCGTGAATGATAGATAGATATAGAGTATTCCCCATGGCTATGATAGTGGTATACACAAGTGTAGCTACCATCGACTAGTCACATGACTGAGTTACTCGTTTTCCTCTCGACCCTCAAACTACTATTGAGACCTTCTAGCCATTCGAATTTGAGAATGATTAGGGTTTTACCCTTAGTCGAAATGCCTACCTAGGAGACTACTTATCCTCCAGAGACCAAATGTTATGAGCCTCTAATCTTTTGTTTGAAGTTTGCTTCAACAAGAACCCTTGTGACGATAGTCTGGCAGGTTTGACCCCAATAGAAACTCGCGATCCAGTCGTTAGAAATCTTTTCATATGATGTACCTTAGAGTTGGTTATCCCGTCGACAACTCATGGATACTGTGGGCGAGTAGGTCATTCTATTTTATCGACCATGTGTTATTGTACACCTTCGTTTCTCATTTATTGAGGAATGATCATTGCCTTGACTTACATCTACCATATTTTGTTACGTCGTGCCTTATTCTCTATTAACAAGAGTCGGGGTACAGTATCCGAACTTTGAAATTCTTCTGACCTCAATATTCCTAAGACCAGGTCCTATTTCTAAGGTGTGGTAGACTGTAAGCCCTCTAAAATTTTTAAGATATACCAGGATTACTGAGTGATTAGAATAACTTCCTTTAGGATGATGACTATTGCCCTTTGACTCCCACCTTTCTTTTAGATCATTTTGTGTCCCTGGCCGTGTCATTAATATTCGGAGCACGAGACCAGCGGTTACCTTCCAACAAAGTACATATGCAAGATCTAGATGAGCCCACCTTTACCTAGGTATAACATGTCCCACTCAAACATGTCCCCTTGTACTCTATTTTTATGGTATGACTTTCGGGTTAAAAAGGACTAGCTATAACCTTTACCATACTATCGGTATACTTTTCCGACTACAATTAGAGACTCAACCTCGACTCAATTTATCCGATCCAATATATGGTTGTGATCGACTGGGAGCCCACTACGCACATATCACTAGTGTGCCATTTAATTGTGTCTTCTCTGTTTTCCATAAATAAATTCACTTTATTTATTGTGTATCTGGAAAAATTACAACTGTAGGAATCCGATCTAGAAGACGATCGCTTTATCCCTTGGACTATGCGAAGAAGAAAAGCTCTCAAAATTTTGACAGTAAGTTAGATAACTATGTATCTGTACAATGAATGAGAAAAAGAACTCTATTTATAGAGTCAAAAATAACTGAAAGGATAACTGTCTTCACAGCCTTTGCCTAGTTAAAAATCACGCAGGATTTAACATACGCAAGGTTGTGAGCAGTTACTGGACGTGGCCTGTAACTGTTGGACACATGGCAATCATGCATGAGTCGTGTACAAGTTACAGGACACGCAGGCAAGAGATCAGTGGCATGGCTACCGCGTACTCCAATTTGATGAAATCCACGCAGACTTGTTGAAGACGAAATTCACGCAGACTCGGGGCAGAAAGCTTCAAAATCTACGCAAACTTGGGGCAAGAAGCTTTAGGATCCACGCAGACTTAAGGCAAAAAGCTTCAAAATCCACGCAGACTTGAGGGAAGAAACTTCAGAATCCACGCAAACTTGAGACAGAAAGCTCAAAATACACGCAGACTTGAGGAAGTAACATATAGGTTCAAAATACACGCAGGCTTGAGCTAGAAGGCTCAAAATCCACGCACGATTGAGGCAAGACTGCCAGCTGTCTTGATTCGACGTGCCTCGACTGACATAAAATCTCTGACAGTGATTGCTTTTGTCAGTCACATTAAATGACAAGAAGCTCTTTTGGTACGCCAACTTGACGAAGGCTGAGTCTTGCTGAAGAAGATTTCGAAAGTTACGCAATAGTCGGCTGTGATCTCTAAAGTTCTGTGCATACGTGGCATACGAGAAGACATTTCTCGACTGTCGTGCTATCAGTCATGATGATACTCTGACAAATGATGAGCAGTCTCCCAGCGTGACTTTTTTAATATTGTCCTGATCAACTCAGCGTGACTTTTGGACCTTGTTCTGATCAACTCAGCGTGATTGTTCATTTTTAAGGCCTACAAAACCCCCTTCAAAGTTTTCGAAAGTTGAAAAGACTTCAAAATTTCAAAATACTTTGAAAAAGATAAACATGCAAATGAACTTATTAAATGTCATGATGACTCTTCATTTTTCGAGACTGATTGCATTCCAATTTATGATGGAATATGAACCGCCGGCAAGCTCTGTTATATAAGCAGGGAAAAAATTCAGCTTTGATGTTCATCTTACGTCAACATGACTCCTAAGGAAGAAGCTGAAGAAGAAGCAAGAAAGTTAGGTTTTTGTGCCCATGGCGACCCTACTTTTAGGGGTAAGGAACCGGAGCCTTTTGTTTTCGAGTTCAAAGATGACCCTACACAACTAGCCAAGAATTTCTTGAGCTATTTTGGCCTGGACGACTCGTCTTCTTCCAATGGGCGCAGCCTCGTAGAGCAGCGTGAAATGTTTAATGTTCTGTTACACCGCATGGAGGTCAAGAGCGTAGAAGAATTGGGCGCCAAGCTCAGTCACTCTGCAAAATAGAGCGTGTCTTTTATGCTTTTGTTTTCTTTTTGAGAAATATTGTACTTCTTTTCCTATGTAAGGTCATCAGTGCCTGCTTTTGCCTTAAAAAGGTAGTACAACTTTTGTGCTGAACAGCGTACATTAATGAAGAATATTAAGTGGCACTCTTTGAATGTTTCAAATATTGTGCTATTTTCTAAAGCACACGTGACACTCATTCCATGGTTTATGAGCGCTTTTTACTCGGATCTGTTCCAAGAATAGGCCTGCACTTTGTCCTTTAAATAGAAAGGTGAGTTCCATGCATACTCATCTTCTTATTCTTCCTCTTCTTCTCTGAGAATGAATCTTTTATGAGATTTTATTCTCAGACAGGAAAGCAATGCTTTCTAATGTTCGATTTCTGTGCACTATATCAGACATTGGTTTGCCAATCCTTAGCACCAAACTCGATGGTAAGTACGCGTACCATTTTTTACTGTTAAAGATGGGCTTTTGTTTCTGACTGAACAATACACGCCTGTCTCTGTTTGACAAATGCACGCTTAATGATAATGATATTTCTGTTGATTTAATCTCTTTTTTCTTGCTGTTTTCTGCAGAAGCTCGGCTGAAAATTTTCTTCAGAACTGGCATTGGTGATGTGGATGCTGTGGAGAATATCCTGCTGACACCTACATCAGGGAGCTCATACGCTTTTGACGCGTAAATCAGACAACTCAGAACTCTCGTGGGATAGAAGGGTCTTCCTCAGATGGTAGGAAGAGCCTTTATACACGAGAGTTGGATGGTGGAGTCAACTCTACCCCGAGAAATCGGGTAGTAGAGTTCCTTTTAGGGCAGAACTAGGAATTGTATCCCAATGTTGGATACATTCCTATCTCCTTTGAAAGGTCGCTCCCAATCCACCAGTTGTATTGGCAGCAACACGTCTTCGTGCTGCCCTACTCTGTGGTTCTCCTCTCGTCTGAGAGAGAAGACCAGAGTTTGATTCCTGCTGATCTGGTCGTGACTGGGACCCAGACAGTCAGGAACTGCCACCAACAACGAACCTGACGGAGAAGGTCCGACGGAGAAGATCCAAAGAAAAAGATAGATCTCTATTAGGTTATTGTTGTGGTGTAGAATAAAAATCCAAAATTTGTAATAGATTTCCATTATAATTTGTAAGAAAGTCTAAGAGAATGTAATAGACTTTTTGTGGTGAAATGAGAATGGAAATGATAATTCTTCTATGCTCAAAAATTTGTATTTGTGGATGAATTGTGGACATGATAGATAATAAAATCTTCTTTTCTGATTTAGAGTATATAATATTATCAGAGGTAATATGGACATGATAATATATAGGAACTCAAAAGAAAATAGATTGATTTCTATGCAGAGGTCAAAAATGACAAGTAAGTAGATTCGGAATTGATCCAAAGGTAAGTAACGAATCCCCAAAATTGATAGAAGATTATGAACGGACGAACCATCGGATGAATGTAATAAATGAACGAATGAACCGTCAAGTATTAATGAATGGACGAACCGTCTGATGAATATGAGAAATGAACAGATGAACCGTCAAACATTAATGAATGTGTGAACCGTTGGATGAACATGACGTTTCATTATTTAAAGAACTTCTGCCTATAAATATAGCAGAAATCTGAAAAGAACGAACACTTCTATTCCTCAACATAAAAATATCGTCTGAAGAATCATCCAAGAAGGTTGAAATCGCCATGAAGATTCAGAAAGGCACTGAAGAACGCCCTGCTGATCCAGTTCAATCGAAGAAGGCGGCAGCAGGCGAAGGTTCGTCTGCACCCAAGCCACCAAGAGATATTTTGGACTTCCTGCTCGAACCAGGAAGGACTGAAGAAGAAGAAGCCATGAGGATGGCCACTTGTAAGTTCCTCGTGGGTTCCAGCAAGGAGGTCCTCAGTTCTTTTGCTGATCGCATTTTCGAGAAGGACGGCAGTGGCCCACGTCCAAATGTAGAGAAGGATGATAGTGATCTTCCTTAATATCATGTACCATCATTCATGATTAAAATAAAATAAAAATTTTATTTCTAAACATGAACTTGTCTGATGATTACAAGCATTTACATTTATACATAATATTTTTTAAGGAATTTGCCATTAATAGGCATCATAACTTTTTGGCCATCCAGTTCTGAGAGTTGATAAGCTCCATTTGAGAAAACTCTGCTTACGATATAGGGACCTTCTCATTTTGTGTCAAATTTGCCCTTGCTCATATGAGTCATAGTCATAGGACGTCTGACTGTTAGAACAAGTTCTCCTTTTTGATACGCTCGAACTCTGACTTTCTTATTAAAAGCTCTTGAGATTCTAGCTTGATAGAATTCAATATTCTGTTGAGCAGATAATCGCTTTTCATCCAGAGCTTCTAATTCCTGAAGTTAAAGACGATCATTATTTTCGGCAGTGAGTTCATTAGCGATTGCTATCCTTAAAGAAGGAATTTGAATCTCTAATGGAAGAACAGCTTCGCAACCATACACCAGAGAGAAGGGTGTACATTTAGTAGCATTACGAACTGTAGTACGGTAGGCCCACAAGCATTCACCGAGCTTCTCACTCCAATTACGTTTGTTAGTAGAGACAAACTTCTTTAGGAGTTTGATGATGGTCTTGTTGAAAGCTTCTGCTAATCCGTTAGCTGCCGGATTATACGCGGTAGAAGCCACATTATTAATCTGGTGATCGTCACAGAATCGAGTAAACTTCTGACTGACGAACTGTGGTCCGTTATCATGAATAATGCATCGAAGAACACCAAATCTGTAGATGACATAATGCTTAATAAAGCTGATAACATTGGACGTTTTAACTTCAGATAAAGGAATGGCTTCGGACCATTTGGAGAAGTAATCGGTTATTACGAGAATAAACCGATGACCTTTGGATGACGGCAGATTGATCGAATCGATAATGTCCATGCCCCAAGCTTCGAAGGGCCATGATGCTGCCGTCGATTGTAGAAATTCCGAGGGTTGATGAATAAAATCTGCATGGATTTGACAAGCTTTACACTTCTTTGCATATTCGATGGCGTCTGATACCATAGTGGGCCAATAATAATCCATACGTCGAATACGGTCCTGAAGTTTTGGGCCAGGTTGATGTGCTCCGCAAATTCCATCATGTGCTTCGCGAATGATCTGCTGAGTCTCATCACCGGCAACACATCGAAGAAGTAGACCGTCATAAGCTCGACGATATAAGGTTTTTGTAGTATGATTGTAATAGAATCTGAGTGATCGTCGTCTGATAGATGCTGCCTCACTCGGATCATCCGGAAGAATATCATACAATACGAAATCTAAGAAAGAAAGTCTCCAATCTTTATCCGTATTCTGAGTCTCAGTTGAATTACTGAAGATGAATTCCATGCTAGAATCAGATGAAGATGATAAAGATTTACGACTAAATCCAAATCCTCTTGTTGTGTTGACGTCATGAGACGTTGATTCTTCAATGTCAATTGGAAGTCCTAGAGTCAGATTGTTTTCAAGATGAAATAATTCTCGATTGCGAACAACAATCATTTGTTGCCGTCTAATCGGAATAGCCAACACCGCCGCAAGATTAGCTAGAGCATCAGCTTCTGTGTTACATGCTCGCCTAACATGTTCAATGAAGAATTCTTCAAACGAAGAAGCCATAGATATAGCTGATCTATGATAAGGAACCAGATCTTGATGGCGAACTTCATAAGTACCCCTTATCTGATTGACAATGAGTTTAGAGTCTCCATATGCCTCCAAATGTTGAATATTCAGATGTTTAGCGAGTTGAAGACCAATGAGCAATGCATTGTACTCAGCTACATTGTTTGAACATGGTTGATCAAGAGAATAAGCTTGTTGGATAGCAAGACCTTCTGGCGATACAAGAATAATTCCAACTCCAGCGGCGATGTCTCCATTAGGAACAATTCTTGAAGCTCCATCAAAGAATAGACGCCAAGTAAGATCTTCTTCAGCAATTTGGTTTGAATCTAGAACTTCATCTGGGATTTCATCATAGAGTTTTGAATCTTCTGGAATTGAATGAGCAGCCAGAAAATTGGCTAAAGCTTGTCCTTTGACTGACTTCTGAGGAATATAGTGCATATCATATTGAGCAAGTAGGATTCCCCAATTAGCCAATCGAGAATTCAAAACACTAGGTTTCTTCATCATGACCCGTATAGGATTGATCTTAGAAATAACATGAATAGTCTGGCCAATGATATAATGACGTGTCTTTTGGACAGCGAACATCAAGGCTAGACATTCTTTTTCGACCGGTGAATATCGAGGTTCAGCTCCGGTCATAGTTCGACTGAGATAGTAAATGGCTTGTTCATGACCATTTTTATTCTTTTGAGCAAGCAATGCACCCAGTGAATGACTCATTGCTTGGGTATACAGAAGGAATGGTATTCCTGAGACGGGAGGTACCAATACTGGCGGGCTCATCAGATATTGTTTTATATCATCGAATGCTTTCTGACATTCATCACTCCAGATGAAAGAAACACCTTTCTTCATGAGTTTATTGAATGGTCTGCAGCATCCTGAAAGATTAGAGATGAATCTCCTGATATAAGCGATCCTTCCTTGAAATCCTCGTAGCTCTTTTAAGGTGCGTGGAGGACGCATCTCTTGGATGGCTTTGATCTTCTCGGGATCCACGTGTATACCTTTAGAGGTAATGACAAAGCCGAAAGATTTACCACTAGAGACACCTAAGAAGGACTTAGTAGGGTTCATCTTTAACTGATGCTTACGCATTAGATCAAAAATAGTCTTCAAATCTTGGATGTGATCCTCTTTTTGTCGACTTTTGACTGCAATATCATCAACATAGCATTCGACTATTTTCCACAAATGTTTACGGAATATAATGCTCATAGCTCGTTGATAAGTTGCTCCTGTATTCTTGAGACCGAATGGCATCACTGTATAACAGTATGTACCGATCGACGTTCTGAAAGAAGTGTGTTTCTCTTCGTCTGGAAACATTTTAATCTGATTATATCCAGAATACCCGTCCATGAATGACATCCGTTCAAATCCACATGTATTATCGATCATGACATCAGTGATTGGTAGAGGAAATTTGTCTTTAGGACATGCTGCATTGAGGTCGCAGAAGTCTATGCAAACTCTGATCTTGCCAGTCTTTTTAAGAACATGAACTATGTTAGCCACCCAATCGGGATGTTATTCCTCTCTAATAAACCCGGAGGCCATGAGTTTATTGACTTCAGCTTCAATTGCATCCATAATGTTTGGACGAAATCGTCGCTGTTGTTGTTTGACCGGTTTAGCATTCGGCAAGATATTGAGCTTGTGAGTTGCGATTTGTGGATCAAGTCCTGGCATATCTTCATAACTCCAAGCGAAGATATCGATGTAATCACGAATGAGTTTAATCATGTCGTGCTTATCAGTTTCTGAAAGACTTTCACTGATGAATATTGGTTTGGGGGATCCCTCTTCACCAACATCTATTTGAACAAGTTTATCTTCAGTCGGAGGTTCTTTTTGCTCGAAACGGAACTCCCATTGATTATCTAACCTTTGGGCCCATTTTTCTGATTCAGGTGAGATTTCAAATTCTTCTTTGTCTTCATCACTTTCTTCAGAATAGTCAATAGAAATCATGTTGGAAGACAAAATATTGCAGTAGAAATCACCGATACTCGTATCGGAATCCCAAGAAGTGGTACTAGAAGAATCAGATCTCTTATCTTCGTCATACTCGGGATCTTCATGGATAATATTGATAAAAGGAGTAGGAGCAATATAGCCCAATCCGTATTTTGTCCTTCCATATTTCAGAGGAGGAATCCGGACAGGCATTTTTCTTCCTTTGCCATTATTGAGGCCAGTCCTGAAGTCATAGCCCATATTTTTAATGATGTCTTTAGATTGCTGACTATAACGACGTAGTTGTAATCATCCAGTATCATCATTCTTGTCATCATCTTCTAAATCAGAAGGACTTTGGGGCCCTTTGTAAAAGAATATTGGAATGTCTCCTGGCTTTCTGCTGGGAACTAGAAAGTATGAAGATGGTACAGGTTCTAGGGATACATCTGTATGAACAGTCTGTATAACTCCTATGGTTATTGTGCTCAAGTCATCTAACAAATGTAAATAACTATGAACATAATTACACACATCAGCGTACTGCAAAGATGGAGACTTTTCATTAAATATAAAAGCAGCAATATTTATATTGGGAGAAGGCTGAGCCTTAGAGATCTTAGCCAAGTCAATGACTAAAGGGGAAGAAGAAGAACGAGAAGAAGCTTTGTTTCGATTAAGATCGATAACAAATGGCTCAGAAGAGGTGAGCTCCCTTGAAGCTTGAGATGGAAGAGTAATCCGCCCTCCAACTGGAATTAGCAGAGTATCCTGTGAAGATACAGGAAATGTAGTACGCCCACTAACAGGGATTATCATTGTATCTTGAGCAGACGACTGAGGTAACGGAGAGATCCGTCCACTCACCGGAATGATGAAAGAACCTTCTCCGGAGGATTTGGGAGATTGTTGCTGAGTAGTTCGACCTTTAACAAGGATTATTAAAGTCTCACTTTGTGAATCCTTTTTCTCCATAGCTTGTATCACCCTTGTATACTCTTCTTTGTACATTCGGAAATCATTGAAATAAGCTTCGACCCCATGGAAGGGATTTATATCAGCAACTTTTTTTTGTACTCTTCCATTGTTATCAATGTACTTAAAACACTGATGAAGAGTAGAAGGCACCACATTATTTTCATGAAGAAAGGGCCTCCCAAGAAGAAGATTGTAGGATCCCACGATCTCAATCACATAGAAAGTGACTTTGGATCTGAAATCGCCTATCTAAAGCTTCAGATGAATCTTTCCCAAAGGCTCGCTTCGGCTTTGATTGAATCCCAGGATAGTAGTAACCGTCTTGGAGAGCTTGTGAAGAGGAATTTTTAGTTCATCCAACAGACTCTTTGGCATTATACTTATAGCAGACCTTGGATCAATGAGGATACGATCTATCTTCATTGTATCGATATAACCAGTGTAGTAGAGAGGCCGATCATGTCGATTATCCTCCAATAGCATGTCATCTTGTATAAAGGTGATATTTAGGATAATCTCCAATACACTGTTGCAATGTAAGCAAGTGGCAGGTTCTGCATCTGGCTTCTTCAATTGTGCAAGACAAGAGTCGGCTTGAAGAAGTGCTTCACTTAACGTCTCCCGAGTCTCTTTAGAAAGACGTAGAAGTTCAAAGAAGGACATTCTAGCTGGAGTATTAGCAAGTTCAGCTAGAATGTCAAAATTATAAGGCTTCTGAAGCCCAAGAGGAGGGGACTTCTTGATTGGTTTATCAAACCGAGCCTATTGTTTGCCTTTCTCAAGAGCCGTAGGCTTGGAAGAAACAGGTTCAACCGGTGTAGTTGAAGGAACAGGTACAATGGATGATTCTTCTTCAGGAGGAACATTAGGAGCATCTTTATCAGCTGGAGGGATATCAGGAGTATCCTCAGGATTCTTGGAATAATCCTTTAGATAAGGTTTCCCTGTTCGAGTAGCAAGTGCTTCTTCCTTCTCTTTTGGCTCTGTGTCAGAGGTAGATCCAAGAGAAGTCATATGACATGACTTAATCTTTCTAGCCTTCTTGGACTTTCGAGATGTAGTCTTTTGAAGAGGAGGAGAGTCAAAATCTGCCACTAGATCAGGATGAATCCACATGATTTCTCCTGTTTCCAAAGTGATTGGCACTAATCCTTCAGATTGTGGAGGAGGAATATTCACTATCTCAAGAGTTACCTTGGGAATAGGAACGATCCCACTTTTAAGGAGTTGAGGAGGAAAATCTCCGAATTGCATAGAGACGACGTTGGAGGTGACGGTCTTCTCTTTTGGAGTAAGGGAGATAGCTCCAGATTTAATCATTTCTTGGATCTTTCCTTTCAGTACATAACATGTACGAATTGTGTGACCCAACATTCTGTGGTATGGACAGTATTTAGGATAATCTGTCTTCCCAGGTTCATCAGGTTTCTTAATTTTAGGTAATTGTATTTTATTACCTTTTAGCAGACATTCAAAGATACCAAGGACATCGTCATCATCGAAAGAGTACTCTTCTTTGGGGCGAGGTGTTCTTGGTTGTTGAGTTGTACAGGTAGGAGAAGTTTGAACAGTTGATGCATCTTTGCTCTGAAGATTAACTTCAAGAGTTTCTTTTTCCTTGCGAGCATTGTTTTTAGCATTATTGTTAGTACCTTGACCTATTTCTTTGGGAGTCATCTGCACTCCTAAACCTTTGAAGGTTTCAGCACTAATTTCTGCGGCCTTGGCACTGACTATAAAGGAAGGCCAATCTTGAAATTGAGTAGATCCTGTCCACATGCTGATGATTGGCAACAAGTTTGATTTGCATGTGTCGATGGTGATAGCATCAGGAGTTCCAAGAGGCATCTTCAGAGCTTCTCTTCGAAATCGTTCAATGAAATCTTCTGTAGTTTCATTATTTTTCTGCTTGATTCTAATAAGAGCAGACATAGTCATGTCATTGAGCCCTTCATAGAACCGTTCAATAAACATCTGTTTGAAACCGGCAAATGAGGTAATGCACCCATCTGGGAGACTTCTATACCATTCATAAGTCGTTCCCTTGAGACATCCAACAAACACCCGAGTAAGGAGGGCGCCGCTTGGTTGCAATTGATCAGTCATCACTTCAAAGTGATTAATAAACTGACTTGGATAAGTGGTTCCATCATAGAATAAGATAGTAGGAGGCTTGTATTTAGGAGGATACGATACTTGCTTCCATTCTATCGGATAAGGTTGCTTGATGCCTAACCTTTGTAAACCATCTTTCTGTTTGAATGCCTCGAATTGAGTTTTGAGATTCTTCAATTCTTCAGAGACAACTCCGGAAGATTGTGGAGTTGTAGCTTGTAGAGAATAGTTGGGAGGAGGAACAACATTATAAGCACTACCCCCAGCTCCAGAGAGACTAGGATTTGGTTGAGCTGGTCCAGGAGTATTGGATTGTACTGCTGGAGGAACTTGTACTAGACTCATACCAGTGTCAATTGGTATGGCATCTGGTACAGTCTGTCAATTTTTCATCTGAGTTTCCATGAGTTCATACATCGACTTCATAGTATCAGCCATAGACTTCATTTGCTGTTCTAAAGAAGCAATCCTTTGTTCTTGAGGAGTCAAGGAAGAAGAAGGTTCATCAGTATTCCCATCAACCATATAAGTCGTGACTGTATGAGGGATTATTGATGAACTGGTGGATGTTGTTTGTTCTGAATCATTGCTTTGTGCATCAAAGTCAATTATAGGAGAACTACCCCCAGTAGGAAGAGGTGGGAAGTTAGATTCTCCAAGGAATTCAGAATCATCTTCAGAGATCAAAGTTCTTTGACTAGAGACCAGGACTCTTGCTCTTGTGCCTCTATATACTCCATCAGGACTATCAGCTCTACCCCCAGTATCCCGAGAGGTCATGTTGACAGAAGCAAACAAAGGCTCATCTTCATCAGGCATAAGTTTACACTGAATCCGATTGAAGACAGATTGTCGTTTATTTTGACATCTGCATTGCATTGTAACTCTCAGCTGGAAGTCATATTCATAATCAATATAGTCTTGAACCATTGATTGACATCTGCATTGAATTATGACTTTTGGCTGGAAGTCACATTCAGCATGGTCCATTATCACAGAATTACTCCTTCTTTTCTGTTGAAGGTTTTCTCGTAAATCTGTTTGTGAAGATTGAGGTACATCAGAGAACACTCCTTGTGTATTTTTAGGAGTATATTTCTTGTTCCTGGGTCTTGATGGCTCTTGATTATATAGGGAGTGATTAATATGAGCCACATAATTTTTAGCATACTCTGCATCCGGATCTTTTATTTTCATTTCCGATTGATGTGTTTTCTTAACACTAGAAGTGTTTTCCAAACGGATTTGATTAAGTTTTGTTCTTAAATCAGTTTGAGGTAACACATTAGTTTTGGAAACTTGAAGTTTTCCTTCCATTGATCTGGATATTTGCAGAGAAGGAAGAGTTGAACCACCCCCTTGATTAGGAGTTGGTAACAGACCCTCTTTCATAGACAAATTCTGTGCCCAATTTGAAGAAGTCGTAAAAGAAGACATTACAGAATGTTTCTTCTTAGACTTATTCAAGTTTTAAGACATAGAATGTCCAAAAGGAAGAGTAGTCAAAAGACCATCTTCTTTTCTTTGACTAACAAAATTGTTAGTCAAAGCTGTTCCTGAAGTAAAAACTACAGGAGCAGAAGAAACAACTAAAGAGTTATCTCCTTTCGAAGGGACTTTGTGTGGAAGACCACCCCCAGTTCTAGTAGAACTTGGCAAAGAGGAAGAGATAGCTAAAGAGCTATTCTTCTTAGATGATGTACACGCTGAAACAGATTTGGCTAAAGAGCCAGTGCCGTCAGCGTGACTTTTGATTTTAGAATTACACGCTGGAACAGATTTGGCTAAGGAGCCAGTGCTGTCAGTGTGATTTTTGATTTTGGAAATATACGCTGGAACAGATTTGGCTAATGAGCCAATGTTGTCGGCGTGTTTCTTGACTTTGGAAATACACGCTGGAACAGATTTGGCTAAAGAGCCAGTACTGTCAGCGTGACTTTTGGGATTGAATTTGCATGCTGGAACAGATTTGGCTAAGGAGCCAATACTGTCAGCGTGACTTTTGGATGTGAGATTGCACGCTGGAACAGACTTGGCTAAGGAGCCAGTACTGTCAGCATAACTTTTGAATGCTGTCATCTTCGAGCGCACAAGAGTGTGCGTGCTTGCAATAGAGTCTTTGCCAGTGTTAGGAGTAGACACTGTGGCAGAGACTTCACCATTGGCTGCCAACTGAATCTTAGGGACATAGACAGAGTGTCCCTTCGACTTGGCAGTGATGATGGAGGCTGAAGTGGGCTTGCCACTCTTAGCCCACTGCATTTCTTCGTAGGCGAGTTGATCGAATTGGATCGTCATCACCTTCTTCGTCGAGCCGATTGACGAAGTGTCGCATTGAGTTGTTGCCATCTCGGAAGATGAGATGGTTTTTCCCAGCAGAGTCGCCAATTTGTTTTCCATAAATAAATTCACTTTATTTATTGTGTATCTGGGAAAATTACAACTGTAGGAATCCGATCTAGAAGACGATCGCTTTATCCCTTGGACTATGCGAAGAAGAAAAGCTCTCAAAATTTTGACAGTAAGTTAGATAACTATGTATCTGTACAATGAATGAGAAAAAGAACTCTATTTATAGAGTCAAAAATAACTGAAAGGATAACTGTCTTCACAGCCTTTGCCTAGTTAAAAATTACGCAGGATTTAACATACGCAAGGTTGTGAGCAGTTACTGGACGTGGCCTGTAACTGTTGGACACATGGCAATCATGCATGAGTCGTGTGCAAGTTACAGGACACGCAGGCGAGAGATCAGTAGCATGGCTGCCACGTACTCCAATTTGATGAAATCCACGCAGACTTGTTGAAGACGAAATCCACGCAGACTCGGGACAGAAAGCTTCAAAATCCATGCAAACTTGGGGCAAGAAGCTTCAGGATCCACGCAGACTTAAGGCAAAAAGCTTCAAATCCACGCAAACTTGAGGGAAAAAACTTCAGAATCCACGCAAACTTGAGACAGAAAGCTCAAAATACACGCAGACTTGAGGAAGTAACATATAGGTTCAAAATACACGCAGGCTTGAGCCAGAAGGTTCAAAATCCACGCACGATTGAGGCAAGACTGCCAGCTGTCTTGATTCGACGTGCCTCGACTGACACAAAATCTCTGACAGTGATTGCTTTTGTCAGTCACATTAAATGATAAGAAGCTTTTTTGGTACGCCAACTTGACGAAGGCTGAGTCTTGCTGAAGAAGATTTCGAAAGTCACGCAATAGTCGGCTGTGATCTCTAGAGTTCTGTGCATACGTGGCATACGAGAAGACATTCCTCGACTGTCGTGCTATCAGTCATGATGATACTCTGACAAATGATGAGCTGTCTCCCAGCGTGACTTTTTTAATATTGTCTTGATCAACTCAGCGTGACTTTTGGACCTTGTTCTGATCAACTCAGCATGATTGTTCATTTTTAAGGCCTACATTCTCGTGCTACTTAAACATAAAGGTCATGGAAGGCGCACCTTCAGGGCTTACAAAACCTATTTAACCAATCCGACTGCCAACAAGCTCAACCATTTGGGGTGAAGGCTATACTAGGTTACCTTAACCTAGTAGAAATAATTTTATCATTGAGATCTTGTCCAGTCCATGTAGATTGAAATCCAAGATTCATTCGACCAACGATTGATGTCCAATCAAAAAACCCTTTAGGACCCAGTAAGATCCATTCAGGCATACCACCCTACTTGGACTATAAAACCGAACTATTGACATAGGTCCCTATACCTATTATGTTGTCTCCCCTTCTTAGAATGTGAAGTCGTTCATAACCCTTATTCCATCTACCTGGAAGTGCGATACGATCTTGCATTGCATTTATAACCTTTGCTCGTGTGTTTAAATAATCACGAAAAAGATCACAACCTTGATTTCTCAATTCCGTTCTATTATGGAACTGTTTAGAATTTCGAGAACGAAATTTTCGTATTGCACGGATCGCAGGCCACTCTAATTAACGAAGGGCTCTTCGACGTAGCAAGTGACTGAACTAAAGTAGCCCATTCTAGCAAATAAGGCAGTGGTTCGTAAACATTTTTAGCTGTACCGTTGGAAACTCTTTACCGCTCTTGAAACTTCATAATTGCTTTCGGTTAAATCTTCCTTATTTTCCTGACCTTCCCATTGCAGAGTGACAATGGTCATGCTTATTAGAATTTACCAATATCCTCCGCTATTTGTACAAGTTGGTGTTTGTTAAAATTTTGGTTTGTTTGATAGATAGGAGAGGTCTATAGGTGCCATATACAATAGATATTTATTGATAGCAATTATAGCAATTAGTCGGATGATTATATAGTTGTAGGGAATACCTTTGAGGGAGTAGTATGACCAAAGGTGGGTAGAAGTCCTAGGAGTTTCGTAGTTACAAAATGGCTAGGAGGAGGATATAAACTGTTTTTGAGGAATAAAAAAAATCGAGAAGATTAAGGAAATGGTAGATTTCCTGTTGAATTTAAGGAATAGTTATGAATTAGAATTTCGAGGACGAAATTATTTTTAAGGTGGGTAGATTTGTAGCCCCTCTTCCCAGAATTTTTATAATATTTTATTTATTAATTTGAATTAAAGGGTGATTTTTATAATTTTATAATTAATTATTTAATTAATTATTACGGTAGATGATTTTAGCCATAATTGAGTTTTGAAGTACAAGGTGATTAGCAATCATGGCACGGATAGTGCAGTGACGTGCTTTGACTAGTGTATTAGCCATGCCAAGGAAGGCCGAGTCATAGGATTGCTCTAACTAGAAAAACCAGACCAAGTTGCGACTTAACCCTTACCGAAGTTTTATTTATTATTTAATTATATTATTGAGTTTTAGGGAACCCGGTTGTACCGAACTTATCCAGATTGGGCCCAAGTCAAATCCAAGCCAGGAAGGCATGTCGTGGAAAAAGGTACGGCCTGGTAGACATGTTTGGTTAATGCAAATATTTTGTACATATATTTAGGAATTGGCAATTATTTTCTAAATAATTGTGATATGTACATTATATGTATTATTATTATTAAATAATGTTTTACAAATTTGGTATAATCTTCTAAAACTAGATAAGTAGTGTGCGCGTTGTATCCATCAAGAATGACAATCAGCCTATTATTGATTATCATTAGAATCATTATTTATTATTATTTATTATTATTAGTTTATTGTATTTTATTATTATTATTATTATTATTATTATTATTATTATTATTATTATTATTATTATTATTATTATATGTATATATATATGTGTATACATATTTCTAGGAATAAGACACTATGTTATATATATATATATATATATATATATATATATATATATGTACCTGTGTATGTATGCATAAATATATATAGGGTATAGGTGTACGTATACGTATATATGTGTGTATGTATACGTATATACGTGTACGTGTATATATAGGAATATGTGTGTTATGAATATATAAATATGTAAAATATATATATGATGTATACGTGTGTGTATATATAAATATATATATATACTTTAGTTTTACTATTAAATAGAAGTAGAAATGAAAAAGATATAGAGATGAGAAAGAAATGAATAAGTAAAAGAAAAAGAAAAGAAATAGAGGAAGAATAAGAAGCAGTGGTATCCCAGTGCTCAAACCGAGCCTTATCCCAGCTCAGCCCAACAATAACAGGCCCGAGCATCAAAACCTAGCCATCTCTCGGCCGAGAGGTCGAACCCTCTGTTCTTAACCAAAGTGCGCGTGTATATAGAGAGATATATTGAGAGAGAAAAGTTTGGAAAACCTTAAACGCTTCATGCTGCCAGCAGCGCCGACCCAGCCATTGGGCGAACCACCCTGCGTGGCCAACGGCCGGCCATGAGTCGCCGGCAACAGGCCAAGACAACCGCGCGCGCACGCCGGGAACTGCGCGCGAAACAGAACAGCCCTGGGTGTGAACGCCGACTTCGTGCCTCGCGTTCGCGACGTACGCTCGACCAATCAGAGAACCGTTTCTTCCGGTACGCTCGCAACCTAACCCCCTTCAACTCCTGTCAACTCGTTTTATTTTAGAAGGCCTAGGTTGCTCGATAAATCGAGCTGAAGTCGGCGAAAAATCCACCAAAAATAGAGTATTAAAACAGTCGAAACCCCATGTTTCGAGATGGATTCTGATCAACCTGTTAGAAATTCTAGAAACTTTTCTGAATGGTATTCTTAGGCCACATGTAGCCCTTCAAATCCTTTCTTTTAGTTTATTTTTTCATTCACAGGATGTAAAGATATTCGAACCCAAAGTTTGTGAAAAACCTGTTTTTGAAAACATTAAAAACGCTCCACATGACGTGCGTCACGCCAATCCGGACGACGTGGTCGCAAACCAAAAGCATCGAAAGCTGCGTAACGGCTTCGTGGTCGTGTGGACTTTGACAGAATTCAAATTGGTCGCGTGTGCGCGACGAATTTGATACGTATCCGTCGAAATTCACCGTATCGTGCACTTTGCAAATTCTCCAATTACTTTGTGCACGCTCATCAGATCGAGACGAAACTTGTGCCAACAGAACCGTATCATTTTTCTGGTCCTGCATGCCAAGTTTGGTCCGATTCTGAGACCATTGATAAAATCGTCGTTTTGTGGGCCCCACGGTCCCACTTAACGGGCGATTTTGTGCACGGCCCGCCGGAATCCAACTTTGGACATACGGTTGGGTTCGTATCGGAAAACTGGATCCGTAGACATGTAGTTTGACGACTTTAGAGACCGTTGACTTTGGCACGCTTTCGGTGCAAAGCGGGTCCAACGGCGGACATCGGTTTTGCCCGAAATTACCGTTTTGCCCCTGTGTCCAGAATTGGACGTAAGGACAGGCAATCCTAGCTAATTGGACTATTCTGAGATCATTGGTATTGTTTATTTCAGCTTTCGGGGACTGTTGTACGGGTTTTGACTATAGTGGCACATTGAGTAGTTCAGATTGTCGGTTTCACCAGCAAAGGACCAGAGGCGAGTACAGTTTATTGTCTGCATTTCGATATTGATTTTCACTATATTTCATTGATTGGCCATTGGTTATGTGATTATTTTCTATTAAAATTGTTGAGTCGGGAATGAGAAGTACCAACGATGTGTGATCTGACCTTAGACAGTGTAGACAGTGATTCAATATTTCTTGTAGACAGTGTAGACAGTGATTTATTTATTGCAAAGTAGACAGTGTAGACCATGATTATTACTACATTTAAATTGTGTAGATCGTGATTATTATTTTGTAGATAGTGTTTCTTTATTACAATATTTTCTGTAGACAGTGTAGCTTTATACAATGTAGACAGTGTAATTTAGATAGTGTAGACAGTATAACTTAGACAGTGTAGACAGTATAAGTTAGACAGTATAGACAGTGTAACTTTAGACAGTGTAGACAGTGTCGCATAATTGTCCCGAGACCGATCACATATCAAAGGTACTTCTAGCAGTTGGAAAAAGTCTGTTGTGTCTATTTATTTACTATTGTTTTTCTGTATTTCCTGTTTATTTTCAAAACTCATAATTGATGTCTAACCTTTGTTTTATAGTCATCTTCTTTATTTGAAATTGCATCCAGTGAATTGTGCTCGTTCCATTCCTGACTGGAAACCAACATTTTTAGGTTAGCCGTGGATTCACTTAGCTTGGGGAGTGACGGAAATACTTGCAGACAAAGGCCTAGAAACTAGGTAGATAGATGAATTGTAGTCTTTCCATATTTGTACAAGTTTATATTTTTCTACAAATGTAAAACTTGTGATCTTTGTAAATTAAATTAATATTGTGAACGAGCATTGTTTGTGATTTTGATCTTCATGGCCGTGACAGCGTTCTACCGCCGACACTGCGGCGTAGGCTGGCTTGGACACGTCTCGTATCCGTTTAAAAAAAAAATGGGTGCGGGTCGTGACACGACCCGCACCCGCTTTCCCGGATACGAGACGTGTCCAAGCCAGCCTACGCCGCAGAGTCGACGGTAGAACGCTGTCAAGCCCGCAAAAAATAAAAGCTCAAGAAATCACAATTGCTGCTCATTCACATTTCTAAATTTATTACAACATTTACAAGAATTATATTTAAAGAAAATACAAGACTTTACATTTAATGGAATTGATACAATGCTATCTTCTATTTCTAGGTTGACCTCAGCATACCCAAGTCTCCCAGTGCTAAGAATGATCGAGGCTAAACCTGAAAAATATTGGTTATCCAGTCAGGATTGGAATAAGTACACAAACCGACGACAAAACGAAAACATAATAGAATTAACAAGACATGAAAATAGCATATGGAATATGAAAGCTAGTAAGAAAACTGATGACATAGCACGGTAGAGAAGTAAACAAGGAAAAACTAATAAAAGACATCCATCTAGGTGGTGTGAAATATCCGTTTCGACATGTGGACGTCTAGGGGGTAAATAAGGCACACTGCACGTGTCGTGCGCAGCGGCTAGCATTCACGAGAGACAATGGGATAGTTCTGGGTAGTCCACATGTTTACTAAGATATTTTCTCTTCCGACTACTCCGTGTGACGAGCGTGTCAACAAGCAGCAACATATATGTATAGACATAAAATAAAAAGACTACTATGAATCGAAAAGCAATCAGAAAGTGCACTTGCCTGAGGTCCTTAGCTGGAGAAACCAATAACACTATACCACTCAATGAGCCACAATCAATCAACACATGCAGAAGTCTCCGGATGCTAAAATAAACAGTACCAACATTCTCAGAATAGTCAAATTAGCTAGGATTGCCTGTCCTTAAGTCCAATTCTGGACACAGGAGCAAAATGGTAATTTTGGGCAAAAACGATGTCCGTCGTTGGACCCGCTTTGTACCGAAAAGCGTGCCAGAGTCAATGGTCTCTAAAGTCGTCAAACTACATGTCTACGGATCCAATTTTCTGATACGAACCCAACCGTATGTCTAGAGTTGGATTTCGGCAGACCGTGCACAAAATCGCCCGTTGAGTGGAACCGCAGGGCCCGCAAAACGGTAATTTTATCAACAGTCTCAGAATCGGACCAAACTTGGCATCCAGGACCAAAAAAATGATACGGTCTTGTTGGCGCAAGTTTCGTCTCGATCTGACGAACGTGCACAAAGTAATTGAGAAATTTGCAAAGTTCACGATACGGTGAATTTCGACGGATACGTATCAAATTCGTCGCGCACACGCGACCAATTTGAATTCCGCCAAAGCCCAGACGACCACGAAACTGTTATGCATCTTTCGATGCTTACGGTGTGCGACCACGTCGCCCGAAATGGCGGGACGCACGTCGTGTGGAACAATTTCTATGTTTTTAAAACAAGTTTTTGGAAAACTTTGGGATTTGATTTCTCGACACGTAGTCGATGGAATCAAATTCCGTAAAAAGGGATTCGAAGACCTATAGGTTGTCTAGGGCTATCTTCAAGCAGAATTTCTAATCTGGTATTAGATTGATCGAAAACAATCTCCAAACATGGATGGTTGGACTGCTATAAACTCTGTTTTGGAACAGATTTTGTGTCAATCTTTGGGCTCGATTCGTGACGCGTGTCGTGCAACATAAATCGAACTAATACGATCGAAATAAAGATGGTTAGGTTAGATGCATACCAAAGAAAATGGCTCGATGATTAGTCGAGCGTGCGTGAAGAAAACACGCGGCAAATTTGCCTCGGCGGGCTGCACTTGTTGTCGCTGCGTTTCAGTTTCGTGCGCGCACGTGCGCACCCGCGCGGCCGTGGCCGCGCGCGACGGCGCCGTCGACGGTTTGGCCGCCCAGGGCAGGGGGTGATGGCGCGGGAGGATTCGATTAGGGTTTGCTCGAGTTTTCGATTACTTCGCGTGTGTATATATATGAACGGAAGCTCGGGCCAGTTCGGGTTCGCGTGGACCTGAGGAATTGCTCTGCTGACTGTTTGGAGTTTGGGGGCTCGGCAATGCTGGGTTGCTCGGCCTGTGGGCTGCTCTGGATGGGGCTGAGCCCAAGGCCGAGAGCTACCACTGCTTCATTGATCTCTTTTTCTTTTTCCCTATTAGCAATATATGTATCTATATATATATACTATAAATTTATCCATATGCATTTTAGATATATATACATACACATTTTTATATATATATATATATATTAGATTTATATACACTATACATTTATACATATATATATATATATATATATATTCGTATACGTATAAATATCTATACACATATTTGTATATACTTCTATGCCTGCATACGTATGCATATATATATTTATATATATATACACATACACATATTATACACATATATATAATATATTTATATATATATACACATACACATATATTTATATATATATACACATACACATATTATATATATTTATATATATACACTCATATATGTATGCAAACGTATACTTATATACATACACACATATATTTATATTAATTATACACGTATATATATATGCACACATACACCTTCGTATATAATATATTTATCTTACATAAATAATATAACAATTATTAATAATAATATTAAATAAAAATTTTAATAAAATAATACTAATGATAATAACAAAGTTTAATAAACCAATAACGGGGGTACATACAATTATATATATATATACAGCCTCATAATCCAAAAACGTATAAGGACACATTTGTACAATTATCAGCGAATATCAACTAATATTAATATTTATAATATTTAATTAAGAATACTTAGAAAATATTCATTGCATCATTAAAACAGAATATGACACCATCATGCCAAAATACATCGACAGGAATGTCATTGGACGTCCCATATGACTGCATGGGCTTGGGCTCGGTTTGGGTCCAATCTGCACTAGTTTGGCACAACCGGGTTCCCTAAAACTAAATAATATAATTAATAAATAAATAATCTTCGATAAAGGGTTACGTCGCAACTTGGCCTGGTTTTCCTAGTTAGGATATCACTATGGCTCAGCCTTCTCTACCAGGGCTAATACACTGGTCAAAGCACGCCACTACACTATCTGTGCCACGATTCCTAGTCACCTTGTACTCGAAATCTCAACCATGGCTAAAATCATCTACCGTAATAATTAACAAAATAATTATTTATAAAATCTAAAAATTACCATTTAATTCAAATAAATAAAATAAAAATATTATCAAAATTCCGGGAAGGGGAGCTACAAAAGGCAGCATTCCGATTCAAGACTCCAGAAAGCTTTACTTTCAGCACAGAGTAGAAAGCTTTGACGACTTCCTGGGCCATCTCGTCTTCTTCAGTGGAGGTCATCGGGGAGGAGGCTTGGAGAGTTTCTTCCGCTCCAGGAAGGGATACCTGACAAGAAAACAATATATACATCAGTAACCAAAGGGGGAAAAATACGAAAGAGTGGTAATTTTGTACCTTCGGCTTGCTCAGCACCAGCCTGGGCTACGCCATCAGTCTTGGCTCCAGGAAAACCAAGAACAGGCCCAGACTGTTCAAGGAGAACAATATCAAGGCCCCGAGTGGCATCGGGCCTGTTTCTTCCATAATCCCAGCTAGAACGGGAGCAGATTCAGCAACAGCCCCCTCAGCAGGCTATTCAACCTATCCTTCTGTAGACAATACCGGCTCACTAACAGCTCTCACCGTACCAGCTAATTTGAAGGAGCTGGGGATAACTTCTATCCCTTCCCCAATGCCTTGGCTTCGCGAGTCGTCATTTCTCCTTGTCTACAAGGGAACATACAGTCGTGGTCAGCCTCACGAGGAGCACGCAAAATCAAAGTCAAAAAATCTCATCCGAAGAGAGGTGCAAAGATAACGTACCCGCTGAAGGATGAGCCGATTGGACTTGATTCTCGTCCAACTCTTTCATCGCAGCTCCTATTGCAGATATATCCCCCAAAGATATTTCGTAGGAGGGACTGTCACGACCCGCACCCTGATTAGGGGCATGAGTACGTGGTTACGTCCAGCCTACGCCACAACATCGGTGGTAGAACGCTGTCTAGGTCATCTATAAATACTACAACTAAACAAATAAAGGTACCTGTACAATATATACACTCCGAATGGAGGTGACATAGCAATACAGTCTCAATCACAAAGCAAACTATGATAGATAGCATGAAAGAAAATATGATAGATGAAAGCAGGAAATAAGTTCGAGATCCACACAAGCCCAAAGCTATACACAACCCCACAGAGTCACAGAATAAAATATGAAATACTATTTTCTGAAAGTACTAGCTGGCTCGCAGGCCAGGCAACCCTAACTAAGCTACTCTACTCAAGGTGAGCAAAGTCTAGTGGCTCTCCTAACAAGCCATGGTCCAGGTCTACTCCATCAGACTCGACCCTATAATAGGTCGGGCAATCTGCCTCAGAATCATCTGTAATATATCAACGGTATCCTGTCAAAAAAATAAGCAAGTACAAGCACTAACAGCAGTTCCATGTGAATTGATAAATTCTATAAGAGACAATATAATAAACTACAAGATAAAGATATATGAAGACTTGGAAACCGTTCGGAAGCTGAGTTACAACCCTTAAACCAAACAAGGACCGGGGTTGTAACCCTTCTCCCGAGCAGAACTAAGTCTCCAATCAAGGTATAACATAAAGGCATGTAGAACATGTGAGTCACTGAATATCATAGCATGGTGAGAAAGTACTGAATGTAGAACAGAACAAGATATATGATAAGATAAGTAAATATAAAATGTGCCTTGAATTATTAGAGCGTTATGTGATCGGCTTGGAAAATATGATCAGGCTTTCCATCCGACCAGCTATGAACAATGTGTAAATAGAGCGTTAAGGCCGGTCATCATGGAAAGCTATAAACGATGTAGGGTAAGGCTTTACCCGTCATGAGACGAGGGTATAGCTATGAACAATGTGTACAATAGAACAATGTGGGAATTTTGATCACACAACCACTAATAACTTTCCATCCCAGAATAGTATAAAGGATCCGGACATAACACGTCATCACACGGGATTCAAAAGCAGGTGATCAGCCCACTCCCAAGTCTATGTCTATACAAGTACAAGTAACAAGTCGAGTCATGTACCAATATACCAAGTAACCTGGGAACAACATCTCATGACATGATCTGACATATACTAGTCCGTGAACCATCGTGTTAGGAATCAAGTAAGACACTACAACTGAATTGGATATAGCAGATATCAAGACAATGAAAACTATCAGTGAATGTACTCGTCTGCTGTCCTGAGCTGTAGGGTATATCAATGCTCAGAGTGGTAATCAGAAACCTAAAGATGAGATATTTTATGTTAATTTAGGTTTAACAAGTTAAGAATGATTTATAATGAATGATATGAAATCTAGGTCAAACTAGGTCTCACTGAGTCACACTAAGTCCTGTCAAGTCAATCTAGGTCAAATCAAGTTATATCAAGTCAATCTAAGTCGACTCTAGGTCATACCAGTCATCGCAAGTCAAAACAAGTCGAAGCAAGTCAAACGGGGTGAAGAGTTGGCCTACAGTTGACTTAGTCAACTGGTCAACCCTGATCAACTCTAGGTCAATCCTAGGTCAAACTGGTCAAATGTTGACCAATAGTTGACTTTTAGTCAACTTGTCAACTCTAGTTTGGATTTAGTCAAATTTAGACAAAGTATTTTCTCATCGTTGACTTTTGGATAAAAAGTCAACTCTGAGTCAACCGAGCCAAAATTGGTTCAAAAATGACATTTGTAGGGTGTACCTAACAAGTCACCTAAGTTTCAAGTCAATCCGAATACCCGAACCCCGTATCTTGAAATTCCCGATTACCCTTTATACATCTACCCTTAAACACTCTAACATTGAAGCCAAGTGGCTTTCCCTTAGGAATTCCACTCCCGGCTTGCTAGGGTAGTAGGTTACTAGCCTATACAACCATTACCTACCAAGTTTCCTAGGGTAAGTGGACATCCAGTCCATCTTACGGTCCATTTTGGTCGTTTACCCGTTATCTTGAATATCTCAAGATACTCAATGGTATCGTGCGATACCATCCTCCTAATCCCACACGAAATCCCGATTTCAACGTAGGAGCCTACCCACAAAATCTAATTCACATTAGCTAATCCCCCTTCAAGTTTGGATGCGTTCCGACGCTCCTAACTCAAAATCACCCTTCTCCACGCCCTCACACAACCCCTCATTCACTCACTCAATCTCACTTTTCAACCTACACTTTGGACTAGTTGTAGGGGTTATTTAGAGGGTTAAATAGGGGTATATATAGAGTATATATAGGGGTATATATATGTATATATATAGGTATACATATAGGGGTTAAAGTGGGATCAAAAGGGGGTCAAATTGGGGGGGTGAATGGCTGCTACTGCTGCTGATATTGCTGCTAGCTGCTGCTGCTGTTAATGTCGCTACTGCTGCTGTGAGGGGGCAGCAGCCCCTTGGCCCCCCCTAGCTGCTGCTGCCTATCCTCTTCTTCTTCCCCTCTTCTCACACTCTTTTCTTCTTCTATTTTCCTCTCTAATCCTCTTCTATTCTCATCTAAAACTCTTCTCTAATTCTCTCTAAATATATATATAATCATACACACATACAAATCTCTCATTCCCTTCCCCTCTCTATATATAAATACACACACACTAATATATAATGAGACACACACATGTATATATATATAAACACACACACACACACACACACACACACACACACACACACACACACACACACACACACACACACACACACACACACACACATATATATATATATGTGTGTGTGTGTGTGTGTGTGTGTGTACACACACACACACACGTACACACACACACACACACACACACACACATATATATATATATATATATATATAAACACACACACATATGTGTATATATATATAGACACACTCTCTCATATTTATATATATAGAGAGACACACACACACACACACACACACACACATATATCAAAATTAGAAATGCCTAAACCACTTAGAGGTCAAATCTAATTATTCTAGAAGTGTCCAAATTTGGGGGAAACTCAAGGACACAACCACAAACTCTAACTTCTCCTAGGACACTCCAAACGGACTCAAACTTGACACGAATAGGGACACGAACACGGGGATCAATCCTACGGGGTCCAAACTAAATTACATGATGAAAAGAATAAGTTAGACAATAGGTTGTACCTATCGGGAGATGGATTCCCGATTCAAAAGTCCTTCGACATGGCTCCGACACAACGAATTGTTTAGGACACACCCTTGCACTTCTTGCTCCCAAAAGCTTGGAGAAGCTTTACTTGGGGTAGAGGAAGAGTTGGATGGAAGAAAAATGGGAAGAAGAGAATTATTTAGAGATAATTTCTAGGAAAAATCCTATTCTTGCTCTTGAAGAAGAAAGCTTGGAGAAGAAGAGATGGTGAAATTTGAAGTGGGAAGAATGGAAATGGGGAGGGTGGTGGCCGGCCCTATGTGGAAGGGTGGGGGTTCTTGCTAATTACAAGTTTGCCTCTCCCTTAACTTCTTAGCTAAGTTATCATCCTAACTTGGTTTTGGGGTTAGTTAAAACTAAATAAAAATCTTAATTAATCCTAAATACTCATGGGGGACTAGTCCAAACTCTTAGACCTAAATGTTAAGTTTGGTGGGCCATGGCTAATTAATGTGTTAATCACAACTCAAGTCGAAATTCTCCGGAGTCCCGAATTAAGTCAGAATGCGATAAAATTCGAACCCGACTCCTATAATCATTAAATATTAATATCCATGAAATAAAATTCCCAAAAATATTCTAAAATTGAAAATTACTATTTTACCCCTATCTTGGAAAAGTGAGGGTGACAGGGACTAATCTTTTGATCGTCGTCATGGTCTGGGCCTTCGTCCTGAACTTCCCATCGCATAAGTCTTACAACTTAAGAAGATCCGTCCTCATCCATCGGTCGAGGACGAGCAGGGGACACTGTCGTCATGTCCACCTCCTCAGACAAGGAGGCACCTGCTCAGTTGTAACTTTGGGGTCCTGGGCAAAGGACAAACGCAAGGGTGAGAAAGCTTCTAAAGGCTTGACCAGAACGGCTATGGAGTCTAGGAAGGGATCTACCTCCCGGATGGTAACGGCCTACAACACCGTCTGCCAAGAAGACCTTCTGGGAGGAGGCGAGCCGGCACCCACGTCCGCGACCTTCTTCCTCCCCCGGAAAACAACCACCTTCTTCCTTCTGGGCCGTGGCACCAGCTCGGTGGAAGCCTTCCTCTTATGAGGAGCGACAGGAAGAGGTTCTTCAGTATCCTCTCTCTGAGGCGCTGGAGTGATAGGCTCCTCAACGACAACTCTCTGCTACGGCGCTGCAGCCGGTTCAACTGTGGGAGCGGCGCCTCCCTTTCTGTTACCCCCTATGGCGCGCACTTGTCCTATCTCAGCAAGAGTTGGGGCAAACTTAGTCTCCGATATAAAACTCTGCTCTTGGTCATACCGAGAAGGAAGGGTATTGACCTGAGTATAGAACTTAGTAGCAGCAAAGAGCATGTGGGTGTCAGGTTTATCTTCTGGCAATGTAAAAACTGCCCCCGTATACCCAGCATTGTAGTAACTCCATGCACGTGCCCCGTCAATCAGACTCTCTATCGACTGGAGATGAGGACTAGGATTGCCCAAGAGAAGCCGGTTGTAGCCAAATTGTCGTGCAAAATGGCTCAGCAAATAAGGTTCCAAGAAAGTGTGGTTTCTATTCCTGAACAACAAATGGGAAGGCCTAATGGATTGTAGCCAACGAAATGCCCCAATAGGAAGGCTAGTAGTGAGTGCCCCCTCATCTACTAGGGAGTTTCCTGCGCGACCACTACTAGACGGAGGTGATACTCTAAAGAATTCATAGTTCTGCAGAAAACTCAAAGCCCTCCTGCAAACAGGTACCCCTGTAACGGTCCAATCCGTGTCCCTGAATCTCCGAAGGAAGGCATCCTCCGCCAAAGAGTCTGCCATCAGCCCGACGTTCATCAATCTAGGATAATGCAGTACCAGCCATCCCATCAGATAGTGGAAGGGAAACTCAGTCCTAGCAAAGTTCTCTCTGCCTTCGGGTGTTATCGTATTTACAATAAAATATCGTAAACCCCGTTGGATGGCACAGACTATCGTTTGAAGCAGAGCAAGTGGGCGTCCTTAAAGGCCAGCTTAACAGCCAGAAGTATTATACCCCGGCTGATTCTCTCAATAGACCCTGAACCACCAGGGATTACGCAGTCACGAAGCCATATCATCAGAAAAGCGGCTAGCACCGTCTTTTCTGACATCTTGAACACGACTTGCCTAAAGAAATAATAAATCGGGGAGTTTCCTTCAGGATCATTACTATCTTCGGCATCCACAGCTCCGTGATCTGCCATTAGCTGCTCTATCTCAGAGCTCATCAAGGGCTTGCGAGACGAGAAGGAGACTGGGCTGTCCCCTCTTTTCTGGTGAAAACATAGTTAGTCCAGGCCCTCGTATACAGAAGGGACCCCTCAGTCTTACCCTTCTTCGTAATCTGGTGATAAATAAAAAAAGTGATAGAGTAACTCTTTGTACACCTCCGTCATATCAGGGTTCCTCTTCTCCAAATCCAAGATCT
Organism: Iris pallida; assembly: GCA_029216955.1. Classification (NCBI taxonomy): domain Eukaryota; kingdom Viridiplantae; phylum Streptophyta; class Magnoliopsida; order Asparagales; family Iridaceae; genus Iris; species Iris pallida. Next base: position 28,631,533 of record JANAVB010026999.1, on the reverse strand, counting down.
CTGCATCACTAGGGACGTATTCTGCATATGGCTTCGTCCCCCAGGAAAGTTTGGATATCGCCTACATCTTGTGTAGAGCCAAACCCATCTCCCCACCCGGAGTGAAAAAGGTGAATGTGTGATAGTTGTATAACTCTGCCAAGGAGATAAACACTGGCCAGTTGACCTTCATGCCAAATTGGGTAGCTCTAACGGCATAAAGAAGACCGGTAGCTTTTAGAGCGGCCTCGTAAGTCGAGAGCACCCATCCAGTAAGGTCACTCCAGAACGAGACGGAATGCCTCCAACCTTCCATCCTTAACATCCCTTCCGGGTATGACTCCCTTTTTGACAGCATCAAGTTAGAGAGAGTCTCAGCCGCATAGGGGTGAAGATCAGTCGGGATATCATTCATTATGACACCAGGGTGCAGCCCCCTCATGGAGTAGGACGTGGAACCCATGACACACTTGAACGTGTCCTTCTTCCGGCCACCAGAATTGAATTGGATCCTGCCAGAAACAACCCCATGTAGTTTAGGGGTCAGGTCCTATTTCATCTGTCTCTGCACAGCCAGATCAGCAAACGTCGACAGAGGATATTGGCGCTTCATAGATGGCAACCCTATTCTTTAGTCATTTAACTTAACTACCAGATGTTCCTCTAGACATATTGTCTCGTCATTCTTAAATCCTACACTGTCATCGAACAGAAAGTATGGCTTCTTCAAACGGTGTGTCCCTCCGAGAAAGAGTTCTTTATCATTAATCATCTGCTTCAGAAAGGTTTTGTCCTTTTCAATTATGGCGATCGTCTGTTCCGTAGGATGATCATGACTAATCTTGGCCTGAATATTGCTGACTATGTCAGTTATGAGGCTTGTGCCGAGGATGTGGCAAGCAGAACCGAAAGGGACACCGCCAAGTTCCGGGACAAACATGTTTACTGCAAGGACATAAGAGAAAGTTAGACTCAGAATCTGTAGGAAAAACTAAGTGCTAAAGGGCTCTTATGCATCCAAAGGGCTATGCGCCCAAAGGACTATGCGTCCAAAACAAACATATGGGCGCATAATGTACAACAGTGTATGGGCGCATAACATGCAACAGCATATGGGTGCATAACATGGCAACATATGGGCGCATAGCACACCACAGTGTTGGCGCATGACTTCTGTGGGCGTATAAGAATGCTCACAGAAGTATGTTGCCTTAGGCATATGCGCCAAGATAGAAGAAAAGTTCGAGCATCGCAAATTAACACTCGAGACTTTGTTTTTAAGGCGTGGCCTCACCCAGAATCGTGTCCTGGACCGGTGAGGACGCTGCCGCAGGAGAAGATCCACTCGGTGCAGCCCCCTTGCCCTTTGCAGATCTCTTGGCGATCTTGGGAGACATGGTTCGTAAAGAAAGAAGAAGAAGAATCTTTTGAAAGTTTAAAAAAAATAAGAATAATAAACTCTCTCTTTCAAAGACTATTTATAGGCATAGACCATTTCCATGCGCCCACTATTCCTATGCGTCTATGCACCCATTGCACACTATGCGCCTACCATGGCTTATGCACCCATGTGAAGATCCAGCCTCTTGTACACTATGCGACTGCCATTTGCCGACGTGGACAACGTATGAAGGATGGACCTCTTCAAATTCCATCCCGATGAATCTGTTAGTTCAGATTTTCAAGGAAGATCTTAACAGCCGTCTCTCTGATAGGCTGGCCAAACTCTATGTGCCCAAAGAGAGAGCTATGCTATGCACCCACTGCATCACGAAAAGACGGTCCATGCTTCTTTCAAAGTATTTTGAACTCGTTCAAGTATCGAAAACTTTGAAGGGGGTCTTATAGAAGCATAAAATTTTTAGCAATGTAGCCGTATGCGCCCAAGCCAATGAGGACATATGCGCCCAAGTGAAGCTCTATGTGCCCAAGTCACCCTGTGAAGCTCTATGCGCCCAAGACAAGCTCCTCCAGAAGGGGGGCGCATAACACTGTTTCAGGCTATACGCCCAAGCCAGAACATCCCCTGACTCAGTCAAAGCTACGATCAAAACGTGCACCGAAGCGTACGGCCACGTCAGTCTTCACGAGCAGTCGTGCACCGAAGCATGCGGCCACGTCAGCACCACGATCAACTCATGACCACGCAACCTGCATGCGCCTACATCCTATGCGCCCAAAGCAGGACCATGTTGTAGAAGCATGGAAAATATTGCTTTTAGTCCCACATCGAAAAGGAGAAGAAGAAAGGGCTCACTCCATTCTATAAATAGAGCCCCATGCCTCCTTTGAAAAGGGCACCAACTTCCCTTCCCTCCTTCTAACTTGCACTCTTCCTACTACGCACCTTCGGGTGCTAAGTCAAAGAAGTCTAGGACAGTGCAGGTCCAACAAGCCCAGTCAACTGTCCAAGCTGTTGTCTGTCAGCGGGCACTGTTAACTGTTATACGGGCTCCTGATGGAAACTTGTACAGAACCATCCGCATCCAGTCCCCCAGGGCTAACAGACAGGGTGAGTCTCAAAAGTCTCCCTACAATGATCGAGCGCAGTGCTTTACTAGCCTCAAATCAGGGATCAAATATGATGGTCCCAAAAGTCTCCATGTAACGATCGAGAGCAAGTACTCTTACTAGCCTCAGATCAGGGAGCAAATATGATACCTACGCACCCGTGTGCTCGGGATACCCGGGCCCACAAAATGGATGCAAAGGTAGATCAATCTGCTATCAACTTACGAGAGGTGATTACTCACAAACACAAGAAAAGAGAAGCAACCTTGGCGTGCGATGAGCCCTTTCCAGGACATCACTGTACCCAAGCCATCATCAACTGCCGCTGCCACAAGATAGTGACTCTACTACGAAGGCAGTCTGTGTTCCAGTGACTGTGACCTACTGCGCCTTTCCAACATCATATCGAAAACATGATGCCAATTGAAGGCGTTGTAACTGTCTACTCTCAACTAGATGCATTACTCAGATGTCCCAGTCAGGCACATCGTCCCAGTCAAGCGCGTCACAATCTTCTGAAGGAGTCCACCATCAAAACTTCTTCGAACAAGGAGATCAGTCAAGGGGGAGACAAACGAAACTCTCTCAAATAGTGACATTCGGCACAACACCTTCTCCTAGGGCCCCTATACCCATCCGGCCAGAAGATATCCTTCATGCGACTTATTCATGAAACATTCCTCATGCGGCTCGATTATGAAACGTCCTTCATGCGGCTCGGTCATGAGACATTCTTTCAAGCGGCTCAGCTGTAAAACTCTTCATACAGATCGCCTATGAGACACTCCTTATGCGGCTCAGTTATGAGACATCTCTCATGCGGCTCGATCATGAAGCATCTCTCATGCGGCTCGGTCATGAGACATTTTTCATACGGCTTGGTCATGAGACATTCTTCATGCGGCTCGGTTATGAGACAGTCTCTCATGCGGCTCAGCCAGGATACATCCTTCATGCGGCTTGCCACATAATAATAGTTGAGACACGCGGCAGAGATTGACCAAGTCTTAACAGTTCAGATTTACTGCAACAAATAGATCATGATCAATCTCAACCAATCCCCAGTTGTCCACTATAAACCGAGTCTCGAGGCACAGTTACAACTATGTGGCCCAAAATTTGCTACGTGGCCGTACATCCCATCCTTCATGAATTCCTATAAATAGCAAGGTGCTATTCCCTTGCACAGAGACACACACGCACAGAGAGATACGCATCGGAAAGCACACAAAGCTCAGAAGCAGACTCTTCCTTTCGTGTCTCCAGGGGGCATTTCTTCACCGAAGCCGAGGTTGCGTTCGATCGTCCGAGTAAGGCAGAGTTGATAACACTTTTCCGAGCCTCTACCGTCACCCCCCAGAATCAAAACTAAATAATTGTACTTAGATTGTTTTTCTTAGGTTTTATTCCTAGGCTCTCTTTTGTACAAGCGAGTTTGTAATTTTTAGTCAAGTTCAGTCCTCCTATAAAATTGTTCTATTCTACGATGATCAATGGCAAACCACATGCGCCCACATGAAAACCAGTGTGTATTCTTATGTGGGCGCATAACATCATTCCAGCTCAAAAACTACTATAAAAAGGGTCTCTTCCCTCTTCAAAACACAGAACGAAGAGCATTTTCAAGAGCCAAATTGCTGAACTTCTTACGAGTGAGCTGAGGGTTAGCAATTTTCTTAGGTTTTCTCCCACTTTTGTAATCGGAGTGTCAACGGAGTAAAGGAGCAACTGCCGCTCGATCTCCAGCGTCCCATTCCCCAGAATTCTTTTTTGTACTCGGGGATCCTCAGCGCAGGATATCTCAGGCGTACTCGATTTGTGGTGCCTTGCGCCAATAAAGAAAAGACAGCATTTTTTTTTCTTTTTGTGTGTCCACAAGCCTTCCTATCCACCAAAATCCTATCCAAAGTCCACAAAAAATAGCTCAAAATCTATATATTGTGTAAATATATCCTAATAGCCCAAATCTGTTCTGTTTGAACATGACAAAACTCGGCCAGAACTCTGCCCGAGTTCGGCCTGAGTTCAGTCAAGTTGTTTTTGGTCTTCCTGGATATCTATATCCAACGTTCGAATACGAGATTTCTGCATCCGAACTATGCCCGAGTTATGTCTATGAAAATACTATAAATAGAAAAGAACTTTCACATTTCAAATATCTCATTTCACTTTCTCTTCTCTCTATTCCTTAAGTGTTTTCTACAAGCTATACACTTTCATATTTAGCCTATACTACTCTTAGCCAAGCCAGTATCAGTTTCAGTTCAATCTAGAGTTTGGTTTAAAGAGTTGTATCGGAGGCTATCTCAGAAAATGTTCTCATTTTTAAACGCCTTCAGGAATCGGTCGTGCACTCGTCGCCAAGTACGGTATTCTTAAAGTTGGTCGTGCACTTGCCCCCATGTACGGTGTTGTAAGAGTTATAAGCACTCAGTTAAAGCTTGTGCCATAGTGGATTAACATCGAACAAGAGTACTTGAGACTGGATTAGTTATCTATGAGGGATACAAGTATATATCGCTGTGTCATTGAGTTTGATTCTTCTTAACCCTTTATTTTTTACTGTAATTCATATACTGATATTCATCTGTTCTTACCTGTATTTGATTAGCCATATTAGATAGTTTTTAAATTATGATATATATTTCCACTACAAGAAACCAGGGTGTCTTACAATGGTCAAAAACTTTTGCAAAAATAATATAACCCATCACAAAATTATTCTGCAACAGTTATTGGAACCACTGTGAATTCAAGCGTTACAGATTCCTCTTGTAATGGTTATATGAGATTTTTGCAACATTTCTATAAATAGTTGCAAATAACGTATGAAGCAACGGATCTCACGTCAACGTGTAACGGTTACAAAATGTTGTCAATAATATATTTGGCAACGATTAACAAACCATTGTAAGTATTGAGTAAAGCACAATGGTTGATAATTGTTGCCTAAAATATTTCATGCAATGGTTAAAAATTGTTGTGGATAATAGGCAACGGTCAATATCGAATGCTTTTTCGTTAAAAATTGTTGTAGATAATAGGCAACGGTCAATATCAAATGCTTTTTTTATTAAAATTTGTTGTTGATAATAGGCAATGGTCAATATAAAATGCTTTTTCCCCCTCCAACAGGGCTTGAACTCCCAACCTCCTGGATCACATGCCTCCTCTCTACCACTAGGCTACAAGCTCATTTGTATGTAAATACTTTATATATAATATATATCTACTTATATCATATTCATCAATTGAAGCTTTTGGATCGATGTTAAATATTAATTATCTAATATTTTTTGTTAGCAAATAAGAAACCAATTAATATGAGTATTTAATGCTTAAGTCCCTATTGTGTATAAAGAAAATTTAAATTGGACACTGAATTTGCAACGACTATAAACAAACTGTTACGAGATCAATATTTTTGTAATAGTGTTTATTCTTTTGACAATGGTTATCATAAAAGTTGTTATTAAACAAAAATTACAACTGGTACATAAATCGTTGCACAATCATTACAAATAATAAGCCCACTCACAACAAGTTGCAAAAATTGTTGCGCAACTGTTGCTAACAATGAGCCTTTTTATAAGGCTTTATGCAGTCGTTGCAAAATATTAAGAAATTTGTAACAAATACTTAAAACCCTTGCATAACTATTGCCCATTCAATTCACTTTGACAACACTTTCATAAAACTGTTGCTTGACTGATGTAAAAAAGAAAAACGTTTAGCAAGCATTTATGAACTGTTGTAAAAAAGGTATTAGACAATGGTTAATCTCTAACCATTGTAAATATATTTAATTTAGAAACAGTTATTTCAACCGTTACGTAACTGTTGCAAATTATAGTTTCAGCAACATTCATAAAAGCGTTACACTAAAATCGTTGCAAAATAGGGATATTTTTTTAGTGTCCGTTGTACGCATACACTCTATTCACCCCCTCTCTAGAGGTGCTCAACGGTCCCATAAACCTAACCCTAATTCTAATTCTCCACCATTTACACAGCAGCTAATAAATAAAAAACAAATAGAAAAAATGCTAGGAAAGATCGAGAGATAAAAAAAGGGGATCGAATAGCTTACCGGCTGCAACGACGGAGCGAGATGGTCTGCGCTGGCCGAAGCTTGCCGGGGAGCGACATGGCTTAGGAGGGGAGGTCGCCATCCTTTGGTGACCAGAACTGACGCTTGAGCGACAAACGGCAGCAGATGTGTCGGCACGTGGTGATCCCGATCGATTGGCGCTGTATGAGATCACCGAGATCGGTGGCAGAGAGGAGTCTGTGGTGGTGGCACGGGAAGATCTGGTCAGTCTTGGTAGTCACAGGGGAGAGGGACTCAGCGGCTACGACGAGGTGGATGGTAGCCGCGAAGAGAAAGGGTGGTGGTCGCCAACGTAGTGAGGGGTGGTGTCTGATGGAGGCTCCGACGATAGCAGTGGAGATAAAGACGATGATGGTGGTTGTGCTGGTAGGTGATCTGTCGGTTCGATGGTGATGATGGTTGTGCATGGTGGCGTTGGCTTGGGTGTGAGGTGGTGGCATGGAAAAAGGTGAGGGAGAGATGACTGGGAGGCTGGGTCTGGGGGGTCGCGACTGTTGCGTTCCAGATCTTGTCGGTGTAGCCAGATCTGATCGTCGTCGACGGATCTTGCTTCCCCTCACGGTAGAGGAGCGACGACGAGGAGTGGCGGTGCTTGTGTCGGTGGCGACTCGGACATGGTAGCTAGAGGCTGGCTCGGTGGCGGTTACAGTAGTGGTCTCATAAGTGAGTGGGGTGTGTGTGTCGTATCGGCCTGTCGACACGACACAGGGGTTGGATGTGGATATGTTCGACATGTGGACACGAAAAAATAGTGGAATGTAAATGTAAATTAATTGGGAATAAAATGGGTGGACACGGACATGATGCACGAACACTTGGAATAACATGAGTGAGGAATGATGTGAGTGGTTTGAGGAATAAGAGTAGCCCATTAAAAAATTGTGAGGACATGCCCCCCCAAGCATGTGAGAAGAAGCTTCCAGGAAGCTCTTCCATAGAAGATTAGGCCAATTGCCGAATAATAATTAAGCCCAAAGGAAATCCATTCATATATAAATCTAATAACCAACCAATAGTATTTTTATGTATAACTTAATTCTGGCCCAAAAATAATATGTATATAGAATAATTACATTAATGACCTCAAGCTCATATATAAATAAATTTCCAAATATAATAATAATTATTTATTAGGCCTTTAAACCTAAAACTAGTTGAAGTCCAAAATTTACGTATACATTAAACCCTCGATGTTACTAAATAAATTTCGTAACATAGAAAGTCCAAAATAATCATATAGGCCCAATGGCTAAAATATATATTATTATATAAATCTAATTTATCTAAAATGTCCAAAATATTTTCATATATAAATCTGCTCCATACTAATTCTATAGAAGATTACATTAATGGGTTGGAGCGCATATTTAAATAAGGAGTTCAAAGTAATTAATTGTATTTATTAGACAATCTAAGCCCAAAATCTTTTGAAGTCCGAGGGAACTTATATATATGATAAGAATCTCATAAAACTACTTCGTAAAAATCAATAACCTAATAACCATGATCATGAAATCTATAGTCTATATTCCATATAGATAATTAAAGGAAATCAAAAATCACGATTTTAAAGATTTAGAAAATTTAGAAAAATAGAAATTTTAAAATTCGGGAGAATATCATAATTTGGTTAAAGGAGGTTACAAATCTACCCTCCTTAGAAAAATTTGTCCTCAAAATTTATGGTTAACATAGTCAAGAGAAGAATCAAAAATGATGGAGGGTACAGTCGAATATCCTAGGCACAATCAGAAAATGGTATGTTTTGGTACGATCAAGAATAATAAAATCAAAGTCATTTGTGCACGACTATTCATATTGGCACGATCAAGGATAAAATCGAAGTATGGTCAAATCAATTTGGCACAATTTTGAATGAAAATTCAAGTTATTAGGCACGACTCCAGATACGACTAATAGAATCGATATCATCTGGTTATGATCAAGATAGAATCAAAATTTAAGTATAGCATGATTAATAGAATCTAGGCTCGATAAAAATCAGATTCAAGTCTCACATGCATGATCAAATCAAAACTTTGGCATGGCTGGAGATAAATTTGGCAAGATCGAGATTCGAAGCTAAAGTTTCATATGCACGATCGAAAAATATAAGAATCAAAATTACTTAAGTCATCAATCAAGGTTCATACGTGATTAAAAATTCGAAAATGATTAAAATCACTTAGGCATGATGTAGGATAAAGCTACAAAAATTAAAATCTAGGCATGATTAATAATAATCTAAGCATGAGCAACTATAGTATCGAATATTAGGCATGCAAAAAAATTATTCAGGCATGATCAAAAAACTTTTGGGCAACTAAGTCCACCTATCATGTGGAAGCAGATCCGCTTACCTATGATGAGACAATGAAGACCAGAGACGTTGTCTTCTGGAATGAGGCTATTGATAGCAATTATGACTCGATAACCTCCAACAACATGTGGGTGTTGGTCGATCTACTTGAAGGAGCAAAACCAATCGGATGTAAACTTCAAGAAGAAGATGAAGGCCGATGGAACTATTGACAATTTTAAGGCAAGGCTGGTAGCCAAAGGGTTTTCTCAGAAGTAAGGGACCGATTATTTCGACACATATGCTCCAGTAGCACGGATGATGACCATTAGGATGTTCATTGCTCTGAGTGCAATTCACAAGCTAGTTATTCATCATATGGATGTTAAAACAGTATTCCTGAATGGTGAGTTGACCGAAGAGATTTACATGCAACAACCAGAAGGATTTGTCGTTAAGGGCCTTAAAGACAAAGTTTGCAAGTTAGTAAAATCTTTATATGGTCTGAAGCAAGCGCCCAAGTTGTGACATTTGATAAAGTCATAAGATCAAATGGCTACAGGATCACCGAGACGGATAAGTATGTGTACATAAAGTTCGCTGATGGGAGAGATGTTATCGTTTGTCTGTACGTGGACGACATGCTAATCTTAGGTACAGATTTAGCATGTACCACTGAAACAAAGAAGTTTCTCTCATCTAAGTTCAGCATGAAGGACTTAGGGGAAGCTGATGTTATCCTAGGGATAAAGATCATCCAGACGAAAACTGGAGTAGAATTGTCATAATCTTATTATATTGAGAAGATGCTTACACACTATAGTTATCAGGATCTTTCAGTGATCGATACTCGGTATAGGTGTTACAAGAAGCTGAAGCAAAATTTAAGGAAAAGCGTCAGACAGTTGGAGTATTCAAGCGTCATCGGAAGTTTGATGTATGTGACTACTACCACAAGGCATGACATAGCTTTTGTCGTGGGGATGCTAAGTCAGTTCACAAGCAATCCAGAAGTGGAGCACTGGAAAGTTGTGAAGAGAGTAATAAGATACGTCAAGATGACTTAGAAGAATGTATTGTACTATTGCGAAGATCCAACAATAGTGGAAGGCTTCAGTAATGCAAGCTGGTGCTCAGAAGTAGATAACGAAAGGTCCACAGGAGGATATGTCTTCTCCATAAATGGAGCTACTATATCGTGGAAGACGAAAAAGTAGACTATGGTCTCACACTTTTCTATAAAATCTGAGTTCTATGCACTGGCAGGTGCAGCGGATGAAGCAGAATAGCTTCGAAAGTTCATATATGATCTTCTATTGGTTGTGTAAGCAAATTTTGGCAGTGTCAATATACTGCGACAACTAGGTGACTGCAGCGGTAGCATCAAATGAACTCTTCAATGGCAAGAAGAGGACTGTGTGATTGAGGCACAAGGTGGTAAATAATCATATCAAAAGAGGAGTCATTATCGTGGTTGATGTTCGGAGCCAGGATAATCTGGCGGATCCGCTCACCAAAGGTCTCAAGTGCATCTAGTCGAAGGCACAGTAACAAAAATGGGCTTGAAGACATTCTGATATTGTGTCTTTTTAATTCTACCATAAAGTTTTATGCTATTAGTTCAAAGAAAAATCTACTAGGGATCTAGCTTTTGGTTCAAGGAAGGACCATTAATTGGAGAATATCTTGAACATTAATAGTCATTTGAGGTGTTATGGACCCAGAACCACTATTGTCTACTGTTTGTTCATTGTATAGAACAAAATCCTGTGGTAGGATGTCATGGAAGCCTTAATGAGTTCTCGGACATTTGGAATATCCGGCAAACTTTACAGCAATCACGGGTAGCACAACACAAAGGAGCGTAGTACTCTATGCTACAATAGGGTGACACCACTAAGAGGTACCTTGTGTGGGTAAAGTCTCGGCTTCGGCCATGTCACAGTGGCGTAGCATCACACATAAGCGAGTGGCCTAATGCTGTAAAATAAAGAGTGGTAGATAGAACTACAAAGAGGCGGATGACCTTAAGTTACAGCGGTATGACACCACCAAGAGGTACCTAGAAAGGATAAAGCCTCGGCTTCACAAGCTATGTCACAACGATATTATTTGCCATTAAAATCTTTTGATCACAATTTCAATTACAAACAGAACAGTGTTACAATGTAGGACTTAGATGTAGTCCTAGGAGTACATTTTTGTTTATCTGGATCCTTATGTCGATGGAGCGAATGGTAATATGTTGACTCCGTTGATGATCTGACGACGGTTCTCGGTTTTCTGAATGTCTGAGTTGCTCTGGGTGCTGGAGCTTGCGGAGAGGAAGAAGACGTTAAGTGTCTGTATCTGCCTCTCTCACTGTGTGTATGTAGGTCTCTGTCCATTCTGTGTGTGTGGAAGAAGGAGATGATCCTTCTATTTATAGCTTGCAGGCTGGCTGCTCATGCGCGCATATGTAGGATACGCCTGTACGTGGGGACGCCATATGGTTGAAGCTGCGAGAGGCGCATGGATGATGCACCATCCTTTGTGGGTTGAATCCTTTATGCTGCTTTTGTGGGCTGGCACGTAGCAGAGGAGAGGATCTTTCTGTTGTTGAGATCTTCGGTGATTAGCACCCCTTCATAGGCTAAATTGAGTCAAAGGATACGTGGCGCGTGTCCGTAGCTCAAAGATCTCGGATTTGGTAGAGGGTAATCTGATAGGATGCGCCTGGGATTGGGCGCATGAGAAGACTTTGTCTCATAACCTTCAGGAGTCACGAACCAGTCTGGGCGCATGGCTTTTGAGGCGCATACGAGGCTTCAATAGCGACTTGACCTCTGTCTTTAGGGATCAGAAGAAGGTCTGAGGCGCATGGCTCTTGAAGCGCATACAGAGATTTGGGTGCATGGCTGCGGAGGTGCATGCGAATGGTTGGGCGGCCACGTGGGTTGTAACCGTTGGAGGAAAGGAATGATGACGCTGACATCAGCGACACTTCATTTTCTGTAAAAGCTGCCAACTGTTCAGGCCTCGGGGGATGAGCTGCCAACTCTGTCACTTTGGCATTAATTGCTTGGTGGGGTGATGAGCCGAAGTAGGTGTATCGATTTGTACTCTACTGGACGTAAGGGTCCATATTGGTTAGGACGCATGGATCTGTATTTTGTTGGGCGCATCCATACAGGGTGCTTGGTACAGACGGACGTGTCTGTACGATGCACGGTATCTGACCGGCACATCCGTTTGTATGACGCGTTTTTATTAGTCCGACTGTTGAGTTCTTCAATGCTTTAAATAGCCATTTTGACTTGGCTGAATTCAAGGCGTCAGGTTCATCACCATAAATACAAATTTATTTGCACAGGATTCGGAGAGCCTGCCACTTGGCGTATGGGTTTGATTTGTCCGGCCTATAAATAGCAGCAAAGAGAGAGTTTGCTTCTCGTTCTCTCACGTCTTCCCGAATAAACTTATTTGCTCAAGTACATTCTGTTGACAAGATGCTTCCGATGGTGAAGATGCGACGAGTTGTCTTCTTTCATGCACTTGAAGGTGACTGTTATACCCAAAAGTCAGAATCGCGGACTTCTGAGGCAGGCGGAAGGTGCCTGTTGCATCCAAAGATCGGGATGCTCGAGCCCCGTCTTTGTTATTCCGGAAGAGCCACAGATCGAAATTGTGGTGCCCCCATCTTCCTTGGGCTTTGAAAAGCTCTTCCTCTAGCTAGAGTGGGGTTGGCTGCCCACTCTGGTTCTGCTGAAAGCTGCTCCTTTAGCCGAAGCACATCGAAGTGGAGCACATATGCTGAGACTTCATGATGCGCATAACTGAGACACTGAAGAGATGCGCCTAACTGAGACACTGAAGAGACGTGCCTAACTGAGACGCTGAAGAGACGTGCCTAACTGAGACGCGCCTGGCGGAATGATGCGCCTGGCGGGAGGCGCATGGCAGTTTGCTGCGCCTGGCTGTAGTCTTAGGATCTTTCTTTTTTTTGTAGAAATTCTCCTTTGTAAAGCCTTTTTTAGACATGTAATAGACTTTTATATGAAATAAAAATTCTTTTGATGTTTATACTTTTGCTGTCTTGCTGTGCCAAGTACTTCATTTGAGTTCTCTGGCGTATGTAATGTTAGGCGCATAGAAATTCTGGCCTATGGATGCGCCTGAAATTCTATGCTTCTACAAGACCCCCTTCAAAGTTTTCAAAACTTTTCGTCAAGTTTTGGAATACTTTGAATAAGAAGCATAGTATTGACTTCAATGGGGCGTATGACTGTTCGGGGCGCATGATTTGCTCCGCGTATCTGTGATGAGGTGCATGCTCCTCTTCAGTTTTAAATGCAAATGATAATGCTTCGAAATAAATAAAAAGATTTAATGATGGTCTTTTTTGGATTTATTTGCAGTTATCACTTTGTAGAAACCCAGGTGGTGGATGACGTCACCCTTCATCGATTCATGCGTATGACCAAGCCTATAAATAGGCGTCTGATGGAGAGAGAGAGAGAGAGAGAGAGAGTTCTTCCTCTCTTTGCTTTCTTCTTTTTTAGAGTTCTTCTTCCCAAAACCCTAACTTCTTTTTACGAAATGGCTCCTAAGACACCTCGCGGTGGTGCTAGCCGAGGACGAGGTAAAGGAAAAGAGCCTACAAAGGCCGATATTGATGCTGTCCTCCGGACGCCTGTCGACGTTCGGCCGACGGTGATTGATGGGTTTTTGTCGTTGCTTTCTGAACTCGGGAAACACAAAATCTTTTTTTAGAACTCGCACACGCTGACGCGCATGGACCTAAAGTCCTGATGATGTGCTGAAGCTTTTTGCTGACGTGCATGGACTTCGAGTCCTGATGATGCGCTGAAGCTCCTCGCTGACGCGTATGGACTTCGAGTCGTGATGATGTGCTGAAGCTCCTTGCCGACGCGTATGGACTTCGAGTCCTGATGATGCGCTGAAGCTCCTCGCTGACGCGCATGGACTTCGAGTCCTAATGATGCGCTGAAGCTTCTTCTCAGATGCGCCTGAATTTGGGTTCAGTGTGTGCACTTTTGATGAGAACTTGACTCAAATGTATATTTCTTTGTTGTTTTAACATATCTGAGTTTTTATCATCTTTCCCTGGCTGCCAGTTTCGATGACCGTCCCGCTTTTAAATGAAGTACTTCTGGACGCTGCTCTCTGTCAGATGGGAGTTGATTATAACGAGGAGGTAATAAATTCTGCCCAGGCTGCCATCATGCTGGATCAGTCTCCCGAGAGAATGACTCAAATTAAGGAACAACAGTATGTTCTCCACCAACGGATGATGGAGCATGGCAGTTTACAATCTGCCGTTTCTGACAATAAGGCTTTCCTGAAGCCTGAGTTCCTATTCGGGGATCGCCTCACTTCTACTGAAGCGAAGGTGCTGAGGATCAAGGAAGATTGGTTCCTCTCAGCCAAAGGGGTGCACATGTTCATGAGGCAGCTCGAGCGTCACTGGCCTTTAGCGACCTTCTGCCATCTTACTTCCAAGAGGAGGATGTCATGGGAGCTAACCCCATCTCAGGGAGGAGCGGTGGCGGGCACCATCAGAATCGATGCTACCTCAAACCAGAGGGATACTTTGGCCACCACGTGGGCTGTGTCTTCTTTCACCTGACAAACTCTACGTCCCGGAAGTATTTACAGTGACGTCCCTGCCGACACTTTCGCCTTTGGTGCTTCGACTTTCGTGAACCGCATGCTATCATCGAAACAGTCATACCCGAAGGGTGATTTTCGGGTGGAGGGTTGGTGTCATTGTGTATCCAAATGGGACAAGCTGACACTCTGGGTTCTGACGAAGTTTTAAATCGAACTCAGAGAGATTGGGCTGACTGCCGCCATCCGTGCCACCCAGGCGGGCATCGACATCAACAGGCATATGTTTATTGCGCTTCTAGAGATGTTTAACACCGAGACCGGGACCTTTTTCACCCCGGTGGGGGAACTAGGACTTGCACTTCATGAAATGTATGAGGTGTCGAGGCTTCATTGGGGATCAGAACCCTATGAGGAGTACTTTCCGACCAACGAGGAGTTCCAAGTCCTGGAGAAAAAGGAAGAAGAAATGATGGCTGTCTTTAAAGAAGTTGCGAGTCACCACTATTATATGCAGAAGAAGGACAAAGGTGGGGTGCAGCCCCACGTAACTGCTTGGAGGGATTACGTCTTTGAGCAAGACAAGGCGGGTCCCTCTCAGTTTACGACTCCGTCGGCTCTTTCCAGTACTAAGGTGCTCTCTGAAATGAGCAGACTGAATGAGAAAAGCCCCCAGAAAAATGCGGACCGGGAATCAGACGAGCATTCCTATAGCTGTTTCTGGCACCTCACTCATCGGATGTTGTCGAAAGCAGTGTCGGCTGCTTATTTGATGATCTGGCTCCGGGATTACGTCTTTTCATACGGGTCAGGCTCTGTGGAGAGGGTAACCCGGAACCTGATCTTGCCAGCTGTGAAGTTAGTTTTTGGCCATCCCCTGGCTCTACTCCCTGCGATGGTATGCAACCTGCTGCGAGGTCTACGAGAATTCGCAGGTGATGTTATTCACGAACGAGGTAAGAATGGCAACTTCCCTCGTGCCGAGCTGCCGTTTCACTATCTGATGGGGTGGTTGATTTTACACCATCCCAATGTGATGAGCCAGGGCCAGGAAGAAGACCACGTAGCCAGAGACGCATTCCTTCGCCGCTTCTACCAGAAAAAGTGGCTGCATACGGATGTTCCTGTTTGTAGGAGGGTTTTGTCCTACCTTCAAGGATGGAAGATCGCGAAAGTTGGTCCCATTTTCACCGGTTTCGAAGCAAATAAGGATTTGGCTGATTCGGGTGAAGATGCGACAACTCTATCTACTTAGGGATTCCGTTGGTTGTAAAGCATCCGGCCATCCTATTTGGTGTACAGGAATAAGAACCATTGTTACTTGGAACCGTACTTGCCGAGCTGTTTCGTACGTCAATTCGGCTATGTCCAGTTGATGTTAGGAAACCCCAGTACCTGTCACGCCCCGATCCCGCAGAGTCCTTTCGTCCTCGCTTTGGACTCTTTTGGGACCGTTCGTCCTCGCTAAGGCGTGATGCCGTGTAAGCCTAAGTTGCGCTTGCACAAGGCCAAGACCTGGAACAAGACAAGATAGACAAGGTTGACAATATGCAGCGGAACGTATCGCAGATAATTGAAGCAGCAGCGGACATATTTCAGAATACATGCATTGAATACAATGGTAACAAGAAACAATTCTCTTTAATGATTTCATTTGAACAGATTACAAGCTCTCAATTCTCTCTGATACAATGTTACATTCTCTCAGAAATAATACAGATTACAATGATCCCGTTCCCATATATTACATCCCTTTATATACAAAACCAAACTCTTGCACAGATGTCATCTCTTGGGCATCTTTTCTGATTTCTGGCTCCTGAGGATGAGGCTCGGGCTATCGCTTCGGACTATCCTTTTCGATGCATAGTGCACCTGCATGCAGACTGATGGTGGGTCAGTATATCAGCATACTGGTGAATTGTGGACAAAGAGCTACATTTGTCTGAAACGATCACTGTTTATTTAGTAAGAAAATATTTCTTGTGATATGATCTTGCTAGTTTTACCTAGATTCATTCCATGCATACAGAGTCAGTTTATATACCTTTTTGAAAACACATCTTTGAAAAGCCAACATTTGTTTCATTTTATTTCATCTCAAGCATACAAGGGACTATTCAATTCGAGCACGATGAGTATTCATTTGTGCAGTGCGTAGCATGTTTCATGAGCATATCATTTCTTTTGTTCGAGCAACTGTTAGGGTCGGTGACAAGTATGATACAATATCTTTTCTTTTGTGGAACATAACATTTCATGGCATAGATAAATCTCTGCAAGCAATTCATGTCAAAAACTTAAGCAGTACATATGTATCACTTTTAAGTGATTCTTACCATAGCCGACCGTCCATCCCTGCACAAGACAAGGATTAGCATAAACATGATAATACCAACTTTTATCTATGTGATCTAAATTCTTGAGGCACATTTGATCTTTTAGCAATTATTCATTTAGTCCATCAGATAACAGAGCCGAAGCCCCCATACAATAGAGCCGAAGCCATAACAGATAGTGGAGCCGAAACCCCCAGATAGTGGAGCCGAAGCCCCCAGATAGTGGAGCCGAAACCCCCAGATAGTGGAGTCGAAGCCCCCAGATAGTGGAGCCGTCGCCCCCAGATAACAGATGACAGATAACAGAGCTGTAGCCCCCAGATAACAGATAACAGAGCCGAAGCCCCCAGATGACATACATTTGCAAGCAAGCAGTTGAGCAGTTCTACTTCTTATACATACAGATTATCTAGTTTCTTGTACTAGCAAGGCAACAAGTCTTCTTATTAGCATGCAGATTAATTCTTTCTTTAGCATACTGGTTCTCTCTTTCCTTGTTCTTAGCATGGCAACATGTGAAATCTCTTACAAGCATACATACTGGTTACCATCTTGTTATTAGTATGACAATGTTCTTTTTATTAAGGCACCATTCATTTCTTAGCAAGGCAACATGTGAATTCTCTTAAAGCATACTCAAAGATTTACCATCTTATTATTAACAAAAGCATTCAATCAAAAATTTAGATTCTTAAGGCGTAAGCGAATCAGCAAATAAGACTTCATCCACTCATCCAGATTAATTGTCTCCTGTTGCAGAGCCAGCAATCCGACCTTTCTGTCTATCTAGTGCCTTCGCGGAGCGGGGCACTACATAATTACCCACCGAAAAGAAGTTTCGTCCTCGAAACTTAAGAAGAAACTTACCATATCCTTAGCAGCGATAGTCCTCATCCTTCGCCATCATTAATCCATGAAATCATAATTCAGGTCATATCAAAACTCTTGTTCAATCAAGCATTTCAATCTCAATCAATCAAATCGATAAAACTTTTGCCGGCATCATAAAAATATTTACGGACTTATTGTATGGAACGTTCATCTCATTATTGATATCGAGTAGGCAACAGAATTTCGATCAGAAGATATGTACAAATTCAATTGAATCAAAATTGGCCAGAGGATCGTATTGCTTTGATACCATTCTGTCACGCCCCGATCCCGCAGAGTCCTTTCGTCCTCGCTTCGGACTCTTTTGGGACCGTTCGTCCTCGCTAAGGCGTGATGCCGTGCAAGCCTAAGTTGCGCTTGCACAAGGCCAAGACCTGGAACCAGACAAGATAGACAAGGTTGACAATACGCAGCAGAACGTATCGCAGATAATTGAAGCAGCAGCGGACATATTTCAGAATACATGCATTGAACACAATGGTAACAAGAAACAATTAACAATTCTCTTTATTGATTTTATTTGAACAGATTACAAGCTCTCAATTCTCTTTGATACAATGTTACATTCTCTCAGAAATAATACAGATTACAATGATCCCGTTCCCATACATTACATCCCTTTATATACAAAACCAAACTCTTGCACAGATGTCATCTCTTGGGCATCTTTTCTGATTTCTGGCTCCTGAGGATGAGGCTCGGGCTATCGCTTCGGACTATCCATTTCGATGCATAGTGCACCTGCATGCAGACTGATGGTGGGTCAGTATATCAGCATACTGGTGAATTGTGGACAAAGAGCTATATTTGTCTGAAACGATCACTGTTTATTTAGTGAGAAAATATTTCTTGTGATGTGATCTTGCTAGTTTTACCTAGATTCATTCCATGCATACAGAGTTAGTTTATATACCTTTTTGAAAAGTCATCTTTGAAAAGCCAGCATTTGTTTCATTTCATTTCATCTCAAGCATACAAGGGACTATTCAATTCGAGCACGATGAGTATTCATTTGTGCAGTGCGTAGCGTGTTTCATGAGCATATCATTTCTTTTGTTCGAGCAACTGTTAGGGTCGGTGACAAGCATGATACAATATCTTTTTTTTGTGGAACACAATATTTCATGGCATAGATAAATCTCTGCAAGCAATTCATGTCAAAAACTTAAGCAGTACATATGTATCACTTTTAAGTGATTCTTACCATAGCCGACCGTCCATCCCTGCACAAGACAAGGATTAGCATAAACATGATAATACCAACTTTTATCTATGTGATCTAAATTCTTGAGGAACATTTGATCTTTTAGCAATTACTCATTTAGTCCATCAGATAACAGAGCCGAAGCCCCCATACAATAGAGCCGAAGCCATAACAGATAGTGGAGCCGAAACCCCCAGATAGTGGAGCCGAAGCCCCCAGATAGTGGAGCCGAAGCCCCCAGATAGTGGAGCCATCGCCCCCAGATAACAGATAACAGATAACAGAGCCGTAGCCCCCAGATAACAGATAACAGAACCGAAGCCCCCAGATGACATACATTTGCAAGCAAGCAGTTGAGCAGTTCTACTTCTTATACATGCAGATTATCTAGTTTCTTGTACTAGCAAGGCAACAAGTCTTCTTATTAGCATGCAGATTAATTCTTTCTTTAGCATACTGGTTCTCTCTTTCCTTATTCTTAGCATGGCAACATGTGAAATCTCTTACAAGCATACATACTGGTTACCATCTTGTTATTAGTATGACAATGTTCTTTTTATCAAGGCAACATTCATTTCTTAGCAAGGTAACATGTGAATTCACTTAAAGCATACTCAAAGATTTACCATCTTGTTATTAACAAAAGCATTCAATCAAAAATTCAGATTCTTAAGGCGTAAGCAAATCAGCAAATGAGACTTCATCCACTCACCCAGATTAATCGTCTCCTGTTGCAGAGCCAGCAATCCGATCTTTCTGTCTATCTAGTGCCTTCGCGGAGCGGGGCACTACAGTACCAGCCTGGAGTATATTGGGAGTTTACTGGACGGGGCACGAGCTTGGCATTTCTACAATGTCGGATGTACCGGAGCTCGCTTTACCATGCCAGTTCTGAATCCGCAGCCGCCGATTCTTTTCTCAGCTGCCAAATTTTACTGTACGATGAACGCTGTATCCCCTGGATATGATAGGGAGACCTGCTTCATCGTCGGCACCTAGTTGGAGGCGACTGGGAACATGTTGGTGAAGGCTCGATCGTACCGCCCGCCAGAGGTTGGTTATCGAGACACCCCTGCCGTATCCTTGGAGGGTACTCAGGCAGAGCCCTCGGCTGATCGCCCGAAGAGGCGTGCCGGCACAGAGGTGGGTTCTTCTGCGTCGAAGAGACAAAGAAAAGAAATGTCACTGGAGGTGTCAACAGAATTAGCTCCTGTAGAGGGAAGGACGTCCCACATAGTCTGGTTAGTTCTACCATTTTGTGACATATGCTTTCTTTTTATAGAAGCCGCTGAAAAGGAAACCCCGAACTCCGAGATCGGGTGCTAGCAAACCAAAGTGGGTGGCAGGCCCATCTAATGAGCGCATTCCGCCGATTATATTGTCTTCCGTAGAGGAGAACCCAGATGATGTGACTTCTGTGGAGATACAAGCTGCCGTGAGAGGTCCTGGTATCGAGGTTCCAGTAGAAGTTGTTCCTCCGGATGAGAAAGAGGAATGGAGTTCATCTTCTTCAGATGACGTTCTTCCAGAGGTCCCTGAACCTGTAGTAGGAGCAACAGGCATGGTGGTAGTAGAGGAGAGGGCTGATTCCCCTCCTCGTCGTGATGAAGAAAGGTCGACTACACCGTTGTCGAGCCCTACCCCAGACCCAACAGCGGACGCCAAGCTGGCTGCCGATCGGGAGGTACCGACATATTCTATTCCCGCAGAGGGATTCGATGAGGGAGGCGAGACTCGTCTGCCAAGCCTGGCTCCCGCGGAGACAAGTCAGGAAGCAGGTGCTGATCTGGCTGTTTCGTCAGATGAGGAAGGTCATGTGCGGCCTGCTGATAGTATT
This sequence comes from Iris pallida, assembly GCA_029216955.1. Classification (NCBI taxonomy): domain Eukaryota; kingdom Viridiplantae; phylum Streptophyta; class Magnoliopsida; order Asparagales; family Iridaceae; genus Iris; species Iris pallida. Next base: position 28,610,752 of record JANAVB010026999.1, on the reverse strand, counting down.
TTGGAGACGGAGGAGACAGTCCCAGACGTCAGTGGTCCTTCCAAAATTGAAAAGGGTAAGGGTTTGCTGGGTGAACCCTCTGTTGCTCCTTCCAATTGGGGGACGATATCGACGCCCCACTCGGTTCCTTCCGCTCTTTTGGCTCCGCTGGCGAGCGGCAAAGTTCAAGTCCCTGTCGAGGAAGAGGTCGTTGATGTTGAGGTTTCAGCCTCGCAGATTGAAGTCGGTGGGCCTTCTGCAGGACGACTGTCCAGAGTAGCTCCTCCAACTCCTGCTATGACGCCTCAGGTGTTGGCAGACGCGGACGAGTATATCCAGTTTGTTGTTGAAGCAGTGTACAAGATGCTGCAGAAAGGCGTATCAACGGTATTGAATGCGAACGAGAGTTTCGCGATGGCAAAAGCCATGGCACTCCCTTCCATTGGTTTGATACGTTCGCACCAGGGCCACGATCACATGTCCGAGATTCTGGAGGCGTCAGTAGCCGAGCTCGACCAGCTTCTTTCCGAGCTTCAGGGTATCCGACGAAATGACTTTTCTGCTCTGATAGAAGCAGAAAAGGAGAAATTGATAGCTGAAGTTGAGTCGTCGTATCAGGCCACGGTGGCTGTCTGGGACCGTAAGGTGGCCGAAGTTATGGCTACGGTGGAGAGACTATCGCAATCCACGCAGGAGAAGGTGGAGTTGCAGGCCTCGTTGGAAGCTAGCATAGCGGAGGTCACCGCCAAGATCCGCCATCTTGAAGACCAGCGAGCCCAACTCTTGTTAGATGCTGAGCGAGTCCAGGCCGATCATGTAGCATCTAAGGAGGAGGAAGCAGCTTTTACGTGCCAGATTCTTTCCCTGACCCACTAGTGGCAGCAGCTAGACTAAAAGTATGAAACTGATACTGCCCCCGAAGCTGTAGAGGTGACGCGTCAAGAAGCCGAACGCCGGGTCTTGGCGACCGCAGAGACTCGGACGGAAGGCTTGAGGCATCGGATTGAAGAGCTTTCTGCCAATCCCAGTGATGCTTAGGGATTGTAGTTTTTCTCTCTTTTTTTGTTATTTTTGTAGTTTGCAACTTCTGCTGGGGATGTAATCCTTTACTTTTGAATAAAAGATAAAGAATTTTGTGGTGTGTTCATTTTTGCTGTCATGAACTGATAATTTGTGTAGACCTGTTATCTTTTATGCACCTTGATTTTTAGGTACAGATAATAAGTTTGAGAGAACCGACATGTTTGCTCAGAGGTAATGTGGACGTGGCAAATACGAAATTCAAATGATGAAGTCTTCCTACTCAGAGGTGTTATGGACGTAGTAGGAGTGACTCTGGGGGGATACGCAGAACTACTCAGAGGTAATATGGACGTGAAAGTTCTGTGATCGATGTACGGCAACACGGGGGTTGTTTGTACGAGATGTTTACTCAGAGGTAATATGGACGTAGTAAACATGATAAGCAGCACAATCCTACGTGGTGTAAGATTACGCTTTGCAGGGCGTAGAGGAGCAACTCAGAGGTAATGTGGACGTGGTTGTTCATCTACTGGGGATAGAATTCCATGGAACAAGTTGGTTCCGAAAGCATAGGATTTTTGTGAAGGAAAGATGTATGTGAGCTCTGATGATCTGGTCCACTGACTCCCTTGTTGGGTAGAGATGGAAGTACATGTCTGAAAGATATCATGAGTAGTACTTCTTTAGGAACTTGCCATTGATGGGCATTATGAACAAGTCCCCGTTCGGTCGAGCAAGGCGGTAAGCACCGTTTGAGTATACCGTCTCTATGATGAAAGGTCCCTCCCATTTGGGCTCGAACTTTCTTGGTGTCTTGTGAGTCAACACCATCGGCCTCCTGACTGCCAGGACCAGGTCGCCTATTTGAAAAGTCCTCTGCTTGACCTTTTTGTTGAAAGCCTGTGATATACGGGCTTGATAAAGTACAATGCGCTACAGAGCTAGGAGACGTTTTTTGTCAAGTACTTCCAATTTTCGCAGACGACGACGCTGGTTGTCTTCTTCTGTTAATTGGTTTGTGAGCGCCACACAGAGTGAGGGTATCTGAATCTTGAGAGGTAGTATCTCTTCGCTCCCGTAGACTAAGGAGAACGGGTGTTGCCCGTCGGGGTCCGTACCATTGTACGGTAGGCCCAAAGACATTTGCCGAGCTTTTCGTCCCAGTCGTATTTGTTGGATGACACGACTTTTTGAGTAGCTTGACGATAGTCTTATTAAATGCCTCGGCCAATCCGTTTGCTGCCGGATTGTAGGCGGTTGATGCCACGTTCTGAATTTGATTCTTGTTACAGAATCTGCTGAAAACATGGCTGATGAACTGTGGACCGTTATCGTGGATAATCCTTCGAGGTATCCCAAAATGGTAGATGACATGGTGCTTGATGAAGCTAATCACCCCAGAGCTCTTCACTTCCGTCAGCGGAACTGCTTCTGCCCATTTGGAGAAGTAATCGGTGATGGCTTGGATGAAGCGGTGTCCCCTCGATGATGGAGGAATGATTGGTCCTACAATGTCCATGCCCCAAGCTTCGAAAGGCCAGGAGGCGACCGTAGGATGTAGTGGTTCCGACGGTGTATGGATAAAGTCGGCATGAAGCTGGCAAGCATGGCACTTTTTAGCATAGTCGACGGCGTCCGCTACCATGGTTGGCCAGTAGTGACCCATGCGTCGCAGTCGATCCTGTAACTTAGGGCCAGGTAGATGAGCCCCGCAAGTCCCATCATGAGCTTCCCAAAGGGCTTCGGCTGCTTCTTTGTTGGATAGACATCGAAGGAGAAGTCCATCGTAGGAACATCGATACAGCATTTTAGTGGCTGTATCATAGTAAAATCGAAGGGAACGCCTTCTGAATGAGACGGCTTTCTTCGGGTCTTCTAGGAGAATTCCATAGACAGCAAAGTCGATGAATGGGAACCTCTAGTCTCGAACATTAACACCGACACTTGCTGTCATGGCATAGGCCATTTGTGAGCATAGGTTATTTTTAGGATAGACCAAGTCTCGACCAACTACTGTAACATAGTATTGAGTCCCGACGGGTGCCGCTAATGAAGCTGCGAGGCCGGCCAGAGTGTCAGCCTCCAGGTTTTGTAATCGAGGTACGTGTTCTATGAAGAACTTGGTGAAGGTTGAAATAATATTCAATGCAGCTTCATGGTAAGGAACCAGATCCTCTTGACGAACTTCCTACTGCCTTCGGATTTGATTAACGACGAGTTTTGAGTCGCCGTAAGCTTCCAGATGATCCACCCCCAGCTGTTGCGCCAGCTGGAGTCCCATGATGAGAGTGTTGTACTCGGCAACATTGTTGGAGCACGACTTTGAAAGGGAGTAAGCACGCTGGATGACCAGTTGGTCGGGGGAGACTAAGACTATCCCCACTCCTGCGATGATTTGGCCTTTGGGGCCTGTTCTTGAGGCACCATCGAAAAACACCCGCCAGATGGAGTTTTCTTCGGTGACGTTTGATTCTTGGACCTCATCCGGGATGTCTTCATAGAGTCTGCAGGACTCTGGGATAGGGTGTACAACTAAAAAGTCGGCTAGAGCTTGGCCCTTGACGGCTTTTTGTGGGACGAAGACCATATTATATGGTGTCAACAGGATTGCCCATGTAGCTAGTCGGGAGTTCAGTGATCCCGGCTTTATCATGAGAACCCTGAGTGGATTGACTCGGGAGATGACATGAATTGTCTGGCCCGAAACATAATGGCAAGTCTTCTGGATGGCGAACACCAAAGCCAAATACTCCTTTTCAACGGGGTTGTACCGGTGTTCGGCCCCGATCAGCGTCCTACTGAGGTAGTAGATAGCTTGCTCGTAGCCTGCATCGTTGTTCTGAGCCAACAAAGTGCCGAGGAAATGATCCATGGTACGGACGTAGAGGAGAAAAGGTTTGCCTGCGATAGGTGCCACCAGGACTGGCGGGCTCGTCAGGTAAGCTTTGATATCATTGAAAGCTTTCTGGCATTCTTCTGTCCAGACGTATGAGACTCCCTTCTTCATGAGCTGGGTGAAGGGTTGGCATTTTTCGGAAAGGTTTGCTATAAACCTTCGGATGTATGCCAGACGCCCCTGCAGGCCTCGAAGTTCTCGGAGGTTCGTCGGAGGGTCCATGTCAAGGATGGCTTTGGTCTTCTCGGGATCGACATGAATGCCTTTCGCCATGATAATGAAGCCCAAGAACTTTTTACTAGAAACCCCGAGGGAGGATTTAGCGGGGTTCATCTTGAGTTGATACGCTCGCATGAGATCGAAGACTGTCTTTAGGTCTTGTAGGTGATCACCTGTGAGACGGCTCTTGACTGCGATGTCATCAACATAGCATTCAACTGTCTTGCAAAGATATTGACGGAAGATGGTACTCATAGCTCTTTGGTATGTAGCACCAGCGTTCTTCAAGCCAAAGGGTATCACTGTGTAGCATAAAAACCCCTTCGGAGTCCTGAATGACGTATGTTTTGCGTCATCGAGAAATATTTTGATCTGATTGTAGCCCGAGTACCCATCCATGAAAGACATGCATTCGAAGCCACATGTATTGTCGATTATCACGTCAGTGATTGGAAGCGGGAATTCATCCTTCGGACAAGCAGTATTTAGATCCCTGAAGTCGATATAGACTCGTATCTTCCTATTCTTTTTGGTGACAGGGACGACATTGGCCACCCAGTCCGGATGTTGCTCTTCACGGATGAACCCGCTTCTCAGGAGTTTGTCCACCTCCTGATCGTTGGCATTCATGATGTCAGGACAAAAACATCGTTGTTGTTGCTTTACAGGCTTAGCATCAGGCAAGATGTTAAGTCTGTGCATTGCGATCTGGGGATCAAGTCCTGGCATATCTTCGTAGCTCCAGAAGAAGACGTCGATATACTCCTTGGCCAGTTGGACCAAAGACTCCCGATCTTCTCCCTTTAGACTTTTGCTAATAAAGATGGGCTTGGAAGAAGATCCATCCCCAAGGTCAACTTGTTCAACCTCATCTTCGGTAGGGGGTTCGCGTAATTCAAAACGAGACTCCCACTATGCTCCTAGGGGTTAAGCCCAGGGTTCTTCTTCAAAGAGTTCCGGCGTTTGGTCATCGCCTTTATCCTCTTGAGATTGTGCAGATGTCATGTTGACTGATAGCACCTTCCTGAGGACTGAGCCGATACTGGTATCGGAATCCCAAGTTGATACTTCGAACGAATGAGAGTTTTCCATTTCTTCTGCATCCGAACTCTCTGGAGTTGCTGGCGGTGTGACATAGCCCACCCCTCCGTCGAGTGCAATGATAGTAGTCCTACGGCTTTCCTTTAGGCGTTGGGAGCCGGAGAGGAAGACGTTGACCCTTGCCGTAGTTCAGGCCTTTGTTGCTTTTCAGATCGTAACCCATCTTTTGGATGAGGTACTTTGCCTTGTCCGTGTATCGATAGACTTGTATTCTGCTGGTATCTGGTTCTGGCTCGAGTGGCGGAAGGTCTTGATGACGCTCGACTTTGCCGTAGATGATAGGTTCTTCATCCCGATTCTGCGGTGGGACTATAAAACAGACTCCTTGGGATGGGACTACTCGATTTACATGATTGACGGTCATTATTTTTGTTTGTAACGACTGTAGAGCATTATCGCATATATGGCATTCCAATGTGGAAGACTAGAATAATTGAAAGATAATATATTATTGATAAAACACGAGATTTTGTCCCGCGGGATTACATTATCAAGAGAAGGTGAATCTATATCAGCAGAGATGTACTCCCCTAACTCTTCATTTGTGAGCACTGGGGCTGGTTCGGGAGAGTCCATCGCAGATCTGACCTTGGGGTCCGAGAGGGCGGTGTGGGCCTTCTCTTGCAGCTTGGATGATTACGGAGGCTTGTCTTTGAGACGCACCTTCAAGGGTGCCTCGACTGTGCCTTCGATGACAGTTGCCTTCCTCTGTGTAGAAGCATGGAATTTCACAACCAGAAAGACCATGCACCAGACACTACAGGCACCAGGAACAGGACACTCCACAGCAAGATCAATAGCCATAGACATCTGAAGAAGGACTTTTTATTTTATATATATAAAAGTCTATTACATGTGAAGAAAAGGTTGTACAAAGGAGAATTTCTACAAAGGAAAGATCCTAAGTCTACAGCCAGCGGCCACCATGCGCCTTCAGATAGGCGCAGCAGACACCATGCGCCTCCAGATAGGCGCAGCAGTCACCATGCGCCTCCATCCAGGCGCATCCCGCCATCTCTTCAGCAGCTCAGTTATGTGCATCCAGCTCAGTTATGTGCATCCCTTTTGCAGCCCAGTTATGTGCCACTCTCCAATCAGGCTCACCTGGCCGAGCAGCAGCCCAGTTACGTGCCGCTCTTCCAACCAGGCTCACCTGATAAATGCTTCCACAAAGCATTTAACCCTCTGGCTGGAACCAAGGAAGAGAAGAGCACGGCAAATCTGTGGCCATGGGAGGCTTCGAAAGAGCCTCCAAAGGCCAAGGAAGACCGTGATCGAAATACGGCTAAAGGAGCAGCTTTCAGAGTGGGCGACACCCACTTTGAAGGAAAGAGAGCCTAGCACCGCCATTCCGATCTACGGCTCTTCCGGAACAACGGAGACGAGGCCCGAGCATCCCTATCTTTGGATGCAACAGGCACCTTCCGCCCGCCTCGGAAGCCCTCGACTCCGTCTTTTGGATGTAACAGTCACCTTCAAGAACATCAACGACGACATGGCGTCTCATCTTCACCCTCGGGAGCACCTCGTCAACAGAATGCACCCGAGAACCCGAGTTCATATTGAAAAGACGTGAGGGAATGAGAGGCCAACCTTCTCTCCATGCCACTATTTATAGGCCGGGCAGATCAAACCCATGCGCCAAGTGGATGGCTCTCCGAATTCCGTGCAATGAACTCACATTAAATGGATGAACCAGACGCCTCGACTTCAGCCAAAAGGCTATTAAAAGCACTCGAGAAGCGAAACAACCGCATCATCAAAGACGTGTCGGATGCGCCGGCTGGTCAGCGCATCACACCTCTTCAAACATCAAACAGATGCGCCCTGTACCGAGCGCATCACAGGGGATGCGCCCCCATACGTTCCCATACGCCTAGTGGTACGACAATCGACGTGCCCACTCAGCTGTCCATCGAATGTCACCAACATTAAATGCTGAACTGACAGAGTTGGCAGTACGCCTCCCCAAGCCTGAACGGTTGACAGCTTTTGCAGAAAACGAAGCGTCTACAACGTCAGCATCATCATGACTCTATCCCGACGGCTACTGCCACGTGGCCACTCGACCACCCGCATGCGCCTCCGCGGCCATGCGCCCAAACCTGCATGCGCCTCAAAAGCCATGCGCCTCAGATCCTTCACTGATCCCTAAAGACAGAAGAAGAGTCTCCAGTTGAAGCTTCGCATGCGCCTCAAAAGCCATGCGCCCCAGACTGATCTCTGATCCCGAAAGACAGAAGGAAAGTCGCTCGCATGCGCCTCAAAAGCCATGCGTCCAGAACGGCTCGTGACTCCTAAAGGTCATGAGCCAAAGTCTCCTCATGCGCCCAATCCCAAGCGCATCCTACCAGATCATTCTCCATCAAATCCGAGATCTCCGAGCCATGGGTCGACGACACGTATCCTTTGACTCAACTCACCCAAGATCTCAGCAACAGAAAGATCTTCTTCCCTGCTACATGCCGGCTCACAACAGCAGCATGAAGAATTCAACCCCTCAATCAGGGCGCATCATCCATGTGCCTCCATCAGCAATCACCACGTGGCGTCCCCACGTCCAGGCGCATCCTACATATGCGCGCATGAGCAGCCAGCCTGCAAAGCTATAAATAGAGGGATCATTTTCTTCTCACCAACGGACACACACACAGAGACATACATACGAATAATCCAGACAGAGATCACCAGAGAGACAGATACAGACACTCAACGTCTTCCTCCTCTCAGCCAGCTCCAGCACCCAGAGCAATCTATACCTTCAGAGAACCGATAACCGTCGTCAGCCCGTCAACGGAGTCAACGCATTACCACTCGCTCCATTGGCACTTAGGACCCAGATTAAACAAAAGTGTACTCCTAGGACTACATCTTGTAGAAGCATGGAATTTCACAACCAGAAAGACCATGCGCCAGACACTACATGCACCAGGAACAGGACACTCTACAGCAAGATCAATAGCCATAGACATCTGAAGAAGGACTTTTTATTTTATATCTATAAAAGTCTATTACCTGTCTAGAAAAGGTTGTACAAAGGAGAATTTCTACAAAGAAAAGATCCTAAGTCTACAGTCAGCGGCCACCATACACCTCCAGATAGGCGCAGCAGTCACCATGCGACTCCATCCAGGCGCATCCCGCCATCTCTTCAGCAGCTCAGTTATGTGCATCCAGCTCAGTTATGTACATCCCTTCAGCAGCCCAGTTATGTGCCACTCTCCAACCAGGCTCACCTGGCCGAGCAGCAGCCCAATTACGTGCCGCTCTTCCAGCCAGGCTCACCTGATAAATGCTTCCACAAAGCATTTAACCCTCTGGCTGGAACTAAGAAAGAGAAGAGCACGGCAAATCTGTGGCCAGGGGAGGCTTCGAAAGAGCCTCCAAAGGCCAAGGAAGACCGTGATCGAAATACGGCTAAAGGAGCAGCTTTCAGAGTTGGCGACACCGACTTTGAAGGAGAGAGAGCCTAGCACCGCCATTCCGATCTACGGCTCTTCCGAAACAACGGAGACGAGGCCCGAGCATCCCTATCTTTGGATGCAACAGGCACCTTCCGCCCGCCTCGGAAGCCCTCGACTCCGTCTTTTGTATGTAACAGTCACCTTCAAGAGCAACAACGACGACATGGCGTCTCATCTTCACCCTCGGGAGCACCTCGTCAACCGAATGCACCCGAGAACCCGAGTTCATATTAGAAAGATGTGAGGGAATGAGAGGCCAACCTTCTCTCCATGCCACTATTTATAGGCCGGGCAGATCAAACCCATGCGCCAAGTGGATGGCTCTCCGAATTCCGTGCAATGAACTCACATTAAATGGATGAACCAGACGCCTCGACTTCAGCCAAACGGCTATTAAAAGCACTCAAGAAGCGAAACAGCCGCATCATCAAAGACGTGTCGGATGCGCCGGCTGGTCAGCGCATCATACCCCTTCAAACATCAAACAGATGCACCCTGTACCGAGCGCATCACAGGGGATGCGCCCCCATATGTCCCCATACGCCTAGTGGTACGAAACCGACACGCCCACTCAGCTGTCCATCGAATGTCACCAATATTAAATGCTGAACTGACAGAGTTGGCAGCACGTCTCCCCAAGCCTGAACGGTTGACAGCTTTTGCAGAAAATGAAGCGTCCACAACGTCCGCATCATCATGACTCTATCCCGACGGCTACTGCCACGTGGCCACTCGACCACCCGCATGCGCCTCCGCGGCCATGCGCCCAAACCTGCATGCTCCTCGAAAGCCATGCGCCTTAGACCCTTCACTGATCCCTAAAAGACAGAAGAAGAGTCTCCAGTTGAAGCTTTGTATGCGCCTCAAAAGCCATGCGCCCCAGACTGATCTCTGATCCCGAAAGACAAAAGGAAAGTCGCTCGCATGCGCCTCAAAAGCCATGCGCCCAGAACGGCTCGTGACTCCTAAAGGTCACGAGCCAAAATCTCATCATGCGCCCAATCCAAGACGCATCCCACCAAATCATCCCCCCTACCAAATCAGAGATCTCTGAGCCATGGGTCGACGATACGTGTCCTTTGACTCAACTCATCCAAGATCTCAGCAACAGAAAGATCTTCTCCTCTACTACGTGCCGGCTCACAACAGCAGTACGAAGAATTCAACCCCGCGAGTAGGGCGCATCATCCATACGCCTCCATCAGTAATCTCCACGTGGCGTCCCCACGCACCGGTGCATCCTACATATGCGCACATGAGCAGCCAACCTGTCCAGCTATAAATAGAAGGACCATTTCCTTATGACACACAGACACAGAGACATACATACGAACAATCCAGAGAGAGATCACCAGAGAGGCAGATACAGACACTCAACGTCTTCCTTCTTTCAGCCAGCTCCAGCACCCAGAGCAATCTACACCTTCAGAGAACCCATAACCATCGTCAGCCCGTCAACGGAGTCAACGCATTACCACTCGCTCCATTGGCACTTAGGACCCAGATTAAACAAAAGTGTACTCCTAGGACTACATCTAAGTCCTATATTGTAACACTGTTCTGTTTGTATTAAGATTTACAATCAAACGATTTTAATGGCAAACAAGCTGGCGACTCTGCTGGGGACCTCTTTCTCCTCTTCCGAGAAAGTTGTGTCACAGGCCGACGACGTGAAGGTGGGCTCCTCCCACAAGATGCTGGTCGTGCACCTCAATCAACAGGCGTACGAGGAGTTCATTTCTGAAGAAAGCGCGAGTCCTTCGAAGCGGCTGCCGAAGCCGAAGAAGACCCGCCGTGTCTGGGTGCGCAAAGTCGACGCCTCGGGCAACACCACTGAAGGGGATGCGCCAATCCAGCCCTCCCTTCCTGCTGACATTCTCAGCAACCAAGGTGCGCCCGCTGATGTAGCGCATCTCTCGGGGAAACATGCGGCTGACCACGTTCCCCAGCCATCTCCCTCTCAGGCGAGGAAGATGCATCGACGGAGCAGGGGCACAGCCAATGTCCCGCGCATCACCTCTGATGTGCCACAAAAAGTCTCTGTCTTTGACAGACTCACTCGCTGTAATGGCGAGGAGAATTTGGATGCTGAGTACTATGCATCCCAGTGGGCTAGTACAAAGAAATCCAAGGCGGCACGGGCCATGCGCCACAAGCGTGCTATGCCAGCAGCAGGCCAGAGGTACGTGCTCACAATCACGCACGCTGCTGATGGCAAGCTGTACAAGGTCGACTCAGGTGCTTCGGTACCAAAGACGAGTCGATCTTCAAAGTCCTCATCTCACTTGGGCGCATCCACTGCGTGCATAACTAAGTCGAGTGCGGCAAATTTAGTGGTCTTGAACTCCCGCGCCTCCTCTGGTTGTGCGTTTGAGGTCCGTTCAAGTCACTTCAAATGTTGTTGTTCCCCAACTACTGATCATGATGCCTGCTTGGTATTAGATCAGGGGGCGCAGCACTCACCTGTCCGCCCCGACATTTGGCCTTGCCATGTGCCTGAAGGAGGTGTGAAGGTAGCACTCTCCTCCAATGACCTGCGTAATGTGATCACTCACAAGCGCCGGTCAGGAGAGTCGACCAACAAGCACGATGAGCCTCTCACGGGGCATACTTGTGCGATGGTCACTATCAACTGCTATGGCAAGGCGGCAGTACCACCAAGGCAGTCAGTCTTCCAGCGGCTGCAGTTATCGACACCCCTCCGACATCGTCTCGGGACGAAGGTGTCCACAGAAGAGGAACCAAGAGTTGCTTCATGCAATGTGGTCTCCAACTCCTCATCTCTCCGGAAAGCGACCGACAATTCGTCCAAAAGCCAACCGAGGAGAACCAAGGCAGCAGTCTCGACCTCTGGGGTGTTCGAAGGCACTCGGTCGAAGAAGAAGTTCTTAGAGGAAGCTGGGGGTAGTCAGACCCTATTGAGCTTCCTTCTGAAGACGAAGAAGTCCAAAGCACAGCTGCGGTGGATCTTCATCCTCGAGGCGAAGTCAGCCTCCCAGAAGCACCTCGAAACGAGGATGTCCCCCAGGACACAGCTAGGGGTAGAAACGAAAAGGCCCTTCAAGACGGAGCTGAGGACAATCAGGCCCTGGCAGATGCGTCCATCGAGAATGACCTCCAGAATGTGACTGGGGGCGACCGAGCTGAAACACCAGGAGAGGTGACTCCCCCACATAAAAGTGAGGCCGAGAGCGAAGCCTCAACCAATCCATCCACTCCTGGCCGTGTCAGGACAGTATACATGGCTGGGGATGATACCGAGTCTGATGCGCCATTGCAGGACATTGTTCAGCGCATAGACTCATTAGAGGGAGGACTCAAAACCCTCTCTGCCTCTATGCAAGCACTGACTCAAGCAGTGTTTGATATTCGATCGGCCTTGACCAGAACACCTTCAACCGGTCCCGACCCAGGAGTTAATGAGGAGTCGAGTGTCCCCCTTCAACGGGCACCCTCCGACACAGAAGCACCTCGAACATCGGAACCCTCAAACGCTCCGCTCCAGATAGTGCCACCTTCCCCGACTCCTAGCTCCACGGAGGATGTGGTCGAAATGATCAAGGACCTGCGGGAGCGCTTCGAGTCCAAAAACAGGCAAGAGGAGCGCCAGAAGATGGGCATTCCCCAGCCTTATCCCCTCGAGTGGAACAAAGTGGTTTATCCTCCAAAATATAAACCACAAACACTCACACCATACGATGGGAAGGACTCTCCGCGTCGATACCTGACATATTTCCAGTCACAAATGGGGCATCTTCCAAAGGAGGACGCGCTCCTCACCAGCATCTTTGTTGGGGCCCTAAAAGGGGTGGCGTATGACTGGTACTGCAGCCTCCCCGATAATTCTATATCGTCCTTCGATGACTTGACGCGACGGCAGGAAGGACATGACGATGGCATCTCTCATAGAGATACGCCAGAAGGAAAAAAAACAGCAGGGGGGGCTCGAACTCGGCCCACTTGGGTTGGGTTTTGAGTTGGGTCGGGCTGGCCAGGGGGTCAGCCCGACGGTTGTACATCTTACCTGATGCCAAACCTATCAAACAACAACAGCAACGTTTCCGTCAGGACATCATAAATGCCATCGATCAGGAGGTGGACAAACTCTTGACTAGCGGCTTCATCCGTGAGGAACAACACCCAGATTGGGTAGCCAACGTCGTACCTGTCACCAAGAAGAACGGAAAGATACGAGTCTGTATCGACTTCAGGGACCTCAATTCTGCTTGCTCGAAGGACGAATTCCCGCTTCCGATCACCGATGTGATGATCGACAACACATGTGGCTTTGAACGTATGTCCTTCATGGATGGGTATTCAGGCTACAATCAAATCAAGATGTTCCCCGATGACGCAAAACACACGTCATTCAGGACTCCAAAGGGTGTTTTCTGCTACACAGTAATGCCCTTCGGCTTAAAAATACCGGTGCAACATACCAACGAGCTATGAGCACCATCTTCCGTCAACATCTTCACAAAACAATCGAACGCTATGTTGACGACATCGCAGTCAAGAGCCGCCTCAAAGGAGATCACTTACAGGATGTGAAGACAGTATTCGATCTCATACGGGCGCATCAACTCAAAATGAACCCCGCTAAATCCTTTCTGGGGGTTTCTAGCGGCAAATTCTTGGGCTTTGTCATCACGGCGAAAGGCATTCATGTTGATCCCGAGAAGACCAAAGCCATCCTCAACATGGACCCTCCGAAGAATCTTCGAGAACTTCGAGGCTTACAGGGACGTCTGGCATACATCCGAAGGTTCATAGCAAACCTCTCCGGTAAATGTCAACCCTTTACTCAGCTCATGAAGAAAGGAGTCTCTTATGTCTGGACAGAGGAGTGCCAAAAGGCTTTCGACGACATCAAAGCCTACTTGACGAGCCCACCAGTCCTGGTGGCACCTGTCGCGGGCAAACCATTCCTTCTCTACGTCCGTGCCATGGAGCATTCACTTGGCGCTCTGCTAGCTCAAAACAGCGATACAGGCTATGAGCAAGCAATCTACTACCTCAGTCGAATGCTCATCGGGGCCGAACACCGGTACAACCCCGTTGAAAAGGAATGCTTGGCTTTGGTGTTTTCCATCCAGAAGACTCGTCATTACGTCTCGGGCCAGACAATTCATGTCATTTCCCGAGTCAATCCACTCAGAGTCCTCATGACGAAGCCAGGATCATTAAACTCCCGGCTAGCCACATGGGCGATTTTGCTAACACCATATAATATGGTGTTTGTCCCGTAAAAAGCTGTTAAAGGTCAAGCTCTAGCTGACTTTTTAGCTGCATACCCCATCCCAGAATCCTCAAAACTCTATGAAGACATCCCGGATGGGGTCCAAGAATCCAACGTCACCGAAGGAAGCTCCGTTTGGCAGATATTTTTCGATGGCGCTTCGAGAACAGGCCCCAAAGGCCAAATCATCGCAGGAGTGGGGGTAGTCTTAGTCTCCCCTGATCTGATGGTCATCCAGCGTGCTTACTCCCTTTCGAAGCCGTGCTCCAACAATGTTGCCGAGTACAACGCACTCGTCATGGGACTCCAACTCGCACAACAGCTGGGAGTGGACCATCTGGAAGCCTACGGTGACTTAAAACTCGTCGTGAACCAGATTCGAGGGCAGTACGAAGTTCGCCATGAAGATCTGATCCCTTACCATGAAGTTGCATTGAACATCATTTCAACCTTCACCGGGTTCTTCATCGAACACGTGCCTCGTCTACAAAACTTGGAGGCTGACGCTCTGGCTGGCCTCGCAGCCTCATTGGCAGCGCCCTTTGGGACTCAACACTATGTCACGGTAACAGGCCGAGACTTGATTTGTCCCAGAAACAACCTGTGCTTGCAAGTAGCCCACGACATGCCGACAAACACTGGGGTTAATGTCCGAGACTGGAGGTTCCCGTTCATCGACTTCGCTGTCTACGAAATTCTTCCAGAAGACCCGAAGGAAGCCGTCTCAGTCAGGAGATGCTCTCTTCGATTCTACTACGATACAGCTACCAAAATGCTGTACCGGCGCTCCTTCGATGGGCTCCTCCTTCGATGCCTGTCCAACGAAGAAGCAGCCGAAGCTCTTCAAGAAGCTCATGACGGAACTTGCGGAGCTCATAAACCCGGTCCTAAGTTGCAGGATCGACTGCGACGTATAGGCTACTACTGGCCAACCATGGCCGCCGACGCTGTTGAATATGCTAAGAAGTGTCACGCATGCCAACTTCATGCAGACTTCATACATACACCGTCTGAACCACTACATCCTACAGTCGCCTCCTGGCCCTTCGAAGCCTGGGGCATGGATATTGTGGGACCTATCACCCGTCCTTCATCAAGAGGACACCGCTTCATCCTGGCTATCACCGATTACTTCTCCAAATGGACAGAAGCAGTCCCACTGGCGGAAGTAAAGAGCTCCAGGGTGGTCAGCTTTATCAAACACCATGTCATTTACCGTTTCGGAGTACCCCGGCGGATCATTCATGACAACGGTCCTCAGTTTATCAGCCACATTTTTAGCAGGTTCTGTGACAAAAACCGCATTCAAAATGTGGCATCCACCGCCTATAATTTGGCAGCAAACGGGTTAGCAGAGGCGTTCAACAAAACCATCGTCAGGCTACTCAAAAAGGTCGTGTCATCC
Source organism: Iris pallida (assembly GCA_029216955.1). Lineage (NCBI taxonomy): Eukaryota > Viridiplantae > Streptophyta > Magnoliopsida > Asparagales > Iridaceae > Iris > Iris pallida. Next base: position 28,595,426 of record JANAVB010026999.1, on the reverse strand, counting down.
AATAAACTTGACTGGGATGAAAAGCTTGGCGAATGCCTTTGGGCCTACCGCACAACGGTACGGACCCCGACAGGCAACACACCATTCTCTCTGGTCTACGGGAGCGAAGCGGTACTGCCTCTCGAGATCCAGATACCCTCACTCCGCGTGGCAATAACAAACAAACTCACAGATGAGGACAATCAACGTCGTCGTCTGCGGGAACTAGAGGCACTCGATGAGAAGCGTCTCCTAGCTCAACAACGCATCGAACTCTACCAAGCCCGTATATCACAGGCTTTCAACAAGAAGGTCAAACAGAGGACTTTCCAAGTTGGCGACCTGGTTCTAGCAGTCAGAAGGCCAATGGTGTTAACTCACAAGACACGAGGAAAGTTCGAGCCCAAGTGGGAAGGACCTTTCATCATAGAGACGGTATACTCAAACGGTGCTTACCGCCTCGCCAAACCCAATGGAGACTTGTTCATGATGCCCATCAACGGCAAGTTCCTAATGAAGTACTATTCTTGACATCCTCCAGACATGTACTTCCCTAAGGGGATCTGTGGGCCCAATCATCGGGATTCACAAACAATCTCCTTCTACAAACTCATCCGCCTCGGGAACCCAGCTGTTCCGTGGCTTCCTTCAGTAGAAAGACAACCACGTCCACATTACCTCTAAGTTATTCCTCTACACCCTACAAAGCAGAATCTTACGCTACGTAAGCCGACGCTACCCTTTATGTTTACCACGTCCACATTACCTCTGAGTAAACATCTCGTAAAAACAACCCCTGCGTTGTCGTACATTGATCGCCGAACTTCCATGTCCATATCACCTCTGAGTTGTTCAGCGTATCCCCCAGGATCATTCCTACCACGTCCATCACACCTCTGAGTAGGATGATTCTATCATTTGGACCCAATGATTGCCATATCCATATTACCTCTGAGCAAACATGTTGGTTCCTTCAAACTTATTATCTGTGCCTAAAAACCAAGGTGCGCAAAAGATAATAGGTCCACATAAATCATCAAGTTCATAATAACAAAAATAAACACATCACAAAAAGTTGCGTACTTCTTTATTTTCTGAAATAGAGAGTACAAAAGGCTACATTATCCCTCAGCAAAGGGTTGCAAAAGAGCATAAAAAAGGGAAAAACTACAGTCCCTGAACCTCCCCTTTCCTTTGTCGGCACCGCCGCGAGGAGTCTTGGGAGCCATTCTAACAGAGAGGAAGAAATTAGGGTTTTCAGAAGAACTCTAAAGGAGGCAAAGGCACAGAGTAGAAGAACTCTCTCTCTCTCCACCTCTCACCTATTTATAGGCCGTGTTCGTACGCGTGAATAGATGACGAGTTCAGCCATCGCCTCGGGTCTTGTGAAGATAACAGCAGATAAAACCAAAAGATCATTATTAATCTTTTTGGTTACCGAGGCATTATCAAATTCAGTAATTGAGAAGAGCATGCGGCTGAACAAGCATGCGCCCCAACAGTCATGCACCCTGATCGCCATGCTTCTTATTCAAAGTATTCCAAAACTTATTCAAAAGTTTTAAAAACTTTGAAGGGGGTCTTGTAGAAGCATGGAATTTCATAACCAGAAAGACCATGCGCCAGACACTACAGGCACCAGGAACAGGACACTCCATAGCAAGATCAATAGCCATAGACATATGAAGAAGGACTTTTTATTTTTTATATATATAAGTCTATTACATGTCTAGAAAAGGTTGTATAAAAGAGAATTTCTACAAAGGAAAGATCCTAAGTCTACAACCAGCGGCCACCATGCGCCTCCAAATAGGCGCAGCAGTCACCATGCGCCTCCATCCAGGCGTATCCCGCCATCTCTTCAGCAGCTCAGTTATGTGCATCCAGCTCAGTTATGTGCATCCCTTCAGCAGCCCAGTTATGTGCCACTCTCCAACCAGGCTCACCTGGCCGAGCAGCAGCCCAGTTACGTGCCGCTCTTCCAGCCAGGCTCACCTGATAAATGCTTCCACAAAGCATTTAACCCTCTAGCTGGAACCAAGGAAGAGAAGAGCACGGCAAATCTGTGGCCAGGAGAGGCTTCGAAAGAGCCTCCAAAGGCCAAGGAAGACCGTGATCGAAATACGGCTAAAGGAGCAGCTTTCAGAGTGGGCGACACCCAATTTGAAGGAGAGAGAGCCTAGCACCGCCATTCCGATCTACGGCTCTTCCGGAACAACGGAGACGAGGCCCGAGCATCCCTATCTTTGGATGCAACAGGCACCTTCCGCCCGCCTCGGAAGCCCTCGACTCCGTCTTTTGGATGTAACAGTCACCTTCAAGAGCATCAACGATGACATGGCGTCTCATCTTCACCCTTTGTTACCATGTCGTCGTTGATGCTCTTGAAGGTGACTGTTACATCCAAAAGACGGAGTCGAGGGCTTCCGAGGCGGGCGGAAGGTGCCTGTTGCATCCAAAGATAGGGATGCTCGAGCCTCGTCTCCATTGTTCCGGAAGAGCCGTAGATCGGAATGGCGGTGCTAGGCTCTCTCTCCTTCAAAGTGGGTGTCGCCCACTCTGAAAGCTGCTCCTTTAGCCGTATTTCGATCACGGTCTTCCGTGGCCTTTGGAGGCTCTTTCGAAGCCTCCTCTGGCCACAGATTTGCCGTGCTCTTCTCTTCCTTGGTTCCAGCCAGAGGGTTAAATGCTTTATGGAAGCATTTATCAGGTGAGCCTGGCTGGAAAAGCGGCACGTAACTGGGCTGCTGCTCGGCCAGGTGAGCCTGGTTAGAGAGTGGCACATAATTGGGCTGCTGAAGGGTTGCACATAACTGAGCTGGATGTACATAACTGAGCTGCTGAAGAGATGGCGGGATGCGCCTGGATGGAGGTGCATGGTGACTGCTGTGCCTATCTGGAGGCGCATGGTGGCCGCTGGCTGTAGACTTAGGATCTTTCCTTTGTAGAAATTCTCCTTTGTACAACCTTTTCTAGACATGTAATAGACTTTTATATATATAAAATAAAAAGTCCTTCTTCAGATGTCTATGGCTATTGATCTTGCTGTGGAGTGTCCTGTTCCTGGTGCCTGTAGTGTCTGGCACATGGTCTTTCTGGTTGTGAAATTCCATGCTTCTACAGGTAATAGGCAACCGGTAGGTCGGGGACTTGCATCGAGGATCGCAACCGGCGGTGTAAGGGTCCCGAATGCCAGGCTATGTCCACGATGGCTAGTTAATGCCAGTGACCTTTCATATAGATGTGTCGACATGGGCGACAATCTGAGTGTGTGCCTTTGGATTGAGTTGAGTTGGATATGTATGAAGTTAGAGAACACAAGGTCTGGGCCTAAGATTTGGCTATAACGAAGGCGGCGTGCTTTGGCACGAGATGTGGCGTCGAGTGTTAAGTTGTTGGCATAGAGTTGCATGAGTTAGGCTTGAGTTATTGGGAGTTATGTCGAGAAGGGCCGTAGGGCAAGTTGTGTGAAGTTACGTTGAGTTGCTGGGCACGACCTCAAAATATGAGGTACGGCCGCGTTGTTACAACCCAAGTGTAGGCGAGACTAAGCAAGGAGGCGCTGCCTTGGAGATATTGAAGCACGAATCGAGTTATGGCACGACAGAGTTGTTACGTCCCATAGTTGGTTACAAAAGAAAAGTATAAGTCGGTGCGTCGACAATGCAAGCACGAGAAAGGTCTAGAGGCAAGGAAATGGAGTCTTTCATGTAGTTGCGTCTCTGATTATGACCGTAAGGCAAACACGACTTGATAGGTTAACGTTATTGGCACGACAAGGGTCTAAGGCAAAAGTATGAGTTAACGTCATTATGCAAGCACGGGATGGTCCTTAGACATAAGTATGCAAAGGCGTCGGTCCTAAAACTGATCCTAAGGCAAGAATAGAAAAAAAATCGTAAAAAGGGTTTATGTCGCACAAAGTAAAATGAAACGTGTTGGTTTTGTATGGGTAGGCGAGGAGCTCACTCCACCAGTACAGTTGAGTACTGACACCCATACAATATTTCATGTGCAGGCACAGGTAGAAGCTCGTGGTGTGGAGCTCGCTTGGATGCGTCGAGGCATGGAGTTCCTTGGTGATTCGAAGCGTGTGGCCGCGTGGACTGAAGACTTATACAGGACATAATGTATGGACATCGCCTTTCGAAGCTTCCGCTGGATCGACAAATGTATTGGGAGATGAGAGAGAGCTGAGTGGCTTGAAATGTGAGCTTGAGTGAGCATGAAAGACTTGTAATCTTGGCCTTGCGCCCCCAATATAACCGTTGTCTCAATATAAATAAAAGAGCTTCTTTGGATAACTTGTGTTTTATTCTGAATTTTTGCTGCATGTTCAATGTCTCTGCATGGGACTTCTGTACGACGACCCCGTCGCAGCCACTGGAATCGGCCGTTATGGAACCCGCCTTGCACGAGCACAATCTAGGCTCGTGCGGTATCACGCCTTAGTGAGGACGATCGTTTCTACGGTAGCGGGGCGTGACAGCTCTTCTCACAGCTGCTTATGTTATTAATTTATCTCCTAGTGCTCCTTTGTAGGGTGATGTGCCTGACAAAATATGGTACGACAAAGAGCAGTCATAGAATCACTTGCGAGTGTTTGGTTGTGAGGCCTTCGTATATGTACCGAAGGACGAGAGGTCCAAACTTGAGTCGAAGACGAGGCAGTGCATTTTTGTCGGCTATGGTCGGGATGAGTTTGGCTATAGACTCAATGACCCAGTGGGAAGAAAGTTCTATAGAAGCAGGGATGTGGTATTCGTCGAGGATCAGACCATGACCAATACTCAGGATTCTGAGACACCTTTTAAGGCAGAGAAATTGCCTGAGTTAGAGTTATTTCGCTTCGAGCAGTTTTCAGAGGACATCGCAGAAGATCCAGTTATGGGGGAGCCAGTACATAGAGTTGCTCCCAACCTTTATCATCAGCTTGCTGATGGTGGTCAGGGTATCCCTCAGGAGGATGAGAATGCCGGGGAGACAGTTCCTGAAAGGGAGGAAGCTGTTGGTATACAGCCAGCACCAGTGGCTCCATTGAAAAGAAGCGACAGATAACGTCGACCATCTATAAGGGGAGCCCAAAATTTTTTATAGGCTATGGAAGACGAACACAGACAGGAGTAGATGCAGGCTATGCATGAGGAGATGGGTTCCTTACACGCCAATTGTACTTACGAGCTGGTACGGTTGCCAAAGGGAAAGAAGGTTTTGAAGAATCGATGGGTGTTTAGAGTAAAGAAGACGGATGATGCTACTCTCCTTCGATAGAAAGTGAGGCTGGTAGTTAAAGGCTACGGTCAGCGGAAAGACATGGATTATGATGAGATCTTTTTGCCAGTCATCAAGCAGTCGTCTATTCGGGTGGTGCTATGTAGCACCCAGTTTCCCAATTGAGGATAATTTTGAAATTTTGTGTTTATAATTATTTTAATAATGATATTTAATTCATGATATGATTTTTAGTGACTTTAAATTATTTTAAAATTATTTAAATCAATGACTTGTGGTTTTGACGTTTTGCTAGTGAAACCCTAGAGACTGTTTGACCTAGAGCCTAACCATATGATTATGATATTTTAATGTCATTTCTGGCCTAAGGATATTTTTGCATTTGACCTCTTTGAATTATTTTGATATTATTTTATTATTTATGATATTGTTTTGGGATTATTTGAGTCGGGTTCGAATTTCATCTCAATCCGACTTGTAACGGGGACCCGGGGTAACTTAGACTCTAGTTGGACCCATGCATTAGTTAGCCATGGCCCACATTTTAATTAGTCATGTTAGAAAGATTAGTCATAATCCTAATTATTAGGTTAACCATTTAGAATTTTTATTTTGACCCTTTTACCCCCAAATCCTAACCAAAATTGTTTTAAACACTTATAACTAAGGGAGGGGCAAACTTGTAATATTCAATGAGGAGGAGGATAACCATTGTGGCCGGCCCTAATAGGACTCCCATCTCATTTCCTTTCTTTGAGAAGTCTTCTTCTCCAAGTGCTCTCAAGCTCTCCCAAGGAAGAAGCCTTTCTCCTTAGATTTTCTCTCCTTTAGGTAATATTTCCTTCTCTTTTATTTCTCCATTTTACATTTAGAAAAGTTTTAACCATAGGAATGACCCCCATTGTTGTGTCCCTATTTTGTGTCCTCTTGTGTCCATTATGTGTCCTTTAGGGATTTCTATTGTATTATTGTTGTGTCTTGTGTTCATGGGAAAAATCTCCAAACTTGGACACACTTTATATTGAAAATATTGATTAAATGAATTAATTCATATTAAATCTCAGATTTGAATATGTAGAGATGTATTCTTGAGTACTTTACATTTCATTCATGTATCTCTTATAGATGTGTTCATGTAACATATATAGATTTGTGTATGTATATATATATATATATATATATATATATATATATATATATATATATATATATATATATATATATATATATTGTAATGAGAGTGTATCTATATTTATATATGTAATAAATGGTTCATGATGATTATATAATCAAGTTTGTGAGTGTGGTTCCTCATATTATTATTGTCATTATTGTTGTGGATAATTAAGATATATATTATGTATTCTTTTGGCTCAAACTATCTAAATCCGTCATGATTTTTATCCACGTTTTTAATTTCAGCCCTAACTTAGAAATGTCATAACTTCTAGCTCAAAGTTCGGTTTAATCTCCCATTTTTTTAAAAGAAGCGTATTGAAGTTAGCTTTCCAAAAACATGTATTAATAGGCCTAATTCTTTCTGTAACTTTCTGGAGAATTATTTGAGTGTCAGCTGTACGAAAGACAAACGCGTTCTCGGTGTTTTCGCGATTCCGGGAGTTTCCGGAAACGAAAACGCGATCCGTTTGAAGTTTCGGAAAGCTAATACATAGATCTATAACATACTTTAATCCTAGATTTTAATTCATGCTGAAATGGTACAGTATTGATTATTAGTAGAAGTTACTATTCGGCATATGCATTTTGTGCACCCTTGTGTGTAATATAATATTCTATTTGATTTTAACCCATATTAATGTATATACATTATATAATTAAATAGAGAATGCAAGCATGAGTAAATGTTTAAATAAATAATATATGAGATGTAAGTATCCTATCTAATGTAAGCATGTATAAGTATGGCTTGTAATGAATATGTAGGTTCCATAGTATGTAATGTATGGTGCATATAGTAGTGCAAGAGAATAAATGAATGATGAATGAATGCAAGCATGAATGTAATGTAATAATAGATGTAATGTATGCAATATACAAGTTAATGAGATGTAATATTCTATGTTAACACAAATCCTATATTACCTCATGTACCCCTTACACTATGTTGACACTATCACACTTGACACTTTGTTCACTTACATTTTGACACTCTTTGATATGTATACACTATGTATGCCCATTTAACCCTCACTTGCCCCTTTGCCATGTTCACATACACACACATAGCCTCTTAAATAAGTATTTATGAATATAGTTAACTTAGTTATGTATGTATATTATATATATGTTAGCATATTATGTTGTAATATATAAGTTTATATAACCATTTGAAATGCCATGATTATAGACCTAATGTTGAATACCAATATATGCATGTGTATATATGTGTAGACATATATAGCTTAAAGTAATAGATTACCTAGTGTATATCCAATGTGAATTCTTGCCTATTTGAGTATTGAATAATTACATGCTATATAGAGTTGGGTGTATGTTGGTTTGTATAGCTTTGTATTGATGTGTGCTTGCTAGGATAGTCTTGGTTAGGCCTAGTAAGACTTGCTGGGTTAGGACATGACCTAGTTTGACCTAGTTTGACTAGTACAGTTGACCAGAGTTGACCAAGGGTTGACTTTGGCCTAGTTTGACCTAAATTCATGTATATTGCATTATAGTGCTTTATATTACCCTTCTGGACATGTTGTGACTTGTGCTATTCTAATTAGGAGTTAGACACCTCTCCTCGGACAGTATCTTTACCTTGGACATTCAGATATCAGGCGAATACATTCTCTGATTATTTTATATCATGTTTAGGATTATATTTCCTGCTTTAGACTATCTTACTTGATGCTGACACGTTGGTAACACGGATTGGTACTATATGGATCCCTTCATGAGATGTTATTCCTCTCGAAAGCATCAGATACTTTTGTTATGTGTGTTTCACTTACATCACGTATCATATGCTTCTATCATCATAAATCTTCGGGAATCAGCTAGTGACTCATGTACCCTCATGATCACCGAGCCTTCACGAATCAATTCATGACTCACCCTTTATGGGCAACGTAGTATAATCATGAATCTTAACGTAACTTGAATGGATCCTTGTGTATTGATTGGGGATGGGAGAGTATAAATGAACATGTGAATAAATCCAAATAGTGTAATCATGAATCAATTTCCAGTAGTATAATCATGAATCAGTCCTTAGCCATTCACATGTTTATACAGTACTCTGAATCACTAGCACTGTCTCTCTTTATATATATCATAGATATTTACTTACAGTCTCTCTTTTACATTATGCTATTTCTTCAGATCCTGTATTTTATTCTCTAGCATGATTACATTTCCTTTCCTGCTATGACTTGTTGAGATGTATTGTGCTCGCTCCAGTCCTGACTGGACCTGTTGATAAATTTTACAGATAGCCTGGAGGTTGCCAGCTAGCCTAGAGGAGATAGTAGAGGTTGTATAGATAGCTAGGGTTTATTCATAGTTTATTTTCAGTCGTCTTGAGTTGTACTTATAGATTACTGTATTTGAGTTTTGAGATATATTTTGGGTTTGTATCTTAGACACTTAGACTTCTATCTGTTGTATCTCTTTTCGATTTCATGTTTTATCTATCTTCCTTAATGCTCTACCTTAGATGTGATTGAGGTTACATTCTGCTATGTCACCCCCATTCGGCGAGTATAAACTGTTTAGTCTTATACTGTTAGATGCATTGAGACCTAGGACAGCGTTCTACCGCCGACACTGCGGCGTAGGCTGGGCGTTGTTACGTTCTCGTGCCCTAACTCTAGGGTGCGGGTCGTGACACGTTTTTAGTGGTGGCCCATGCAGGTCGAGATTCGCATTAGTGCGATTTCATAGTAACGCAACGACTTAGTTGTACTACTACGAGCCTGCTATAGGATATATAAATTAAGATGTTAGGATGAGAGGATACTCAATCACTGTTAGGATTCCTTGAGAGATTCCTGGGATGACCCTTGAGAATCTCATTTTGAATTTCGATTTAAACTCCTTTTCCTTGTCTTGATTCACCTTTTTCCTTGATTTGAATTTGATTTTGTGGATTCATTGTAGAACTTTGAATCCTGGTATTAGTTGATGATTTTGATAAAATTTTATAGTTATTGATTTAATTTTGTATTTAGATTAATATTTTCAAATCCAAGGTACTCAATCACACTTAGGATTCTTTGAGAGATTTCTGGGACGACCCCTGAGCAACTCATTTTGAACTTCAATTGGAATTTCTTTTCCTCTTGTTTGGATTCACCCTCATTCCTTGCTATTGAATTTAAGCTTGATGGGTTCCTCTCGTTTGAACCGATGAGAAGGAACATATCTTCATTATTCTTTCTCGCCATTATTCCCTTGCATTCTTATTTACCTCTTATCTTAAACTCTGTCTCATTACATTAATTACCCATATCTTGTCGTCCCTACCAGATGTACTTCGAAACCCTTGAATCTTCGTATCTTTTGCATGAAAAAGGCTAAGGAAGTGACGTAAATTATGTAGCTCAGAAAAGACGTAACTGGTTATTTTATGATGATCTAAAGGAAATCAAATGTGGAGTGTTCCATATGGAAACTTGAGATAGAAATATGGTAAAGGTCTCGAATAGAATAAAGAGATGTATAATGCCAATCTGAAAACAATTACATTTAGAAAAATTTTGGGGTTATGAGATACTTTATAGGTGTATTCAAAACTAATGAGGATATCAGAGGTCAACCTAGTTTTGAGAACTTAGAAAATCTTGGTTATTGATTCTGGGGAAAACTTTTACTCTGAGGCTATGTAGAAGGTTAGTAATGAAAAAGAGAAGTTAATTGTGTTTAATAAGGATATTAAACAAGATGTTGCGAGAAAATGACTAGGGATAGAGAGAACATAAAGATATGGAAGTTAGAGATTGTTGTGAAATATTTTTAGGAGAATAATATTCAAGGGTATATGTCGAAGAAAATACGAAAGTTGATTTTATGATGGAAGATAAGTTTTGTAAGGCCTAGAGAATTAAATTAAATAATACGAGAAGAATAATTTGAACAAGTTCAAGGAATTCGTAAACGGGATTTAGAGGTTTTGGGTCAAATTTAAGACAAGGTGAAAGAACTTGGAAATTTAAATAAATGGTTAATGTTGATTCCTAGATGTGAGGGCTGTGCTTCAAGAGTGATGTTTGAAAATTGGGAATTGCCTACGGTAGTCATGGTAAGGGTTTAAGTAAAGGTTAAATTTTCATATGAAGACAGGTGAGGTAAAGATATGATTGGCAAGTTATGACCAGATGAACTTAAGAGTATCAGAAGCAGATGACTAACTCGATCTTCATTATTTTTGTGCATTAATTACCACCTCTTGAACTCCCACTTTCTAATTGAGATCCTTGACGTTCCTTAGCGTGACTTTGATATTCGGAATGTAATACTAGCTGTTACCCTCCAACAAATCTTATATGCAAGACCTAGACGAGCTCACCTTCGTGTAGGTATATCATGTCCCACTAAAACCCGTCTTCTTGTACTCTATTTTGTTGGTATGATTTTCTAGTCAACTGGCTAAACTATAATCTCTACCATTATACTAAATTTCTTCTTATTTTAATTAGAAATCCAGCCTTGACTCAATTTTTTCGACCCGACATGTGATGGTGTTCTGCTTGTTTCCTTAGATGCTTAACCTTGTACCTTATCTGATTACTTGACCCGTTGGTTAAGAAACTTGGACTATGTAATTCCTTTCATCATTACCACCCTTATATCTTGTGCTGCTAAATTAGCCTTAGTTTTGCAAGCTTATCTATTTTCGAGCTTGGTCATGACATATTTTATTGGGTGGCCACCCACTAACATATTGTCTAATCAGAACCGGTACATGATGGTCTGATCAACCTATTGCACTTTGGTTTGCTTTTTCATGTATCAATCTACGAGAATGGAGACATAGTTAAACTTGACCCTAGAGTCTCATTCGCGATAGCCTTGACAATTTTTCTTGAAATCTTTTCATCGCCTATGAACCTCGTATTCGTACTCAGTCGAATTAAATTTAATCATGACCTGAACCTCCATCATTGGATGCTCGTGCTCATACTTTGATTTCATTGATTTTTCTTCTTGCCCAAATCTCGTTTTATCCCGAAATTGATCAACTTAGATCGTGTCAAGACAAAAATCTATTTGTGATTTGTTGTGTCTAAATTTTCAATTTTTGCCATTTTATGGAATAGTAACCTTTTAATAATTTCTTAGTTGCTTGTTAGTGACCAATTTTTATATAGGATTGTAGACAGCCCTACAACCTTGATGATTGTTGTTCCTTACCTTCCCAATTAGGACACCCTAGATTGTTTGTGTGTTGATACCATAGTACTGTTTTGACCTAGAATGATTAGTGTACCTAGGTGAGACTTCCAACTGCTACGGTATGCCCTGACCTTGTATACTATTCCTTCAAATTGCATGATTTAGATTAATTTTTTCAGACCTTGATTGTTGGGAAATAGGGACGTCACCCCATTAGTATCAGTTGTAGATATATATATAGGTTAGTCCTTGATGTGGGGATGTGTGTCTATAAACATGTAGCTTATGAGATTTATGAGAGATTATAGTATCAGCTTTGATAGGATGTACTAGTCTTTTGGTGAGTATAAATGTGTTATGAGAGATAGGGGCCTATATGTCTTAGTAATGCATCGTTCCTATGGTAATAGAATGTATTAATAGATGGCTAATAGGAAGATAATAGTTTGAGCATACCTATAGCCTATGATCAGTTCATTTTCATCCTTAGTTAAGACCACTTTAAAATAGGTCCAGTCCCTTGGATATAGGTTCCAGTCCATATTCTATTGAAGTTCCATTACCGCCGTACAGCAGAGCAGTATTGGAGGTATTCCTAGATTGGTACTTTTTAGATGTCCGTTTATTATTCCAGTGTTAGGAAGTGTTACCTTAGATATTGGGTAGGTTAGAGGCTCTACAAGGAGTACTATCGATCTTAAATTTCGAGGACAAAATTTTTCTAAGGTGGGTAGAGTTGTAGCACCCAGTTTCCCAAATGAGGATAATTTTAAAATTTCGTATTTATAATTATTTTAATAATGATATTTAATTCATGATATGATTTTTAGTGATTTTAAATCATTTGAAAATTATTTAAATCAATGACTTGTGGTTTTGACGTTTTGCTAGTGAAACCCTAGAGACTGTTTGACCTAGAGCCTAACCATGTGATTATGATATTTTAATATCATTTCTGGCCTAAGAATATTTTTGCATTTGACCTCTTTGAATTATTTTGATATTATTTTATTATTTATGATATTGTTTTGGGATTATTTGAGTCGGGTTCGAATTTCATCTCAATCCGACTTGTAACGGGGACCCGGGGTAACTTAGACTCTAGTTGGACCCATGCATTAGTTAGCCATGGCCCACATTTTAATTAGTCATGTTAGAAAGATGAGTCATAATCCTAATTATTAGGTTAACGATTTAGAGTTTTTATTTTGACCCTTTTACCCCAAAACCCTAACCAAAATTGTTTTAAACACTTATAACTAAGGGAGGGGCAAACTTGTAATATTCAATGAGGGGGGGGGGGGGGGGGGGATAACCATTGTGGCCGGCCCTAATAGGACTCCCATCTCATTTCCTTTCTTTGAGAAGTCTTCTTCCCCAAGTGCTCTCAAGCTCTCCCAAGGAAGAAGCATTTTTCCTTGGATTTTCTCTCCTTTAGGTAATATTTTCTTCTCTTTTATTTCTCTATTTTGTATTTAGGAAAGTTTTAACCATAGGAATGACCTCCATTGTTGTGTCCCTATTTTGTGTCCTCTTGTGTCCATTATGTGTCCTTTAGGGATTTCTATTGTATTATTGTTGTGTCTTGTGTTTATGGGGAAAATCCCCAAACTTGGACACACTTTATATTTAAAATATTGATTAAATGAATTAATTCATATTAAATCTCAGATTTGAATATGTAGAGATGTGTTCTTGAGTACTTTACATTTCATTCATGTATCTCTTATAGATGTGTTCATGTAACATATATAGATTTGTGTATGTATATATATATATATATATATATATATATATATATATATATATATATATATATATATATATATATATATATATATATATATATATATATATATATATATATTGTAATGAGAGTGTATCTATATTTATATATGTAATAAATGGTTCATGATGATTATATAATCAAGTTTGTGAGTGTGGTTCCTCATATTATTTTTGTCATTATTGTTGTGGATAATTAGGATATATATTATGTATTCTTTTGGCTCAAACTATCTAAATCCGTCATGATTTTTATCCACGTTTTTAATTTCAGCCCTAACTTAGAAATGTCATAACTTCTAGCTCAAAGCTCGGTTTAATCTCCCATTTTTTTTAAAAGAAGCGTATTGAAGTTAGATTTCCAAAAACATGTATTAATAGGCCTAATTCTTTCTGTAACTTTATGGAGAATTATTTGAGTGTCAGCTGTACGAAAGACAAACGCGTTCTCGGTGTTTTTGCGATTCCGGGAGTTTTCGGAAACGAAAACGCGATCCGTTTGAAGTTTCGGAAAGCTAACACATAGATCTATAACATACTTTAATCCTAGATTTTAATTCATGTTGAGATGGTACAGTATTGATTATTAGTAGGAGTTACTATTCGGCTTATGCATTTTGTACACCCTTGTGTGTAATATAATATTCTATTTGATTTTAACCCATGTTAATGTATATACATTATGTAATTAAATAGAGAATACAAGCATGAGTAAATGTTTAAATAAATGATGTATAAGGTGTAAGTATCCTATCTAATGTAAGCATGTATAAGTATGGCTTGTAATAAATATGTAGGTTCCATAGTATGTAATGTATGGTGCATATAGTAGTGCAAGAGAATAAATGAATGATGAATGAATGCAAGCATGAATGTAATGTAATAATAGATGTAATGTATGCAATATACAAGTTAATGAGATGTAATGTTCTATGTTAACACAAATCCTGTATTACCTCATGTACCCCTTACACTATGTTGACACTATCACACTTGACACTTTGTTCACTTACACTTTGACACTCTTTGATATGTATACACTATGTATGCCTATTTCACTCTCATTTGCCCCTTTGCCATGTTCACATACACACACATAGCCTCTTAAATCAGTATTTATGAATATAGTTAACTTAGCTATGTATGTATATTATATATATGTTAGCATATTGTGTTGTAATATATAAGTTTATATAACCATTTGAAATGCCATGATTATAGACCTAATGTTGAATACCAATATATGCATGTGTATATATGTGTAGACATATATAGCTTAAAGTAATAGATTACCTAGTGTATATCCAATATGAATTCTTGTCTATTTGAGTATTGAATAATTGCATGCTATATAGAGTTGGGTGTATGTTGGTTTGTATAGCCTTGTATTGATGTGTGCTTGCTAGGATAGTCTTGGTTAGGCCTAGTAAGACTTGCTGGGTTAGGACATGACCTAGTTTGACCTAGTTTGACTAGTACAGTTGACCAGAGTTGACCAAGGGTTGACTTTGGCCTAGTTTGACCTAGATTCATGTATAATGCATTATAATGCTTTATATTACCCTTCTGGACATGTTGTGACTTGTGCTGTTCTAATTAGGAGCCAGACACCTCTCCTCAGACAGTATCTTTACCTTGGACATTCAGATATCAGGCGAGTACATTCTCTGATCATTTCATATCATGTTTAGGATTATATTTCCTGCTTTAGACTATCTTACTTGATGCTAACACGTTGGTAACACGGATTGGTACTATATGGATCTCTTCATGAGATGTTATCCCTATCGGGAGCATCAGATACTTTTGTCATGTGTGTTTCACTTACATCACGTATCATATGCTTCTATCATCATGAATCTTCGGGAATCAGCTAGTGACTCATGTACCCTCATGATCACCGAGCCTTCACGAATCAATTTATGACTCACCCTTTATGGGCAACGTAGTATAATCATGAATCTTAACGTAACTTGAATGGATCCTTGTGTATTGATTGGGGATGGGAGAGTATAAATGAACATGTGAATAAATCCAAATAGTGTAATCATGAATCAATTTCCAGTAGTGTAATCATGAATCAGTCCTTAGCCATTCACATGTTTATACAGTACTCTGAATCACTAGCACTGTCTCTCTTTATATATATCATAGATATTTACTTACAGTCTTTTTTTTACATAATGCTATTTCTTCAGATCCTGTATTTTATTCTCTAGCATGATTACATTCCCTTTCCTGCTATGACTTGTTGAGATGTATTGTGCTCGCTCCAGTCCTGACTGGACCTGTTGATAAATTTTACAGATAGCCTGGAGGTTGCCAGCTAGCCTAGAGGAGACAGTAGAGGTTGTATAGATAGCTAGGGTTTATTCATAGTTTATTTTCAGTCGTCTTGAGTTGTATTTATGGATTACTGTATTTGAGTTTTGAGATGTATTCTGGATTTGTATCTTAGACACTTAGACTTCTATCTGTTGTATCTCTTTTCGATTTCATGTTTTATCTATCTTCCTTTATGCTCTACCTTAGATGTGATTGAGGTTACATTATGCTATGTTACCCCCATTCGGGGAGTATAAACTGTTTAGTCTTATACTGTTAGATGTATTGAGACCTAGGACAACGTTCTACCGCCGACACTGCGGCGTAGACTGGGCATTGTTACGTTTTCGTGCCCTAACTCTAGGGTGCGGGTCGTGACATGCTAGCATTGGCAGCCAGTTTCGACTTGGAGGTCGAGCAGATGGACGTAAAGACGGTATTCCTCTACGGTGATCTTGAGGAGGAGTTATATATGGAGCAGCCAGAGGGATTCTGTGAGAAGGGCAAGTCACATTTGGTCTGCCGATTGAGGAAGAGCTTGTATGGTCTGAAGCAGGCTCCGAGGTAGTGGTACAGGAAGTTTGAGTCATTTATGGGGGAGCATGGTTATGCACAGACGACATCGGACTATTGCGTATTTGTGCGATACTTTGTCGAGGATGATTTCTTCATTTTATTGCTTTATGTTGATGGCATGCTATTAGTGGGTCGAAATGTCACTAGGATAGTGGAGTTGAAGCGCCAACTGGGCGTGGCCTTCTCTATAAAGGATTTGGGTGCAACAATGACTATACTTGGGATGGAGATCAACCGAGAGAGAGAGAGAGTCCAAGCTGCTATACTTATCCCAAAAGAAGTACATTCACCGGATACTTCAACATTTCGGGATGGACGGGTCAAAGAAAGTGAGTTTTTCTCTTGTAGCCCACTTTAAGCTCACTAAGGAGCAGTATCCATCTACCGGGAACGAAAAAGAAGATATGGAGCGGGTTCCATATGCCTCAGCTGTAGGATGCCTTATGTATGTTATGGTTTGTACGAGGCCAGACATCGCTCATACAATTGTCACAGTTAGCAGGTATCTTTCAAAACCTGGAAGGTTATACTGGAGTGCGATTAAGTGGATTCTATGATACCTTCAGGGCACTGCCGATTGGAGACTTTCTTTTGGTGGTGACAAGCCGAAGCTGGTTGGATATACCGACACTGATATGGCTGGAGATATAGACACGAGGCGATCGACTTTGGGCTATGTGATGATGTTTGCTGGAGGAGCGGTATCATGGAAGTCGCAGTTGCAGAAGTGTGTTGCCTTGCCGACGGCAGAGACAGAGTACATTGCGGCGACAAAGGCTTGCAACGAGTTGCTTGGATAAAAAAGCTGTTGCAGGAAATGGGGCTGAAGCAAGAGCAGTATACTTTGCTTTGCGATAGTCAGAGTGATATTCACCTTGTGAAGAATTAGACCTTTCATAGCCGATCCAAGAACATCAAGACTCGGTATCATTGGATACAGGATGTGGTTGAGAAGAAGGACGCGAAGTTTGAGAAGGTTCATACAACGGAGCAGATATGTTCACCAAGATTCTACCAAGGGGAAAGTTTAAGTTCTGCAGGCAGATCGTCGGGATGACGACCTCCTCCACATAGTTGTGAAGAGAGAGATATGTTGGAGTGGGTAGGGTTCCCAATCTATGTGGAGAAGACCTCGGAGTGCGACGAGCACCGTCTGTATGTCAGAGAAGCTCAGGGAGGTGACGAGGCCATTCAGAGACGAAGGGGAAGCTCGGAAGCCATCATAGGACATCCTGGAACCAAGGGGCCCGAACTCGGGCCGAGTTCTGCCCCAGGCCGAACTCTGGCCGAGTTCTGCCCCTTGGTGTCCAGAACCTTTCTGGAACGTCCACACAGAGTTCTGGCCGAACTCTGTGTCGTCGAGCTGAGGCTAATTTCAGGATATTTTTACACCGTTGGATCGTATCCTATGGTCCATATTTTGCTGCAGGATTAGGGGGTTTGTATATGGTTTTTCCCAACCCTAATCACAACATACAACGGAGAGGAAAAAAGAAGAAGTAGGAGGCAAGAGTGCCATTGTAACTTTGGGAGAGAAGGAGGATTGAAGGCTGTTTTCGAAGGAGGATCGTGTTCGGGTAATCTCTACACATCATCTTTGTTCTCCGTAGCCTTGTAATCAATATTTCTTGCTTCCAAGTGTTGTGGTGATCCGTCTTGGATTGGAAGAAGTTTGTAGAGGGTGTACTCCTTTATTTTATTAGTGAAGGCTTCTCAAGGGTTGGACTCCGATCGTCCGGTGGTTTTTTTCCGTAAGGGTTTTCCACGTCCAAAATTCTTTGTGTCTACGTGGATTGTGTTTTGGTGTTTGGTTCGTGCGTTGTATTGCTCGATTCTCTCACAGGTACTCTCTAGTTTGGGGAAAGGTTTCCGTGCTTCTTTTCTAACGGGGAAAACCACATAAATATTATCACCGCGCTCGATGTGGTTTGGGCTATGGGATGCCACAATAACTTCTGAATGCTTAGAAGCTGAGGTCGAGACACATTGTTACTCATCGAATTCCTCCCTCTGGGACTCCAATACAAGCATCGGTGATGTGTTTCGAAAAATAATTTCGGCCAACATGATATCGACTGATCAAGACAAGGAAGATGACCAATCTTTTAAACTCTTTGAAGTTGAACCTTGGGTCGAGCGATTGGAATCAAGTGGGAGCAGCGCTTTGAGAAAAGACAACCACCTATTGAAGACGAAGTCGTTCAGATTTATTTGGACGACGAATCGTCTTCCAAGCCCATATTCATTCATAAAAGTCTGTCAATAGACAATCGGTCAGGCTGATAAAAGACTACATTTACGTCTTCTCCTAGAACTACAAAGACAAACTAGATCCCCAAGCCGCAGTCCACAAGCTGAATATTTGGCCTGATGCCAAACCGGTAAAATAGTAGAAACAATGATTCTGTCCAGATGTGATGGATACGATAGAGACTGAAGTGATTAAGCTGATATAAAATGGCTTTATTCGCGAGGATCAACACCCAGATTGGGTGGCAAACGTTGTTCCCGTCGTAAAGAAGATGGCAAGATCTGGATCTGCATAGACTATCGTGATCTAAATGACCCATGTCCTAAGGATGAGTTCCCTTTCCCTATCACAGATGTAATAATCGACGGTACTTGCGGCTTCAAACGAATGTCCTTTATGGATGGATTCTCGGGTTACAGTCAAATCAAAACGTTTCATGATGATGAGAACCACATATTTTTTTGCACTCTGCGTGGCGTCTACTGCTACATAGTGATGCCATTTGGTGTGAAGAATGCAGGCCCAACATACTAAAGGGAAATAAGCGTAATCTTCAGCGAGCATCTTCAAAAAATAATTGAGTGCAACGTCGATGACATCGCTGTGAAAAGCCACTTCAAAGATGATCACCTTCATGATTTGAAGATGGTGTTTGAGTTGATGCGCACGCACCAACTGAAGATTAACCCAACCAAGTCCTTCTTGGAAGTTTCTAGTGGCAAGTTCCTCGATTTTTTCATAACTCCAGAAGGCATACACATCGAATCCAAGAAGACACGTGCCATCCTTGACATGAGTCCTCCGAAGAATCTCAGAGAGCTTCATGGCCTTCACGGAGATTGGCATACATCAGAAGATTCATATCTAATCTTTATGGACATAGCCAGCCATTCGCTCATCTTATAAAGAAAGGCGTATCATTTGTCTGGAGGGAAGAATGCCAAAAAGTCTTTGACAACATCAAGGAATACCTTATACATCCCCTGGTATTGGTCATTCCGGTGATGGTAAAGCTGTTGCTACTGTATGTCCGAATAATGGACCATTCTCTCGACGTCCTATTAGCCCATAAGAGTGACGCAGGCCATGAACATTCTATGTACTATCTCAGCAGGATGGTAATCGATGCTGAACAGATGTACAACCCGGTTGAAAAGGAGTGACTTGTGCTGATATTTGCCATCCAGAAGACAAGCCATTACGTGACCAGACAGACAATACAGGTCATATCCCGTGTTAACGCTCTCCGTGTGCTTATAACCAATCCAGGGGTATTGAGTTCTTGCTTGGCTACTTGGGCTATGTTGCTCCCTCCATACGACATGGTCTTCATTCCGCAAAGGACCATAAAAGTCCAAGCGTTAGCTACCTTCCTGGCGGCACACCTAGTACAGGAAACATCAAAACTATACAACAACATCCCCTATAAAGTGTTGGACTCTAACACAACCACAGCTAAGTCTGTCTGGCAAAATTTTCTTTGACGGTGCTTCAAGGACTGGACCCAACTTCGAGATTGTTGTCGTAGTCAGTGTAAACCCCCATCCTTTTCCTAATTAATTTATTAATTATTTTTATTTTTATTAAATTTTGTTATATATAATGTAGTGTTAAGTCATGTGTTTTTGTTAATAATATAGGTATGAATGCTTGTATAGGGTGCATTATAAATTAGAAATTTAGATATCTTTTTTATATAATTTTTTTTAGAATTTTTATAAGCTACAGTACTATGGAAAACCCGACCACCTTTTGGAGATTTGAATGGAGATTCAAATCTTCACTTTATAAGTCAAACCTTCTAGCAAACTTATTTGATTCCCAAGCCTTATCTGCATCAAATCCGACTACGGGAGTTGACCGAGACCTAATCCTTATCAAACTTTGATATTCCCCAGCCTCCAATACAAGTTAAACTCAACTTGGTAACAACCTTTATATATAAGCGGCTACGAAAATTCAAGGAACGCTAACCCAAAAACTTCGCGCAGCCCCAGAGCCATCCCCGAGCTCTCCCCCACCACGGTGAACTCATCTGGCTGCTGACAGCACCGCACCACCTCACGAATGCCGCCAGTCACCTGCAGGCCGACCGCACCTATTATGTAGTCTGGTTTTCTCGACGGCGAGGAAACCTCCTTCTCACCCCCTTTCTCCATCTATGTTTGATCGTTTTTGATTCTACGAATTCCTGTTAGAAGCCCCCATGACCCTCTTCGGGATCTCCCTGGATTTCGACATGGCCCTCTAACTTGCTCGAAAAATCGAGACGAAGTTGGGGAAAAACCACTTTTCTGAATGTTGAAAAACTGTTTTAAAGTACCAACTTGGAAGCCATTTTTCGGACCGATTACTAAATAATCTGACAAACTAATTAAAGACAGTCAAAAACAATATATACGAGATCGTAACGTACCTTCCGTAATTACTTTTCATTCAGTATGTAAAAAGTTACACTTGGTTAAAGTTTGACGAAAAATTGTCAATTCTGTTTTCATAATTTAGAAAAACTTCTCGGTACGGCGTGCGTCCCGACAAACCGGGCGACGTGGTCACGCACTATACTCATTGAAAGGCGCGTATGGATATTGTCGACGTGTGGGAACTGACGGAACTCGATTTCGTTGCGTGTGCGCGACGAAATTAATGCGTATCCGTCAAGATACCTCCGTATCGACGCTTTGCAAACTTGGCCATAACTTCGTTCACGTTTGTCGGATTGACACGAAACTTGCGCTATCAGGACCGAATCGATTTTCTGGTCTTGCACGCCAAGTTTGGTCTGATTCTAAGAAGGTCAACCGGAACACCTATTTGGCGGGCCCGCGACCCGCTCTAACGGACGAAAATTTGCACGGCCCGCCAAAATTAAACTTTGGACATACGGTTGGGTTCGTCTCCTCAAACCGGACCTGTAGACATGTAGTTTGACGACTTTGGAGACTGTAGACATTGGCACGCATTTCGGTACAAAATGGGTCCAACGACGGACATCGTTTTGACCCAAAATTATGATTTTGCCCCTGTTCCAGAATTAAACTTTTGGACAGACATTTTCTAGATATTTCTTTTACACCAGAACGTTCTTGATGTCTGTTTCAGCATTCGGAGCCATTCGTGGAGTTTGACTTTTCATTGTTGACATGATTGACTGTTGGAGTTGCCATTCCCGCACTACCAGGCAAGATACCTTGCCACCTTACTCTGTAATTTACCAATTCTTATTTTCAGTTATTATTTTCAGCATTTCTTATTTGTTGTTAATATAAAACTGTGCATCCAAGTCACACTTTGGTGCAAGCGACTCTATCGATCATTTTTCTTACTTTGGTATATTTCTCTTGCATTGACTTAGTCTAGTGACCACCCATTATTGATGAGGTATTGGTATACCTCATACGTCCTTGACACTTGCTTTACCACGTATTGTGAGTCACATATAGGACACGTGCTCGCGTAGTCGACTGGCTACCGATACGTATGAGGCGTACGACGGATAGGAGTAACTGCCAATAGAATTGCATGCTAGTAGACTTGGAAGTTATTAGAGGTCTTATGATTCATGGATGTGACCCTGCTAGGCATTGGGTGGGGACAACAGTTCCTTAACGTATGGGCCACTTATGCACTTTTCTATTCCTGATCCTACTGGCCTCTGACATTCGAGGAATGTTATGCTTTGAGGTCCCTGGTATCCTGATGGGACCATACCTGAGTTACCTGCACCTGAGCCAGATGCCCATGCGTTGAAGGTTTGTTCTTAATTGCATTATCACTGTAGAACTGGTAGGCACCCGATTGCATGCATCCTTTCTTTCTATTATATTATCACAGTTTATATGGCATGGTGTTTTCTTGTATCTTGTTATGTCCCTCTGAGGACCTGATTATTTCTTTAGGATTAGACGACTTTCCGCAGGAGTACGAAGCGGCTCTGGATCCATCCTACGTTGATGACAAGGCATCTCCTGCTGACTTCTAGCTTATTGATTTCCTTGAGACATTTTCATGGACATTTTTACATCTATTTTCTTTCTATTTTGCGAAGGTTGGACTCCGATCACTGTGACTATTTTTCATAGCTGTTTGGAGTGGGTATGTCCACCCGGCTATCTCTTGGATGCACTTATTATTTATTGGACTGTTATTTTGTGTTGAGCTGTAATGAGATTAGATACTTATATTCTGGCCTGTGATTTTATTATATATACAGCTTATGTACGTATACGAGGATTCCATATATTGGAGTATTCTTCGTATATGTGCAACTGGCATGTTTACGTACTTGGTCCTAAATATTTTGGGACTAGGGCATTACATGTTTTTGTGGTGGCCCATGCAG
Source organism: Iris pallida (assembly GCA_029216955.1). Classification (NCBI taxonomy): domain Eukaryota; kingdom Viridiplantae; phylum Streptophyta; class Magnoliopsida; order Asparagales; family Iridaceae; genus Iris; species Iris pallida. The sequence continues at coordinate 28,572,579 of JANAVB010026999.1, read as the reverse complement.
GTCAGAAAATATTGTTGGGTTACATGACTCTATGCCCAACAAGCCTGCATATAGGAATAGGAATAGTATCTCATCCAGAACTACTACTTCCCTTGACTTCCAATCTTTTTAAACTCCTTTGATTACTTGAATTACCTTATATCTAACCTCTCCTAATATCGTCCTATACTTCCTCGTCCCAACAGTATGAATCTAAGAAGTGGATGCACTTCCACCTTGGCCATCACCTCTGGTGATGCGGCCACCCAAGAGGAACAGAATCCTCCGATGACCCCGGTAACCTCGTACCAGCCAGGACAGTCGCAGCCTACTACGACTTCGACGATGGTGCACCCAGAGTTCGCAGCACCCCCGATCAGCCAGGCTGGGCAGACCACTACCATGCCACCGGGAGGGAATGCACCACTGCCTCCACCACCACCATTTCTTTAGCAGTTTCTGCCACAGTCGGGGCCTCAGATGCCTCCACCACCGACTGATGGGAAACCTACTTTCCAGTTTATGTATGCCATGATGCAGGCTCAGTAGCAGCAGACTGAGCTGATGAGACAGACTATGATGGCAGCATTGGCTAGACCTCCACCTCCACTTCCGACACTGGTACCAGCACCAGCACCGGCTCTGTATCCTTATAAAGGCTCTATCAAGAACTTCATAGACATGAACCCCAAGGCCTTCAGAGAAATGGAGAAGCCACTAGATATGTCACAATGGCTCATTAGTACGGAGAAGCTACTAAAGGCATCCCAGTTGCCAGCTCAAGATTGGATAATAGCAGTGGACCTAATGTTAGAGGATAATGCCCACCACTGGTGGAAGGCAGAAGAGAGACGATTAGGCGCTGGGATCACCTGGAAGCAGTTCTATGATCTATTCTATAAGAGATTCTTTCCCATCCATGTTCGAGACGGTCTCTACGACCAGTTCCTTCATCTGAAGCAAGGAAATATGACAGTTGATGAGTATGACTCAGAGTTCAATCGCCTGAGTAGATTTGGCACGGGATTGATCCCGACAGAGTTAGAGAAGGCGAGGAGATTCCATCAAGGGCTTGCACCAGAGCTCAAGTCTTATACGACTACCTAGTCTCGAGTCTCCCATTCAGCTGTCTTAGAAGAAGCTCACGCTCAGGAGATTCTTCGCAAGGAGCAGCAGCAAACATCGAGACACCATATACCAGCAGTTACACCGGCTAGAGCTACTCAGGATGGAACTATCAAGAGGACCACAGGACAGTTCCAGCAGAGGCCCACACCTTATCAGAAGCCCACCTACAACTATTGCGGGAAGCAGGGACACCTCATGAAGGACTGTCGAACTCGACTTGAAGCATGCTTGAGATGCGGGTCGGGGCAACACAAGGTGAAGGATTGTCTGGAGCGGCAGTCCTTAGTTTATGCCCAGCACAACCCGAGACCGACAGCCCCAGCACTTCCAGTACCTCATCCACCATTACCACCTCAGTCAGCATAGTTCGAGAGGGCCAGAGCTCAGGGCCCAGGACAGAATTTTGGACAGGCATTCTCACTTGCTGTGGAGGATATAGAGATAGAGGCAGAGGTCATAGCATGTATGGTTTTAGTTGATTCATTTTCTGCCATTACAGTGTTTGATACTAGAGCCAATTTATTCATAGCCACTAGTTTTGCCACTAGACACAACATTTCCATCACACCCTTATCTAAGAATATTAGAATCCTCACTGGAGGAGGAGTTGTACTTGTTAGTGGTGTTTGTAGAATTTGCCCTGTAGTGATATATGGTAGAGAGATGAGAGTACGACTCCTTGTATTTCCTATGCCTATGTTTGATATGGTTCTCGGAATGGACTGTTTGAACCAGCACTTTGCTCTTATAGACTGCCATAGGGGCAGTATCGTCTTTAGACCACCGAATATGACGGAGTTCAAGTTCACCAAAGAAGAAGGAGAGAGTTGTGATGCACCCACATTGGGGACTCACATGATGATGCAGGCCACCCCTCAGTACCCCGTCATCACTGAGTTTGAGGATGTATTTCCCTAGGATCTGCCGGGACTACCACCTGACTGGGATATCAAGTTTTCTATTGAGCTTATTCCCGGAGCCGAGCCTATTTCATCTCGAGTATATCGACCAACACCGAAGGAGTTGGTAGAAATGAAGACACAGATTGACGACTTATTGGAGAAAGGCTTTATTCGTGCCAGTGCGTCACCATGGAGAGCACCTGTTCATTTTGTACCTAAGAAAGACAGGACAATGCACATGTGTATCGACTATAGAGCTTTGAATGCAGTTACGATGAAGAACAAATACCCTTTGTCGTGCATAGACGATCTATTCGATCAACTGAGTGGAGCAAAATTATTCTCCAAGATTAATTTACGATCGGGCTATCATCAGTTGAAGGTTCAGAAAGAAGACATTTCGAAGACGACATTTCGATCGAGGTATGGACACTATGAGTTCTTGGTCATTCCCTTCGGTTTGACTAATGCTCCCGCGGTCTTCATGAATTTAATGAACAAGATCTTTCACCAGTACTTAGACAAATTTGTAGTCGTCTTCATAGATGATATCTTGATTTACTCTAAGATTCAAGAGGAGCATGAGCAGCATCTATGGATTATTTTGCGGACCTTGAGGAATGAGCGACTTTTCGTGAAGCTTAGCAAGTGTGATTTCTTTCTCAAGGAGGCATCATTTCTTGGACATATCGTCACTGGAGATGGCGTATCAGTAGATCCGGAGAAGATCACACGAGTCAAGGCATGGGCCGCTCCCACATCAGCTTCCGAGGTGAGAAGTTTTCTTGGACTTGCGGGTTATTACCGAAGGTTCGTAGAAGATTTCTCTCGAATAGCGGGGCCTATGACTCGATTCACTTACAAGGATCAGGAGTTTGTATGGACAGATGAGTGTCAAGCCGCTTTTGACGAGTTGAAGAAGCGCTTGACCACTGCACCTATCTTGACACTACCATCGGGCCCGGAAGGATTTGTGATATATAGTGATGCATCCGAAAAGGGATTTGGATGTGTATTGATGCAGCATGGTCACGTAGTAGCATACACATCAAGACAATTGAGGGTGCATAAGAAAAATTATCCGACCCACGATCTAGAGCTCGCAGCAGTTATCTTTGCTTTGAAGCTATGGAGACACTACTTGTACAGCGAGAAGGTTGGTATCTACACTGATCATAAGAGCCTCAAGTACGTGTTCACACAAAAAGAGTTGAATATGCGTCAGCGACATTGGTTGGAGTTGATGAAGGATTATGAGATCGAGCCACATTATCATCCGGGTAACGCTAATGTTGTGGCAGACGCGTTGAGCCGTAAGCCCATGGCACACTTCTTGACTACGCAAAAGGAGTTGATCAGAGACTTGCAACAGCTTGGTATTGAGGTAGTACAGCCTTGAGCAGATAGCGTGTTAGCCAACCTCCAAGTGCAATCATCGCTAGTGGAGAGGATTAAGGCGGCATTACCTACGGATGCTAGATTTCGACGGCTTCGAGAGAGGACTGAGGTAGAAGAGCAGACGGGATTGAGGATTCATCCCGATGGGACATTGGGATGTGGTGATCGTATTTATGTTCCTAATAGAGAGCTGTGACAGGAGTTGATGGCGGAAGCACACATTTCAACTTACTCTATTCATCCCGGAGGAACTAAGATGTACCGGGACTTACGGCAGTATTATTGGTGGCACGAAATAAAGCAGGAGATAGCCCGTTACGTGGCCAAGTGTATGGTATGCCACAAGTGACGACCGAGCACCAGAGGACGGCCGGATTATTACAGCCGCTACCCATTTCCGAGTGAAAATGAGAGCACATTACGATGGACTTCGTCACAGGATTTCCTCGGAGTCCTAGTGGACGAGATGCGGTGTAACTCCTCTTCCCGAAAATTTTAAAATATTTTTATTTATTTATTTGATTTAAATGGTGATTTTTGAATGTTATAGATAATTAATTAGTTAATTATTACGGTAGATGCCTTTAGTCATGATTAAATTTGGAGTACAAGATGACTAAGAATATTAGCATGGATAGTGTAGTTGGGTGCCGTGACTAGTGTTTTAGCTATGGTAGGGAAGGCCGAGCAATATGTGTGTTCTAACTAGGAAAACCAGGACAAGTTGCGACTTAACCCCCACCGATGATTTATTTATTTAGTTTTTAGATTATTGACTTTCTAGGAGACCCGGTTATACCAATTTAGCCCCAACTTGACCCGAACCAAATCCAAATCTAAATAAACATGTAGTACTCTCAAATATTTTCATGTTGATATATATTTTGTATATATATTTTATTAATATTGATATGTTTTCAATTTTAGAAAGTTTCTATTTATAGAAAGTGTCTACGTGTAATCCTAGTTGGCATTAGTTTATATTTGACCCAAAGTCCAATCCAATCCTAGTAGGCATGTTGGACATTAATAAATACATATATTTTTTATTTAATTCAGATTTTGGATTGTATTTATATAGATAGATTTAATTAGTCTATATAAGGAAAGACCTTTTGAATCCTCAATCCAATCAATTAGCCAACTCACAAAACCACCACCCCAACCAAGTGGAAGCACTCTTGGACGACCAAAGCAGCCCCTCCCTTGGATATTCGGCCAAGCATCTCATTAGGAATAGGATTCCCACTCCTTTTCATGCATGCAACCCAAAAGGCCCATATATGTGCATCAACTCATACCCAAACCCTAACCCTAACTTAATTTCTTCTTTTTTTCCTTCTTGGCCGACCACTCCCTTACTTCTCCCTCATATTTGGCAGCACCTCTCCCCCATAGCCCTCCATACATCATCTTCTCTATTGCACATCTCTCCATCCTTCACAAAAACTCATCTCCTCCACCATACATCCACCCAACCACTCAAAATAAACCCTAAAAACTCCATCTTCTCCATCCAACCATCTATAGCCATTGACAACCCTTCCAAACTCCCCAAGAGAGGATTAGCAAGCAAAGATAGCAAGAAATGTTGGAGCTTTGGCAAGGAGAAGTCTTCACAACCTCTCTAGCAAGGACTTTTGGTAAGAAATCCTAATTTTTCTATCTCAAAATCTTACTAAATTTCTGTAGAAAATATGTTATTAAATCTGTAAAAATTATATTTTGATGTCTTTTTCTATGTATAATCATCTATAAAAGTTTCATGATTTATAGTCGTAATATTCATGTTTCGGTAGGATCAAAATTAACCTCGTTGTGAAGGAACTATAAGTTATTGATGGTTATTTTCAAAACTGAATTTTATGTGTGTTCATATATGTAAATTAGGATTTTAAAGTATTTTTCCATGAATTTATCAACTCAAATCTGATTGGAAAAATTATAGGTCAAAACTAGCTAATTTCGGGTAATCGGCTGACCTAGAATGTCCCAAACTTGTATTATAACTTAACCCTTGTACCCATGATATTATTCTGAGAAATAAGATATTTTAATTCTGTTTAAAATATATTTTTGGTTATTTTAGTAATTTTGAGTAAGTGACTATGTTCCGGACGAGTTTCGGGTAGACAAGCTGACTTAGTAATTAACTAGTCATAAATTTCTTTAGAAATATTAATTCTGGAATTTCAGAGATAAATCTGTAGAAATTTTGTTTAAATATTATTTTATGAAATTTATATGATTTTTAAGTAGGTTATTGAAGTAGGGGCATAACCGACCAATTGAGAGTTGGAAACCCTAAAACTGTGTTTCGATGTCTCGTGGAACCTATGTGTGATTTTATGAATCTAAATGGTTCCACGGAAGATTTGAATATAGATAATATAATTTTAAAACATTAATTTAACTAATTAAGTCGTATCATAAGTTTCATGAGTAGTGACTTAAACTAGCTAATTAATTATCTAGAAGCGTCGGGTTCTGGAGGCATGGACGCGGGGGCGGCGTTTCATATTAAGAGCGCAGAATTAGGCAAGTATACCTTACCTTCCTCTACAGTTTATTGCATGCTTATTTCTTTATCTAGTAGTTATATGTCATCAGTTAGTTGGATTGGTTTGATTGGTATACTTTTCTTCTTATCATGTATATTAGTTATTGTCCCGTCTATATACCGTCGTTGTCCAGAGTTTGACATTATAGACTATACGAGAGTTGTCCTTATATGTACCTTGACTGAGTCGTATTGTATCATGGAGTGTGTGCGTGTAACTGAACTGCTAATTCCTGTTTTGTTTTCTCAACCTGCGAGTCCACAATCGGGGCGAGGGCTGACCGTTTATACCTGCGAGTCCACACTCGAGGCGAGGGTGTTTGTCGTGAACTAAACTGCGAGTCCACATTCGGGGCGAGGGTTAGTGTTTAGTTCAAACTATCGAGTCCACACTCGGGACGAGGGTTTGGTATCCTTTGATCTCTTGTTCACCAGTTCTCTCCCAGCAGTTCATTTATGCGTAGTTGTTTTCCGTAACCATGTTCACAGTCACCTGTCAGTAGCCACTTGTCAGTTTCTGTCTCGTTTCCTGTTTATATTCTTATGCATGATAGAACTGTTAGATAGACATATTTTTATGTATCTTGCTATGTCCCCTAAGGACCTGATGATCTTTTTAGGTTTAGCGATTGCATGGAGTTAGTTAGCAGAGCAGGATGGTAGATGTCTGTGATACACTTGCAGGATCCAGGTATATTGATATTACGCTTATTATCCATTCGTGCTTTCATTCCTTGTCATGATATACTTTGTTTGTTAGCTTACTTTATAGACTCATGTTAATTTTTGGAGTCTAATCGGACATGTATGCTAGTGGGCTGCAGACCATGACCCATAGTGTTCATTCATGTTTTATATTCTTATTGTGGATTGAGTTATAGGTTACCTTGCCATGATTAGGCACGTGATACTATAGTCTAGACAGCGTTTACGTATTCGAGATGGACTGGAGTCCGCTCGATACGTATTGGCTTGCTCACGAGCTCGCGTCCGAAATACGGGTGCGGGTCGTGACAATTATTTTGGTGGCCCATACAGGTCAAAGCATATCATATCGGTTACGTAACTGTAGTGATACGAGCCTGCAAATATGACTAAACCCTTAGAAATCTCAATCTACACTGCCTTAAAAATTCTCCTAGAAATTTCTCTGCATCCTTGAAATTTCATATTTGTTCTTAATTATTCTTCTTTGCCTTCCGAACCATTGATTTTTGTCTCTTCATATTTTGGGGTGACGAACGATCGTGCTGTCTAGAATTTATCAGAAATTCTTAATTTATAGTATAATATTGCTTGATTATTTAATTTTTGGTTGTTTGATATGGGGGGATTATAGATGCAATATGTCTTAGATATCTATGGGTAACGACTCTAGCAACTAGATGGAAGGTTATAAAGTTTTAGTGACATACCATTGAGGGAGTAGTGTGACCAAAGCTGGATAGAAGTCCTCGAGGTTTCGTAATTACAAAATGGCTAGAAGAAGGATATAAACTATTTTTGATGAATTAAAATTTAAGGAGATTAAGGTAAAAGTATAAGTTTTTTTAAAAAAATTTAAGGAATAGTTATGAATTTGAATTTCGAGGACGAAATTATTTTTAAGATGGATAGATTTGTAACTCCTCTTTACAGAAATTTTAAATTATTTTTATTTATTTATTTGATTTAAATGGTGATTTTTGAATGTTATAAATAATTAATTAGTTAATTATTACGGTAGATGCCTTTAGTCACGATTAAATTTGGAGTACAAAATTGTTTGCAAAAACAAAAAGTTTATAGCAAACTTTAAAAGAATCGTACAAAGTACAATGAATTCTGAGGAAGTACAACTTTAGGAATCTGATCAGAAGACGAACACTTTATCCCTTGGACTACGTGAACTTGAAGACTAGAGCCTCTAGAGAATGTAGCAGCAATTTTGTAAGAGTTCTTTGATCTCTGTGATGCTTTGATAATGATTGGAAACTCTATTTATAGAGTTCTGGAAATAACTGTATTAGCAGTTGTTCTGATATGCGCGAGGTTGAATTGTGCCACTTTGGGTTGCGCCAACCTTAAGTTGCGCCAACTTCCATTAAGTTATACAGACGTGCAATAACTGTATTTAGACGCGTGGCATCATATGATGGAGATGCGCATGGTCGTGTACGTAGTAGTGGACACTTTTTGAGAGATTAGTGGCATGTGCGCCATGTCATCCTGCTTGAGAACGTAAGTTGTCTCAACTTTATCAGGTTGCGCGAGATTCAGTCAACGAGTCAAACTGTGCTTGATTGGGTTGCGCCTAGGCGCAACTCAGTGCATAGGCATGTGACAGCATTTGAATGTATGAGAAGAATTTGTTCAGATTGCGCCTAGGCGCAACTTATAGAGTGCGCGAAACAGCTGTCAATCAAATCGTCTCGAGCGCCACGCTTTGCGGGATTCGAAGAGATTTTCTTCGTTTATCGTGTTGTCAGTTGTCAGTGCTGTCAGGCAATGATGGCAATTATTGTCAGGCGCCACATAAGCTTTGGCGCAATATGATTGGGCGCAGTCTAATATATGGCACAACCTGATCAGTGGCGCAGTTTGATCCCTGAGCTTCATAACAGTGGCGCAGCTTGATTTCTGGGGCACAACATGATTTCTGAGTAGTAATTACATGGCGTAACTTGATTTTTAGGCTCTACAAGAACCCCTTCAAAGTTTTCGAATTTTGAAATGTTACAAAACTTCAAAATATTTTGAATCATGAAAATGACTGAGTCAAGTTGTGCCTATCTCGCGCAGCCTGTTGCGATCTGTTACGATTTTTACGTGCAACTAAGGGTAACTGTTAGGATTCTATCTTTAGGCTATAAATAACCCTTGTTTAATCGACTATAATTCTTTACTTTCACCTTAATCTTCTGAGAGAATACTTTGAACTATCGCAACCCTCTTCTCCGACCATCTCCTCGATGACATAGCCCCCAAGAAGAATGCTGACAAAGGGAAGGGCGTCGCCGCCCCTTCGACTCGTGTTCCGTCGACCCACGTGCAACAGTATGCGCCGTCCTCTTTTCGACGAGAGATGACAAACCCAGCACTGTAAGGTAATCAAGGACGAACACTATAGAAGCTGATTTGATCTTCGATTGACTTGCGCCCCTCTTTTTAGAGTGTTTAGCGCATCACAAACTTTGCGCCACCCCTTATTAGGGTGTGGTTGCTTTATTTGAACACTGTTCGTTCTTACGAATAGTGTTGCGTATACAGTTGCACAACTTAATTGTTTCCGCAATCAAAAATATTGCACAACCAAGTTGTGACGCAACCTGTATGTAGCGCAACCTGAGATGTTGTGCAACTTAGGTTTTACGCAACCCAGTATGTCGTGAAACTCAAAATGTTGCACAACTTAATTGTTGCGCAACCCAGGATGTTGCGCAACCTAAAATGTTGCGCAACTCAGAATGTCGCACAACTCGGGATGTTATACAACTTAATTGTTGGCGCAACCTAGGATGTTGTGCAACTTAATTGTTTACGCAACCTAGGATGTTGTGTAACTTAATTGTTGGCGCAACCTAGGATGTTGTGCAACTTAATTGTTTGCTCTTTATAAAATTGCACACTCTTGTTGCTTCTAACTTTTGTTCATGTATTTCTTCGCAGTTGATCTCAGGGAAGACCCTAATTCTGAAAGATTTGCTTCAGCATTTAATGTCCCGGAGTACAAGGAGAATTTATCTCATGTTACATTCCCTTAGTATGATGGCCCTGAAGCACGAAAGACCCTCCTCATGGCCAAAGAAAACCAAACCCTGCTGAGCTTAATGAACGGGGAACCTCTGGAAAGTCTTGATAGTGTGGTTCACAAGAAGCCTGCCTTCCTTTTTGGAGATGCCATCAAGAATACTTCCCAACCCAAGACCAGGAAAGAAGAAAGAGTATTCAGATGTGAAGACAAGATCATATACCTCACAAAAATATCGAGGTCTATGGCTTTATCATGATATAAATTTGCAAGCTGTCCCAGAAGAATGTCATGGGATCTAACTCAAATCCAGCAGGCAAGAGTTGGCCGAATCTGTTATAGAATGGATCCACAGCACAAGGACCTCTTTTACAGTACTTCTGAGAAGTATAGCACCCACCTGAGAGGTTTGAAGCCGAACTGTATTCCTCTCGAGGATTCCTCTTTGCTCCTTCCAGTGAGAATACCCATATTTGCGAACACGTTCACAAAGGCTGAAGGAAGATACCCGGATCGTGGTATGCATATGACTGGTCTGGTAAACCCAGATATGAAAAGTTGGAGCAACTTAACTATCTGGATTTTGGATCAATTTAAGGACAGACTCCTCGATCTAGACCTTTACAATGCCATCTGGACTACAGTCTAAGGCATTCGCCCGAACGCTCATATGTTCCTGGCCTTAGTAGAGAGGTATAAAGAAAGTACTGAAACTTTCATGACTTCCCATGGAGAAATGGGACTTGTACTCCATGAGATGGAATATCTCTCTCATCTTCCGACGGGCGATAATTCATACGAAGAATATGTACCTACAAATGAAGAATTGGATGCTATGGCAGAGTAGAACCCTCAGATGATCGCTGTCTTCTAAGAATTATTGTGTCACTATAAGATCTGCTCGCTCTTCTACAAAAATGCCACTGCAGGTACTTGTTATACAACCGAGTGGATGCCATACCTCTTCTTGGGACATATAAGGGAGGACAAGCCACTTGATAGTCAAGCCTGTGCTCCTCATTTCTTTGAACCATTTGGTCAGAGCGACATGCAATATTTGATGGAGCAACATAATCACAGAGATATCAGACTGAAGGAGTATTCCCATCCGTTTAAGGCTGGTGACACCCTCCAGAGTTATCTCAGACAGGGTTACAGACCCATGTCCAAAGAGGCCCAACTAGCCGGTTTTCTCTCTATATGGCTGTGACGCTTCATTGTTCCAGGAGCCAGCGCAGTTGACAGATTCTATTGAGGCGTTCTGTTTGCTGCAGTACGTCTTATTTTTGGTTATAAGATGGATCTGCTTTCAGCAGTGACCTGCCGCTTTAACGCAGGATTGCATTCTTTTGTACAGACCATGCTTCACGACAAGGCGACGAGGCAAGACATTCCTCGCACCGAGATGCCTTACACCTATTTGTTCGGATGGTTATTACTTCACCATCCCTGCTTGATGAACCCTAATATGGGAACTGTCAGTAGAGACTTCATTAGACGCTACTCCAGTGCTCATTGGCAATATACTGCTCTTTCAGAGTGCATATTTGCATTGAATCGTGAATCGGAATGGAGATTTCAATGTGTTCAGCCTCCTCATGGATACGAGAATATGCCTCCATAGATGATGGATCTGAACGCAGAATCACTCCGCCTTAGTCCACCTATCTTTTCATGGTTGCAGGCGATCCGTCCATCTCATTTGGTTTATAGATTTGAGGAAGAATGTTATTTAGAACCGTACCTGCCAAGTCGATTTGTACGACAGTTCGGCTATGATCAGCTTCACGTGGTTAACGCCACCACTTGCCTACATGCCAAAGGTTATCTGATCGATGGGGCTAGGTCTTGGAGATACTACAATGCCAGGGATACTAAAGCGATATTTTTCTATGCCCTTTAATCTTCAGCAAGGCCCGCGTATGTTATATACATACACAAACTTCTATACTTCAGCGAACACATTCACTGAAAGCTTCCATCCTGCTCATAACTTTGTATGTGAAAAGAGATCCAAATTTGGAAAATACACTGCTCACTTTTTTCGGGATGCAGAGGATAGAGATCCTGTAGATCCACCACTGGAGGCTTCGATTTTAAAGAATTATCCAGATAAAGTCCAAGATCCTTTGGACGTATCCTTAAAGGTACGGAAAGAGAAATCCCCTGCCAAGGGGTTAAAGAAAAGAAAGGCTAAGGAGACGACGGCCCTACTGGATAGTAGACCTGCCTCACCAAGGGCTCCGGAGAAGAAGAGAAGGACATCACTGGTTATAAATGAACCAACGACTACAAGAATGACTCGTTCTCAGTCAAAACAGATGCTCCTCAGTTCTTCCTCCAGATAGAAGGAAATTACTCCTTCTTCTATTCAGAAGCAGGCAAGAGTCACAGAAGAAGGAACGTCTACCACTTTGATCGATCTAGAGGACGATCAAAGTGGTAGTTGCTGAAGAGCCGGTCGCATCACCACACAGAGAGATCAGGAGAAAGTTGGTAGTTGCTGAAGAGGTACCATCTCAGGAAGGTAATATCAAGATTATGATATACCCTAATATATATTTTTCTCTTAAAGATGTATATTAAATTGATTTCTTTCTTTGTAGCGGCTATTTTAGCGGATGTTCGGTCGTCTACTACCACCATAGAACCTTCGAGATCAGATGCTGTAATGGTACGTATTCCCTCCAATGTACTTGCTGCGGCGAGGATAACGGTTCCATCCCCAACTCCTATGACTCCGAAAGCCACCTCTCCTGAGAAGGATTTGCTTCCACAAGATTCTCCAAAGGCTCAAAAGCCTACTCATTCTGAAGAGGCGATGATTGAAGGCTTAGCTGATTATGACTTTGGTGATGAATCTTACGATGATGATTGGAATAACACCACTAAAGAGGGGCAAACTTTAGTGGATGTACCATAACCTCAAGAACTCCCAACTGAGGAAGATCACTCAACTGCTGAAGACGAAAAAAATGAGGTTATTGTTACGCCCCGCTCCCGTAGGAGCGATCGTCCTCGCTAAGGCGTGATGCCGCATGTGCCTAGATTGCGCTCGTGCAAGACGGGTTCCATAACGATCGATTTCAGCGGCTGCGACGGGGTCGTCGCACAGAAGTCCCAAGCAGAGACATTGAATGATAGCAGCGAAAAGTAGAACCAAACACAAGTTATTCAAAAGAAGCTCTTTATTGATATTGAAGCAAAGATTACATTAGGGCGCAAGGCCAATATTACAAGTCTCTCAGGCTCACTCAAGCTCACTCATCTCACATTACAAGTCACTCTTCTCTCTCTCATCTCTCAATACAAGTCTTGACTCCAGCGGAAGCTTCGGAAGGCGATGTCCATATATTATGTCCTATATAAGTCTTTACTCCATACGGCCACGCGCTTCGAATCGCCAAGGAACTCCGTGTAGTGCCCCGTCCCGCTCAGTCAATTGGAGGAATCGAAACGCCGACGGCGTTCGGACTTAGCCTTGCAACGGCTACTCGAAGACATCACTCGGTCGAGGCGACCGCTCGCTCAGGTGGGGTAGTTTCAGTGAACTTGCCTTATCTTAGCCTTCACATAATAAAATGCATGTTTTCAACTTGCACAAGTAGGCTTAATAATAAAAGAGATGAATCAACATAGCTAAAGGGAATAATCCCGACGGGTCGAATTGAGTTAGAATATAGAAAGGTCCAACGGTTGGCATAGAATCGGTGCACGGCGTACTTTGAAAATGACACTCAATCCTTCGTCCCGTGGCTTGGGAGAAGGAAAGTTGATTGAGTCGGCGAAGTTATGAACATAGCCTAAGTCATAGGCATCGCCCGTATGAATGTTTCATAAAGCATGCACGGTCATGTCGTCCAAGGCTTGGCATAGCCTTGGCTTGCCCCATGAGTTAAGTTGTGTTGCACAGCATGTGCCATAAGTCTAGGCACCCAAATGACTTGGTCGTTCAAAGTTGAACGCGTGCACGGCACTTTCCATCGAGGCAAGGCTTAATGCGGCCTTTGCTCGTTAAGTTGTAGGCTTGAGTAAGTTAGGCAAAGTTATGTCGGTCGACCTAAGTCATTCCAAGTGCTATCCCGCTCATTCTGCAGTTGTCAGGTTAAATAGTCCCACGATCCCAAGGCCCGTCATATAAAGTATGACTTGGGCGATAGCGTCGCGTAGATTGGAAGTCGGCTTAAGGCACGGTGCACGGACTTAGTGTCTAGGACATGAACCACGGTTGATTGAATGAGTTTTGGAGAAAGGACTATCGAATAGTCATTGAGTTGAATGAAATGATATGGTAACATAGAAAGAATGCTCGCGACCGTGGGTCGGCGAGGGGTCTCAAGGAAATTGGAAAGAATGCTCACGACCGTGGGTCGTCGAGGGGTCTCAAATGATAGAAGACTTGAACTTGGTTTTAGAAAGAGATGATAATACTGAGAGTATAATGACTGTGTGAGACGTCAGTTTGAGTGAAGGGTCTTGCATGGTCATTGGACAGCTTGTCGACAAGGTAGCATTTTCCCGCACGGAAACCTGTGGCGCCACGGGACCGATACGGCCTAAGGAAACACGGTGGTAGCTGTGCTGGCTCGACAGCACTGGGTCAGTCGGGGACTTCCAGGGGGCTAGCTACCTTGCGCTGGAAGGGTCCCGGCCGACCGTAAGCTACGTGTCCGGGTATAGCTTGTTATGCTAGTGACCCCATATAGATGAGTCGGCATGAGCGGCGATCCGCATATATGCCTTTGGACTGAGTCGAGTATTAGAAGAAGTGAATCAAGAGTCGAAATCGAATGCGTGCTCGGTCAGAAGACAATGTTTGGGCCTAAGATTTGGCTGCAACGAAGACACCGTGCTTCGGCACGAGATGTGGCGTCGAGTCTTATGTTGTCGGCATATAAGTTGCATGTATATGGTTGAGTTATTTGAGTTTAAGTCAGGAAACCGCCGTAAGGCAAAGTTGGTCGAGTAACCCTTAGTTCACAAGTTGGATGGGTCAGTTGGTGATCAAAGTAGCAAGGGCCACGAGGCGGCGATATGATCGAGTCTCATTGAGTTGCGAGGCACGGTCTCAACAAGGGTTTATAGCACGATCATAAGGAAATGTAGCCTCATCGCGTAGTTGCGTCTTTGATTTTAAGCCGTAAAGGCAAATGCAACTCGATAGGTTAACGTTGTTGGCACGAGAAGGGTCCTGAGGCAAGGTATGGGTTAACGTTGTCGTTGCAAGCACGAGATGGTCTAGAGACACGGAATAGGCCAAGGCATCGGTCCTAAAACTTATCCTAAGGCAAGAGTAGAAAGACAATCATAAAGGGGACTAATTTGCACAAAAGTAAATCAAACGTGTTGGATCTGTATGGGTGGGCGAGGAGCTCATTCCACCAGTACAGTTGAGTACTGACACCCACATAGTTTCCATATGCAGGCACAGGTAGAAGCTCGTGGCACGGAGCCCACTTGGATGCGTCGAGGCACGGAGTTCCTTGGCGATTCGAAGCGCGCGGCCGCATGGAGTAAAGACTTATATAGGACATAATGTATGGACGTTGCCTTCCGAAGCATCCGCTGGATCAAGACTTGTAATTGAGAGATGAGAGAGAGCTGAGTGAACTTGTAAAATATAACCGTTGTTTCAATATCAATAAAGAGATTCTTTGAATAACTTGTGTTTGTTCTTAATTTCCGCTGCTATCATTCAATATCTCTGCTTGGGACTTCTGTACGACGACCCCGTCGCAGCCGCTGAAATCGGCCGTTATGGAATCCGCCTTGCACGAGCGCAATCTAGGATCGTGCGGCATCACGCCTTAGCGAGGACGATCGCTCCTACGGGAGCGGGGCGTGACACTCCGTGCCTCGACGCATCCAAGCGAGCTCCGCGCCACAAGCTTCTACCTGTGCCTGCACATGTAAACTATGTGGGTGTCAGTACTCAACTGTACTGGTGCAATGAGCTCCTTGCCCACCCATACAAAACCAACACGTTAATTTACTTTGTGCAGCTTAGTCCCCTTTGTATTGTCTTTCTACTCTAGCCTTAGGATCAATTTTAGGACATATGCCTTGGCCTATTTCGTGTTTCAAGACCATCCCGTACATGTAACATCGACATTACTCTATCAAGTCGTGTTTGCCTTACGACACTTAATCAGAGACGCAACTACGCGATGAGGCTCCATTTCCATGTGATCGTGCAAGGAATCCATCGTGCCGTGCCTAGCAACTCAAGGTGACTAAACCATATCGCCGTCTCGCGGCCCTTGCTGCTTTGATCACCAACTGACCCAATCAAGACTTGTCAATGTTAGTGTCACTCAAACAACTTTTGCCTTGCGGCGGTTTCTCGACTTAAATCCAAACAACTCAACCAACTTATGCAACTTATATGCCGACAACTTAAGACTCGACGCCACATCTCGTGCCGAAGCACGTCACCTATGTTGTAGCCATTCTTAAGCCCAAACATTTGTATTCTAACTGTGCACACATTCAACAACTAAACTCAATCCAAAGGCACATACGCGGATTGCCGCCATGCTGACTCATCTATATGATTTGGTCACTGACTCCCTGAGCCATTGTGGACTACTCTAGCTTTTGTTAGACTGGGTCCTTTCAGCGTGAGTAGTGAGCCCCACTGCAAGTCCTCGCCTAACCCGTGCCCAGCACAGCTAATTATTTGTTTCCCTTTGTCCGCAACGGTCTCATGGCCTTGGGTTGCCGTGCGGGGAAACGCTCACCTTGTCGCCAAGTTGTCCATGACCACGCAAGACTCGACTCAAACTGACATCTCACATAGTCATGCTACCTCTAGTGTCACCATTTCTTTCAGGGCCAAGTTCAATATTTCTTTCTTATGAGACCGCCTCGCTGACCTGTAGCCACGAGGCCTCGCCGACCTGTAGCCGCGAGCATACTTCTTTCTTGTCCTTTTCCAAACTCAATGAATCAACCGTAGTTCATGTCTTAAATACTAAGTCCGTGTATCGTGCCTCAACCGACTTTCGATCTACGTGACGCTATCGCCTAAGTCATACTTTATATGATGGGCCTTGAGACCGTAAGACTATGTGGTTGTACCCAACCGTAGAACTCATAGGACCGTACTTGTTACCACTCCGATAGCCTAACATAACTTGCCTGACTTAACGCACAACGACTCGACGAGCAAAGGCTGCATCCAGTATTGTATTACGGAAACGTACCGCGCATGCGTTCGACTTCTGAAACGACGAAGTCATTTGGGGTGCCTAGACTTATGCCGCAAGCCGTACAATACAACTTAACCCGTCGGGCGAGCAGAGGCTAAGCTACACCTTGGGTGATGAGATCGTGCATGCTTTATGAAGCATTTGTGCGGACGACGCCTATGAATTTGGCTAACTCTTAGCTTTGCGGCGAATACCAACTTTCCTTCTTCCAAGCCACGGGACGAAGGATCGAGTGTCATTTTCAAAGTATGTCATGCACCAACTCTAAGCCGACCATTAGACCTTTCCATATTCTAACTCAATTTGACCCGTCGGGATTATTCTCTTTAGCTATGTGGATTCATCTCTTTTATTATCAAGCCTACTTGTGCAAGTTGAAAACATGCAATTTATTATGTGAAGGCTAAGATGAAGCAAGTTCACCGAAACTACCCCACCTGAGCGAGCGGTCGCCTCGACCGAGCGATGTCTCCGAGTAGCCGTTGCAAGGCTAAGTCCGAACGCCGTCGGCGTTTCGATTCCTCCAATTGACTGAGCGGGACGGGACACTACAATTATCAATGAAGGACATACCAGTCCCAAGATCGATGAACCCAAAACATCTGAAAATCCTAAGATTTCTGGAGTGGCAGAAGAATTAGCATATCAAACTCCAATGACTCTACCACTTCAGACTGAATCAGGAGCAGGCAGTAGTCAAGCCACTATATCTGTAGATACCCTATTAAAGCTTCAGCCGGAGACATCAAAACCTATTGAGACTCCTCATACTATGCCCAGCTCAGGTAAATTTCTAAACATGATCTATTTGTCGTAGCTCCTTCAGCATTGTATATTGCTCATACAAATGACATATGTAATTTGTAGAAGGGCCCACAGGAACCGTAGCAGGAGAAGGGAGCTCTTCCCACATCAGCACTCTAAATGAAGTGCCTCCACACGTTAAAACTGTAAAGACTCCGGCCGAAGTGGTAGCCACCCCAGGAGCCGTAGCAACTAACAAGTTCGTGGTGGCCTCCTTCACGAAAGTTTTCTTCACATCTCTGGAGCCTTTAGTTCATCGAGTGATGGAGAGAGAAGATTTTTCTTTTAGTACAATCAGAACTCCCTCTTCATTCTTGATCGGAGGCATCCGCAGCCAAGGAGACGAGGATCAGGCTACCTTCTTGGAACACATTTTGGACGAGCTGGAGGGCTCTATTAAAGCTTATAAGGAGCTTAAAAGAGGGAATATCGAGCAGCTAGTAAACATAGAATATGAGGCTGTGGCTCAAGAAGCAGAAACTAGTAAAGCCAATTTTGAAGCATTTTTGCTGGCTTTTACTAGACAATCCTCTGAAGTAGATATTCAAATTGCTGATGCAGCTTCTATTGCTGAAAGTCATAAGATTAAGGTTGAGATGAAGAGAAAAAAGCTGCTGATCTGGAAGCAAAAATTGCTCAACTTTAGGCAGAGCTTAAGGCTATCAAGCAAAACTCAGAACAAGAAACTCAGCTACATCAAGCTGCTGTTATCCAAATAGATGCTCTGAAGCACCAGAAGAAGGAGTTTGAACAACTACAGAATGAAGAACTAGCACGTCAAACTGCTGCTCTGCACCCATTCGATCCCGAGTCAGGAAGGGTTGAAGCCAGGCAGCAGGTGCTAGGTTCTTGTAATGAAAGAGCTCAAGTTTTGAAGAAGCGAATTGCATAACTTATCACTTACTCTTTAGAGTAGAATGAGCAAAACTTGTTGTCCTTCTTCTTTTATTTATTTATTTATGATGTTTCTCTTTTTTGAAATAGAAATAAAATGAGAAACTTTTTATGTGGTTCCATTATTTGTTGCATATCTTATTATATATATAAGTAATAGAATAGAAAATATATTTAGAGGTACTTGACATGATATATTTCTTGATTTAGAAAATAACGATATTTATTATATCTGGTCAGAGGTATTATGGACGTGGCAGAATATAATGTTTAAAAAATACTGTTATTTCAATAGACAACTTTATCAGAGGTAATAGGGACGTGACAAATTGCTGACTTAGATAATCATAATTCAGAGGTGTAAAGGACGTGAATCCTTTTTTTGTTTTGAATGTGAGAATTTATTATTTATGGTTTTATTTACGAGAGAGTAAATAAGAGATAATAAATATTAAGACTGATGAATGAATGTGTGGACAGTCAAAAGTAAATGAATGAACAGTCACGTCGATTCTCGAAGAGGAGACACTGAATAAATGAACAATTATCTCGATTCTCGAAGAGGAGACAATGAATGAATGAACAGTCATCTCGATTCTCGAGGAAGAGAATGAATCAATGAATAGTCATCTCTTTTCAGGGGGAAGAAATAAATGAATGAACAGTTGGACTTCTTTTGAAGAGGAAAAGTCGCATCGGTTCTCGAAGCCGATCATCTAGTCATTCTGTCTATAAATAGAACAAAACTTCTATAGATATCTTAACTTCTTTTCTTTATGTACAAAATATCTTTCGAAGATTTGCTTAATCCGAAGATCGAAGATATGACGGAGACGTCTCCTGCTGAGCCTCCGGTGCTTCCTCAAAAAGAAGTGGATGAAGGCTCGACCATTCCTGCACCAGAGCAAGACCTGATTGCCAAGTTGGTGGAGCCTGGGAAGACTGCTGAAGAAGAAGCCGTGAGGATAGCCGCCTGTGAGTTGCTAGTGTGTTCAGACAATGAGATGTTTGAATTGCTGGCAAATCATGTATTTAATCATGAAGGATCGGATCCTCATCCCCGTCCTTGATATTATGTAACTCTTTTCTGCTTCTTGAATAAAATGAACTTTTATTTACATCATTTCTCTGAATGAAGAATATTTTGCTTTTATACATAATATTTCTTGAAAAATTTGCCATTGATAGGCATCATAACAATTCTGCCATCCATATCTGTTAACTAGTAGGCTCCATTTGAGAAAACCTTATTTACAACATACGGACCTTCCCATTTTGCCTCGAACTTACCTTTGCTCATGTGAGTCATAGTCATAGGACGTTTGACTGTAAGAACTAGTTCTCCTTCCTGAAATGTTCACACTTTGACTTTGCGATTGAAAGCTTTTGAAATTCGGGCTTGATAAAGTTCGATATGTTGTTGAGCTAGTAGCCTTTTCTCATCGAGCGCCTCCAAATCTTGAAGCCGGAGACGATCATTGTCTTCTGTGGTAAGTTTATTAGCAAAAGCAATTCTCATGGATGGAATTTGAATTTTCAGTGGTAAGGCAGCTTCACATCCATATAACATAGAAAAAGGTATACAACATGTGGGATTGTGGACTGTAGTACGATAAGCCCATAGACATTTTCCAAGCTTCTCGCTCCAATTACGTTTATTAACAGAAACAAACTTTTTAAGGAGTTTGATGATAGTCTTGTTGAATGCTTCAGCTAACCCATTAGCTGCAGGATTATAGACCGTAGAAGCAACATTATTGATTCTGTTGTCATCACAGAACCTAGTAAACTTCTGGCTGACGAATTGTGGCCTATTATCATGGATGATTCGACGAGGTACACTAAATCTGTATATCACATAATGTTTGATGAAGTTGATGACACTGCTAGCCTTCACTTCATCTAAAGGTATTACTTCAGCCCATTTAGAGAAATAATCGGTTATAGCCAAGATAAACCGATGTCCTTTAGACGTTTAGGGATTGATTGGGCCAATTACATCCATGCCCCAAGCTTCAAAGGGCCATGAGGCAGCAGTCGGATGAAGAAATTCTGACGGTTGGTGAATAAAATCTACATGAACCTGACATGCTCTGCATTTCCTTGCATAGTCAATGGCATCTGATACCATAGAGGGCCAGTAGTAGCCCATACGTCGGATACGATCATGTAATTTAGGATCGGGCTAATGTGCTCCATAAATGCCATCATGAGCTTTGCGTAATATCTGCTTTGCTTCATCACCAGCAAGACACCTTAAGAGTAAACCATCAAAAGTTCGTCGAAAGAGAGTTTTGGTGGTATAATTATAATAGAATCGAAGCGATCGTCGATGAATACTTGTAGCTTCTTTAGAATCTTTAGGTAGTATGTTATGTACTGCAAAGTCGATGAAAGGTGCTCTCCAGCCTTCGCTAATGACATTGACTTCAGTTGAATTTCTGAATTCAATGTTATGGTTGTTTTTAATACAAAACAGTTCTTTATTGGAGATACCAATCATTTGTTATATTTTGACTAGAATTGCTAAGACCGAATCCAGGTTAGCTAAGGCATCAGCTTCTGTATTGCATGCTCGACGTACATGTTCGATGAAGAATCCTTTGAATGAGGAAGCTATTCTGATTGTTGCTTCGTGGTATGGTACCAGATCTTAATGTCGAACTTCGTATGTACCTATAACCTGGTTAACAATCAGCTTAGAATCACCATATACTTCGAGATATTCAATATCCAGTTGCTTGGCTAATTGGAGTCCAATAAGCAAGGCATTGTATTCTGCTACGTTGTTAGAGTACGAATGTCAACCCCAGTTTTTCAAAATTTTTGTTTATTAGTAATAATTGGTCATTAGTGATTAAATTAGCTTTAAAATGTTTTATTATAATTATTAGGAATTTTCTGGAATTTTTAAATAATCTTAAATGATTTTAAATAGGTTTTAAATACTTAAAATATCACTTTGCAATTTATTTGATTGTTTTTAATTATGTTTGCAAATTAATATTTGCATAAACTAACTGCGGGAGGGCTTTTGCAATTAATATTTGCATAACCCAATGGAAAGGACCTATAGGAAATTTCCTAAGTTCTAGGGACCTAACCCTAATTATCCTCCGTTCCCACTGTGCGTCCCATCCCCGACGACCCGGCCGACCACGTCGAGCCCCGCATTTTCCGGCAACCCCACCGCCTCAAAGTCCTATAAATAGGACCCATGGCCGACCTTCATCACCACACGGACCATCGATCACCACCCCAACCGCCGTAGCCGCCGTTCTTCCTCGATTTCCATCACCGGAAACCTAACTCCGGCGAAGCCTAGCCCGACGCCTACAGATCCTGTCGCCGTGAACCACCACCACCATCACATCCACCTCGTCGAGCCGCGTCCAGCGCCACCGAAGCGCTTCGACCACGACGCCGGAACCGGCCAATCGCCGCCCCGAAAAGCCCGCTCAACATCGGACACGTACGTGTCAGTCGCTTTTCGTGTCATTTCGTGTCTCGTTCGCCCACGCATGTTTTGCCAGGACACGACGACCCCAGCCCCGTACTGGGACACGCGTAGATCGTGTCGTGCGTGTCATGCAGTGCATGGACACGTCGACACGGTGTCAGATCTCATTTCTCGTGTCCTGGACTGTATGGACACGAGACTAACTGTTACAATTAGTTTAACGAGTTTGGTTTTGTGCTAACGTGTTTAAAACCCATTAACTTAAAATCTGACTTATAATTAACCCGACCCCTAACCTAACACACGAACCGAACCCGACCCACTGGCCAGCCCGAGCTCATTAAGCTCACCCCTGGCTTAGCCAGGAGGCCGAGTTCGAGCCCCTCCTGCTGTTTATTTCTTTTCCTTTTCCTTTTTCTTTTCTTTTTCTTTTTCTTTTCTTTTTTCTGTTTATATATGTATATATGTATATGTATATATGTATTACTGTATATATTATATATATATTTACTGTTATATATATTGTATATATACAAATTATTTATGAATATATATATATATATATATATATATATATATATATATATATATATATATATATATATATATAAATATACTTAGGTACATCTATGTATATATATACGTTATTTTCTTTATATAAATGTATATATATATATTTTTCTATATATATATATATCTTTGCTAGTTAGCATTATATATATTATAGTGTATGTATATCCCTATATATATATACTTTTCATATATATTGTATATAATTGTGTATATATATATATATATATATATATATATATATATATATATATATATATATATATATATATATTATTCTTCTATATATATGTATTTTCCTATGAATATATATATATATATATATATATATATATATATATATATATATATATATATATATATATATATATATATATATATATATATATATATATATATATATATATATATATATATTGTATATGTACATATAATTGTACATAACTAGCCTCCATAAAATTATGTAAAATTACCTACTTACTATATTTTCATGTTTGCATCTTCTATGTGTATTTTTCCTGAATAAAATAGTATTATATTTCCTGCTCTTTTTATACATTATATTTTTGTACATTTAATTAACTGCAACCATTTTGGTGTCCAAGCCTAGCATGGGTTTTTGGGACCAAATGTGTTTTCACACATTCAAGGCCTGCACAAGTCATATTGGACTTGAATCATAGTCTTGGGTCCTGTATTTGAACCTTGGTTCATTTATATACATGGACAAAATATACAGATAATTAATTATTTAATTTCAGAATTATGTAACTTGCTATTTTTGGATTTTTATAAATATTTAGCTTGCTGTAAAAATTTTGGAAAAATAGTATTTAGATTCTCTGTTAATTTAGACAATTTAATATAATTTTTATAGAATTTTGTTGATAGTTTTGCCCCTGTTTAGCCATATCAAACCAGAACTCATTTTCTATATATTTATGAAAACTGATTTTTATAAAATACTTCTGTTGGGTAATAAATCCCAGAAAAATTATAATAAATTTCTATAATTAACAAGGTTTCTGTCAGTATATTATTTTGCATTTATTGGAGATTTCTAGTATTTTCTAAAATTGTTAGAACATAGTGCACAGAATGTTTATTTACCAATAATTATGACTAAGTCATGACTTGTGATTTTTGTGTATTTCTAGTATTTGGATTGCTAACCAGCCTTAATATGGGAGACCCATGTGTTAGTTTAGATGCCAAATCACTTCACTTTGAACCCCTAGGCTAAGTTCACCTAGCCAATGTCCAATTTGGCCTTCTCACATCACTAGTGTATTTATATTGTCTTGTAACTTAGAGTCTGAGTATATATATGTTTTCAGTGCCAGGACACTCTACATCTTAGCTTTATTGTCATTGCATTGCTTTGCTCCAGACAAGTACATCTACAAACTCATTTACTGTCTTTTAATGTTAAGTACATGTGACAACCTTGTGAATTACCATTAATCCAGTTGCAAGTCTTTTGTTAATTGTACATGTTAAAACACTGTTATTTGATAAAAGAATGTTAATCAACCCATGTGAATGCTGATCCTTGGAGTAGCAAGTCAAATCATAACACGTTTCATACTATTGCCAGTTCCCACCATGCTTTACACTATTTCCCGTATCTTTTACATGATGATTACTGGGTTATGAGAGAGTTGATAGTATAGTTACTGGACTCGTAGAATGTACTCACTTACATTGCAGTATGCTAATTGTGTAGTTTCTGGACTTGTGGAATGTACTCCCGTACATTACAGTAAACTAGCAGTGTGGTTTCTGGACTTGTGGAATGTACTTACGTACATTGCAGTAAACTAAGAATGTAGTTTCTGGACTTGTGGAATGTACATACGTACATTGCAGTAAACTAGCATAGCACCTATTGACCGATCTCATACCTGCTCCAGTTTTAATACATAATGTACAATATGCCACAATTGACAAGAGTGTCTTAAAATGATAATCAAGATATACCATGATTTTCTGCTTTATATGATTTACCATGATTCCAGTATGTCTATTTTTAGTCTTATCATACCATGTTCCTGTTGTACATCTCTTGCATTATACATTCAGTACTTTAGTAGTAGAGGTTGTACTTGCTCCCGTCCTGACAGGATAACGTTGTAGGTATTTTGACCGAGGAAGAAATGCTTTGTGACCCGTACTATGGAGCTCCAGTTGAGGATATTCCTGCAGGGAATCCTGCTTAGCTGCTTAGTTTGACTTAGTGTTGGGTTATTATCACAGACGCAGTTTTGTACCTTTAAACTGGACCTTGTCTCCAGTACTACTTTTGGTTGTGTACTATTTATATCAAACTTAGTAGTTTTTCATCTATCTATATAGAAGCTGTGTTGTGATCATTCTTAAACTATCTTAATTATTAGCACATTTATCATTATTACCTGACTGTCTAGAACAGCTTACTACGCTCTAATCAAGCGTAGACTGGACATGGCTCGGCCCGGCCCAACAATTTGGGTAGCGGGTCGTGACATGTTTTTAGTGGCGGCCCATGCAAGGTCCTGACTAAAGTTGTTTGGTTACGTTACTGTACCAAACACACCTGCAGAAATTAAGGATAACTAGATAACACTAGGAACAACATCTAGAACACCTAGAGGAATTTTAGGATTGTAACAAAGGAAAACTCATCACAGCGTAGGACCGGTAGTGTAACTAAATTGTTTGCTTATGACTGCTTGCTTTATTCTTATAATTCCTTTGTCTTTTATAAATAGATGGACCCTACACACTCTCCCGATTCCGCCACCTCAGGTGACGGTACACCTCTACCACCTCCTACCCCGCAGACCCAGATGCCTCCACCCCCACCTCCTATCATGCCTCCCCAGACTATTGTTTCCCTTGACGGAACCCAATTACTGGCTTTGATCCAGGGGCTCCTGAATACTCAGCATACCCCCGTCTCGCAACCTATAGAACATCAATTGAGGCTAGGTAGTATCAAGAGTTTTATGAACCTAAATCCGAAGGAGTTTCTTGGGACGGAAGGCATAGTTGTAGCTGATGACTGGTTAGATTCCGGAAGCTCATAGGGGCTAGATTACCTGACGACCTTTGGGTCGAGGCAGCAGGATTTTTGTTAGCAAACCTGGCAGGGGTCTGGTTCAGAAATGAGACGATGTTCATTGGCGGCAGAGGAAACTGGGAGCAATTCAAGATCCAGTTCAAGAGGAAGTTCTTCTCCACCACCGCTAGAGTTGCCATGGGATTGCAATTCCAGAACCTGCAACAGGGGAGCCGTACAGTCGATGAGTACGCAGGTGAGTTTAGCAGACTCAGTCGTTTTGCCCCGAGCTTAGTAGCCGACCCGGTGGAGATGGCTCGCAGATTCTGCCATGGTCTTGTCCCGGACATTAGCATCTTACTAGTGGCCAACGGGATCACAGACTACTACCAGCTACTGGAGAGAGCCCGAGGTATCGAGGAGCGTCTTTTGTCTTGCAAGAGGCCAGCTACCACACATCATGACGGGCCGTCCAAGCGCCAGACTTTCCAGCAGAGGACGACTACCCAGCACCAGCAGGCCTATTCTCCACCAGCTCATCCTCAGCATCAGTTATCATTTGTCCGAGATCCGGGGCAACAGCAGCAGAAGTGGGTCTCTTGTGCCTTCTGCAAAAAGCCAGGGCACGATGTCTCCATCTGTAGGAAGAAATTAAGCCAGTGTCTTGCTTGCGGGTCTTCCACCCATATGATTCGGGAGTGCCCGAAGGCGAAGCCATTTACCAGAGGACCTTCAGGGAGAGCATACCCTTTAGCCATCCAGGCAGCAGTACCAGTGCAGGGCCCAGAGCCAGAGACAGAATACTTGACAGACGGTGCCACAGGTTGGATTTATTTGCATATGACTGTTTGATTCTAGTGCCTCATTAAGTTACCTATCACTAGACTCATGCCAAACCATCATTTAGTAACTGCACCCATGAGACCAAGCCATTGACCAGTAGACCTGTTTCATAGACGTTCCATCATTAGGAGATAGCCTTAGTCATCGCTGTAATTATTTTTAAAAACGTTAGTTGCCTCGCGTGTCTTCAGTTCTTGTAAATTTTGAGGACGCAATTTTTCAAGAAGGGAAGACTTGTCAACCCCAGTTTTTCAAAATTTTTGTTTATTAGTAATAATTGGTCATTAGTGATTAAATTAGCTTTAAAATGTTTTATTATAATTATTAGGAATTTTTTGGAATTTTTAAATAATCTTAAATGATTTTAAATAGGTTTTAAATACTTAAAATATCACTTTGCAATTTATTTGATTGTTTTTAATTATGTTTGCAAATTAATATTTGCATAAACTAACTGCGGGAGGGCTTTTGCAATTAATATTTGCATAACCCAATGGAAAGGACCTATAGAAAATTTCCTAAGTTCTAGGGACCTAACCCTAATTATCCTCCGTTCCCACTGTGCGTCCCATCCCCGACGACCCGGCCGACCACGTCGAGCCCCGCATTTTCCGGCAACCCCACCGCCTCAAAGTCCTATAAATAGGACCCCTGGCCGACCTTCATCACCACACCGACCATCGATCACCACCCCAACCGCCGTAGCCGCCGTTCTTCCTCGATTTCCATCACCGGAAACCTAACTCCGGCGAAGCCTAGCCCGACGCCTACAGATCCTGTCGCCGTAAACCACCACCACCATCACATCCACCTCGTCGAGCCGCGTCCAGCGCCACCGAAGCGCCTCGACCACGATGCCGGAACCGGCCAATCGCCGCCCCGAAAAGCCCGCTCAACATCGGACACGTACGTGTCAGTCGCTTTTCGTGTCATTTCGTGTCTCGTTCGCCCACGCATGTTTCGCCAGGACACGACGACCCCAGCCCCGTACTCGGACACGCGTAGATCGTGTCGTGCGTGTCATGCAGTGCATGGACACGTCGACACGGTGTCAGATCTCATTTCTCGTGTCCTGGACTGTATGGACACGAGACTAACTGTTACAATTAGTTTAACGAGTTTGATTTTGTGCTAACGGGTTTAAAACCCATTAACTTAAAATCTGACTTATAATTAACCCGACCCCTAACCTAACACACAAACCGAACCCGACCCACTGGCCAGCCCGAGCTCATTAAGCTCACCCCTGGCTTAGCCAGGAGGCCGAGTTCGAGCCCCCCCCCCTGCTGTTTATTTCTTTTCCTTTTCCTTTTCTTTTCTTTTTCTTTTTCTTTTCTTTTTTCTGTTTATATATGTATATATGTATATGTATATATGTATTACTGTATATATTATATATATATTTACTGTTATATATATTGTATATGTACAAATTATTTATGAATATATATATATATATATAAATATACTTAGGTACATCTATGTATATATATACGTTATTTTCTTTATATAAATGTATATATTTTTCTATATATATATATATCTTTGCTAGTTAGCATTATATATATTATAGTGTATGTATATCCCTATGTATATACTTTTCATATATATTGTATATAATTGTGTATATATATATATATATATATATATATATATATATATATATATATATATATATATATATATATATATATATATATATATATATATATATATATTATTCTTCTATATATATGTATTTTCCTATGAATATATATATATATATATATATTGTATATGTACATATAATTGTACATAACTAGCCTCCATAAAATTATGTAAAATTACCTACTTACTATATTTTCATGTTTGCATCTTCTATGTGTATTTTTCCTGAATAAAATAGTATTATATTTCCTGCTCTTTTTATACATTATATTTTTGTACATTTAATTAACTGCAACCATTTTGGTGTCCAAGCCTAGCATGGGTTTTTGGGACCAAATGTGTTTTCACACATTCAAGGCCTGCACAAGTCATATTGGACTTGAATCATGGTCTTGGGTCCTGTATTTGAACCTTGGTTCATTTATATACATGGACAAAATATACAGATAATTAATTATTTAATTTCAGAATTATGTAACTTGCTGTTTTTGGATTTTTATAAATATTTAGCTTGCTGTAAAAATTCTGGAAAAATAGTATTTAGATTCTCTGTTAATTTAGACAATTTAATATAATTTTTATAGCATTTTGTTGACAGTTTTGCCCCTGTTTAGCCATATCAAACCAGAACTCATTTTCTATATATTTATGAAAACTGATTTTTATAAAATACTTCTGTTGGGTAATAAATCCCAGAAAAATTATAATAAATTTCTATAATTAACAAGGTTTCTGTCAGTATATTATTTTGCATTTATTGGAGATTTCTAGTATTTTCTAAAATTGTTAGAACACAGTGCACATAATGTTTATTTACCAATAATTATGACTAAGTCATGACTTGTGATTTTTGTGTATTTTTAGTATTTGGATTGCGAACCAGCCTTAATATGGGAGACCCATGTGTTAGTTTAGATGCCAAATCACTTCACTTTGAACCCCTAGGCTAAGTTCACCTAGCCAATGTCCAATTTGGCCTTCTCACATCACTAGTGTATTTATATTGTCTTGTAACTTAGAGTCTGAGTATATATATGTTTTCAGTGCCAGGACACTCTACATCTTAGCTTTATTGTCATTGCATTGTTTTGCTCCAGGCAAGTACATCTACAAACTCATTTACTGTCTTTTAATGTTAAGTACATGTGACAACCTTGTGAATTACCATTAATCCAGTTGCAAGTCTTTTGTTAATTGTACATGTTAAAACACTGTTATTTGATAAAAGAATGTTAATCAACCCATGTGAATGCTGATCCTTGGAGTAGCAAGTCAAATCATAACACGTTTCACACTATTGCCAGTTCCCACCATGCTTTACACTATTTCCTGTATCTTTTACATGATGATTACTGGGTTATGAGAGAGTTGATAGTATAGTTACTGGACTCATGGAATGTACTCACTTACATTACAGTATGCTAATTGTGTAGTTTCTGGACTTGTGGAATGTACTCCCGTACATTGCAGTAAACTAGCAGTGCGGTTTCTGGACTTGTGGAATGTACTTACGTACATTGCAGTAAACTAAGAATGTAGTTTCTGGACTTGTGGAATGTACATACGTACATTGCAGTAAACTAGCATAGCACCTATTGACCGATCTCATACCTGCTCCAGTTTTAATACATAATGTACAATATGCCACAATTGACAAGAGTGTCTTAAAATGATAATCAAGATATACCATGATTTTTCGCTTTATATGATTTACCATGATTCCAGTATGTCTATTTTTCAGTCGTATCATACCATGTTCCTGTTGTACATCTCTTGCATTATACATTCAGTACTTTAGTAGTAGAGGTTGTACTTGCTCCCGTCCTGACAGGATAACGTTGTAGGTATTTTGACCGAGGAAGAAATGCTTTGTGACCCGTACTATGGAGCTCTAGTTGAGGATATTCCTGCAGGGAATCCTGCTTAGCTGCTTAGTTTGACTTAGTGTTGGGTTATTATCACAGACGCAGTTTTGTACCTTTAAACTGGACCTTGTCTCCAGTACTACTTTTGGTTGTGTACTATTTATATCAAACTTAGTGGTTTTTCATCTATCTATATAGAAGCTGTGTTGTGATTATTCTTAAACTATCTTAATTATTAGCACATTTATCATTATAACCTGACTGTCTAGAACAGCTTACTACGCTCTAATCAAGCGTAGGCTGGACATGGCTCGGCCCGGCCCAACAATTTGGGTAGCGGGTCGTGACAACGAATCATCTAAGGAATAAGCCCTCTGAATAGCTAATCCATCTGGTGAAACAAGAACAATTCCCATTCCAGCGACAAGGGTGCCTCCAAGTCCAATTCTAGATGCTCCATCGAAGAACAAATGCCAAGTAGGAAATTCTTCTGATACCATGTTTAATTACAATGTCTCGTCTGGAATTTCGTCATAGAGCTTAGATGTTTTTGGGACATGATGAGCTGCTAAGAAATCAGCTAATGCTTGGCCTTTCACGAACTTTTAGGGAACATACACCATATCATATTGTGCTAATAGTATGGCCCATGTAGCAAGCCTAGAATTGAGTGTACTGGGCTTCTTCATTAAGACCCGAAGAGGATTGACTCAGGATATAACATGAATAGTTTGGCCAATAATGTAATGTCTTGTCTTTTGAACAACAAACATTAAAGCTAAACATTCCTTCTCTATCGGACTATAACGATGTTCAGCTCCAATCATCGTCCGACTAAGGTAGTACATAGCTTGTTCATGACCTTCTTTGTTCTTCTGAGCCAGCAAAGCTCCTAATGAATGATCCACCGCCCGGACATACATCAATAAGGGTATTCCTGAGATCGGTGGCACTAGCACTGGTGGACTCATCAAATATCTCTTTATGTCATCAAATGCTCGTTGACATTCTTCTGTCCAAATAAAAGATACACCTTTCTTCATTAACTGAGTAAATGGTCTGCAACATCCAGATAAATTCGAAATAAACCTCCTGATGTAAGCAAGTCGACCCTGGAATCCTCGTAGCTCTTTTAGGTTGCGTAGAGGACGCATCTCTTGAATGGCTTTGATCTTCTCGGGATCAACGTGTATACCTTTAGAGGTAATGACGAATCCGAGAAATTTGCCACTAGAGACTCCCAAGAAAGACTTGGTGGAGTTCATTTTGGGTTGATGTTGGCGCATTAGATTGAAGCTAGTTCTTAAATCTTGGATGTGATCTTCCTTTAGACGACTTTTGACAGCAATATCGTCAACATAGCATTCGATAGTTTTTCGTAAATGATCTTGAAAGATAGTACTCATTGCCCTCTGGTAAGTTGCAGCACGTTCTTAAGACCGAAGGCATGACTGTATAGCAGTATACTCCGCGAGGGGTACAGAATGAAGTGTGTTTTTTATCTTCAGGATTCATTCGGATTTAATTGTATCCAGAAAATCCATCCATAAAAGAAATTCGTTCGAATCCACAAGTATTGTCGATCATGACATCAGTAATTGGGAGAGGGAATTCATCTTTAGGACAAGCATCATTGAGATCCCGAAAGTCTATGCACACTCGAACTTTTTCGGTCTTTTTCAAAACTGGTACAACATTGGCTACCCAGTCAGGATGATGTTCTTCTCTGATAAAACCACAAGCGATAAGCTTTTTGACTTCATCATCTATCGTATCCATCATCTCAGGCTTGAATCGTCGTTGCTGTTGTTTGACTGGTTTAGCATTAGGCAAAATATTAAGTTTATGAGTTGCGACCTAAGGATCTAATCCTGGCATATCCTCATAGCTCCAGGCGAAGACATCGATATATTCACGAATGAGATGAATCAATTCTTTTTTATCATCCTCTGGGAGATTTTTGCTAATGAAGATCGGTCGTGGTATATCTTTCTCTTCAACATCGATCTGAATTAGTTAATCCTCAGTAGGTGGTTCTCGTTGTTCAAAATGAAGTTTCTACTGATTGTCCATCCTGTGTGCCCAAGGATCTGCTTCAGGAGCTTATTCAATATCATCCTCGTCATCGTCTGAGAACTCAGCAGACACCATAATGGAAGATACTGTCACCCGATGGACATGACCAACACTGGTGTCAGAATCCCATGATATGGAAATAGAAGAATTAGATCGTTCTTCTTCATCAGATTCAGAAGGTTCTGGAGTCGGAAGTGGTGAAGTATAACCTAATCCCCGCTTCGTTTTACTGTAGTATTGTTGTGATTTTCTTCTTGGAACAGAAATACGAATAGGAGTCCGTCTTCCATTACCGCTATTAAGACCAGTTTTGAAATCATAGCCCATTTTACAGATGATTGCTTTGGATTGTGGACCATAGCGACGTAATTGTAGCCTTCCTGTATCATCCTTATTATCACTGTCGGGCATAATTTTTTGTTCTTCTCTTTTATTAAAAAGTATAGGAGTTTCTCCTTTCTTTCGAGACGGTACTAGAAAGAACGATTCTTGTATTGATTCTAGTGATACCATATTTCGGAGAGGTGATACGACTCCTATTATAAGTGGCTTGAAGTTATCTAGCATATCTAGATAATATTGAGTATAATAAGAGACATTAGTATACTGCAAAGGAGATGCTTTATTGATATTTACATCATCAATTATAACAGGACCTTTAGCCTTAACAGGCTTAGTCAGATTGATAACCAGAGGAGGAGAAGAAGAACGAGAAGGAGGAGGGGGCTTTTTACGACGAAGGTCGATTACAAGTGGTTCAGAAGAGATGAACTCCTTTTGTTCCTGACTAACACCAGGAGGCTGCTTCTTGTGAGAAGGAAGGTAAATAGTCAACATCTTGGAAGACCGAGGATAGGAAGTACGCCCTTTGACAGGGATCACCAGAGTATCATTCGGTACGCCTTTCTGTTCTTCATCAGTGTCCATTGCCAATACCACCTTCATGAATTCCTTTTTGTACATGTGAGAGTTGCTGTAGTACGCTTCAACCCCCTTGAAAAGATTTAAGTCTGCAACTTCTTTTTGGACTTCTCCATTGCCATCCACATGTTTGAAACATTAGTGGAGAGTAGAAGGTACAATATTATGTTCATAGAGGAATGGTCTTCCCAGCAAAGCATTGTATGAGCCATGATTATCAATCACATAGAAAGTCATTTTTGTACGAAGATTGTCGATTTGAAGTTTCATGCGTATCTTTCCCAAAGGTTCACTTCTTCTTTGAATGAACCCCAAGATAGTAGTGATAGTTGTAGAAAGGTTATGCACCGGGATCTTCAAGGCGTCTAGCAGAGTCTTCGGCATGATGCTAAGCGCAGACCCTTGGTCAATCAGAATGCGATCGACTTTCATGGTGTCCATATATCCAGTGAAGTAGAGAGGACGATCATTACGATTATCTTCTAACAGCATGTCATCTTGTGTAAAAGTGATATTGGGTATTAGTTCAAATAAACTATGGCAATGTGTATAACTGATAGGCTCTTTTTCAGGCTTCTTAAGGAGAGCAAGACAAGCATCAGCCTGCATCAAGGCTTCACTTAACGTCTCTCAAGTTTCTTTTGAGAGACGCAATAGTTCAAAGATTGATAATCTCGTTGGAGTGTTAGCCAATTGAGCCAGTATGTCAAAATTATATGGCTTTTCAAGTCCGAAAGATGAGAACTTTTTCAATGCTTTGTCAAAGCGGACATGTTGCTTTTCCTTGTCTGCTGATGTTGGTTTGGGAGGACTTGGTTCCACTACCGGCGAGGATGTAGATGGTATATTCTTAGCAGGGGAAGATGATGCAGGAAGAACATCAGGAGAAGAGGCAGGATTATCTTGAGTTTCGGGATACTCTCGAAGATAAGGTTTCCCGGATCTGGTGCCGATTAGAATTTCTTCTTCTGCTACAGGTTCAAAGGATACCATGTTGTAGCTCTTTGATTTAGTTTTGGAACGCTTCTTTTGATTGGAAGAAGAAGGTGCTTCAAAATCTGCTACTAGATCTGGATGAATCTACATTATTTCTCCTTTATCGGTGGATAGTGGAACAAGACCTTCATATTGGGGAGGTGGAAGATTCACAATCTCGAGAGTAGCCCTCGGGATAGGCACCATCTTGCACTAATTGTGGTGGGAAATCACCAAATTGCACAGAAACGACATTGGCTGTCATAGTCTTCTCATCTTGTTGAAGAGTAACTGCTCCAGAGTTGACCATTTCTTGGATTTTGCCTTTGAGCACGTAGCATGCTGGAGTTGGATGCCCTATAAATCTGTGATAAATACAATATTTAGGGTGATCAGTCTTACCCACTTTTTCTGGCCGTTTTGCCTCTGGCAGTTGAAGCTTATTGCTTTTGATCAAGCAATCGAAGATGCTCATAATATCATCTTCATCAAAAAAATACTCTTCTTTTGGACGAGGTGCTTTTTGTAGTGGTACTGATTGACTGGGTGCAGTCTGAGCGACATTGACAGCCAACGACTCCTTGCCCTTGAGATTAATAGCCAATGTTTCCTTACCCTTACGATTGTTGTGGCGATTATTGTTGCCGGATGTGGATAGTCATCTTGGTTAGGATTAGCCATCTAAACTCCTAACTGTTTGAACTTCTCAGCACTAACCTTTGCAACTTTGGCATTCACAATGAAAGAAGGCCAATCTTGAAATTATGTAGATCCTGTCCATATGCTGATAATAGACAACAAGTTTGATTTGCAAGTGTCTATTGTCATAACAGATAGAGTTCCTAGAGGCATTTTGTAACACCAGTTTCTAAAATAAGGGTAATTTTAAAATTTTGTACTTTAGTTTATTTAATTATGGTATTTAAAATTTTAATATAATTTTTAGTGATTTTTAATCATTTTAAAACTATTTAAATTATGGCTTATGATTTTGGTGTTTGGCTAGTATACCCATAGAGACTGTCTGCCCCTAGAGCCTAGTCATGTGATTAGGATGTTTAATTAGTACAT
Organism: Iris pallida; assembly: GCA_029216955.1. Taxonomy (NCBI): domain Eukaryota; kingdom Viridiplantae; phylum Streptophyta; class Magnoliopsida; order Asparagales; family Iridaceae; genus Iris; species Iris pallida. Next base: position 28,537,505 of record JANAVB010026999.1, on the reverse strand, counting down.
TTTAGCCTAGAGGGTATTTTGGTCATTTTAGGATTTATTTGAATTTATTATGATTTATGGAAATTTCTATGAATTTAATATTAATTAAATATTGCTATGTGTTATGTTAATTTTGACTAGTTTGAGACTTGTAGACTAGCCTAGAACCTAACCCTAGCTATGGTAACCCTAGCCTAACTTGAGTTAAACCATTTTAGTCATTAGAGATTGGTTTTAGAATGAGGGGATTAGATTTAGTGAAATTAAGTCATGACTTATGGTTTAATGCAATGACTTGTGATTTAATGACTTGTGAATTGAGCCATAGGCCCATGACTTAAGCCCAAACTCCAACAAGCCCACCCATGGCAGCCAACCTAGGGTTCCACACCCTATTGAATGCCTATTCCATTTGTTCTTGCCTCTTTTATTGTTTTCTTCTCAAGCTTGGAGAAAGAGGTATAGCCATCTTCCCCAATCCATAACTTTTCTATTTTAACTCCTTTTTGGCTCAAACCACTTGCATTAGATTCTAATTGTCTCCCTCTTGCTGTTCATGGAGGATAATCCCAGCCTTGGGGCAATTTGGAGAGTTTGGCTAACAAGGAGAAACCCCCTTTTTGGAGCTTTTCATTGGAATTTCAACATATAGGTAAATCCCTATTCCTACCACCAAATTTCGTTTTCTTTCCATGGATAGGAAGCCCTATGTGTCCCCTAGCCGTAGGTATTGGTTTTGTGTCGATTCGTGTCCGTTTGGTGTCCGTATTGGACACGTATCATGGTGTATGTGCATGTGTTTGTGAAAATGCCACAAAGGATTTTTATTTGTTACTTTTGAAAAGTGTTTGAACAAATTTGATGATTTATATGTGTACATTGATTTGCAACTTGACTGAGCATGAATTCGAGTCGTGTCCGTGTCCAAAACGGACACGAACACGCCCGCAGCAGCCTTAGGGCAGTGCCCTGCTACTCGACCCTTAGTTCTCTACTTGTAGGACACTTGGACACCTAAAAATTGACACGAACCTGGGGGCTACCACTGACAGCATGTCCCCAAAGTTTGGGGACATCTGGTCGAGTGTCCAGAGAGCAATCGAGCCCGCACTGACACGCACTGTCGCGCGCAGGCAGCTGTACACATGCACAGACACACACAAACGTGCGTTCGTGTCCTCTGTAGACACGTCGTGGATACGTATCAGGCTACCCCACGTGTAGCCCTATCCTAGGCGACCACGTGGGTGTGTGCACGTGATACAAAGTGTCGTGTGTCGTGTCCTGCACGCGTGTGCACGCATGCACGACGCTGTCGAAGTGTATAGTTCACGTGTCTGTGTTAGTTGTGATTTGGACACGATTTTGTCTAGTTTCTTGGACACAAATGAATGCCTGGTACGTACACATATGTGACACCAATTACCAACTAATTTCTTGTAATAATTATATGTTTTGATTCATTAATTTCAAGTTTCCTAAATTTCTGATACAGGGAGTTGTATCAGAGGTTACTCTGTACAATCTATGTTTAAATTCATTTTGCTGAGCTAAATTAGATGCTAACATGTTAGTTAGTTGTTCGTTGCATGCTAGATGTAGTCTAGGGTTTGATTCCTTGATTTGTGTTGAATTCGAGCATCGAGTTAGACTATATGTAAACTGATACCTTCAGTTTGCGAATTGATTTCCTTTCCCTTTCTTTAAACTGAATTCGAAATGAAATTTCTTAACTGCCAAAATGTTTTGGGTTACAATTGCTTAACTGTCATTGACAGCCACACACATCCACATCACTGTTCCTAATAACCACACACCATGTGCTCACACACTCATTGAAAAAAATCTGCAAAGCCTGAGAGCCATTTTGAAAACCTGAGATTATTTCAAATGTTGTAACTGAGACTGTCAGTTGGATTTTGTGAACCTGAGACATTAGTTATGGGTTTCAGTTGTTCAAGTACTAGTTTGATTCTATGATAAATCGATTGAGCCTTGCTTCGATTTGATTCGAGTTATTTTAGATTGTTTCCGAGTTTTATTTTGGGTTGTTGAAATGAGAATTTCCAAGATATTTTGTTCCATTGATTTGGTTTTTATTGCAAAGAGATTTCCTATATTAATTTGAGATTAGTTTGGGTTGATTGGTTTTGAACATTGGCTGTTTTGGTTAAGCAGTGGTATAATTGTATTAAGCTATGGTTTATCTTGCGAACTGTCATTTATGAATACCTGAGATGTGATCCCATACAACTGAGATTGATTTCCTTTCCTTCTTTCGACTTGGGACTGTTTAAACTGAATTCTTTGTGAACTGTATTAAATGAATTCCAATGTGAAATCTGAGTTGTATGAATGGGGTTCAATATTCACTTATTTACAGGCATTTCCTATTTACTGTTCTCCAGGTTTAGACAGTATACAATGTGCACAGATTTCCTATTTTTTTACACTGTTTCATGTATCCTCTCACACTCTCATGTTACAACTCTCATGCCTTCACTGTCACACAGTGACACACACACCACTCATATGTCTAAGTGTCTCACTCTCACACTCACTGTTTCAGTGACATGCTCTCTCACTCTCACTAATACACACACACATCCACATGATTGCAATAGCCTAACACACACACATTAGTATACACAAACATCACTCACACCCTAAACTCTATTACACACTCACACACACACCCTCCCTTATTACACCCTCATGCCCTGTCACTCATGACAGTTATCACTTACTGATTTTTATCCACAAACATCACATACACTCATGTCTTCACCACACACACATGGCACCCACTCTCTTGACACCTCACTTCACCCATGACACACACACATCCTTTCCTATTCTCAATATAATATATATATGAAATATATATGTGTATATATATAAAAAAAAAAATATATATATATATATATATATGTAATGTGTAGTATACATATGGGTGACCTATATGCATATGTGTACCATATTATATTAATATGGATATAGATAATGTATGTGTGATATTAAGGGTAGCCTATATGCTATTGTGTATTCCTATATAGATTATATTAGTATAGTAATATGTGTATGGTATTTTAGATATAAATATTGTCTTGTGTATAGGTGATTTGTAGGTTGGTTAGGCATGGTATTGCCAAATAGCCAATGGCCTATGTGTGTGTCTGCTTAACTAGTGATCCTAGATTAGACTTGTGTAGTCTTGTTAGACTTAGAATAGCCTTGTTAGCCTAGTATAGACTAGTTTGACTTAGGTTTGACTTGGTTGACCTAGTTTGACTTCTAGGGTTGACTAGAGTTGACCAAGAGTTGACTGTGGTCTAGTTTGACCTAGACAGCATGCAGATGCATTATACATTTCATATATCACCCTCTGTATACATCTTGACTTGTGTTGCTCTAACTAGGAGTCAGGTGCCTCATCTCGGACAGTACATTTACTTCAGACATTCAGATACCAGGCGAATACATTCTCTGATCATTTCATATCCTGCTTAGAATTATTTTCCTGCATTAAATTACTTTACTTGATACTGTCACGTTGGTCACACGGATTAGTACTATATGGATCCCTTCTTGAGATGTTATCCCTTCAGGAAGCATCGGGTACTACATGTTCTGTGCGTTTCCCTTACATGGCGTATCACTATGCTTCGTTGGTTCTTTGATCACTTGTGACATATACTCTTATGATCACAGAGTCTTCTTTGAATCCTTATCCCATTTATTGGATTTCCTAGAATCCCCATTTATGGGACTACTATGTACCACCCTTCGGGGGCTTACCACCCTTCGGGGGCTGTTACATGGAATCATAACATAACCTGGTTGGATCCTTGTGTATTGATTAGGGGTACGGGGGAGTATAAATAGCCATGTGAACAATTCCAAAGTAGAATAGCCATGTACGCCTCTTTAGTATAGCCATGTGCAAATTAAGTCGTTCACATGTCGACTTTGTACTCTAAATTACTAGTCACTGGTAGCTCTTTACTTATAGTAGATATTTTTATTACAGTTCTCTCTCTCTATTTACATACTATATTTCTTCAGTATCTATATCTTACTTTACTGCATAATTATATTTTCTAACCTGCTATGAATTGTTGAGATGTATTGTGCTCGCACCCGTCCTGACTGGACCTGTTGAAATTTTTACAGAGGATGATGAGGAACCCTGCACCCCTTAGTTTGGAGCTTGCCTAGATGACACTCGCAACCTGGACCCCTGGGGAGGTTCAGGCAGCTGCTGAGGATGATACCCTTGCATAGTATAGATAGCTTAGACTGTTTCTTTTCATGTTTAGCTGTTGTCCTTGTTTTCAGAGTTGTATATTTTTAGAGATGATAAGACTTGTATTTCATTTCTGTTGTACCTCTATTGAGGATTTTCTTATCTATTTTATCGTTCCATATTCTATCTCTAGATTGTGATTGAGTTGTACCTCTATGTTGGCCTCCTTATGGAGGGTATTCATATTATATTAGTTTTAGTTCATGACCTAGAACAACGTTCTACCGCCGACACTACGGCGTAGGCTGGGCGCTATTACGTTCTCGTACCCTCACAGTGGGTGCGGGTCGTGACACGTTTTTAGTGGTAGCCCATGCAGGTCGAGTTTGTGTGGTGGTATTCGAACTAGAGTACCACTACAGCCTGCAGTAGGATTAGGATTATTTTTGAGGTACTCAATCACATTAGGAAAAACTCTTAACTGGATTCCTGCCATCTAAATTCCTGTTGAAGATTGCTTCATTGAATAACTGTCCTCCCTTGAATTACCCTTTCTATCTCAGTATTGATTCCTTGTTTGATCTGTCTCCAGGATGGTGATCGAGACACGATCGCATCGCTCTGGCTCAGTAGACGCTGGTGAGAGGCCTACCACCCCTCGCCTGATTGTGGACGCTGGGACCACAGCACCCCCTATTTTTGCTCACATAGGAGCTTCTGCAGCTTTTGGGAGTACACCTCCACCTGTCCGGAGGTCTTCCCCCGTCATTCCAGATATGTACCAGCAGCAGTTACCTTCAGGGACAGTAGATGCGGCTCAGATGTTTACCCTCTTCCAGTGATTCTTGGAGTTTCAGCAGCAGATGCAGCAGAGCCAGTCTGCTGATATCTGACAGAGCATACAAGATACTCACCAGTTAGTCAGGACGACAGCGGAGCTGGTGGCTGCTCAGCCACAGGGAGGCCAGATGCAGCCGTATCAGCCGAGGACTCCATACATCCATTCCTTCAAGAAGATGGGACCCCGAGACTTCAAGGGTACAGAGGGCATCATATACGCTGACGATTGGATAGAGCACATTGATGAGATATTTCGATTGGCACAGATACCAGCAAGATTACAGATCGAGGCAGCCGCCAGTCAGATGCAGGACTTAGCCCGTACCTGGTACCAGACGGACCCGAGGGTTGGTACAGCCGGTCAGACTTGGGCAGCGTTCAAGAAACTATTCAAGGAGAAATTCTTTCCTGATACCGCACTCCGTGCTTTGGAGGCGCAGTTCGAGTGTTTGGTTCAGGAGAACCAGACCGTTGAGGAGTACGCAGGGGAGTTCAGCCGTTTGAGCAGATTCATCGAGGATCTTACCGAGGTCGGGAAGACGAGGAGGTTCCGCAGGGGTTTGATCAAGGAGATCAAGTCATATACTAAGAGCGGCCGCGACGCCACTTTCGAGCAGATTCTGGTAGGAGCCATGGCAGCGGAGGACTATCTTGGGCTGAAGGAGAAGAGGATGCGATACACTCAGGGAGCTAGTGGCAGTGCGGGCCCGGCCAAGAGGCCCCACCTGCAGATTCAGCAGCAGTATCCGTTCAGATGCCCCGCTTGCAGATTCAGCCACAGTATCCGCAGCAGATGCTACCCCTACAGTTTCAGCAGCAGTATCCGCAGCAGATGCTACCTCTACAGTTTCAGCAGCAGTACCAGCAATCGAGGGTCTACCTTCAGTAGCGACAGTTTCAGGACCGTGTACCCTTTCAGCAGGCGCAGCAGCCATAGAGGCAGCAGCAGACCCCGGGACAGCAGCTTGTTATCATTTGCCCTTTTTGCAAGAGACCACGACACGATTGGGGCGAATGCCAGAAGAGGCTAGACAGATGTTTGCTTTGCGGAGGATCCGATCATCGTCTGAGAGAGTATCCGAGTCATCGGGACAGACGGTTCAGGGAGCAGGAACTAGGGCTCCGGTAGGCCACAGAAGGGATTACCCTTACCGACTCAGCAGTAGAGGTACATGCAGCATCAGCAGCAGGCCAAGGGAGGCCAGCAGGAGCGAGCTTTCGCCAGGACAGCCGAGGATGCTCAGACCGTTGGAGATCTAGTTGCAGGTTCCGTTCTTTTGATTCCATTCCGTAATTGCCTCTTATAACTGCCTTAAAAATTCGATTCTCCCTGTTCCTTGTTGATTTATCAATTTTGTCCTGTTGTTCTTGTGTTATTTTTAATTTCTTCTGAGATGAATCATATGGGCTAGGTCACCTAGTTATGGAATCTAGAATCTTCGATAGTCGTGTTAGCTGGCATAGTGAGGACATATAGTCAGATTTAGGACGCATTTCTCGGGTGTGAGAATTTAAGGTTTTCGCTGCCAAGCATGCGGTAATGCAAAAATTTTAAATACCATGATTCTAGAGGTATGTGCCTTAGTCGAGGACTCTGTGATTATCGTAGCCTTGCTCACTAGCATGACGAAGGTTCTGAGTATCATGATTTTGGACAGACGCATATGATTATCTGACGGTATGTTTGAGACTTTGATTGTGGGGTATTTGACCTAGAAGGACTACTACCATTTTAATTTCGAGGACGAAATTTTTCTAAGGTGAGTAGACTTGTAACACCCAGTTTCTAAAATGAGGATAATTTTGAAATTTTGTATTTTAATTTATTTAATTATGGTATTTGAAATTTTAATATAATTTTTAGTAATTTTTAATCATTTTAAAACTATTTAAATTATGGCTTATGATTTTGGTGTTTGGCTAGTGTAACCGTAGAGACTGTCTGCCCTAGAGCCTAGCCATGTGATTAGGATGTTTAATTAGTACATTTTAGCCTAGAGGCTATTTTGGTCATTTTAGGATTTATTTGAATTTATTATGATTTATGGGAATTTCCGTGAATTTAATATTAATTAAATATTGCTATGTGTTATGTTAGTTTTGACTAGTTTGAGACTTGTAGACTAGCCTAGAACCTAACCCTAGCTATGGTAACCCTAGCCTAACTTGAGTTAAACCATTTTAGTCATTAGAGATTGGTTTTAGAATGAGGGGATTAGATTTAGTGAAATTAAGTCATGACTTATGGTTTAATGCAATGACTTGTGATTTAATGACTTGTGAATTGAACCATAGGCCCATGACTTAAGCCCAAACTCCAACAAGCCCACCCATGTTAGCCAACCTAGGGTTCCACACCCTATTGAATGCCTCTTCCATTTGTTCTTGCCTCTTTTATTGTTTTCTTCTCAAGCTTGGAGAAAGAGGTATAGCCATCTTCCCCAATCCATAACTTTTCTATTTTAACTCCTTTTTGGCTCAAACCACTTGCATTAGATTATAATTGCCTTCCTCTTGTTGTTCATGGAGGATAATCCCAGCCTTGGGGCAATTTGGAGAGTTTGGCTAACAAGGAGAAACCCCCCTTTTGGAGCTTTTTATTGGAATTTCAACATATAGGTAAATCCCTATTCCCACCACCAAATTTTGTTTTCTTTGCATGGATAGGAAGCCCTAGGTGTCCCCTAGCCGTAGGTATTAGTTTTGTGTCGATTCGTGTCCGTTTGGTGTCCGTATCGGACACGTATCATGGTGTATGTGTATGTGTTTGTGAAAATGCCATAAAGGATTTTTATTTGTCACATTTGAAAAGTATTTGAACAAATTTGATGATTTATATGTGTACATTGATTTGCAACTGGACTGAGCACGAATTCGAGTCATGTCCGTGTCCAAAACGGACACGAACACGTCCGCAGCAGCCTTAGGGCAGTGCCCTGCTACTCGACCCTTAGTTCTCCACTTGTAGGACACTTGGATACCTAAAAATTGACACGAACCTGGGGGCTACCACTAACAGCATGTCCCTAAAGTTTGGGGACATCTGGTCGAGTGTCCAGAGAGCAATCGAGCCCGCGCTGACACGCACTGTTGTGCACAGGCAGCTGTACACATGCACAGACACACACAAACATGCGTTCGTATCCTCTGTAGACACGTCTGGACACGTATCAGGCTACCCCACGTGTAGCCCTACCCTAGGCGACCACGTGGGTGTGTGCACATGACACAAAGTGTCGTGTGTCGTGTCCTGCACACGTGTGCACGCGTGTATGACGCTGTCGAAGTGCATAGTTCACGTGTCTGTGTTAGTTGTGATTTGGACACGATTTTGTCGAGTTTCTTAGATAAAAATGAATGCCTGGACAGGTACACATATGTGACACCAATTACCAACCAATTTCTTGCAATAATTACATGTTTTGATTCATTAATTTCAAGTTTTCCAAATTTCTGATACAGGGAGTTGTATCAGAGATTACTCTGTACAATCCATGTTTAAATTCATTTTGCTGAGCTAAATTAGATGCTAACATGTTAGTTAGTTGTTGGTTGCATGCTAGATGTAGTCTAGGGTTTGATTCCTTGATTTGTGTTGAATTCGAGCATTGAGTTGGACTATATGTAAACTGATACCTTCAGTTTGCGAATTGATTTCCTTTCCCTTTCTTTAAACTGAATTCGAAATGAAATTTCTTAACTGCCAAAATGTTTTGGGTTACAATTTCTTAACTGTCATTGACAGCCACACACATCCACATCACTGTTCCTAATAACCACACACCATGTGCTCACACACTCACTGAAAAAAATCTGCAAAACTCGAGAGCCATTTTGAAAACCTGAGATTATTTCAAATGTTGTAACTGAGACTGTCAGTTAGATTTTGTGAACCTGAGACATTAGTTATGGGTTTCAGTTGTTCAAGTACTAGTTTGATTCTATGATAAATCGATTGAGCCTTGCTTCGATTTGATTCGAGTTATTTTAGATTGTTTCCGAGTTTTATTTTGGGTTGTTGAAATGAGAATTTCCAAGATATTTTGTTCCATTGATTTGGTTTTTATTGCAAAGAGATTTCCTATATTAATTTGAGATTAGTTTGGGTTGATTGGTTTTGAACATTAGCTGTTTTGGTTAAGCAGTGGTATAATTATATTAAGCTATGGTTTATCTTGCTAACTGTCATTTACGAATACCTGAGATGTGATCCCATAACTGAGATTGATTTTCTTTCCTTCTTTAGACTTGGGACTGTTTAAACAGAATTCTTTGTGAACTGTACTAAATGAATTCCAATGTGAAATCTGAGTTGTATGAATGGGGTTCAATATTCCCTGATTTACAGGCATTTTCTATTTACTGTTCTCCAGGTTTGGACAGTGTACAATGTGCACTGATTTCCTATTTTTTTTACACTGTTTCATGTATCCTCACACACTCTCATGTTACAACTCTCATGCCTTCACTGTCACACAGTGACACACACACACCACTCACATGTCTAAGTGTCTCACTCTCACACTCACTATTTCAGTGACATGCTCTCTCACTCTCACTAATACACACACACATCCTCATGATTGCAATAGCCTAACACACACACACATTAGTATACACAAACATCACTCACACCCTAAACTCTATCACACACTCACACACACACCCTCCCTTATTACACCCTCATGCCCTGTCACTCATGACAGTTATCATTCACTGATTTTTATCCACAAACATCACACACACTCATGTCTTCACCACACACACATGGCACCCACTCTCTTGACACCTCACTTCACCCATGACACACACACACATCCTTTCCTATTCTCAATATAATATATATGTGAAATATAGATATAGATATATATATATATATATATATATATATATAAAAAAAAAAAAAAAAAAAAAAAAAAAAAAAAAAAAAAAAATATATATATATATATATATATATATATATATATATATATATATATATATATATATATATATGTAATGTGTAGTATACATATGGGTGACCTATATGCATATGTGTACCATATTATATTAATATGGATATAGATAATGTATGTGTGATATTAAGGGTAGCCTATATGCTATTGTGTATTCCTATATAGATTATATTAATATAGTAATATATGTATGGTATTTTAGATATAAATATTGTCATGTGTATAGGTGATTTGTAGGTTGGTTAAGCATGGTATTGCCTAATAGCCTATGGCTATGTATGTGTCTGCTTAACTAGTAAGCCTAGATTAGACTTGTGTAGTCTTGTTAGACTTAGAATAGCCTTGTTAGCCTAATATAGACTAGTTTGACTTAGGTTTGACTTGGTTGACCTAGTTTGACTTCTAGGGTTGACCAGAGTTGACCAAGAGTTGACTGTGGTCTAGTTTGACCTAGACGGCATGCAGATGCATTGTACATTTCATATATCACCCTCTGTATACATCTTGACTTGTGTTGCTCTAACTAGGAGTCAGGTGCCTCATCTCGGACAGTACATTTACTTCAGACATTCAGATACCAGGCGAGTACATTCTCTGATCATTTCATATCCTGCTTAGAATTATTTTCCTGCATTAAATTACTTTACTTGATACTGTCATGTTGGTCACACGGATTAGTACTATATGGATCGCTTCTTGAGATGTTATCCCTTCAGGGAGCATCGGGTACTACATGTTCTGTGCGTTTCACTTACATGGCGTATCACTATGTTTCGTTGGTTCTTTGTTCACTTGTGACATATACTCTTATGATCACAGAGTCTTCTTTGAATCCTTATTCCATTTATTGGGTTTCCCAGAATCCCCATTTATGGGACTACTATGTACCACCCTTCGGGAGCTTACCACCCTTCGGGGGCTTACCACCATTCGGGGGCTTACCACCCTTCGGGGGCTGTTACATGGAATCATAACATAACTTGGTTGGATCCTTGTGTATTGATTGGGGGTACGGAGGAGTATAAATAGCCATGTGAACAATTCCAAAGTAGAATAGCCATGTACGCCTCTTTAGTATATCCATGTACAAATCAAGCCGTTCACATGTCGACTTTGTACTCTAAATCACTAGTCGCTGGTAGCTCTTTACTTATAGTAGATATTTCTATTACAGTTCTCTCTCTCTGTTTATATACTGTATTTCTTCAGTATCTATATCTTACTTTACTGCATGATTATATTTTCTGACCTGCTATGAGCTGTTGAGATGTTTTGTGCTCGCTCCCGTCCTGACTGGACCTGTTGAAAATTTTACAGAGGATGATGAGGAACCCTGCACCCCTTACTTTGGAGCTTGCCTAGATGACACTCGCGACCTGGACCCCTGGGGAGGTTCAGGCAGCTGCTGAGGATGATACCCTTGCATAGTATAGATAGCTTAGACTGTTTCTTTTCATGTTTAGTTGTTGTCCTTGTTTTCAGAGTTGTATATTTTTAGAGATGATAAGACTTGTATTTCATTTCTGTTGTACCTCTGTTGAGGATTTTCTTATCTATTTTATCGTTCCATATTCTATCTCTAGATTATGATTGAGTTGTACCTCTGTGTTGGCCTCCTTATGGAGAGTATTCATATTATGTTAGTTTTAGTTCATGACCTAGAACAACGTTCTACCGCCGATACTGCGGCATAGGCTGGACGCTGTTACGTTCTCGTACCCTCACAGTGGGTGCGGGTCGTGACACATTTTAAGTGCCTTCCGGCGGAATCTCTTAATGAAATTCTCAGTGGTTTCATTGCGTCTTTGTTTAATTTTGATAAGGGTAGACATAGTCATATCGTTGGCCCCTTTATAGAATCGTTCCAAGAACATTTGCTTGAAACTAGCAAAGGAAGTTATGCAACCATCAGGCAAACTACGATACCAGTCATATGCTGTACCGGCTAAACAACCAACGAACACCCTAGTAAGAAGAGCATCATTTGGCTGCAATTGATCAGTCATCACTTCAAAGTGATTGATATACTAACTTGGGGAAGTGCTGCCATCAAACAGCATAATGGTTGGAAGCTTGTATTTAGGAGAAAATTGAACCTCCTTCCATTCAGCAGGATAAGGTTGTTTTATCCCAAGTCTTTGTAGACCATCCTTCTGCTTAAAAGCCTCAAACTGGGTGCGTAAGAGTTTTACGGCCTCATTAGAATCCCCTGAAGTTTGTGAATTGGTGGGTTGATTTGAATTGTTAGGGGGAGGAACAACATGATAATTACCACCCCAGCACCAGACTGACTAGGAGCGGCTTGAATTGGTACAAAAGCAACCTGGGGAGGCGGTACCCCCAGACCAACATTAACTGGTACAGAAGATGCTATGAGCTCGGGATTTAAAATAGGATTCACAATTGGTGGCACTGCATATTGAGCCACGATTATAGTGTGCATACTTGCGACCATTTCAGCCATGGTCTTCAATTTGTCTTCCAGTACAGCAATTCGTTGCTCTTGACTGGCTGAACTAGAAGCATCTTGGTCTTCTGTAATGGCATATGTTGTCACCTCTCTTACCACTATTGACGAGATAGTTTGTTCAGAGCTTTCACTATCTGCGTCAAAGTTAGACAAAGAATCTTCTCCCAAATGAGTAATGGAAAGATCTTCCTGATTGAAGACATCTTGATCCAAATTCCGATTTTTCGATCTGGTATGTTGATAAACCCCTTCACTAGATTCACGGAGTTGACCCAAGTAATGTTGGCTAGGATTGCGAGACATGCCACGTTTTAAAGATTTTCTACCCCCATTGTCTCGAAAAGTCATATTGACAGAAGCATATAATAGCTCATCTTTACCTCCCATCATAGGTTCAGGAGTTGAAGCATAGTTCAGCTGATCGAAGACAGATCGTTTAGCTGATTGGCAACAACACTTGATGACAACTTCATGAAGGCAGTGGTATTCTGATGAGTGATTTAGAGACGAGTGGGACATCTCTGTGATCTTCCGTCTTTGTGTAAGACATTCCCGGAGATCATTCACCACTACAGAACGAGAAAAAGTCGGAGGAACATATTCCTTAATGATGTTAGGAACATGACTCCGGTTCTTAAGATGCTTAGTTCCATGAGTGTACAAAGAAGTACTTAACTCATTGGCATAAGTGATTAGGTCCTTCTTTTCAAACTTTTATTTCTGGTACAAATTGGCCTTTGGCATAGGATTCTTGCGTTTTACCGAGGTTGATACTGATTGACACCTGTTGAGATAAGCGCGTAAATCAGAGAATTCTGCTCTTGGTGCCTCTGTTTGAGATACCATCAATTCTTCTTGCTTGGATCTTGAGATATGCAAGGTTGGAAGATCTTGAGCAGTTACCATAGGAGTAGGCAAGGTGCCTCTTTGATCAGTATTCTTTCCCCTGGTAGAGATTTGAAGACCTCTATTTAAGGGAATATAATCTGATATATCTTCCTCTGAGTCATAGACTAGGAATGATTGAGAAAAGACCAAAGGGTGCTTTCCTTTATTTTGTGAAGGGTTAGCTAAAAAGCGTTTTCATCTATTTTGTCGTGGAACCACCTTAGGCACAGGTTGCACCAGTAGAGGAAGTGTTAAAGGACCCTTTCCTTTGTTCTGTCTAGTTTTGGCACTAGAACCTTGTTTCTCCTAGTTCAGAACTGGAGAATAAGAGAAAATAGCCAAAAGTCTAGTTCCTTTAGGTTGTGCTAGGGTAACATGGTGTGTAAACTACGCCTGAGAAGCAGAGTGCTTAGGCTGCACCATAGCTAAATGGGCTACTGGTGGCGCCTTAGCAGCAGGTTGGGCCTTGGCAGAAAGATGAGTTGACTGCGCCTTGGCAGCAGAGGGAGTGGACTGTACCTTGGCAGCAATGGAAGTAGGTTGCGCGCGGGCAACATAAGCAGAGGGAATAGACTGCTTCTTGGCAGCAGAACGGGTGGATTGTGCGCGGGTAACAGAAGCAGGCTGCGCCTTGGCAGCATAAGGAGTGGGTTGCGTGCGGGCAATAGAACCAGGCTGCGCCTGAGCCACAGAGATAGATTTTGCCTAGGCAATAGAGCGCTCAGGTTGCGCTTGGGTAACAACAACTGTGGAAGACTTAGGAGTCCACACAGTTCTTTTTTTGGTGATAGCCACAGTGTGCTTGTTGCTCTTGTTGTTGATTATATGTAGGCTGTCTGGTTGACTTGAACAACCAGAGTCTTCTGCATCTTGCTGATCGACACATCATCACATTAAGTTGTCACCTTCTCGTCGAGAAGAAAGTCGTCTCCAGTAGAGTCGCCATTTTGTTTGCAAAAATAAAAAAGTTTATAACAAACTTTAAAAGAATCGTACAAAGTACAATAAATTCTGGGGAAGTACAACTTTAGGAATCTGATCAGAAGACGATCACTTTATCCCTTGGACTATGTGAACTTGAAGGCTAGAGCCTCTGGAGAATGCAGCAACAATTTTGCAAGAGTTCTTTGATCTCTGTGATGCTTTGATAATGATCGAAAACTCTATTTATAGAGTTCCGGAAATAACTGTTTTAGCAGTTATTCTGATATGCGCAAGGTTGAACTGCGCCACTTTGGGTTGCGCCAACCTTAAGTTGCGCCAACTTCCATTAAGTTATATAGACCTGCACTAACTACATTTAGACGCGTGGCATCATATGATTGAGATGCGCATGGTCGTGTACGGAGTAGTGGACACATTTTGAGAGATCAGTGGCATGTGTGCCACGTCATCCTGCTTTAGAACGTAAGTTGTCTTAACTTTATCAGGTTGCACGAGCTTCAGTCAACGAGTCAAACTGCGCTTGATTGGGTTGCGCCTAGACGCAACTCAGTGCATAGGCACGTGGCAGCATTTGAATGTATGAGAAGAATTTGTTCATATTGCGCCTAGGCGCAACTTACAGAGTGCACGGAACAACTGTCAATCAAATTGCCTCGAGTGCCAAGCTTTCCGGGATTCGAAGAGATTTTTTCGTTTATCGTGCTGTCAGTTGTCAGTGCTGTCAGGCAATAATGGCAATTATTGTCTGGCGCCACGTAGGCTTTGGCAAAATGTGATTCAGCACAGTCTAATACATGGCACAACCTGATCAGTGGCGCAGTTTGATCCCTGAGCTTCATAACCGTAGCGCAACTTGATTTCTGGGGTGCAACTTGATTGCTGAGTAGTAAATACATGGCGCAACTTGATTTTTAGGCTCTACAAAGATGACCAAAAATTTTGGCACGAATAGTGTAGTTGGGTGCCTTGACTAGTGTTTTTGCTATTGTAGGAAAGGCCGAGCCATAGGTGTGTTCTAACTAGGAAAACCAGGCCAAGTTGCGACTTAACCCCCACCGATGATTTATTTATTTAGTTATTTGATTATTGACTTTACAGGAGACCCGGTTGTACCAATTTAGCCCCGACTTGACCCGAACCAAATCTAAATCTAAATGAACATGTAGTACTCTCAAATATCTTCATGTTGATATATATTTTGTATATATATTTTATTAATATTGATATATTTTTAATTTTGGAAAGTTTCTATTTATAGGAAGTGTCTACGTGTAATCCTAATGTAATCCTAGTTGGCATTAGTTTATATTTGACCCAAAGTCCAACCAAATCCTAAGTAGGCTTGTTGGACATTAATAAATACATATATTTTTTATTTAATTCAGATTTTGGATTGTATTTATATAGATAGATTTAATTAGTCTATATTAGGAAAGACCTTTTTAATCCTCAATCCAATCAATTAGCCAACTCACCAAACCACCACCCCAACCAAGTGGGAGCACTCTTGGCTGACCAAAGCAGCCCCTCCCTTGGATATTCGGCCAAGTATCTCATTAGGAATAGGATTCCCACTCCTTTTCATGCATGCAACCCAAAAGGCCTATATATGTACATCAACTCATACCCAAACCCTAACCCTAACTTAATTTCTTCTTTTTTTTCCTTCTTGGCCGACCACTCCCTTACTTCCCCCTAATATTTGGCAGCACCTCTCCCCCATAGCCCTCCATACATTATCTTCTCTATTGCACATCTCTCCATCCTTCACAAAAACTTATCTCCTCCACCATACATCCACCCAACCACTCAAAATAAATCCTAAAAACTCCATCTTCTCCATCCAACCATCTATAGCCATTGCCAACCCTTCCAAACTCACTAAGAGATGATTAGCAAGCAAAGATAGCAAGAAATGTTGGAGCTTTGGCAAGGAGAAGTCTTCACAACCTCTCTAGCAAGGACTTTTGGTAAGAAATCCTAATTTTTCTATCTCAAAATCTTACTAAGTTTCTGTAGAAAATATGTTATTAAATATGTAGAAATCATATTTTGATGGCTTTTTCTATGTATAATCATCTATAAAAGTTTTATGATTCATAGTCGTAATATTCATGTTTTGGTATGATCAAAATTAACCCCGTTGTGAAGGAACTATAAGTTATTGGTGGTTATTTTCAAAACAGAATTTTATATGTGTTCATATATATAAATTAGGACTTTTAATTTTTTTTCACGAATTTATCAACTCAAATCTGGTCAGAAAAATTATTGGTCAAAACTAACTAATTTCGGGTAATCGACTGACCTAGAATGTCCCAAACTTGTAGTATAACTTAACCCTTGTACCCATGATATTATTCTGAGAAATAAGATATTTTAATTCTGTTTAAAATATGTTTTTGGTTATTTTAGCAATTTTGAGTAATTGACTATGTTCCGGACGAGTTTCGGGTAGACTAGCTGACTTAGTAATTAACTAGTCATAAATTTTTTTAGAAATATTAATTCTGGAATTTCAGATAAATCTGTAGAAAATTTGTTTAAATATTATTTTTATGAAATTTATATAA
This sequence comes from Iris pallida, assembly GCA_029216955.1. NCBI lineage: Eukaryota > Viridiplantae > Streptophyta > Magnoliopsida > Asparagales > Iridaceae > Iris > Iris pallida. The sequence continues at coordinate 28,520,609 of JANAVB010026999.1, read as the reverse complement.
TTTTTAAGTAGGTTATTGAAGTAGGGGCATAACCGACCAATTGAGAGTTGGAAACCCTAAAACTGTGTTTCGATGTCTCGTGGAGCCTATGTGTAATTTTATGAGTCTAAATGGTTCCACAGAAGATTTGAATATGGTTAATATAATTTTAAAACATTAATTTAACAAATTAATTCGTATCATAAGTTTCATGAGTAGTGACTTAAACTAGCTAATTAATTATCTAGGAGCGTCGGGTTCCGGACGCGTGGACACGGGAGCGACGTTTCATATTAAGAGCGCAGAATCAGGCAAGTATACCTTGCCTCCCTCTACAGTTTATTGCATGCTTATTTCTTTATCTAGTAGTTTTATGTCATCAGTTAGTTGGATTGGTTTGATTGGTATGCTTTTCGTCCTATCATGTATATTAGTTATTGTCCCGTCTATATACCGTAGTTGTCCAGAGTTTGACATTATAGACTATACGAGAGTTGTCCTTACATGTACCTTGACTGATTCGTATCGTGTCGTGGAGCGAGTACGTGTAACTGAACTGCTAATTCCTGTTTCGTTTTCTCAACCTGCGAGTCCATAATCGGGGCGAGTGTTGACCGTTTGTACCTGTGAGTCCACACTCGGGACGAGGGTGTTTGTCGTGAATTAACCTGCAAGTCCACATTCGGGGCGAGGGTTAGTGTTTAGTTCAAACTATCGAGTCCACACTCGGGATGAGGGTTGATATCCTTTGATCTCTTGTTCACCAGTTCTCTCCCAACAGTTCATTTATGCGTAGTTGTTTTTCGTATTCGTGTTCATAGTCACCTATCTGTAGCCACTTTTCAGTTTTTGTCTCGTTTCCTGTTTATATTCTTATACATGATAGAACTGTTAGATAGGTATATTTTTATGTATCTTGCTATGTCGCCTGAGGACCTGATAATCTTTTCAGGTTTAGCGATTGCATGGAGTTAGTTAGCAGAGCAGGATGGTAGATGTTTGTGATATACTTGCAGGATCCAGGTATATTGATATTACGCTTATTATCCATTCGTGCTTTCATTCCTTGTCATGATATACTTCGCTTGTTAGCATACTTTATATACTCATGTTAATTCTTGGAGTCTAATCGGACATGTATGCTAGTGGGCTGCAGACCATGACCCATAGTGTTCATTCATGTTTTATATTCTTATTGTGGATTGAGTTATAGGTTGCCTTGCCATAATTAGGCACGTGATACCATAGTCTAGACAACATTTACGTATTCGAGATGGGCTGTAGTCCGCTCGATACGTAACTGGCTTGCTCACGAGCTCGCGTTTGAAATACGAGTGCGGGTCATGACATGCGGTATGGGTGATCGTTGATAGACTTACCAAATCAGCCCACTTCTTACCTTTTAGAGTGGGACATTCCACAGAAGTTTTGGCGGATATGTATATGAAGCAGATAGTGAAGCTACACGGTGTACAAGTTAGCATCGTGTCGGACCGTGACTCAAGATTTACCTCGCACTTTTGAAGGAGTATGCAAGAAAGTTTGGGTATGCGTTCAAAGTTTAGCACGTCGTACCATCCACAGACAGACGGCCAGACAGAGCGTACGATTCAGACGCTAGAGGATATGCTGAGAGCATGTATACTTGACTTTGGCGGATCATGGGAAGACCACCTCCATCTTGTGGAATTTTCTTACAACAATTGCTATCAAGCGAGCATTCAGATGGCTCCATTTGAAGCATTGTATGGTAGGAAGTATCGATCTCCTGTCTATTGGAGCGACAGATATTGGGACCCGAGTTGGTTTTGAGCACAGTGGAGAACGTAAAGAAGATACAAGACCACCTGCGAGCAGCGCAGGATCGACAGAAGCAATGGGCAGATAATCGTCGTCGACCTTTGGAATTCAAGGAAGGCGACCATGTTTTCTTGAAGATATCCCCCACTAGAGGCATGATTCGATTCGGAGGACGTGGCAAGTTGAGTCCAAGATACATCGGCCCTTTCGATGTCTTGGAACGTGTTGGAGAGGTTGCCTATGTTTGCCATTAAAATCGTTTGATTGCAAATCTTAATACAAACAGAACAGTGTTACAATATAGGACTTAGATGTAGTCCTAGGAGTACACTTTTGTTTAATCTGGGTCCTAAGTGCCAATGGAGCGAGTGGTAATGCGTTGACTCCGTTGACGGGCTGACGACGGTTATCGGTTCTCTGAAGGTGTAGATTGCTCTGGGTGCTGGAGCTGGCTGAGAGGAGGAAGACGTTGAGTGTCTGTATCTGCCTCTCTGGTGATCTCTTTCTGGATTGTTCGTATGTATGTCTCTGTGTGTGTGTGTCAGAAGGAAATGGTCCTTCTATTTATAGCTGGGCAGGTTGGCTGCTCATGCGCGCATATGTAGGATGTGCCGGTGCGTGGGGACGCCATGTGGAGATTGCTGATGGAGGCGCATGGATGATGCGCCCTACTCGCGGGGTTGAATTCTTCGTACTGCTGTTATGAGCCGGCACGTAGCAGAGGAGAAGATCCATCTGTTGCTGAGATCTTGGATGAGTTGAGTCAAAGGACACGTGTCGTCGACCCATGGCTCGGAGATCTCGGATTTGATGGGGAATGATCTGGTAGGATGCGCCTAGGATTGGGCGCATGAGGAGACTTTGGCTCATGACCTTTAGGTGTCACGAGCCGTTCTGGGCGTATGGCTTTTGAGGCGCATGCGAGCGACTTTTCTTCTGTCTTTCGGGATCAGAGATCAGTCTGGGGTGCATGGCTTTTGAGGCGCATGCGAAGCTTCAACTGGAGACTCTTCTTCTGTCTTTAGGGATCAGTGAAGGGTCTGAGGTGCATGGCTTTTGAGGCGCATGCAGGTTTGGGCGCATGGCCGCGGAGGCGCATACGGGTGGTCGAGTGGCCACGTGGCAGTAGCCGTCGGGATAGAGTCATGATGATGCTGACGTTGTGGATGCTTCGTTTTCTGCAAAAGCTGTCAACCGTTCAGGCTTGGGGAGGCGTGCTGCCAACTCTGTCAGTTCAGCATTTAATGTTGGTGACATTCGATGGACAGCTGAGTGGGCGCGTCGGTTGTCGTACCACTAGGCGTATGGGGACGTATGGGGGCGCATCCCCTGTGATGCGCTCGGTACAGGGCGTATCTGTTTGATGTTTGAAGAGGTGTGATGCGCTGACCAGCCGGCGCATCCGACACGTCTTTGATGATGCAGCTATTTCGCTTCTCGAGTGCTTTTAATAGCCGTTTGGCTGAAGTCGAGGCGTCTGGTTCATCCATTTAATGTGAGTTTATTGCACGGAATTCGGAGAGCCATCCACTTGGCGTATGGGTTTGATCTGCCCGGCCTATAAATAGTGGCATAGAGAGAAGGTTGGCCTCTCATTCCCTCACGTCTTTCCAATATGAACTCGGGTTCTCGGGTGCATTCTGTTGACGAGGTGCTCCCGAGGGTGAAGATGAGACGCCATGTCGTCGTTGATGCTCTTGAAGGTGACTATTACATCCAAAAGACAGAGTCGAGGGCTTTCGAGGCGGGTGGAAGGTGCCTGTTGCATCCAAAGATAGGGATGCTCGGGCCTCGTCTCCGTTGTTCCGGAAGAGCTGTAGATCGGAATGGCGGTGCTAGGCTCTCTCTCCTTCAAAGTGGGTGTCGTCCACTCTGAAAGCTGCTCCTTTAGCCGTATTTCGATCACGGTCTTCCTTGGCCTTTGGAGGCTCTTTCGAAGCCTCCCCTGGCCACAGATTTGCCGTGCTCTTCTCTTCCTTGGTTCCAGCCAGAGGGTTAAATGCTTTGTGGAAGCATTTATCAGGTGAGCCTGGCTGGAAGAGCGACACGTAACTGGGCTACTGCTCGGCCAGGTGAGCCTGGTTGGAGAGTGGCACATAACTGGGCAGCTGAAGGGATGCACATAACTGAGCTGGATGCACATAACTGAGCTGCTGAAGAGATGGCGGGATGCGCCTGGATGGAGGCGCATGGTGACTGCTGCGCCTATCTGGAGGCGCATGGTGGCCGCTGGCTGTAGACTTAGGATCTTTCCTTTGTAGAAATTCTCCTTTGTACAACCTTTTCTAGACATGTAATAGACTTATATATATATAAAATAAAAAGTCCTTCTTCAGATGTCTATGGCTATTGATCTTGCTGTTGAGTGTCCTGTTCCTGGTGCTTGTAGTGTCTGGCACATGGCCTTTCTGGTTGTGAAATTCCATGCTTCTACAAGACCCCCTTCAAAGTTTCAAAACTTTTGAATAAGTTTTGGAATACTTTGAATAAGAAGCATGGCGATCAGGGCGCATGACTGTTGGGGCGCATGCTTGTTCAGCCGCATGCTCTTCTCAATTAATGAATTTGATAATGCCTCGGTAACCGAAAAGATTAATGATGATCTTTTGGTTTTATCTGCTGTTATCTTCACAAGACCCGAGGCGACGGCTGAGATCACTCGTCATCGGTTCACGCGTGCGACCACGGCCTATAAATAGGTGAGAGGTGGAGAGAGAGAGTTCTTCTACTCTGTGCCTTTGTCTCCTTTAGAGTTCTTCTGAAAACCCTAATTTCTTTCTCTCTGTTAGAATGGCTCCCAAGACTCCTCGCGGCGGTGCCGGCAAAGGAAAGGGGAGGTTCAGGGACTGTAGTTTTTCCCTTTTTTTATGCTCTTTTGCAACCCTTTGCTGAGGGATAATGTAGCCTTTTGTACTCTCTATTTCAGAAAATAAAAAAGTACACAACTTTTTGTGATGTATTCATTTTTGTTATTATGAACTTGATGATTTGTGTGGACCTATTATCTTTTGCGCACCTTGGTTTTTAGGCACAGATAATAAGTTTGAAGGAACCAACATGTTTGCTCAGAGGTGATGTGGACATGGCAATCATTGGGTCCAAATGATAGAATCATCCTACTCAGAGGTGTGATGGACGTGGTAGGAATGATCCTGGGGGATACGCTGAACAACTCAGAGGTGATATGGACGTGGAAGTTCGACGATCAATGTACGACAATGCAGGGGTTGTTTGTACGAGATGTTTACTCAGAGGTAATGTGGACGTGGTAAACATAAAGGGTAGCATCGGCTTACGTAGCGTAAGAGTCCGCTTTGTAGGGTGTAGAGGAACAACTCAGAGGTAATGTGGATGTGGTTATCTTTCTACTGAAGGAAGCCACGGAACAGCTGGGTTCCCGAGGCGGATGAGTTTGTGGAAGGAGATTGTTTGTGAATCTTGATGATTGGGCCCACAGATCCCCTTGGGGAAGTACATGTCTGGAGGATGTCAAGAATAGTACTTCTTTAGGAACTTGCCGTTGATGGGCATCATGAACAAGTCTCCATTGGGTTTGGCGAGGCGGTAAGCACCGTTTGAGTATATCGTCTCTATGATGAAAGGTCCTTCCCACTTGGGCTCGAACTTTCCTGGTGTCTTGTGAGTTAACACCATTGGCCTTCTGACTGCTAGAACCAGGTCGCCAACATAGAAAGTCCTCTGTTTGACCTTCTTGTTGAAAGCCTGTGATATACGGGCTTGGTAGAGTTCGATGCATTGTTGAGCTAGGAGACGCTTCTCATCGAGTGCCTCCAGTTTCCGCAGACGACGACGTTGATTGTCCTCTTCTGTGAGTTTGTTTGTTATTGCCACGCGGAGTGAGGGTATCTGGATCTCGAGAGGCAGTACCGCTTCGCTCCCGTAGACCAGAGAGAATGGTGTGTTGCCTGTCGGGGTCCGTACCGTTGTGCGGTAGGCCCAAAGGCATTCGCCAAGCTTTTCATCCCAGTCGCGTTTATTTGATGACACGACCTTTTTGAGTAGCCTGACGATGGTTTTGTTGAACGCCTCTGCTAACCCGTTTGCTGCCGGATTATAGGCGGTGGATGCCACATTTTGAATGCGGTTCTTGTCACAGAACCTGCTAAAAATGTGGTTGATAAACTGAGGACCGTTGTCATGAATGATCCGCCGGGGTACTCCGAAACGATAAATGACATGGTGTTTGATAAAGCTGACCACCCTGGAGCTCTTTACTTCCGCCAGTAGGACTGCTTCTGCCCATTTGGAGAAGTAATCGGTGATGGCCAGGATGAAGCGGTGTCCTCTTGATGAAGGAGGGGTGATAGGTCCCACAATATCCATGCCCCAGGCTTCGAAGGGCCAGGAGGCGATTGTAGGATGTAGTGGTTCAGACGGTGTATGTATGAAGTCTGCATGAAGTTGGCATGCGTGACACTTCTTAGCATATTCAACAGCATCGGCGGCCATGGTTGGCCAGTAGTAGCCCATACGTCGCAGTCGATCCTGCAACTTAGGACCGGGTTGATGAGCTCCGCAAGTTCCGTCATGAGCTTCTTGAAGAGCTTCGGCTGCTTCTTCGTTGGACAGGCATCGAAGGAGGAGCCCATCGAAGGAGCGTCGGTACAGCATTTTGGTAGCTGTATCGTAGTAGAATCGAAGAGAGCGTCTCCTAACTGAGACGGCTTCCTTCGGGTCTTCTGGAAGAATTCCGTAGACAGCAAAGTCGATGAACGGGAACCTCCAGTCTCGGATATTAACCCCAGTGTTCGTCGGCATGGCGTGGGCCACTTGCAAGCCCAGGTTGTTTCTGGGACAAATCAAGTCTCGGCCTGTTACCATGACATAGTGTTGAGTCCCAAAGGGCGCTGCCAATGAGGCTGCGAGGCCAGCCAGAGCGTCAGCCTCCAAGTTTTGTAGACGAGGCACGTGTTCGATGAAGAACCCGGTGAAGGTTGAAATGATGTTCAATGCAACTTCATGGTAAAGGATCAGATCTTCATGGCGAACTTCGTACTGCCCTCGAATCTGGTTCACGACGAGTTTTGAGTCACCGTAGGCTTCCAGATGGTCCACCCCCAGCTGTTGTACGAGTTGGAGTCCCATGACGAGTGCGTTGTACTCGACAACATTGTTGGAGCACGGCTTCGAAAGGGAGTAAGCACGCTGGATGACCAGCTGATCGGGGGAGACTAAGACTACCCCCACTCCTGCGATGATTTGGCCTTTGGGGCCTATTCTCGAAGCGCCATCGAAAAATATCCGCCAAACGGAGCTTCCTTCGGTGACGTTGGATTCTTGGACCTCATCCGGGATGTCTTCATAGAGTTTTGAGGATTCTGGGATGGGGTGTGCAGCTAAAAAGTCAGCCAGAGCTTGACCTTTAACAGCTTTTTGCGGGACAAACACCATACTATATGGTGTTAGCAAAATCGCCCATGTGGCTAGCCGGGAGTTTAATGATCCTGGCTTCGTCATGAGGACTCTGAGTGGATTGACTCGGGAAATGACATGAATTGTCTGGCCCGAGACGTAATGACGAGTCTTCTGGATGGCAAACACCAAAGCCAAGCATTCCTTTTCAACGGGGTTGTACCGGTGTTCGGCCCCGATGAGCGTTCGACTGAGGTAGTAGATTGCTTGCTCATAGCCTGTATCGCTGTTTTGAGCTAGCAAAGCACCAAGGGAATGATCCATGGCACGGACGTAGAGAAGGAATGGTTTGCCCGCGACAGGTGCCACCAGGACTGGTGGGCTCGTCAAGTAGGCTTTGATGTCGTCGAAAGCCTTTTGGCACTCCTCTGTCCAGACATAAGAGACTCCTTTCTTCATGAGCTGAGTAAAGGGTTGACATTTACCGGAGAGGTTTGCTATGAACCTCCGGATGTATGCCAGACGTCCCTGTAAGCCTCGAAGTTCTCGAAGATTCTTCGGAGGGTCCATGTTGAGGATGGCTTTGGTCGTCTCGGGATCAACATGAATGCCTTTCGCCGTAATGACAAAGCCCAAGAATTTGCCGCTAGAAACCCCCAGGAAGGATTTAGCGGGGTTCATTTTGAGTTGATGCGCCCGCATGAGATCGAATACTGTCTTCAAATCCTGTAAGTGATCTCCTTTGAGGCGGCTCTTGACTGCGATGTCGTCAACATAGCATTCGACTGTTTTGCGAAAATGTTGACGGAAGATGGTGCTCATAGCTCGTTGGTATGTTGCACCGGCGTTTTTCAAGCCGAAGGGCATTACTGTGTAGCAGAAAACACCCTTTGGAGTCCTGAATGACGTGTGTTTCGCGTCATCGGGGAACATCTTGATTTGATTGTAGCCTGAATACCAATCCATGAAGGACATGCGTTCAAAGCCACATGTGTTGTCGATCATCACATCGGTGATCGGAAGCGGGAATTCGTCCTTCGGGCAAGCAGAATTGAGGTCCCTGAAGTCGATACAGACTCATATCTTTCCGTTCTTCTTGGTGATAGGTACGACGTTGGCTACCCAATCTGGGTGTTGTTCCTCACGGATGAAGCCGCTAGTCAAGAGTTTGTCCACCTCCTGATCGATGGCATTCATGATGTCCGGACGGAAACGTCGCTGTTGTTGTTTGATAGGTTTGGCATCAGGTAAGATGTACAACCGTCGGGCTGACCCACTGGCCAGCCCGACCCAACTCAAAACCCGACCCAAGCGGGCCGAGTTCGAGCCCCCCTGCTGTTTCTTTTTCCTTCTGGCGTATCTCTATGAGAGATGCCATCGTCATGTCCTTCCCGCCGTCGTAGAAGCGATCGAGGAAGAGGCGCGTCAAGTCGTCGAAGGACGATATAGAATTGTCGGGGAGGCTGCAGTACCAGTCATACGCCACCCCTTTTAGGGCCCCAACAAAGATGTTGGTGAGGAGCGCGTCCTCCTTTGGAAGATGCCCCGTTTGTGACTGGAAATATGTCAGGTATCGACGCGGAGAGTCCTTCCCATCGTATGGTATGAGTGTTTGTGGTTTATATTTTGGAGGATAAACCACTTTGTTCCACTCGAGGGGATAAGGCTGGGGAATGCCCACCTTCTGGCGCTCCTCTTGCCTATTTTTGGACTCGAAGCGCTCCCGCAGGTCCTTGATCATTTCGACCACATCCTCCGTGGAGCTAGGATTCGGAGAAGATGGCACTATCTGGAGCGGAGCGTTTGAGGGTTCCGATGTCCGAGGTGCTTCAGTGTCGGAGGGTGCCCGTTGAAGGGGGACACTCGACTCCTCATTAACTCCTGGGTCGGGACCGGTTGAAGGTGTTCTGGTCAAGGCCGATCGAATATCAAACACTCCTTGAGTCAGTGCTTGCATAGAGGCAGAGAGGGTTTTGAGTCCTCCCTCTAATGAGTCTATGTGCTGAACAATGTCCTGCGGTGGCGCATCAGACTCGGCATCATCCCCAGCCATGTATACTGTCCTGACACGGCCAGGAGTGGATGGATTGGTTGAGGCTTCGCTCTCGGCCTCACTTTCATGTGGAGGAGTCACCTCTCCTGGTGTTTCAGCTCGGTCACCCCCAGTCACATTCTGGAGGTCATTCTCGACGAGCGCATCTGCCAGGGCCTGATTGTCCTCAGCTCCGTCTTGAAGGGCCTCTTCGTCTCTACCCCCGCTGTGTCCTGGGGACATCCTCGTTTCGAGGTGCTTCTGGGAGGCTGACTTCGCCTCGAGGATGAAGATCCGCCGCAGCTGTGCTTTGGACTTCTTCGTCTTCAGAAGGAAGCTCAACAAGGGTCTGACTACCCCCAGCTTCCTCTAAGAACTTCTTCTTCGACCGAGTGCCTTCGAACACCCCAGAGGTCGGGACTGCTGCCTTGGTTCTCCTCGGTTGGCTTTTGGACGAATTGCCGGTCGCTTTCCGGAGAGATGAGGAGTTGGAGACCACATTGCATGAAGCAACTCTTGGTTCCTCTTCTGTGGACACCTTCGTCCCGAGACGATGTCGGAGGGGTGTCGATGACTGCAGCCGCTGGAAGACTGACTGCCTTGGTGGTACTGCCGCCTTGCCACAGCAGTTGATAGTGACCACCGCACAAGTATGCCCCGTGAGAGGCTCATCGTGCTTGTTGGTCGACTCTCCTGACCGGCGCTTGTGAGTGATCACATTACGCAGGTCGTTGGAGGAGAGTGCTACCTTCATACCCCCTTCAGGCGCATGGCAAGGCCAAACGCCGGGGCGGACAGGTGAGTGCTGCGCCCCCTGATCTAATACCAAGCAGGCATCATGATAAGTAGTGAAGGAACAACAACATTTGAAGTGACTTGAACGGACCTCAAACGCACAACCAGATGAGGCGCGGGAGTTCAAGACCACTAAATTTGCCGCACTCGACTTAGTTATGCACGCAGTGGATGCGCTCAAGTGAGATGAGGACTTTGAAGATCGACTCGTCTTTGGTACCGAAGCACCTGAGTCGACCTTGTACAGCTTGCCATCGGCAGCGCGCGTGATTGTGAGCACGTGCCTCTGGCCTGCTGCTGGCATAGCACGCTTGTGGCGCATGGCCCGTGCCGCCTTGGATTTCTTTGTACTAGCCCGCTGGGATGCATAGTACTCAGCATCCAAATTCTCCTCGCCATTACAGCGAGTGAGTCTGTCAAAGACAGAGACTTTTTGTGGCGCATCAGAGGTGATGCGCGGGGCATTGGCTGCGCCCCTGCTCCGTCGACGCATCTTCCTCGCCTGAGAGGGAGATGGCTGGGGAACGTGGTCAGCCGCACGTTTCCCCGAGAGATGCGCTGCATCAGCGGGCGCACCTTGGTTGCTGAGAACGTCAGCAGGAAGGGAGGGCTGGATTGGCGCATCCCCTTCAGTGGAGTTGCCCGAGGCGTCGACTTTGCGCACCCAGACACGGCGGGTCTTCTTCGGCTTCGGCAGCCGCTTCGAAGGACTCGCGCTTCCTTCAGAAATGAACTCCTCGTACGCCTGTTGATTGAGGCGCACGACCAGCGTCTTGTGGGAGGAGCCCACCTTCACGTCGTCGGCCTGTGACACAACTTTCTCGAAAGAGGAGAAAGAGGTCCCCAGCAGAGTCGCCAGTTTGTTTGCCATTAAAATCGTTTGATTGCAAATCTTAATACAAACAGAACAGTATTACAATATAGGACTTAGATATAGTCCTAGGAGTACACTTTTGTTTAATCTGGGTCCTAAATGCCAATGGAGCGAGTGGTAATGCGTTGACTCCGTTGACGGGCTGACGACGGTTATCGGTTCTCTGAAGATGTAGATTGCTCTGGGTGCTGGAGCTGGCTGAGAGGAGGAAGACGTTGAGTGTCTGTATCTGCCTCTCTGGTGATCTCTGTCTGGATTGTTCCTATGTATGTCTATGTGTGTGTGTGTCAGAAGGAAATGGTCCTTCTATTTATAGCTGGGCAGGTTGGCTGCTCATGCGCGCATATGTAGGAAGCGCCGGTGCGTGGGGACGCCACGTGGAGATTGCTGATAGAGGCGCATGGATGATGCGCCCTACTCGCGGGGTTGAATTCTTCGTACTGCTGTTGTGAGCCGGTACGTAGCAGAGGAGAAGATCTTTCTGTTGCTGAGATCTTGGATGAGTTGAGTCAAAGGACACGTGTCATCGATCCATGGCTCGGAGATCTCGGATTTGATGGAGAATGATCTAGTAGGATACGCCTGGGATTGGGCGCATGCGGAGACTTTGGCTCATGACCTTTAGGAGTCACGAGCCGTTCTAGGCGCATGCGAGCGACTTTCCTTCTGTCTTTCGGGATCAGAGATCAGTCTGGGGCGCATGGCTTTTGAGGCACATACGAAGCTTCAACTGGAGACTCTTCTTCTGTCTTTAGGGATCAGTGAAGGGTCTGAGGCGCATGGCTTTTGAGGCGCATGCAGGTTTGGGCGCATGGCCGCGGAGGCGCATACGGGTAGTCGAGTGGCCACGTGGCAGTAGCCATCGGGATAGAGTCATGATGATGCTGACGTTGTGGACGCTTCATTTTCTGTAAAAGCTGTCAACCGTTCAGGCTTGGGGAGGCGTGCTGCCAACTCTGTCAGTTCAGCATTTAATGTTGGTGACATTCGATGGACAGCTGAGTGGGCGCGTTGGTTGTCGTACCACTAGGTATATGGGGACGTATGGGGGCACATCTCCTGTGATGCGCTCGGTACAGGACGCATCTGTTTGATGTTTGAAGAGGTGTGATGCGCTGACCAGCCGGCGCATCCGACACGTCTTTGATGATGCGGCTGTTTCGCTTCTCGAGTGCTTTTAATAGCCGTTTGGCTGAAGTCGAGGCGTCTGGTTCATCCATTTAATATGAGTTCATTGCACGGAATTCGGAGAGCCATCCACTTGGCGCATGGGTTTGATCTGCCCGGCCTATAAATAGTGGCATAGAGAGAAGGTTGGCCTCTCATTCCCTCACGTCTTTCTAATATGAACTCGAGTTCTCGGGTGCATTCTGTTGACGAGGTGCTCCCGAGGGTGAAGATGAGACGCCATGTCGTCGTTGATGCTCTTGAAGGTGACTGTTACATCCAAAAGACGGAGTCAAGGGCTTCCGAGGCGGGCGGAAGGTGCCTGTTGCATCCAAAGATAGGGATGCTCGGGCCTTGTCTCCGTTGTTCCGGAAGAGCCGTAGATCGGAATGGCGGTGCTAGGCTCTCTCTCCTTCAAAGTGGGTGTCGCCCACTCTGAAAGCTGCTCCTTTAGCCGTATTTCGATCACGGTCTTCCTTGGCCTTTGGAGGCTCTTTTGAAGCCTCCCCTGGCCACAGATTTGCCGTGCTCATCTCTTCCTTGGTTCCAGCCAGAGGGTTAAATGCTTTGTGGAAGCATTTATCAGGTGAGACTGGCTGGAAGAGCGGCACGTAACTGGGCTGCTACTCGGCCAGGTGAGCCTGGTTGGAGAGTGGCACATAACTGGGCTGCTGAAGGGATGCACATAACTGAGCTGGATGCACATAACTGAGCTGCTGAAGAGATGGCGGGATGCGCCTGGATGGAGGCGCATGGTGACTGCTGCGCCTATCTGAAGGCGCATGGTGGCCGCTGGCTGTAGACTTAGGATCTTTCCTTTGTAGAAATTCTCCTTTGTACAACCTTTTCTAGACATGTAATAGACTTTTATATATAAAAATAAAAAGTCCTTCTTCAGATGTCTATGGCTATTGATCTTGCTGTGGATTGTCCTGTTCCTGGTGCCTGTAGTGTCTGGCGTATGGTCTTTCTGGTTGTGAAATTCCTTACTTCTACAGCCTACATATTGGCATTGCCACTGTCGTTGGAGGGAGTACATGACGTGCTCCACGTGTCTCAGTTGAGGAGGTACGTGGCAAATAGCAGTCACGTGCTCGATCACTCCGAAATCATAGTTGGACCGAGTTTGTCGTACCAAGAGCAACCGATAGGTATCCTTGATCGCCGAGTGAAAGTGTTGCGGAATCAATCCATACCATTGGTTCGCGTAGCATGGAAGCATCACTCGTCGGGAGAGTCTACTTGGGAGCGCGTGGACGACATTCGGAATCGCTACTCGCATTTGTTCGAAGACCAAGGTACGTTTGTATGTTAAATTCTTAATATTGCATGGCATCGCATCCCCTGACATTAGTTTTAATTTCGGGGACAAAATTTCTTTAAGTTGGGTATGATGTAAACACCCATCTTTTTCCTAATTAATTTACTAATTAATTTTATTTTTATTAAATTTTGTTATATATAATGTAGTGTTAAGTCATGGGTTTTTGTTAATAATATAGGTATGAATGCTTGTGTATGGTGCATTATAAATTAGAGATTTAGATATTTTTTATATATTTTTTTTAGAATTTTTATAAGCTACAGTACTATGGAAAACCCGACCACCTTTTGGATATTTGAATGGAGATTCAAATCTTCACTTTATAATTCAAACCTTCTAGCAATCTTCTTTGAATCCCAAGCCTTGTCTGCATCAAATCTGACTATAGGAGTTGACCGAGACCTAATCCTTATCAAACTTTGATATTCCCCAGCATCCAATACAAGTTAAACTCAACTTTGTAACAGCCTTTATATATAAGTGGCTACGAAAATCCGAGGAACCCTAACCAGAAAACTTTGCGCAGCCCCAAATCCATCTACGAGCTCTCCCCCACCCCGAAGAACTCACCTGGCTGCTGACAATGCCGTACCACTGTGCGGACGCCGCCAGCCACCCCCAGGCCGACCGCACCTATTGTGCAGTCCGATTTTCTCGATAGCGAGGTAACCTCCTTCTCACCCCTTTCTCCATCTACGTTTGATCGTTTTTTATTCTACGAATTCCTGTTAGAAGCCCCCATGACCCTCTTCGGGATCCCCCAGATGGATTTCGACATGGCCCTCTAACTTGTTCGAAAAATCGAGACAAAGTTAGAGAAAAACTACTTTTCTGAATGTTGAAAAACTATTTTAAAGTACCATCTTGGAAGCCATTTTTCGGACCGATTACTAAATAATTTGACAAACTAATTAAAGACAGTCAAAAACAATATATACGAGATCGTAACACACCTTCTGGAATCACTTTTCATCCAGTATGTAAAAAGTTACACTTGGTTAAAGTTTTACGAGAAAGTTTCAATTCTGTTTTCAAAATTTAGAAAAACTTTCCGATACGGCGTACGTCTCGACAAAACGGGCGACGTGGTCACGCACTATTTGTATCCAAAGGCGCGTATGGATATTGCTGACGTGTGGAAACTGACGGAACTCGATTTCGTTGTGTGTGTGCGACGAAATCAATGTGTATCCATCAAGATACCCCCATATCGACGCTTTGCAAACTTGGCCATAACTTCGTGCACGTTCGTCGGATCGACACGAAACTTGCGTCATCAGGATCGAATCATTTTTCTAGTCCTATACGTCATGTTTAATCCGATTTTGAGAAGGTCGACCGGAACGCCTATTTGGCAGGCCTGCGACCCGTTCTAACGGATGAAAATGTGCACGGCCCGCCGGAATCCAACTTTGGACATACGTTTGTGTTCATCTCTTCAAATCGGACCCGTAGACTTGTAGTTTGACGACTTTAGAGATCATAGACATTAGCACGCATTTCGGTGTAAAATGGGTCCAATGGCGGACATCATTTTGACCCAAAATTACGATTTTGCCTCTGTACCAGAATTGAACTTTTGGACAGACATTTCCTAGATATATCTTTTATACTAGCAACATTCTTGATGTCTGTTTCAGCATCCGGAGCCGTTCGTAGATTTTGACTTTTCATTGCTGACGTGATTGACTGTTGGAGTTGCCATTCCCGCACTACCAGACAAGATACCTTGCTACCTTACTCTGTGATTTACCTATTCTTATTTTTAGTTATTATTTTTAGCATTTCTTATTTGTTGTTATTATAAAACTATGCGTCCAAGTCACACTTGGGTGCAAGCGACTCTATCGGTCGTTTTTCTTACTTTTGTATATTTCTCTTACATTGACTTAGTCTAGTGACCACCCATTGTTGATGAGTTATTGGTATATCTCATACGGCCTTGACACTTGCTTTATCACGTGTTGTGAGTCACATGTAGGACACGTGCTTGCGTAGTCGGCTGGCCACCGATACGTATGAGACATGCGACGGATAGGAGTAACTGCCAATAGAATTGCATGCTAGTAGACTTGGCAGTTACTAGAGGTCTTATGAGTCATGGATGTGACCCTACTAGGCATTAGGTGGGGAGAATAGTTCCTTAACGTATGGGCCACTTATGTACTTTCCTATTACTGATCCTGCTGGCCTCTGACATTCGAGGAATGTTATGCTTTGAGGTCCCTGGTATCCTGATGGGACCATACCTGAGTTACCTGCACCTAAGCCAGATGTCCATGCATTGAAGGTTTGTTCTTAACTGCATTATCACTGTAGAACTGGTAGGCACCCGATTGCATGCATCCTTTCTTTTCTATTATATTATCACAGTTTATATGGCATGGTATTTTCTTGTATCTTGTTACGTCCCTCTGAAGACCTGGTTATCTCTCCAGGACTAGACGACTTTCCGTAGGAGTACGGAGCGGCTCTAGATCCATCCTACATTGATGACGAGGCATCTCCCGCTGACTTTTAGCTTATTGATTTCCTTGAGACATTTTCTTGGACATTTTTACATCTATTTTATTT
Source organism: Iris pallida (assembly GCA_029216955.1). Lineage (NCBI taxonomy): Eukaryota > Viridiplantae > Streptophyta > Magnoliopsida > Asparagales > Iridaceae > Iris > Iris pallida. The sequence continues at coordinate 28,504,691 of JANAVB010026999.1, read as the reverse complement.
CTATTTTGTGGAGGTTGGACTCCGATCATTATGACTAATTTTTATAGCTGTTTGGAGTGGGTATGTCCACCTGGCTATCTCTTGGATACACTTATTATTTATTGAACTCTTATTTATTTTGTGCTGAGCTGTGATGAGATTAGATACTTATATTCTGGCCTGTGATTTTATTATATATACAGCTTATGTACGTATACGAGGATTCCATATATTGGAGTATTCTTCGTATATGTGCAACTGTCATGTTTATGTACTTGGTCCTAAGTATTTTGGGACTGGGATGTTACCGTCGGAGTGGCACTCATCTATCCTGATGATTTGGTCATCCAATGCGCATACTCTCTCCTGGAACCATGTTTCCTATAATGTGGCAGAATACAATGCCCTTATCATCGAACTTCAACTGGCCAAACAGTTGGGCGTAGATTATCTAGAAGTCTGCGGGGACCCTAAGCTAATAGTAAGCCAGGTTCGAGGGAAATACAAGGTCCGACATGAAGACCTGGTGCCCTACTACCAACCGAAGATTTACATGATCTCGACCTTTACCGCATTCTTCATATAACATGTGCCCAGGTTGCAAAAAATTAAAGCCGATGCCCTTGTTGGGCTGGCAGCTTCCCGGTTATTTATGTCAAAACCTGACGTTCTGTCGCAGTAATCGGCCGAGAGCTGATATACACCAAAAATAACTTATACATATGTTATAGTTACTCTGCAAAAACCAATATTGGCATCAAAGACTGGAGGTTCGCCCTCATAGACTATGTAGTCTATGGGATTCTTTCGGATGACCCAATGAAGCCACCTTCCTTAGAAGGCGTTATCTCCGATTTTACTATGATGTAGCCACCAAAATACTGTATCGACGCTCGTACGAAGGGCTCCTGCTAAGATGCTTATCGGATACAGAAGCCAAGCAAGCACTTCGCGAACTCTATAATAGTACTTGCGATGCACATCAGCCAGGGACCAAGTTGTTGGCCCATGTGGTCATGATCAACCTGATTTCAATAATTGACTTAAAACTTCGAATCTAATACGTGAAGTACGATGACTACATAAGACCGCAGCTATTCTCGTCAAACAAGATTTTTTAATTTATTCTGTATTTTTCTTATCTTGAGTCTAGGTTTTTGTGAGTCGGATATCGCTGGCATTTAGATGAACATCCCCACTCAAACAAAACCTACTCGTACCAAACCAATCCAATACCCAAAAGACATTCTGAAATGAAGAACATTCTGAAAACCCAGTACTCGAACTCGGTGAGAGTTCCCCCCGAACTCGAACCGAACTTGGTCTCCCTAAAATTTCTCCTCGTCAGAATGAATACATATTCTTTTGGATCTCAAACGTTTGAAAATTTGAACGTTACGTAACCGAGTTCTACCCGAACTCTGGTTTAAAAAAACCTATAAATAGAAAATAGTTTTTCATTTTACTCAATCATCTCATTCTTCATCTTCTCTATTCATTCTAAGCCTTCCTATCACAAAGAGCTTTCAATCTTCACATTCCAAGACAACTTCCATTCTTCTAAGTGCCGGTGTGTTCCGATTAGAAGTGTTCGAGTTGTACGAGCTTGGCGTATAAAAGCTATTCAGTTAGTGTTGAAGTTTGTTCATGGGCTTCAGATAAAAACACGACGTTGTAAGAAGTCGGCGTGTCCTTCGGAGTAAAGCACGCGGTGTAACTACTATTTCAAATAGTGGATTTAATATCGAGCAAGAGTACTCGAGCCTGGACTAGTCCACTAAGAGGAAAACTGGAAAAAAATCTTGGTGTTTGCGTATTGCTTCTAGCTCATTACTTAATTACTGTTTTTACATTATTGCATTAATTATCTGCATTTACTTGCCTTTACATGTATCATTTTTAATTGGGGATATTATTTTCGCTAAACTCTATTCACCCCCTCTAGAGTTGCCATCGATCCAATACAAGCTACAAGCCCGCCTCCGCCGCATGGACTACTACTTGCCCACAATGGTCGCAGACGCCATAAACTATGCAAGGAGACGCAAAATGTGTCAGATATATGCTAACTTCATTCACAGACCCTCAGAGTTCCTGCATCCAACAGTCGCATCCTAGCAATTCGAAGCATGAGGCATGGATATCATTAGTCCAATCAGCCCACCATCAGCTAGAGGGCATCGATTTATCCTTGCCATAACTGATTACTTCTCAACATAGGCAGAGGCCGTGCAACTCTCGGAGGTGAAGACTTCCAACGTGATTATTTTTATTGAACATCATGTCATCTACCGATTCGGTCTGCATCGACGGATCATTCATGATAATGGCACGTAATTTGGAAGTCACGCTTTCTATCGATTTTGCGATAAAAATCAAATCCAGAATATATCTTCAATACCTTATAATCCAACACAAATGGATTAGCAGAAGCTTTCAACAAGACGATCATCAGATTGCTTAAGAAGTCCGTCTCATCCAATAAGCGCGATTGGAACGAGAAACTTGGCAAGTGTCTCTGGGCGTACCGTACAACCGTCCAAACTCCAACTGGCAGTAAGCTATTTTCCTTGGTCTTGAGCTGTGATCAAACGTACTACTTCTACTACCGGCCATCAACTTCTCGAGGTACACTACGCAAATATGAGAATCATGGCGTCTGTACTCTCTAAGCATTACCCTGAATATTCCTATATTATGTTGATATTACCACTAATAAGAATATTCACATAAAAAAGTGGTTTAACAAAAGCCTTATTATGATAGATGTACTACAAAGACTCTCTTCTTACCATATTCAGCCAAAGCCTCATGAGCCTAAAAAAAGAAATCTCCTTCTACAAACACCCTTTCATGGCCCAGTTTCCTTAAGGGTATCCCACCTTTGGCTTCTAGTTAGGTCAAGGATATCCTCCATTTCAGTACTACCCTTTCCCAATAAGGAGTAAGACATTCAAACTGGTAGTTCATGCCATATTACTTCTGAGCTACCTTCCAGAAAATTATTATGTCCATATCACCTCTGAATTATTTTTCAGACCAAAGATACCTATTCACCACGTCCATATTACTGCTGTGTGGATATCTATCTTGTCCCTTGTTGTTTTATTTCAAACAGTGACACCATCTGAAATACTTGCCAGTTTATATCACCTTTGAGCAAGATATTTCTTTATCACAATATCACACCCATGCGGTCCCTGATGGTATTTTTGTTGGCCCACTGGTCAAGATCATACTTGATTTTGATAATCAACGTCAACTTTGGTCGATATGTAAAATATACACAGCTACATGTATCGCTACAGGTATCAAATCAGAATGTCTGCACCTACTGCTACAAACGTCTTGTCGTCATCAAGAACCAAAAGTGATGGAATCAACATCAAGGCTTTTACATATTTCTTCTGTATTTTTTATCTTTATTTGAGTCTAGAAAAATAGGTAAGATTGATCAGATCGGTACTGACTTAGCTATTCAAAGTCCACAATAAATAGCCTTCCAATCCATAAATTCTATCCAAAAGTCCATAAACTAAAAGGCCCAAAACCTATCAAATTGGCCCAAATAGTTCTGTGAGAACTTTGGCAGAACTCGGTCCGAGTTCAGTCTAGGTTATTTTTTTCAACTTATTTTTGAATTCCGTGGATATTTGTATCCAATGTTCAAATGCGAGATTTTTGCATCCGAACTCTGCCCAAATTGGTTTCATAAAATCACTATAAATAAAGAGAAAATTTTACTTTTCTAAATCACCCAATCTTATTCACATCTCTTCTCTATATTCCTTATGTGTTTCTACGAGCTATGCACTTTCAAATTTAGTCTATACTATTAGCTAAGCCAGTATCAATTCAGTTCAAGCTAGAGTTTGGTTTTGAATAGTTATATCGGAGGCTATCTCTGAAAACGTTCTAGTTTTCAATCGCCTTCTGTAGTCGATCGTGCACTCGTCGCCAAGCACGGCGTTGTTGAAGTTTCTCGTGCACTTGTCCCCAAGCACGATGTTGTAAGAGTTACAAGCACTCAGTTAAAGCTTGTGCCATAGTGGATTAACATCTAGCAGGAGTACTCGAGACTGGATTAGTCCTCCACGAGGAAAACCAATATATATTAATGTGTCACTGAGTTTGAATCTTCTTAACTTTTTACTCTTACTGCAATTCATATACTATTATTGATCTGCTCTTACTAGCCATATTATATAATTTAAATTGTGATATTTATTCCGCTGTAGGCACACATTCTATTCACCCCCTCTAGAGGTGCTTAACGGTCCTACAATTGGTATCAGAGCAGGTTATACATATACATAACCACCAAGAGAGTATATATGGCAGCTGTAAATCTATATTCAACGGTGAAAGGCAATCCATAAATAGGCCTCCACTATTTGATGGAACAAACTATATATACTGGAAAACACGAATGAGTTTCTTTTTAAGTCACCGGACTTCGATCTTTGGTCGATATTTATAAACGGTTATGCATGCCCCCTAATTTTTGCATGGCTAAATTTTTTTTTTGTTATTTTGTCTTTACTTCTCAGTTATATTCTATATATATAATATTGAACTTATATTTTTTTTACTTTATATGTCCAATTGAATAAATTACTGAGTTTGTATACATATATAGTAAATGTATATCTTAATATATAAAGAGCTTTTAAGGTAACTAGATATAAAGGTTAAAATATTCTTCTTAAAAAATATTTAGTTGTATATATTTAGTCTATATTTGTTTATGAAATATTTTAGATTTTTTATTTTTTATTTTTTAAATGAATGCATGTGATAAAAGAAATATTTATGTTTGGATTTAAATATATATAGATAAATTGAGCATATATAAATTAATATAGTATGAATATTTTTAGAAATTTATATTTTACTTGTTTTAGATTTTTATTAGTTATATATATATATATATATATATATATATATAGTATTTAAAACAGGTTTATGTTGTATATAAGTAAATATACATTGTAGATATACTGTTACAAAATATATTAAGATTTTACAAAACAAAATTTATATTATTTTAGATTTTTAGAAATTTTAAGAATTTTTATTAGGATTTTTAGAGATTTTTATAGCATTATTAGTTTTAATAACCGAAACAAAGAAAAAAAAGAAAAATGAAAAAAGAAGGGCAGTTGTTGTTCCCCTGCAGGGGAACAGTAAATCAGGCGACCTGAGCTCCTCTCTATTACAGAGGAGCAGATAAATACGCGTAAAAAAAAGAAGCAGAAAAAATAAATCAAAACCCTAGCCTTAACCCTAGCAGCGACCTCATCAACCTCCGTCGCGCTCCCCCGCACGACCAACGATCACCGGAGCCGTGGCTAGCCACTGTGCGCGCGTGACAACAACGGAGTTTCATGCAATAACAACGACTCACCCAACTTCACGTCGTATTTTCTCCACCACCGTTCATTCGTTTTACGATCTGATTTTGCAGGTGTGTTCCCAATCTAACCCCCTTCAATTCCATTCAAATTGTTTGGTTTGGTTTGTACTGTGTGCGACGAGAATTGCGTTCCAAAATCGATTTTTTTTATTTTCAGGATATAAAAACTGTCCCGACAACCCATGTTTGAGGTCGAATTTCGACCAGGATATCACGAACTTTTAAAATCCACTTAAACAATATTATAGACACCTATAGGATAACAAAAACCTATGTGTAGATTTTAATTTCATCGACCGTACGTCGAGAAATCGGGTTCCCAAAACCGACAAAAACAGTTTTTAAAATAGTAAAATTTTAGAAATTTTTTTGATACGGCATGTGCCCCCGACAAACCGGGCGACGTGGTCGCGAACTGAAAGCATAGAAAGGTGCATATCGACTTGGCGGATGTGCGGGATTCGACGGAACTCGATTTCATTGCGTATGCACGACGAAATTGAGACGTATCGATCGAGATACCACGTATCTGCCTCTTTGCAAACTAGCCCACAATTTCGTGCACGTTCGTCTTCTCGAGACAAAACTTGCATTCCTAGACTCATGTCATTTTTCTGGTCCTATGAGCAATGTTTGGTCCGATTCTGAGAAGGTCGACCAGAACGCTATTTTGGCGGGGATGCGACCCGATCCAACGGACGAATTTGTGCACGGTTCATCGGAATCCAACTCTGGACATACGGTTGAGTTCGTATTGTCAAATTAGACCCGTAGACATAATCTGACGACTCTAGAGACCGTACATATTGGCACACTTTTTGGTGCAAAGAGAGTCCAACGCGGACACCGATTTGGCCGAAATTAAGATTTTGTCCCTGTGTCCAAAATTGGACTTGTGGGTAGGCGATCTGAGATATTTTTAATCCAAAAATATTGGTGATGCCTGTTTCAGCATTCGAGGATGTTTGCAGAAGTTAGCTTTCTTTGCTTCACTGATCTGATGGTTCGAGCTACTGGATACTGTCCTTTTGCACACCACCTCAAGCAAGATACCCTGCCATATTTACTGCTTGTATTATTTGTATCTTACCATTTAGGTACTGCATGGTTACTGTTTATTTCTAGTTTTTCTAGTTGCTTCACTGTTTACTGTTCATGATTTACTTTACTATGCTTCCAGCTATACATAATACAAATGTTAGTAATATTTTCATTCTTGTCTTTAAAATTGCATATGGACCAAGAGTTAAGGGACTACCATTTGTCAATAATCATTTCATAAACTTTGACACAGTTGTACCACGAGATATGTGTGAGCTATGAGTAGCATACAGAGTTACTTGCGTATTGGCTGATCACCCGTGCACATGCATTAGGTCTAACTGCTAATAGATGTATGTTAGGAGACTTAGCAGTTAGTAGAGGTACATGATCGTGGATATGACTTAGTTAGGTGCATAGGGTAGGAAGAACAGTTTCTTAGCGTATGGGCCACGTATACACTTATCCATTATAAACTGTGAGCTCCGCCGGAGATACAGGTACTGATTCTTTACTATACTTATTCCCTACTGTACTGATTCCCTCTGACGTTCACAGAGTGTTACTGACGTAGGCCTCTGGTGCCCATAGAGGGGACCATGCTGATCCCATATAGCCAGAGGGCCCATGCATTGAAGGTTTGTTCTTAATTGCATGATCACAGTAGAATGGTTAGGTGACCGTAGTGATGTCATGTCACACTATGTTCTAATTATGGCATGGGACATCACGGAATAATGTGCCCCTTGTCCTTGTTTGGTTGTAGGGATAGTCTACTGTTTCGATAGTGGAATATTGGGTCATGTTATGATTTAGACTATTTACTTTTACTTGTGACTTTGTGGCATATTTTATATTTATTTTCTATGGCATGTTTATATGTATTTTGTTACGTCCCTCTGAGGACCTGATGATTTCTCCAGGTGTGTGCTTTTATAATTTTTTGCAGGATTTTTAGCCAAGATTGTGATCTTCTCTCTCTATCGAAGATGACACGCACTTGGACCATTTAGTTGTTTGTATTCTTTATTTTTGTTATTCCTTTTTCTTCTAGTTTAAATGATGGTAGTAGATTTGTCTCAATCCAGCAAATTGTAAAAGGACAAACTCAGATTTGATTTTATACTATCTTTATTCTTTATTTCTGTGGATGAGATTTAGTGAAGTCATGGCTATTTGTATACTACAAAATTACAGCTTATATATATTTATTATACGGCTGGCATGTACGTTCTAGTCCAACGTATTTTGGGACTGGATATTATAGGTTACAAGAAACCGCCTAGAACAGTGATTGATGGTGTTCTCAGAATATTTGAACACTTTTGAAAATCTAGGCTTCGTGAATTTTTAGAAGTTTCAAATCCGATTCATGAAAATGCAGTTCTCATGTTTTATTACAACTTGCAAGAATTCGATGATTGCATTCATTCATGGTTGGCGGAATGGAATTTGAATTCAATTCTGCCGACTTGAGCGAGTATTTTCTAATGCCAAACAATGGTGACGCTTTTTGTCGACATAAAAAAAGTTTAATTTCCTGACGACATGACTCTTAAATCCTTCAAAGTCGCGTTGTGTCATCCAGATCCGGTTCCTCGGAGATAGTTATTCGCACGCAACTTGAATCAACATTTCTATGAGTTGCATCACATCATTATTTCATCTCTTTTACCAAAGACGGGATCTACTGCCGAGATCACTTATTTGGAATTATCTACAATATACCATATTCACTTTGGGATTTCCTTTTCCTTTCCCAAAACTATATTGGCACTCATGATCAACTGTCGGAGGACAGGCCGTAACCTCCTTTATCTTATGCATATGACGACAATCTTCTAAAAATTTGCTATTCCTTTGGAGTCTTGTCCTATCTCTGGAACGCCTTCAGAGCTTCATAGGTCTAGGAGATTCCCACATCTTCCTAGTGATGCTCCACCTCCATCCCCTCCAGCTCCAGTTGTAGCCCCAGCAGATGCTCCAGCTGATCCAGCTCCTGCAGCCCCGGGTCGTACTATTGTCGAGTTGTATCAGCAGTTTGATGCTTTTGTCACCCTTCAGGGACAACAACGTTAGGCCGATCTGACTCGTTATACCGACACTGAGTCCCGCCACATTTCTCAGGTTCAGATCTTGAGAAATGACATGGCAGATATTTAGTGGGTGATGGCTCATCATCCTACAGTACCGACGACTATCATCCGCCACCCTGCCTTTGACGGACCGAGACTTGATGAGGATCCGACATTTGTCTACCTCGACCCGATGACTGCCTATTTTGATCCGACCCAGTCACCTGCTGATGCTGGTGGTAGTGCTGATAGTTGATGTGATATCTTTTAGACTTAGTATTTTGTGGATCTGTTTGATGATGATGATGTGTAGCAGCACATTTTGTTTTTTATGTATTTTGGACTTTTGCTTCAGTTGTAGTGACACTTTCTTTTATGTGAGCTGTTATTTTTTCATATACTATTGCTACTGTAGATGTTCTAGTTTTTATACTACTTGAGTTGTGATGTTGACTTGTCATTTCATATAATATTTGGTATTAAATTGTCGTTTCTTTGTTATTTGGCTCATAAATTGCGGGGGAGCCATATCTTGATTACATGACAAGGGGGAGATGAGCATACCAAAATCAAAGTTTCAAGAAAATCGAAAGCTTTTCAGACAAGTCAGGTATAATTGCAAAGTTTCAAGATAGTATTTTGGTATAAGCTCAAAGTTTGTCAATTATCAAAAATAGGGAAAATTGTTGGCCCACTGGTCATGATCACGTGATTTTGATAATCAACGTCAATTTTAGTCGATACATAAAATATACACAGCTACATGTATCGCTATAGGTATCAAGTCAGAATGTCTGCACCCACTGCTACAAACGTCTCGTCGTCATCAAGAACCAAAAGTGCGGGAATCAAGATCTAGACTTTTACATATTTCTTCAGTATTTTATTTTTATTTGAGTCTAGAAAAATATGTAAGAACTGGCTTAGCTATTCCCAGTCCACAATATATAGCCTTCATATCCACAAATTTCTATCCAAAAGTCCACAAACTAAAAGGCCCAAAACCCATCAAATTGGCCCAAATAGTTCTGTTAGAACTCTGGCAGAACTCGGTCAGAACTCGGCCCGAGTTCGGTCTAGGTTGTTTCAACTTATTTTTGAATTTCCTAGATATCTGTATTCTACGTTCGAATGCGAGATTTCTGCATCCGAACTCTGCCCGAATTTGGTTCATAAAAACACTATAAATAGAGGGGGATTTCACTTTTCTAAATCATCCAACCTCATTCACTTCTCTTCTCTATATTCCTTATGTATTTTCTACGAGCTATACACTCTCAAATTTAGTCTATACTACTCTTAGCCAAGCCAGTATCAGTTCAGTTCAATTTAGAGTTTCGTTTTGAAAAGTTCTATCGGAGGCTATCTCAGAAAACGTTCCAGTTTTCAATCGCCATCTAGAGTCGGTCGTGCACTCGTCGCCAAGCACGGTGTTGTTGAAGTTGGTCGTGCACTTGTCCCCAAGTACGGTGTTGCAAGAGTTGCAAGCACTCAGTTAAAGCTTGTGCCATAGTGAATTAATATCTAGCAGGAGTACTCGAGACTGGATTAGTCCTCCACGAGGGAAACCAATATATATCACTGTGTCATTGAGTTTGAATTCTCTTAACTCTTTAATCTTACTGTAATTAAAAAACTATTATTGATCTGCTCTTATGTTTAAATTGTGATATTTATTTCGTTGCACGCACACACTCTATTCACCCCCTCTAGAGGTGGTCAACGGTCCTACAAATTTCCACTACACCTTGTCATTTGTACCAGTCTCGGGTATGCCTTGGATAACAAGTCCACCAAACCCTATTATGCTCCCTCAAGGAACATTCTCTACTCTAACATCTACTATAAAATATCTCTCTGAACATAAATTTCTCAGGCACAAAAAACATAGGTTAAACAATCATGCTTGGCACAACAGTTAGCCCTAAATGATCTACCAAACTAGATGCTATAAAAGATAACTTTATTGATAGAGGAGGGGGCTGTTGTAAACCCTCCAAAATTTTGCTATATATTTTTAGTTTATTCCCAACATTTTAATTTCTTATTTATAATTTAAGAGGCAACTTTTTATTTCAAATATGATTTAAGCCCCTAAAATTTTAGGATTTATTTATTTATTTAAATTTCATTAATATATATATTTAAACCATTTTTTATTAACTATTTGAAATAATTTGTTAAAAATAAATATGTGTATATAAAAATATAAGGTTTTATATGTTAATATTATAGATGTATAAGGTATTTTTCCTACAAGCTATATAAATATAGAAAAACATTCTACAAAAAAATGTTTTGAATATTTTTAGAAATTAGTAGAATTATTTTAACTATTATTAATTTTAGTAAAATTTAATAACAATTATAGATATAAAAATTTAGCATTTTATGATAGAATATATGAAGTGAACTCATAAATAAAATGTTATTGTTATTAACATATATATATATATATATATATATATATATATATATATATATATATATATATATTTACATATATATATATATATATATATATATATATATATATATATATATATATATATATATATATATATTGTTAGCCCTCTGATTTTTGGAGACATTTTTATTTATTTTATATGATTTTTTACATATTAAACTACATTTTATTTTTAATTTTGGCTATATAGGCACTTTGTCGTAGCTTTGATTTTTGAAGCAAAACAATTATCAATTCTCAAAACTTGTTCGTTATTCGAATTCTAGATGAATCCACCTTCACGTAGGCATATCATGCCCCACTCAAACATGTTCTCTTCTACTACATTTTTCTTGCACAATTTTTGGGTCAAAATGACCATTTTACCCTTCGTCGTAATTTTGATTTTTTTTTTTCAATTCCGATTTTAGACTGTAGAAGCATGAAAATTGTCCAGGCTCAATCAAGACCAAACAACCTCAAGCAAAGTTCACCAAGGCCCAAAAGACCTCCAAGGATGCCATGTTCCAACAACACAATACCCCAAGGTACATCACCTTTGTAGAAGCAAAGGTAGCTGGACCACTCCATGTAACCAGATCACATGCGGGCCAAATATTATGCGACATCTCTTAGAAGCCTCATGCGGCCAATGGAACGTGCAACCCAAACGACCCAACTAGTCTCCCCATCAAGGCAGACGACTCGAGTCCTTGGCTGAGCCACCCTCTACACCAAGACAGCTGGTTCGCGTCCCGAACTGGATCATCACAAGCTGGTTCGCGCCCCGAACCAGATCATCACAAGCAGGTTCGTGCCTTGAATATGATCACCTCAAATCTCGTTGGTAATGGATGAAATGATCAACACCACATTTATGATGTGTGCACCATAACCGCCCCATTCAAAAAGGAGATTCCCTCCAAATAATGGCAGTGCCATGCATCAACCAAAATTCATGACACCTGGTTTAATTCTCCAGTTTATGGCGCGCGCGTTACATAACCGCACTATTCAAACGACATGTTATCCTAAACACTTGTGTTTGTTGGGTCACATGTGATCAAGTTGTGTGGATGGACAGTCATAATCGCTAACAATCACACCGTAGGATCCTTAAGTCCTTACCCGGAGCTCCTGCAACAACGACCGGCCAATCAACACCTCAACATGGCCGAGCGGTTAAACAACATGCCTAAACAGCTATGACAACCAGGATGGCATCTTCCACGCAGGAGATCCTCCATTATCATTACCTCCTTGATAGCTTGCCCTCTAAAAGGAAAATAGAGAGGAAGTGCAATCAATCAAGAAAAAGAAGGGGAGAAAATCAGAGAGAAGATCATATCGTCAACTGATCGGATCTACAAAATCAACCTCCTCGCTGAGGGCACCCGATACACAGGTCATAAGTCATAGAGAGCACTTCTAGAAGCTACGAAGTACCAGATCGTCAACAGAGTAAAGGGATCATTACAGTACCCGATCTCCAATGTCACGCTTTCCCAGAATCTATTTTTGTACTTGCAAATTCTTACTGTTATGGCTTTGTTGTACTGTTCAAAACCGTAATATATAAAGGAAAGGAGTCGTCTCAACTTGTCTCTTCTTCCCTTATCCCTTTGAAAGATACATACCATCCCAAACATATCTTTCTAAAATGTCATGGCGAACAAGCTCGCGACTATGCTGTGGACAGCATTCTCCTCCGACGAGAAAGTAGTGTCGCAATATGATACTTCCAAGTTGGGCTCATTCCAACGGACGTTGGTCATCCGGTTTGACCAACAAGCTTACGAAGACATACTATCTGAAGGTTTAAACCCTTCGCCTAGGCTTACAAAACCTATGAAGACTCGCAAGGCCTGGGTGGTCAAGGCTGCTATGCCACCACCAACAACTGCGGAGGATGCTCTGCCGACTTCTACCAAAGAAGCCTCGCATCCAACTCATGTGTATCCTTCCCCCGCTCTCAAAGCGAAAAGAACAGAGCCCAATACTCGGGTCCCAATCGGAGAAGGCAATACAACACCAGGGACTCGGGAACGTGCTCTCTCATCAGGCCATTCCGGCCACTCCCTGCTCAAGCAGACAAAGCTACACCTCATCTAGCTTGCCAGTAGAAGGTGCAGAAGCAGGCCTGGTTGAAATCAAGACGAGTGCCTGTAGATGTACATCAAGTCTCCCCGAATAGTGCCAGACAGTTGCAGACACAAGGGAGGCGAAGGAGATCTGTCTTCCACAGGATCTCCCAGAACCTCTACCACGAAGAGGACCTGGATGCATTGTACTACTCAAATGCTAGTACAAAGAGGTCTAGAGCAACACGGTCGTAATACAACTGGATTGCTGTGTCAGCGGGCATCCATTAGAAGGTGCACAGGATGATTATATGGGCCCCTAACGGAAGGCTCTATCGGACACACACATGCGCCCGTCAAATCATGCGCACGAAGTGAGTTGATCCTGAAGATACATTCCGAGTAGCCCATGCGATAGATTGGGAGCCTCGTCTGATCAGCAATGCGACCCACGTGGCTCAGACAAATGCCCTATGCCAAACTTTCAAGAAATAATCGATCGCAAGCACGGGTAAAAAAAGACGGTAGCGCATACAGCAAATCTTCCACATGGCATTGCACCCAAATCACCATCAACTCCTATTGTTCTCAAACAGCAGTATCTAGAACAAGCCATCCGTCTTCCAACAACTACAATAGACAGTGGAAGATGAACCAGTTCATGCTTCCTGCTACTACGCCCGAAGGGATACTCTCGTACCGAAGGGTCAAAGGTGCCCTCTTTCTCAACCAGCACGAGGAAGTCGCCAGCACAAAGGTTAGCCCACCCGTCTATACCCATGAAAGGGGTATTCCAGAATATCCGGTCCAGGGTATCCTTGCGAAAAGGCGTGCCGCAACCAGAAGGTCCGTCTTCCCCCCCCCGATACACTAGGGGTAGCAATAATCCTCTAAGGATAAGACGCAAGGCTGGGTTAGACTTTCACCGATCAAGCTGCTGCTGACGGGTAGCTAACCGTTGGAGTCATAAAACGACGCCACCATGCATTCTGACCCTGACAAAGACGGGGCCGGTGGAATGGAGTCAGACTATGCCATGATCTTGCCAAACCTCATACAATGCAAGTCTGTCTACATGGCCTCCGAAAACAAAGTCGTGACCGGACAAACTAGATTCTACAAGACATACGGGCACAATAATGACCATAATCAAGGAGAGGTCGAACCTCCGGACGCATCAATTGTCACCGAAGTATAAGAAGGGGCTATTTCCAAACCGCTTTTCGCAAACAAGAGCACAGAAGGAAACAGGGTTCGATAAACCCCTGAAGGGTGGCTCCTCGCCAGGGCTAGACAAGCCTTACAACTTTGACATTCTGGCTCAACTGGCCAATACACCAGCTAGATTGTCAATCTTTGAGCTCCTCCGCCTCTCCAAAGATATACGGGATGCGCTGAGCGAAGCACTTCAAAATGTCGATTCCTACCTGGTGCAGGTCAAGAAGCCACTAGACGACCCGATAGCATGCCCCTATTGCCACAACATGACAGACAGTATGCTAAACATCACATTCTTACAACAAGATATGATGTTGAAGAACAACAGGCACAACCGACCTTTATATTATACGGGGTACGTTGGTGCCATCGAAGTGGACTGGATGCACATGGACCCGGGGTCCTCTTTCAGTATCATCCCACAGAGCCTTCTCCAGAGTCCCGGGATCCCCATGCATCTGTTGTCAGCTACTAGCACCACCATTAGCGGCTTCAATGCCGGGATAAGCTATCCTCTTGAAAAATTTTGCCTTAAATGCTAGATAAGCGATCTAAAGACAGGAGCCACTTGCTATGTCATTGATGTAAATGCATCTTATAATGTCTTGCTCGGGCAGCTATGGATACATGAACTGACCAATGCTTGAAGTACGTCGATAATGACAGCATCGTCAGAACAGAATTCGCTGACGTCGATCCCTTCAAAGGGGTTGAAGCATATTACGCAGATTCTGCCCTATATCAAGCGGTGTCACCGAAAGAATCCCAGAATGTCGATGATAACGAAGGGACTAGGGAAACCCCCAGACCCCTGGAAACGTAAATGGAAGGCTACATCCCAAGCTACTCGACCAGAGGAGGGCAGACCACCGAAGAACCTCTAAAGATTCGAGTTAAGGGGTGAGCTCCGAAGATTCTTGTCCCTGTTGTCGTCAAGATCCCCTGAAAAGCTATATAGTTCCTAACGACCAATCAACACCAGATGTCGTCAGGACGAGATCCAAGCCTATCGTCAATAAGGCCAAAGGAGCCGGTGGTGGTGAAACTACGAATACCACACAAGAAAAGCGTCGTCAAGGATGGATCCAAAGAGAGTATGATGGCTCGGGAGGATACACAACTCTTAAAATATGTAATCACACTAAGGGACATTCCAGTCTGCTTGAATAAAGGAATTTCTTTGAATTATCCGCATGGGAAGCTGACACAGTTTCTAAGGTGGGATCGGGACCAAATGTTTTACACATGTGCGGCCTCCACCCATTCAATGAATTTCCTCTCTTACTCCAAAGACGCTTACTTCATCATACCTTTCAAAAAAGAAGGACAAAACCCTATCATTTTTGGAAGGGTTGAGAGACGTATGGACCTCTCACCGAAAATATGAGAGGCTGACAACGAAAGAATGCAGCTACATCGCTATACAACCCAAGCGAAGAATATCTTACAAAAGATGGGTTACACATTAGATAGCTACGTGGGCCTAAACTATGGAAGAGGCCGACGCTTACCAACCCATCTAAAATCTCTGAAGGGGAAACCAGAAGATTACTACCATCGTACCAGCTGTGGATTAGGCTATAGAGCACTGGAAGAGACCTTCGAGAATCTGGAAGAAAAAAATTGAAACTTGCTCCCGCTCGTCAAAGTCAGCTAGCGAAGACTCTGACACTAGCATGGAAGAAGTGTTCCGGAACAAACTTTCTGCCAACATGGTGTCAATCGAGCAAAACAAAGATGACGAGCAGCCTCTTGACATCGTCGAAGACGAATCTTGGTCTTAGCGGCTCGAGTCACTATGGGAGGAACGCTTTGAGCAGAAGGAGCCTACCACAGAAGACGAAGTGGTACACATCAACCTTGGTGATGAGACAGCTCCCAAGTCCATCTTCATCATTAAAGGCTTAACAGAAGATGATCGAGAATCTTTCGTACAATTGGTGAGAGACTACATCGATGTCTTTATTTGGAATTATGAAGATATGCCAGGATTAGATCCTCAGGTAACACTCCATAAGCTGAACATCAATCCCAATGCCAAGCCAATAAAATAGCAGCAACGTCGGTTCTGCCCAGACGTGATAGATGCGATCCAGACTAAGGTTAACAAGCTGATCACCAGCGACTTCATTCACGAGGAGCAACATCCGGATTGGGTGGCAAATATTGTGTCTGTCACGAAGAGAAATGGCAAGATCAGGATCTGCATTGACTATTGGGATCTCAACAATGACTGCCCTGAACGAATTCCTGCTTCCTATTACTAATGAAATGATCGACGACACCTGCGGCTTCGAGAGGATGTCGTTCATGGACAGCTTCTTATGATACAACCAAATCAAGATGTTCCCAGATGACGAGAGGCATACGGCCTTTCAAACTTCGATGGGAGTCTACTACTACATGGTGATGCCTTTCTGCCTGAAGAATGCGGACGCAACTTATCAACATGTCATGAGTACCATCTTCAGCAAACACCTCAGAAAGACGGTCGAGTACTACAAAGATGACATCGCCATCAAAAGTTTAGATAAAGTCGATCATCTCCAGGACCTCAAAATAGTATTTGAGCTAATGCGTGTGCACCAGCTGAAGATGAACCCGACCAAATCATTCTTAGGAGTATCCAGTGGAAAGTTCCTAGGATTCGTTATCACGTCAAAAGGGATCCCCCTAGATCCTAAGAAGACACAAGCCATCCTCGATATGAACCCTCCAAAGAACCTCCGAGAACTCCAGGGGCTCCACGGGAGGCTTGTGTATACCAGACGGTTTATATCAAATCTTTTCAGACGATGCCAGTCATTCACTAATCTGATGAAAAAAGGCATGTCATTCGTCTCGACCGAAAATTTCGAAAATTGTCAGAAGGCCTTTGACGACATTAAGGAGTACCTCACATTCCCCCAGTCCTAGTCGCCCCAATGATCGGTAAACCTTTCTTGCTCCATGTTCGTGCGATGAATCATTCCATAGACGCCTTGTTAGCCTAGAAAGGAGATATGGGCCACGAGTAGGTATACTACCTCATCAGAATAATGGTTGGGATAGAGCATCGATACAACCCAGTCAAAAGGAATGCCTAGCCTTGGTATTTGTGATCCAGAAGACACATCATTACGTGATGGGACAAACAATTCACGTGATCTCCAGGATCAATCCCCTCCGAGTGCTCATGACGAAACCCTGAGCAATGAATTCTCGTCTAGCCACATGGGCGATGCTTCTATCCCCGTACGATATGGTGTTCGTCCCGCAGAAAGCGATGGAAGACTAGGCGCTAGCTGACTTCTTGCCAGCACACCCACTCCCAGAAATATCAAAACTGTACGATGACATCCCGGATGAAGTGTTGGAGTCGTATTTAATAACAAGCGAGTCAGTCTAGCAGATGTTCTTCGATGGAGCCTCACGGGAAGGACCTAAGGGCAACATGGTGGCAGGAGTCGAGATAGTACTCATCTCACCCGACAACCTGGTCATCTACCTCGTATATTCGCTAAAGGAGCCATGTTCCAACAACGTGATAGAATACAATGCCTTCGTTATGGGACATCAGTTGGCTAGACAAATAGGAGCAGACTACCTGGAAGCCTACGGAGATTCCAAACTGATAGTGAACCAGATTCGAGGAGAGTACGAAGTCTGCCATGAAGACTTGATCCCTTATAATTAAGAGGCGCTCAACATAATCTCCACCTTCACTGCATTCTTCATAGAACACCTACCCAGGCTCCAGAATAGCGAAGCCAACGCCCTCGCTGGCGTGGCAGCCACACTGGCAACTCCTACCGAAGGGAAACACTCGATCACGGTGACCAACCGAGAGTTAGTATGTACCAAAGGTTGTCCGCAACTATGTCTACGGTGAACGTCGACACCAAAGATTGGAAGTTCACCCTCATCAACTACGCAGTCTATGAGATACTTCCAGAAGATCCAAAGGAAACGGCATCCGTCCGATTCTACTATAATGCGGCCACTATAAATCTATACCGATGGACATATGATGGACTCCTGCTCCGATGCCTATCAGAACAAGAAGCTAAACAAATGCTTAGGGAGGCACATGACGGAACATGCAGAGCCCATCAGACGGGTCAAAAACTAAAAGATTGCTACCGCCGCATGGGCTACTATTGGCCGACAATGGTCGCAGATGCAATAAACTACGCCAAAAAGTACAAGGAATGACAAATCAACACAGATTTCATCAATAGGCCTTCAGAATTCCTTAATCCAATGCTAGCGTCCTGGCCATATGAAGCCTGGGATATGGACATTATCGGGCCAATCACCCTACCATCATCAAGAGGGCATCGGTTTATCCTCTCATAACCGACTACTTGTAGTGCCCTGACCCGCAAGATGCCTCATGATGGATGGTTGGTTCGATGAAGCCTTGTTGGACTTAGGATTATGCGAAGGATTGCTTGGAAGGCTATGCGATCGTGGCAGAAATTGTCCTATGAATGTGAGTAGTGTTGAACCCTTCAAAGATCCTTTAGCTTCACGCTTAAATAAAGGATAGTGTGCTATGTTTCTTATTGTGTTGCTCAATAACACCTTGCATGGAATTTGGAAAGATAATGAAAGATAATAATCACCTGAACGTAAACTGTTGTGGCTAAATGAATTGTATGCTTGTATGACGTTGCGATGAATTACATGACAGGTGAAGGCAAAGTCCCAAATACTTGGGCGGTGAGTATATCGAGCTTTGGCTCAATGAATAGATGGCAAAACAGATGTTAAGACCCAAGAACAGGGCAGTGAGTATGCTTGATTTGTATTCGAATGAATGAATGCTAAACAGATGCTAAGTTCCAGGAATTGGGCGGTGAGTACATTGAGTTGGTTGAAAAGAGGTATAGTATCAAAGATATGGCAAGGCATTGGGTAACAACATTCTATTATCCTGTCGCCGATGTAGAATGTTGATTACGCCAAGACCCTAGATTGGGCAGATGATAATATGAGCATTGGCTCAAGGCAAGATGGCAATACGAATGAGAATGATGGGTTATTACTTAGTTTTTTCTTACCATGCATTATATGTTTCCTTTATAGATAAGTTGCATATAGTTGCATGGTCATGGGCAACTTATCGACAAGGTGGTTTCTCGAACGATATTCCTGGGCCATGGAACCCGGTTCGTCCTGGGGGAAACCAATGTTGAAGTAGTAGCAGTGCTGAAGTAGTAGCACGGTACACAGGACTTGCAGTGGGGCTAGCTACCTGTACTGGCAAGGGCGCTGTATACCTGTAAGTCGGTCCAAGATGGCATGTCGCCAGTGACCTTCATATAGATAGGTCAGGTGCTAATGATGTCTTATGCAGGCAGAGTAAGTTATTACTCAAATACAGGGAAGGATGTTGACTGTTGGTAAGAATCACCTGAACGGTGATATTTATATTGAATCATGATATTGTTCCTAACAATGTCTTGTGCAGGCAGAGTAAGTATTATAAATGTACAGGGATGGCTATACGACCGTGGATAAGAATCACCAAAGGGTGATAACTGCATGCTTTAAATTATGTTGGCTATAAGATTTGCATGCTTTACTTCTTGTCGGCTATAACATGAAATTGACCCTAAGGCAACAAGAAAGACCACTGTTAATAATGTTCTGTAACATGATTACTTAGTGTTGTCTTCTTAGGTGAGTTGGGCCAGCACCACTTGCCAGTACATTGATGATGTACTGACCCACCTTGTGGGCAATATTACAGGTGTTTGCTTGGAGGAAATCCTGTGAATCAGTGCTTGGCATCGATGAATCGGATGGGTGTGCAGAAGCTCTTCTTTCAAGACGATGTCTTCTGCTATACGGGACATAATGTATGGAACATGGGAACTCAGTTGTACCAGTGAAAGTGTAGCCATATTGGCAAGTTCATTGTAAAGAAGTCGGTACATTCATTTGTAGCCTAAAGGAAAAGTGTATACATTCAGTTGGTTATTCAAGAGTCTTGTAATCAAATATAAACTCTGTATTCCGCTACAAGTCTTGTAATCCATTATGATTATCAATAAAGAGATACATTCTTCATATCTTGTGTGACTTCAATTTATCTGCTTGGTTTTGCTATGTTATCGATATCTTCTGAGAAATACCAGGAACTGTAATAGTTTTGCCTTGTACAAGTAAAATCTAGACTTGTACGGCATCACTCCCAGTGGCTAGTTTTTGATCCTCCGGGATCGGAGCATGACATAATGGTATCAGAGCACGGCTTTACGTCCTTGGATTCCTATTTGATTTGTTTCGAATCAATATTGCTACTAAGATGATTCTAAGCTGCTTCCGCGATGATTCAAAGATTGTTTCTGCGACTATTCAAAGTTGCTTCTGCAGTGAATCAAAGTTGCTTCCGCGAATACTCAAAGTTGCTTCCACGATGAAATCAAAGTTGCCTCTATGATGACTCATAGTGCTTCTACGATTATTCTGTGTTGCTTCCAAATTATTCTAAGTTGTTCCCTTGACTGAAAGTCCGTTGATCATTCTAACCTCTCACTGGGTGTTCCATACAATAAGTCTAAATATGTGGGCTGTGATATGTGTGCTTTGTTAAATTTCTAAAAGATACCAAAAAGAATAACAATGATACGATGTGATAAAAAGTTTGTGATGTATGCTGGATGTCTTATGTGTGGGATTCTTTGAATCGATTGTTATGCATCAATCGACTGTGGGTGATGGCATGATATGTTGGAACAGAATGTGCATAGATTTCAGTGAATGGGAATCGGCAGAATCTTGAGTCGATATTTGTGGTCAGCATAACCACTGCGGGATGGATTGTCAATATTGGACGTTGGTTTGAAGCGAGGGAATATTGTGTCAGAATGGCTTGAGCTCTGAGTGGTATAATACATATACCCTCGTCGTGATAAGATGTCCCTTGACCCTTGATGTGTTTACGATTTTGTGATTGCTTTACCTATAAGGTATTGGGTGGTGTCGAATCGTAGCTGAGCTTACGATTGATACATAACGGTTAGGAATGTCCCTTGCTGATTAAGTTCGGATGACCCGTTGTAAGATTTTGTTGTGTTCGGGTGAACCATCGCTAGACCTTGTCGGTTAGCATTATATTGGGTAATAAGAGAATTGAGAATATGAAATGATGCCTTGATTGGGAAGGAAACAAATTTCAGATTCAGGCGAAAGACTTGAATCAGTTGGGTAAGAAGGATTGTAGGTTTGGTAATGATGTTGTAGTGTTGCTATCGAAAGATTTTGCGAGAACAACTATGGACCGAATATTGAACGATGTTGGAATTGAGTAAAAGAAATTACAGGCTGGATATCGACATAATTGATGGTAATATTAGGCGCTTATCGGGATGTTGCAAATGATTTAGAAGATGTAGAGAGTTGCATCAATGACCGAAAAGATTGAGAATGGGATTGAGGAATAAATGATCTTAGCACGTTGTACAGTGTGCTTCAGAAAATTTGATGTGTCCTGAATTAACAAGTTATGTCCCTTGACTATTTTGAGGCATAGAGAATGAGTACTTGTCCCTTGATGCTTGAAAAAATAGATGTTCCTTACGAGAGTCGAATGGCTGGGATACAAATAAGTATCGAGGTGCAGCGATATGTAATAGACCATGTCGGTAGATGATGTTGTCGCATGAATAACATGTTTGGTGGAATATAGAATTGTTGGATTATGACTTAGCTAATAAGTTATGTTATATCCACTAAGATGACCGATATACGAATGCTAGATGATTGGTGCTATAGAGATTGGATTGATGCATGAATAATAAATCTTCTTATGGAATCACAAGAAGATGATGCAAAACGAGTATTGATGGTTAATGTGAATTGCTAAGAGATGACTGTATTGGGTGCTAGAAAATTTATAAAGGATGCCTCGAAAGAAATATGATTATGTAGTTGCCTTATTTTGTTGGTTAAGAGAGTACAGACCGTATCGATGATCTAGAATGTGGGAAACGAATATGTCGCAAAGAGACAGTATGAGGAGATCGTAAGTGATAAACTGTCGAGATAGCAAAGTCGGATGATGACTCGGGATAGTTGACCCGATTGAATAGACAATTTGAGTACGATATGAGGATGCAAGTTGGATCAAATAGATGCTATGTCTATGCAAGTAGAAATTGAAAGTTTGGATAATTGATTGATAAGTTTTATATGATAGCTTCGGGAGTGACCATAAGGATTGTGGGATAGAATTATTGGATTGAATTATCGGATAGATTTTGTCGGTTGCGTGTAAGTCTAGAATGAGACTTTGTTGGGTATGACCCGAGTATGAGTACGGGTAGAAAGACTTGACCCTAGAATATTGGTTGGTTGCCTAGAATGTCGGTTGGTTGCCTAGAGTGTTGTTTGGTTGCTTAAGTTTCAGATTGGTTGGCTATGTTCTTCAGTTGTCCGTGTTGGGAATAAGTTCATAAGATTGGGGTGATGTCCCATGTCCCTAAGTTGGTCAGACCATAGAGTTATCCTATAATGAGAATTGGTTGCCTCTAAGATAAGAGATAAGTATGTCCCTGATAGCTACTCATCTCACATGAGCTAGCTGAATGTTGGTTTAACTTAGATTAGCTGACCATAGAGACTTGACTGACTGCTAAGTTGACTATTGAAAACCGTAGGATGTCCCTATTGATGTTGCGTGAGTATAGTCGAAATGAGTAAGATGTGTTGGAAGGTAGGCTTCGGAATGGAATGGATATTTGGGAAATTTGATGTCATAATGTTGGATGGGATGACGGATCATGTTGGTTTCGAAAATTTGGTTGCCTTGTTGGAACGTCGAAAATTGAGTTGCCTTTGTTGTAATGCTAGAAATTGTTGGAACTGGTTGGATTTGGTTGATTAATATTGAGCTGCGTAAAATTGATGGTAGTGCTTTGAGACAGTTGGAATAATTTTATTGATCGGATCAGAATTGAGGATAAATGTAACGACGGAATTGAATAGTACATGTAGCCGAGATCGACGAGAGCGACGGTGAATAGGAATGACCCTCGGAATTAATGTTGCTGGAATACGAGAGTTGCTTATGCGAGAGGATACTATGTTGGCTTGATCAATACAAAAAAATGTTGGAGTACAACGAGAAATGTAACTATAGTGGAATGGTGGTACAATTTGATGGATGGTGCGATTTGGAAGATGAATTATGATCAGAAAATTTACAAGTTGTAAACAAAGTGTATGGATGCGAACGATGACGAATACAAGAATTGATCGGTGAGAATCGGATATCGAAATAAAATATGGCAATAGGATTTATCAACTTTGGTGGCATGGATGACAATGAACTTGAAAGGAATACTTGATACATCTAAGTCAGAATACTTTGGAGAATTTTGGATCGATTGTGGAAAATTTATCAAGTTGGAATTGGCAACATCTATTGTGTTATTAGTTGGTTGGGATATTGAATAAACAAGTGGGATTATACGAGATGCTCAAAAGAATTACTGATGTTCGGAAAGAAAGTTACACCGTCGTTCGTTTGTTTTCTCTATCATTGAATTTGGCTGAAGTGTATGTATTTCGGGGACGCCTAAAATATGTGTATGATTCCAACTAAGTGATATGCAGAATTCAAATGAAGCCACAGGGAGGATTATTATGGGCTAAGAATTGCACGAGTGTTGGAGGAAAGATCAAAGGTGGTAAACTATTTTGAATCAATTGGGATGCTATATCGAGACGGTACATTACTTGAAATCAATCGAGAGATTGCGGAGAAATGTTAAATAGTGCAAGTTGATCGTTGAAAAGTTTCATGAAAAGTTGGTTAAAGTTTTGGGGATGAGTTTTGTTTTGAGTTTCGAGGACGAAACTTTTTCTGAGTGGTATATATTGTAGTACCCTAACCCGCAAGATGCCTCATGATGGATGGTTGGTTCGATGAAGCCTTGTTGGACTTGGGATTATGCGAAGGATTGCTTGAAAGGCTATGCGATCGTGGCGGGAATCGTCCTATGAATGTGAGTAGTGTTGAACCCTTCAAAGATCCTTTAGCTTCACGCTTAAATAAAAGATAGTGTGCTATATTTCTTATTGTGTTGCTCAATAACACCTTGCATGGAATTTGGAAAGATAATGAAAGATAATAATCACCTGAACGTAAACTGTTGTGGCTAAATGAATTGTATGCTTGTACGATGTTGCGATGAATTACATGACAGGTAAAGGCAAAGTCCCAAATGCTTGGGCGGTAAGTATATCGAGCTTTGGCTCAATGAATAGATGGCAAAACAGATGTTAAGACCCAAGAACTGGGCAGTGAGTATGCTTGATTTGCATTCGAATGAATGAATGCTAAACAGATGCTAAGTCCCAAGAATTGGACGGTGAGTACATTGAGTTGGTTGAAAAGAGGTATAGTATCAAAGATGTGGCAAGGCATTGGGTAACAACATTCTATTATCCTGTCGCCGATGTAGAATGTTGATTACGCCAAGACCCTGGATTGGGCAGATGATAATGTGAGCATTGTCTCAAGGCAAGATGGCAATACGAATGAGAATGATGGGTTATTACTTAGTTTTTCCTTACCATGCATTATATGTTTCCTTTATAGATAAGTTGTATATAGTTGCATGGTCATGGACAACTTGTCGACAAGGTGGTTTCTCGAATGGTATTCCTGGGCCATGGAACCCAGTTCGTCCTGGGGGAAACCAATGCTGAAGTAGTAGCAGTGCTGAAGTAGTAGCACGGTATACAGGACTTGCAGTGGGGCTAACTACCTGCACTGGCAAGGGCACTGTATACCTGTAAGTCGGTCCAAGATGGCGTGTCGCCAGTGACCTTCATATAGACAGGTCAGGTGCTAATGATGTCTTATGCAGGCAGAGTAAGTTATTACTCAAATACAGGGAAGGATGTTGGCTGTTGGTAAGAATCACCTGAACGGTGATATTTATATTGAATCATGATATTGTTCCTAACAATGTCTTGTGCAGGCAGAGTAAGTATTATAAATGTACAGGGATGGCTATATGACCGTGGGTAAGAATCACCAAAGGGTGATAACTGCATGCTTTAAATTATGTTGGCTATGAGATTTGCATGCTTTACTTCTTGTCGGCTATAACATGAAATTGACCCTAAGGCAACAAGAAAGGCCACTGTTAATAATGTTCTATAACATGATTACTTAGTGTTGTCTTCTTAGGTGAGTTGGGCCAGCACCGCTCGCCAGTACATTGATGATATACTGACCCACGTTGTGGGCAATATTACAGGTGTTTGCTTGGGGGAAATCCTGTGTATCAGTGCTTGGCATCGATGAATCGGATGGCTGTGCAGAAGCTCTTCTTTCAAGATGATGTCTTCTGCTATATGGGACATAATGTATGGAACATGGGAACTCAGTTGTACCAGTGAGAGTGTAGCTATATTGGCAAGTTCATTGTAAAGAAGTCGGTATATTCATTTGTAGCCTAAAGGGCAAGTGTATACATTCAGTTGGTTATTCAAGAGTCTTGTAATCAAATGTAAACTCTGTATTCCGCTGCAAGTCTTGTAATCCATTATGATTATCAATAAAGAGATACATTCTTCATATCTAATGTGACTTCAATTTATCTGCTTGGTTTTGCTGTGTTATCGATGTCTTCTGAGAAATACCAGGAACTCTAATGGTTTTGCCTTGTACAAGTAAAATCTAGACTTGTACGGCATCATGCCCAGTGGCTAGTTTTCGATCCTCCGGGATCGGGGCGTGACCCTACTTCTCCAAATGGGCATAGACTGTACTTTTAACAGAAGTGAAGGCGTTCAATAGATTGATTTCATGAAGCATTATATGATTTAACGTTTCGGGATTCCCACGCGTATCATCCACGACTGCCCCTACTTTACGAGCCATATCTTCTACTGATTCTGCAAGAAATATCGAATTCAAAATGTGGCTTCAACCCTTATTACCCAGCATCGAATGGATTAGCATAAGCTTTCAACAAGACGATTATCAAACTGCTGAAGAAGTTTGCTTTGTCCAACAAGTGTGACTGTGATGAAAAGCTGGGCGAATATACATGGGCATACTGTACAACGGTCCAGACTACAATAGGTAACATGCCATTCTCACTCGTATATGGGAGCAA
The DNA here is from genome assembly GCA_029216955.1 of Iris pallida. Classification (NCBI taxonomy): domain Eukaryota; kingdom Viridiplantae; phylum Streptophyta; class Magnoliopsida; order Asparagales; family Iridaceae; genus Iris; species Iris pallida. The sequence continues at coordinate 28,478,310 of JANAVB010026999.1, read as the reverse complement.
AGCAGTACTCCTACTAGAGATCCAAATCCCCTCCTCCGTATGGCCCTCTCAAGCCAACTCACTGAGGAAGACAATCATCACATGCGGCTCCAAGAATTGGAATCTCTAGACGAAAAATGCCTCCAGGCTCAGTAGCAGGTCGGGCTATATCAAGCATGCATCACCGGACTTTCAACAAAAAACTCAGAAAAAGAGCATTCCAAGTTGGTGATCTGGTCCTGGTTATCAGAAGACCAATGATTCTGACGCACAAGACGACAGGAAAATTTCAACCTAAATAGGAGGGACCCTACGTAGTAGAGTCGGTGTATTCCAACGACACCTACAGACTCGCCCATCCCAACGGAAATTTGATGAAGATGCCCATCAATGACAAATTTTTAAAGAAATATTATGTCTGAACAAATAAACTAGAAATACCAGTACCGGCTACCATCTCCCAGAGGTACGATAAAATGTGATACATACACTTCATAAGGCAAATCATTTTGGTCTTGCACTTAGAAACATTTGTCAAACATCCTTCTACGGCATAGCTGCCCCCAGGGTACCCTACATATTGATCCCTAGTTAGGTTGAAGGTATTCTCTACTACCCTTTCTCCAAGGGTAGTATAATCAAAAAGTCATGTCCACATTACCTCTGACTTTCCCCTCCAAAAAATGACCACATCGATATCACCCCTGTGTCATCTTTCCAAACCAAGAGATGTATATTTGCTAGGTCCACATCACCTCTGATCAAAACACTCTCGCTGTTTGCCCCAAAATAATACCCTGATCACGGATACTTGCCATGTCCACATTACCTCTGAGCAAGATATTCTCGTTGCTCATCCTAAGACAGTGTTATGATCATGGGAACTTGCCACGTCCACATCACCTCTGAGCAAGTTATCCACGCTACTCGTTCTGAAAACAATAGCATAATTACAGAGCCTTGACATGTCTACATTACCTCTGAGCAAGAAATTGCCTCTTATATCATCACACCTACGTAGTCCCTGATGACATGTCTCTCTCTCCTTATTATCCCACCCATCTTAGGTACATCATTGATGAGAAATTCCACTAAACCCTATTCTGTCCTCCTAGAGAACATTCTCCACTCAAAACACATCCCTTCCCGACAGAAGTTCCTCAAGCACAAAAAAACACATGGCAAGCAGTGGCAATTCGTGCATGGTGCAACAGTCAACCCAAAAAAGATCTACTAGACAAAGTGTGTTAGAAGGAAATTTTTATTAATAAAAATGAGAAAGGGGGTACAAAATGAGGCCACGAGGGCCTGACAAAAAAAGAAAAAATCCCTAAGAAGAGGAGCAGTAGGAGTCGCTAATGATGTTTGCTATGTCCTAAAGGGACTGGATGCCGGAACGTCGACATAGTCGACAGAAAGCCTCTACTACCCCCTCGTCACCCTTTTTTCGGGTTCAGAGCAAGAGAGTCCAGATCCGGCGTCACCCAAAAACACATCCCTTCCGACAGAAGTTTCTCAAGCATAAAAAACATAGGGTAAACAGTGACAATTCGTGCATGGCACAGCAGTCAACCCAAAATGATCTACTAGACAAAGTGTGCTAGAAGGAAATTTTCATTGATAAAGATAAGAAAAGGGGTACAAAATGAGGCCACAGAGGCCTGACAAGAAAAAAGAAAAAAATCCCTAAAAAGAGGAGTAGTCGGAGATGCTAATGACGTCTTATATGTCCTGAAGGGACTGGACGCTGGAACGTCGATATAGTCGACATAAAGCCTTAACCACCGCCCTCGTCGCCCTCTCTTCTGGGTTCAGAACAAGAGAGTCCAGATCCGACATCACCCTCAGAGAGTTAGTAATGTCCTCCATGCTGAGGCCAAGGAAGGTCAAGACGCGATTAGCCATCACCAGCTTTTTCTCCGCCAACCTCCTCCGCCTTGACTTAGGGGAAGGCGGCGGAGGGAGCATCACCATGGGCCTGATGGTAGAAGCAGTAGAACAAACAAACTTCGTCGGCCTCGACCTCCTGAAGCACCTACGCGAGAAGTACTCCTTTCTAGAGCCATAGATGAAATGAAGCAACTAATGGACGATGATCCCTCTATATAAGAAGGGCCACCAACCCTTCAGATTCTTGCATTTATGGAAAGGCACAATTATGATCAGAAAATGACGCCTCGATTCCTTTCATGCATAATTTGATATCCTCCAAATGACAGAAGAATAGAACTCGAGGCGAGATTTCATCAAGGCCTGAAGCAGGTGTCAATCAGAAACTTGCCAGCCTGTAACGTTTCAAAAAAAGGTTCACCGAGATGAAATGGCGTCATCAGGAGTCTAGAAACTTCACTAAAAACTCGGTAGCCAAAGGACCCTGAAAAGCCCATGCTTTTGTTCAAAGTATTCCAAACTTATTGCCAAATTTGAAAACTTTGAAGGGGATCTTGTAGAAGCATAAAAATTGCCCAGGTTCAATCAAGACCAAACCACCTCAAGCAAAATGCACGAAATCCAGAAGACCTTGAGTGGGATGCCAAGTTCCAACAACACAGTACCCCAAGGTACATCACCTTTGCATAATCAAAGGCAGCTAGAGCACTCAATACGACCATATCACATGCGGCCTAGATACTATGCGACCTCCTTTCCAAGAAGCCTCATACAGCCTATGGGACATGCAGCTCAAATGGCCCAACTAGTCTCCAAATCAAGGCAGATAGCTGGAGTCCATGGCCGAGCCATCCTCTACACCAAGACAGCTGGTTCGCGCCAAAATCGGATCATCACATGCTGATTCACGCCCCGAAACGGATCATGGCAAGCTGGTTCGTGCCCCGAACCTAATCACCTCAAATCCTGTTGGTAAAGGCTGAAAAGATCAACACCATATTTACGGTGTGTGCATCATAACCGCCCTATTCAAACTAGAGGTTCCCTCCAAATAACGGCCAGCACCACGCATCAAAAAAAGATCGTGCCACCTGATTTAAGTCTCACATTTATGGTGCATGTGTTACATAACTGCACCATTCAAATGACAGGTTGTCCTAAACACTCGTGCGTGCTGGGTCAGCTGTGATCAAGCTGTGCGGATGGAGAATCATAATCACCAACAATCACACTCGAGGATCCTTATGTCCTCACCCAGAGCTCCTGCAGAAACGGCCGTCCAATCAGCACCTCAACCAGGCCGAACGGTTAAACATATTGCCTAATAGCTGTGACAACCCTGATGGCGTCTTCCACGCAAGAGGTCCTCCCTCATCATTATTTCTTTGATAGTAAATCAAAAAAAGAATGGAAGAAAATTAGAGAGAAGATAAGATCATCAACTGATCGAATCTATGAAATCAACCTCATCGCTGAGGGTACCAGATAAACAAGAGAGAGTCCTAGAGAGCACTTCGAGAATCTATGAAGTATCAGATCGTCAACGGAGTAAAGGGGTCAATATCGTCCCCGATCTCCATCGGCACACTTCCCCATAATCTATTTTTGCACTAACAAATCCTTACTGGTATGGCTTTGATGTACTTTCAAAATCACAATATATAAAGGGAAGGAAAGGAATCTTGTCTCAACTTGTCCCTTCTTCCGTTATCCCTTTGAAAGATACATATAATCCCAAACATATCATTCCGAAACGCGATGGCAAACAGAGACCCAAACTCTATCCAAACTTTTCGACCCAGTATAGGTTTTGACCTATTTTTGAGCATACTACACACATGCCAATGGTGTACTGCTCAATTGAGTTTCTATATGCTATTTATTTTTAAGTGGCATACAAGTCGAAACTATAGACATGTTGGACTCAAATCGATCACAAAAATTCTACCAACCCAAAACTAGTCCAATTAGGGTTCGTAGAGCCTATTCTAGGGTACCCCTAACATATTAGACATATTGTACGTTGGTTTTTATGGAATAATATGTAGTCATATTAATTCAAATCTATTTTTAAAACAACAAAATAACTACTTTTCTAATTTGGACCCAATCAAATCTCTTTGAGATACACCTCTGATTTAAACTATCAAATCTCCTCCAAATCCTACCAAAACCAAGTTTAAATCTTTCGCAAGACCTTTTTCTCACGTAAAATCCAGCCTCCTTTCTATTTTCGAGCAATATATATATATATATATATATATATATATATATATATATATATATATATATATATATATATATATATATATTCCATAAAATATATATATATATATATATATATATATATATATATATATATATATTCCATAAAAAACTGAGCGGCCCTTTTTATTTTCTGTCTCGCGCGCACATCTCTCTCCACCGGACATAAACTCCTTTTTCCATCAGCTTTTAGTCCTTCTACCAATTGACAACCCTCTAACGTCCTAGCAAGTCTCCGATGAGCCACGACAACTTCGTGTAGGTGCAAAGGCTAAGTCACCCGAAGTTAGGAGTTTAAGTCTGAATTCGTTCCAGCAGGTACGATGTTTTGCATCAACGATTTTATGCACTTTTTGACATCATCTTCTCATGAAACCAAAACTAATGGAAAGATCTCTGTGTATATTGTCATGTCCAATTGGCCCCTCATTGGGTTCTTTACGGTTTGTCCAAGGCGTCCGTTCTACGAAAAGGTATCCATACTGAACCAAATCTTTTGTGTGTAAGTTTTGTCAACTTTCGGACCCCTTCGACCCTTCCTATATTATAGGCAAGAATCTAGACATCCTAAGATTTCCATTGAATATACTTTTGCATAATTTTACTGAGGTTTACTGTTTTTATAAAATTCAGACTTGTCAGGGTATTGTTAACACCGAATACTCATAGATTCTATGTGTCCGTATGCCTCAAAACTTAACGAGACTTATCTAAAAGAATTTTTGTGCATGTTTTGATATGAAAAACATATTGTTATCTATCTATTTATTAGTATTTTCAGAGTTAAAATATATTAAGGAGTTATTGTTTCGGGCGCAAATCTATGAACCAAGTCAATGTCTATTGATGACAGATTAATATGAGAACTTGGTACCTATTTTTCTATGGATAGAATAGACTATTTATTATTAAAAAATATTTAAATATATTTTTTCTAGAATTTATTATAATATTTTAGTGTATAAAAAGATTACTTTAGTAAATAGATTTAATGATATATATGTTAATTTGAGTTGACTAGTTAATAGGATAGTGTTGTATATATATTATTGAGCCTATATATGATAAGTCCATGTAAGGTATGACGTAAGCATGTCATTAATAGTAGATTTATTATGATAGGTGTACGTGAGGAAGTGAGCGAGGATCTTCGAGTATAATAGTAGTTTGTAAAGTTGCATGAGACAAACAAGTGTACCTTGCCGATGTTTCAGTACATCTATTCTTTCCTTTTATTGTTTGCATATTTATTTTCTTGTTCATAGACATTGAATACGTAGGGTGAGTTGATACTTAGCATCCGAATGGTATTCGGGTGTCGATGCCTGTATATAGATATCGGGTATCAACACTAGGCATGGCGATGCATTGTATTCATATTTCAGCGATACAATAGACTGTAGGACACTGACATGATCATGATACCGAGTTTACATGAGATATTCATAGCTAAGAACTTTGTGATAGGCTACAAGATTTATTGTTTGTACTTAAGATCTACTTGACTTACATGACTCGACTTGTAGTACTAGAACATGGGGTAGGGAGAACATTACCATCATATCAGACTCGACTTGTAGTACTTGACTTGACATGATAGGCTACAAGATTTATAAGTTGGGTAGAATGTAATCCCTCCTAAATTTTGTTATATATTTTTAGTTTATTTCCATCATTTTTATTTCTCAATTAAAATTTCAGAGGGAAATTTTATATGATTTAAGCCCCTAAAATTTTAGGATATATTTAGTTATTTATTTAAATTTTATTAATGTATATTTAAATTATTTTTATGAACTATTTGAAATAATTTGCTAAAAAAATTGTGGATATAAAAATATAGTGTTTCATATATTACTTTTATAAACGTATAAGATATTTTTCCTACAAGCTATATAAATAAAAAAATTCAACAAAAAAAGCTCTGGATATTTTTAAAATTTATAGATTTATTTTTATTATTATTAGTTTTAGTAAAATTTAATACAAACTATAGATATAAAATTTAGCATTTTATGATAGAATATATTTTTAGCATTTTATGATAGACTATATAAAGTGATCTCATAAATAAAATGTTATTGTTATTAACATTTTTTTAGAACTACTATGGTAATTTTTATTTAAATTATTTTTAGGATTTATGGGACACACACACACACACACACACACACACATATAGGAGGGATCCACATCCCCAATTTTTTGTATCTCCATGCTATCCAACGTAGGATGTTGTTTAAGTCATCTAATCTTAACTATTGATTTGAATGGTTCTCAACGGTTAAGATTAAATGACTTAAACAACATCCAACAGTTGTTAACAAGGGGATGCAGATCCCTTCTTACATATATACAACATCCAACGGTCGTTTGGTGGGCGCATTGAACTAGTTAGATCGGTTATCTCGGCACTGGCCCTATTTTGGCTCCAGTCCATTCTAGTCCATGTCGCCACCATCCGAAAAGTGGAGAGCATTTGCGCCAACTTCATCTGTAGAGGGGGCATGCATGCGATCTCTTGGGAGCAGCTCTGCCACCCTCGGGAGGAGGGATGGGTGGGACTTAGACCCATGTTGTTTGTCAGGGAGGCCTATGGTCTGAAGCTGGCATGGAGGTTCATCAAAGGTGGATCGTTATGGGCTGATTGGATGTCCAGTCGGTATGTGAAGGGGGGCAACTTCTAGACATGCTCCCTCAACAACAACCACTCGGTCACTTTCAAGCATATTCTGCGACACAGAGCTATACTCAAATCATCCATCTGGTTTAATAGTTGCTACAACCTTGTGTGTCGTACTTCTCCTACTAGTGCCGACTATAACTTCATCTGGTGCAAGGGATTGGCCCGTAAGATGCAGTTGTGTGTTTACTGGTTGCTGCTTGGTTATCTGCTGACAAAGGACAGACTCATCTCCTTTGGGATCCAAGTCCCCAACCAGAAGTGTAAACTGTGTGAGGTGGAAGATGAGCCTATGAGACACTTGTTCTTTAAGTGCGAGGTGTCCTGGTATATCTAGATTGAGCAGTACCGTAGAGCACTGGGAGGATGTGACACAGGAAGATAGATCGGAGACATTATTTCGGGATTCGAGCCCACAAAGGAAGGGGCAGATATGGTTTAAGACTGCCAGATTACGGCTTGCAGCCTCCGTCTGGCATGTTTGGAGGGAACAAAATCGTCGTATTTTCGAGGGGCTAACCACCCCTCCTATAGGAATTCTACATAATATAGAATTTGATGTAACTGCCATGGCACCCTAATTGGGTGTGGGACTATCCATGGTTGTAAGATTGTATGATTTGATTTTGGAATAAAATTTACCCTTTTTCCAATATATATATATATATATATATATATATATATATATATATATATATATTAAAAAAAAAAAAATATATATATATATATATATATATATATATATATCGTATAAAAAAACCCACACAAAACCCTACCCCGGCGACGCCAGGACGACCTAAACCCTTGTCCGTGCGCCGCCATCGCGGTAACCGCCGGTCGACCGCGGACATGACAGCAGTTGCAAGCAGCAGCTAAGGCTCTTTCGTGCACCGATTTATTCGTACACGTTCGATCGTTTTGCGATCCGTCTTGGCAGGTGCGTAGACAACCTAACCAACTTCAACTCCCCTACAAGTAGAATAATTTAATTCGCAATGTACACGAAGAAAATCGAGTTCCAAAATTGAGGAAAAATTCAATTTTCTGAACATTTGATATTGTTCCGAAACCCCCTTGCGACCAAAATATTGCAAATTTTAGGAAACCACTTGAACAGCCTCGTAGACAACCTACACGAGATCAAAACACTATTTTAGTTTATTATTTTCTGTTTAATCAGTTCTAAAGTTGGCAAAAAAAGTTTTCAAAACATTGAACTCCGACATGAAGTCTGTCCCAACAAACAAGACGACTTGGTTTGGCACATTTTTTGGAGCAAAACGGGTCCAATGACGGACATCGTTTTGACCCAAAATAACATTTTTGCTCGTGTGTCCAGAATTGGACTTATGGATAGTTTATCTAAACCATTTCTCTTATTCCGAAAATGTTGTGATGTTTATTTCAGCATCTGTAGATGTTTGCGGAAGTTCCACCTTTGTTGTTTTATTTGGCTTGATAGTTCTTTTGCTGGACGTCGTCAAATCATCGCACAACCTCTAGGCAAGATACTTTGCCATGTTTACTGTTTATTTACTTTTAGCATGTTACATTCATGTTATCTATTTATTATTTATTTTATTTCATATAAAACTGTGCTTCCAATGTCGTACTTGGGTATGAATGACTGTGTTAGTCGTTTTTTGTTGCTTTTCTTTATTATGTGCATATTGACCTAGTTTTAGAAAGCCACATTATGTTTGTGAAGCATCATCATGTTTTCATTAGCCTTGACACATGTGTGCCACGAGTTATGAGTCACAAATAGTATTTGGACTTGCGTATTGGCTGATCACTAGTACGTAATGGACGTGCATTATGCATGCCTGCTAATAGAGATGCATGTTAGTAGACTTAGCAGTTAGTAGAGGTATGGTGTCGTGGATACGACATAGATAGGAGAATAGGATGGGGAGGACAGTTCCTTAGCGTATGGCCACGATTGCACATTCTTTTTTTGTAAATCGAAAGCTCCGCTTCGGCCCATGGTGCCCATGAGGGTACTAGGCCAATCCCATTTATAGCCAGAGTGCCCATGCGTTGAAGGTTTGTTCTTAAATTGTATATTCACTTAGAATGGTTAGGTGACCTTTGTTTGATGTTCTTGTACTTGTACCTGATCATGGCATGGGACAATGTCTTATTGCGGAATAGTGTGCCACCCCTTGTACTCGTCTGGTTATAGGAGTGCTTCACTATTTCGATCATGGAATACTGGACAGTATTGTGATCCGGATCATTTATTTTATATTTACCTATGACTATTCGACATCTTTATATTCAGTTTATATGACATATTTTTCTGTATCTTGTTACATCCCTCTGAAGACCTGGTAGTTGATTGTGCAGAGTTAGTTCGCTAATCATGATGGTGTCGCTATTTCCGATTCAGTTATCTTGTGTGATTTTATATTTATATACATTACTTGCATCATGCTCGCTAGCCTAGTTTTATAGACCTATATTGTTCTTCTGGTCTATTCAAACATATATGTTAGTGGGCTGCAGACCATACACGTATTGTTTACCCTTGATTATATTCATTAATGATGTGGACTGAAATATATGATACTGTAGAAGCATGGAAAATACTAAAGAAATTGACTCATGCGGCCAAGAAAGACCCATGCGGCTCAGAAAACGCATGCGGCTCAGGGAGTCATGCGGCATAAGGAGCTATGCGGCCGGAGGCATTCCATGCGGTTCAGAAGACATGTGGCGTGACAGTGCTCCCCTCCGATCCATGCTGCATTAATTGCTTTGACGGCTGACCCCTCTGAAAAGTTGACAGACCTGACACCAAAGCAGGTAATTATGACTCTGTCATGATGATGAATCTCTAGGGAAGAGAAAGAAATCTCTGACACGATCCCCCGAGAGCAACAAAATGCCACGTGGCCTTGCCACATGGGTGTGCTTATGCGGCTCGAAGTGAAGACTTCCCATGCGGTTCAGAGTGAAGCTGTCCCATGCGGCTCGAGTGGAATCATCCCTATGCGGCTCAAGAAGATTATGCCCATGCGGCTCAAGCAGACACACCATTATGCGGTTCATGCGGCTCATCATATGGTTCAGAAGTCTGAAGGAGGGGGCCACTGCCCAGACAGCCCTGACACGTGTCCCAAGTCTTATGCGGCCCAAAATTCATGCGGCCTAAATCTCATACGGCCCAATCTGCATGCGCAATCAGTGACCATTGGCTCTCAGGACACGTGTCCTCAGCCGATCAATCTCCCAGATTTATGGCAATCCAAGATCGGGTCGAATCCCAGTGATCTGGGGCACGTGGCAGGAGAATAAATTTGATTTATTCGCAGATATTAGAGAATCATTATAAGGAAGATTTATGCCAATCAACATTAATTGCTAATGGGGATTTGGTGTAATCTACCCTTAATGGTTCTGATTTGTCACAATCAGAAACGAACGGCCTGGATTGATCAATCCCCAGGCTGCCGCCATCTCCAAGAGCTAATCATTGGCAACCCTAGTGATCACATCCCACTAATATAAATAGCAAGGTGCCATTCCCTTGTAATATATAGAGAGATATACAAAAGAAAAAAACCAGAGAAGAATATGTATACACAGAGAGACTTCCCCCTTAGTCAGAGAGAGAATATACACAGAGAGAGAGAAGCCAGGAGAGCAATCAGAGAGAGAGCAAGAAGGCATTTCTTCGTCAACGACCAAGCAGATCTTCCCCGAGTCAAGGCTGCGTACCGATCGTCCATGGAGTAAGGCAGAGCGGCCGTCGCTTTCCCGAGCCTTTATCGTCACCCCCCAGAATCTAAAATAAACAATCGTACTTAGACTACTGTACCTAGGTTTTCGTCCCTAGGCTTTTTTTGTATGAGCGAGTTTGTATTATGAGTCTAAGTTTAGTTCTCTGATAATTGTTCTGTACTTTTACAATCAATGGCAAACACGATGGCGACTCTGCTGGGGACTAACTTCTCCACGGCTGAGGAGTTGGTGACACAATCGGACGCAGCCAAACTTGGCTCTACACAACAGAAGATGGTCGTACGCTTCGACCAACAGGCGTTCGAAGAGATGCTCTCTGAAGGTAGCACTGGCCCGGTCCAGAAGCGTACCCGCACCATAAAGGCTCACAAAGAGTGGAGGCCAAAATTATTTGCTCCTCCGCAAGTCCTTGATGGGGTGCTATCTATTGCTCAAGATGGCGAGAAAGACTCCCCTGTGGCCCCACTTCAGACCGTAGACAACTCTGCTGTCCCCAAGTCCGGCAGAAGAAAACACTATGATGCTGGACTTGCAGGGGCAAAGAGGAACTCTACGCGATCCGAGCCGCAGAAGAGTATTAGCTGCAGGGAGAAAGCCCATGCGGCTACAACCGCCGATCGCATAAAGAAAACTCATGCGGCCACATCTGTCAGCCGCATAACTTATGCGGCTACAGTTGCCAACCGCACGGATGAGACTCATGCGGCTATTAAAGTCAATCGCTTGCAGAAAACCCATGCGGCCACAGATGCCAACCGCATGCGGTCAGCCTGCACGATCGTGACTCCTAACCGCATAAAGACTCATCCTACAACAAAAGCCAGCCGCATGCAGACAGCCTGCACGGTACCCAATGCTAGCCGTATAGCATCCGTCCCACGCTTCTCTCGATCAGTCTTCGACCGGCTTTCATGCGGTCCTGACTCTGATCATTCTCTGGATGATAATCCAGACTCTGTGGTATTCGACTTAGACTCCTCCTATTACGCACCCACAAGTGCTAAAAGAAGGAAGTCTAGGACAGCGCGGGCTCATCAAGTCCAGACGACTGCCCCAACCTCTGACTATCGGGGCATCCCGCTGGTTATCACGCGGGCCTCTGATGGGATGTTGTATAAAACCACTCAAGTCCAGCCCCCGGCGGCAAACAGACGAAGTGGTTCCTCTGACCTGCGTGAGGTTATCCTCCACAAACGCAAGGAAAGAGAAGGAGCTTCGGGGTGTAAAGAGCCTTCACACGGACATCAATGCACCCAGATCATCGTCAACTGCTGTTGCAGCAACGCGGCGGTGACGGAAGACCGGCCATCCATCTTCCAAAGATTACATCACCCGAGCTCAGAAGACGAGGCACCTCATGTTGTCTCCTGCAAGTCCGCACAGAAAGTTCTCGCCAAGGGAAGAGGGAAGAAAACGAGCATCTCCAGCCCAAAGGTGTCAACTACTGCAGCTAAGAAACCGTCGTCTAAAGGGTTATCCTCCACTGGAGTATTTCAACACACCCGTTCGAAGATGAAAACTGCTGCGGTAGGAAGTTCGTCGTCTGCAACATTGGGGACGTCGGAACTGGGGGTAGCACTCCTCCAAACATCCACGACAATTCGACATTCCAGGAATACGGACTGGAGGAAGCAAATCCTCCGACGGATACAACAGATACCGACGTCCCCAAGGACATCCTAGACGAAGCAAGCTCCGAAGCCGGGGGTAGTGTTCCTTCCGAGTCTGAACCTGAAGAGAACATCCCCACATATCCCGATGATTTCTCGATGCACGGGTACGACTCGGAGGGTACATCCTCCACCACTCCTTCCGTCACTCCTCATGTGAAGACGGTGTTCATGACAGACAGCAATCAAGGCGGTTCCGGTGATCGCCAGCGCATCGATACTTTGGAGGCCATATTGCACGCCTTGGTCAAGTCTGTAGACGAGATCAAAGCGGCGCTTCCTAATCTGCAGGGGGTGACACCTGGCCAGACAAGCACGGGTCCCCCAATCAATGTAGATTCAAATTCGGCGGCACCGAACCCGGGCAATAATCCTCCCGAAGTAACGGCTTCGACTGCGACAGATGAGACCCGAGAAGTAAGGAGAGAAGTTCAAGTGCTCCGAGCCATGTTCCACGCCAGAGAAAACTCTCAAGACTTCAGAATACGGCAACAATATCCTGCTGAATGGAAGGATGTTCCATTCCCACCAAGATATAAGCCGTTCAATATCAACCCCTATGATGGCAAGACCTCAGCAAGTCGGTACATCACTTACTTCGAGGTCACTACTGACCATCTGTCCTATGATGACACTATCCTGACACGGGGCATTGGAAGGAGTCGCCTTCGATTGGTACCACAACCTGCCGGACAATTGCATCCATTCCTTCGCTGGCTTCAAACGCCTGTTCTTGGAGAGGTTCTATGAGGTAGGGCAGGACGTCACGATGTCTACCCTCATGGACGTCATTCAAGGAGAGAAAGAGCTGACGAGGAATTACATTGAGCGGTTTCGTCAAACTGCAATGAAGTTACCATCTGGCAACCCGGACTCCTCCTTGATCGAAATTTGCCAAAAGAGACTACTCCCAACAATCAGTCTTTGGATGGGCGAGAGTCAATTCAAGGACTGGAAGGCTTTTATCATTAGTGCTACAAGTGCCGAAGAACGATTAAAGAAGGCTCGCCAACTGGGATTACATATCTCAGAGGGAGAGAACAAGAGCAAGCGTCCCAGCACCACCAACGACAATGGGGGTAGCCCCTCCAACAACCGGGACAACAGAGGCAAGCAGGCTATGGTGGCCGATACAGCCAAGAAGCCTGAGTTGCAACCTGCGGACAAACAATGGCCTCAAATCACTTACTCTTTTGAAGACGGTCACGTGAAGCCTATCTTGGACATGCTCATACAAGGAGATAGGATTCAGCTTCCTCCACCAAGACGGGAGCCTCGGCCGACTGATCTGGAGAACCCAAAGTTCTGCCATTACCACCGCTACGTCCACCATGCTACGCACGACTGCTACCAACTGAAACGATATATCCAAAACCTCATCGATTCAAACGCTCTGGCCATCGATTTCGATGAGGTAACCGTGGCAGCCAACATGGTGTCCGTACAATTTGGCAGCTTCCCTCCAACAGAGACCCAGGACGGGGTTATACCCATCCCTCTGGCAACGATGGAGATTGCTAATCTCCCGCCTGCTCAAGCTGCTGGTCTAGTACCCCTCACTACCTCACGAGAGGAAATCATGTGGGTCCATCCGGACCTAGTCCACTAGGTAACTCAGTCCACTCCATCTTCTAAAAAGAAAAGTGGAAAAGTCAGATCCTGCCGTACCACCTCAGCAGATGAAGAGGAAGTCACGGCCGTTGTTACTCGATCCGGAGCACAATCTCAACCTGTGGCTGAAAACTCGACTGATGATCATCCGCCCATTACCACGGACGCTCCGGGACCGGCTCAGCCTTCGACGACCGACAAGCCTAGGCCGAAGGAGACTCGCTTCGACAAATCCCTCCGAAAGGAAACATCTCAAGGGCTGGAGAGGCCCTACAACTTCGACATCTTGGCACAATTGGCCAATACACCGGCCAAATTGTCCTTATATGAACTCCTGAGGCTCTCAAAGGATGTCCGCACAGCTTTGAGCGATGCACTTCAAAATGCCGACGCGTACCTGGCTCAGGTCAACCTCACGGGAGAAAATCAGCCCGCAGACCTCCAAGACAGTGCCTGTATGGGAGCAATGCCCAACATCGTCTTCACTCCACAAGACATGCTCATCAAGACTAATCTACACGATCGCCCATTGTACTACACAGGCTACATCGGTGACATAAAGGTGGACCGGATGCACATTGACCCTGGGTCTTCCATAAGCATCATTCCAAAAGGACTACTGCATCATCTTCGCATCCCGATGCATCGCCTGACCCCTACAAACACCGCCATCAGTGGGTTCAATTCGGACAGGAGCTACCCAATCGGGAAGATCCCTCTGAAATATCAGATTGGCGATCTCCAATCAGAAGTCACTTGCTACGTCATAGATGCCGACACTTCATACAATATCCTTTTGGGGTGCCCTTGGATACATGATTACATGATCGTGCCTTCCACGCTACACCAATGCTTCAAATATGTCGACAAGCACGGCTTCGTGAGGACAGAATTTGCTGACATCGATCCCTTCAAAGGGGTCGAATCTTATTACTCGGACTCCTGCCTATACGAAAAGTCGAAGAGGCACCTTGAAGGAGGAAATGAACAAACTGATGTTGAAGCAACCACGGGATCAGAAGAACCTCTGACAATCCACCTCCAGGCTCGCAAGCCAGGCAATTCCGCACCCCTTACGGCCACGCTGCGTAAGGACGCGATCAGCCTCTCGGCACAGGGAGAGCAGTTGAGAATCCGGCTGCCAAGGTCCGGTCAGGTACCGAGACCCACGACAGGGCCACTTACCATCAGATTGCCGAGAGTCGGTCAATCCCAAACAGAGAAGCTCAATCCCTCCAATAGACCTCTGATGATACGCCTGCCTAAGAAAGGTCGTCACCCCGATGAGAGGTCTGACACTTCAAGCGAACCAGCCACCCCTCGCTCCACATCAAGTACCAGACTGGGGGTTGCTAGTCTACCGACAACCCCACGCTCCGCTCCGTCAGTTAAACCTCTGAAGATCAAGCTGACTAGGACGCCCTCTCAATCTTCATTCACACAGGGGGTAGCCGAAGAGGAACCAGAGCTAACCAAGTATGTGGCTGCCCATACTGACGCTCCCTCCGTAGATGATGTAATCCCTCTAGAAAAAATACCTTACTTCATCAATAAAGGGTTATCTTTGAACTACACCGAGCTCAATAAGCTATGTACAATGTATGCTATGGAACACGGTATAGGCACTCACCTACATACATAGGTGACAAATGTGTACACCGCTATCCAACTTACTCCAGTAGAAGACGCTTACCGAATAATCGAGGGAGGGGACCACCCAATCATCTTCGGCCGGACGAACAACCCGCATCCCCTCGCCATGGAAGAAGTCGACTTCGGGTCAGATGCTGGAAGACTGCCTCTGTATCTCTATAGCCCTCAATCCAAATATCTCATGCAGAAACAGGGGTATGATCTAGAGACAACGCCAGGACTGAACTACGGCACTGGACGACGATTACCTTTGAAGACACCAGCCCCGGCGGGCAAACCACGGAACTACTATAACAAAACCCGATATGGTTTAGGGTATGTAACGCCTACTACGACCCCTGAAAGCTCAGATGAAGAATGTGACTGGCAGTCACATTCAACCGGATCACCGACTTCCGACTCAGATACCAGCATCGGAGATGTGTTCAGACAAGTCATGTCAGTCAACATGGCATTCACCGACGCTTACGAGGAAGACGAAGACATCCCCAAAATCCTTGAGCTAGAGCCATGGGCCCAGCAATTAGATGCACAATGGAAAAAGCGGTTCGAACTGAGAGAACCTCCTACTAAAGATGAGGTCATACAAGTAGATCTCGGCAGCGAATCTTCTCCAAAACCGATCTTTATCAGTAAAAGCCTAACTGACGAAGAACGAGAGTCGCTGTTAGAACTTGTCAGAGAATATATTGATGTGTTCGCCTAGAGCAATGAAGACATGTCGGGGTTAAATCCTGACATCGCTCTCCACAAACTCAATATACGGCCAGATGCAAAGCCAGTCAAGCAACAACAACGACGCTTCCGCCCAGGCGTCATGGACGCGATCGAAGCCGAAGTCAACAAGCTAATAGCCAGCGGCTTCATTCGTGAAGAGCAACATCCTGATTGGGTCGCCAATATAGTACCCGTCCTCAAGAAGAATGGGAAGATTCGAATCTGCATCGACTTCCGCAACCTGAACGAGACATGCCCCAAAGATGAATTTCCCCTTCCTATCACAGACATCATGATCGACAATACATGCGGCTTTGAACGTATGTCATTCATGGATGGATTCTCGGGGTACAATCAAATCAAGATGTCTTCCGACGACGAAAAGCATACCTCATTCCGAACCCCGATTGGCACATACTGCTACACAGTCATGCCATTCGGTCTAAAGAATGCTAGCGCTACATATCAGCGAGCCATGAGTATCATTTTCAGAGAACATTTGCGCAAGACAGTGGAATGCTATGTCGACGACATCGTCGTCAAGAGTCGCCGTAAGGAAGATCATCTGCAAGACCTGAGAACGGTGTTCAACTTAATGCGAGCCCACAATCTGAAGATGAACCCTACGAAATCGTTCTTGGGTGTATCCAGCGGGAAGTTCTTGGGCTTCATCATCACTGCACGGGGTATCCATGTAGACCCCGAGAAAACGAGGGCAATCATGGAGATGGGTCCCCCGAGAAATCTCCGTGAACTTAGGCCTCCAAGGGAGGCTAGCTTATATCATGAGGTTCATTTCCAACCTCTCCGGGCGATGCCGACCTTTCACCCACCTCATGAAGAAGGGAGTCTCATTCGTATGGAACGAGGAATGCCAGCGCACTTTCGATGACATCAAAGAATATTTATCAAATCCTCCAGTCCTGGTGGCCCCGGCCCCTGGAAAACCATTCCTGCTCTATGTACGAGCAATGGAACACTCCCTCGGTGCCCTACTGGCACAAAACAACGACGCAGGCCACGAGCAGGCCATTTACTATCTCAGCCGAATGATGGTCGGGCCCGAACACCGATACACCGCTGTGGAGAAAGAATGCCTCGCCCGGGTATTCGCCATTCAAAAGACGCGGCACTATGTCACGGGGCAAACCATACATATGATCTCACGAATCAACCCTCTCAGGGTCCTCATGACCAAACCTGGGGCACTCAGCTCCCGCCTCGCTACATGGGCGATATTGCTGTCCCCCTATCATATGATCTTCGTCCCGCAGAAGGCTGTCAAAGGTCAAGCCCTGGCAGACTTTTTGGCGGCCCATCCAGGATCGGAACCATCCAGAATACACGAAGAAATCCCAGATGAGGTCGCCGATTCAAATACAACCACCCACGATAACATATGGCGGATGTTCTTCGATGGCGCTTCAAGAACCGGACCCAAGGGAAACATCATCGTCGGAGTCGGAGTAGTATTGGTCTTTCCTACCGGGCTAGTGATCAATCGCGCCTACTCTCTCATGGAACCCTGCTCTAACAACGTGGCTGAGTACAACGCTTTGGTCATCGACCTCCAACTCGCAAGAGAACTGGGGGTAGAATACCTTGAAGCATACGACGATTCGTAATTAATCGTCAACCAGATTCGGGGGACGTACGAAGTCCGCCATGAAGATATGATCCCCTACAACCAAATAGCGATCAATATTATCTCATCATTCGAGGGATTCTTCATCGAACACGTCCCCAGACTCCAAAATATCGAAGCTGATGCCCTAGTAGGCCTGGCTGCTTCCCTAGCAGTGCCAAACCACTCTCATCATTCGGTCGATGTAATCGGCCATGAGCTGGTCTGCCCCAAGAACAACGTTCAAGCCATGGCGAGTTATTCTGCTCAGATAATCGACGGAGCGCCAGACTGGAGACAACCATTCATAGACTTCATGGTCTACGACATCCTGCCTGAGAACCCGAAGGAGGCTACTTCTATCAGACGGCGTTCTCTCAGATTCTTCTACGATACAGAGACAAAAATGCTGTATCGCCGCTCCTACGATGGATTACTACTTCGGTGCTTGTCGAACGCAGAAGCCAAAGAAGCCGTACGAGAGGCTCATGACGGTGTCTGCGGGGCCCATCAGCCTGGCCCTAAGCTGCAAGACCGCCTTCGCCGGATGGGCTACTACTAGCCCACGATGGTGGCTGATGCAATAGATTATGCCCGAAAATACAAGGCCTGTCAAGTCCACGCAGACTTCATTCACCAACCATCCGAATTTCTACATCCGACAGTGGCATCCTGGCCATTCGAAGCATGGGGAATGGATATCATTGGTCCAATCACCCCACCTTCCTCCCGAGGACATCGCTTCATACTTGCGATCACTGATTACTTCTCAAAGTGGGCAGAGGCTGTCCCACTCGCCGAAGTCAAGACTTCGAACGTAATCAGCTTCCTGAAGCACCACGTCATCTACCGCTTTGGACTGCCCCGAAGGATCATCCATGATAATGGTCCGCAGTTTATAAGCCACACATTCTACCGATTCTGCGATAAACACCGTATTCAGAATGTCGCTTCGACACCATACAACCCGGCAGCAAATGGGTTAGCAGAGGCATTCAACAAAACAATCATCAAACTCCTCAAGAAATTTGTCTCCTCCAACAAACGCGACTGGAACGAGAAGCTCGACGAGTGCTTATGGGCTTATCGCACAACGGTTCGAACAGCCACCGGGAATACACCATTCTCTCTGGTGTACGAGAGTGAGGCAGTTCTCCCATTAGAGACTCAGATTCCCTCACTCCGAGTCGCCCTCACTTATCAATTGACAACGGATGATAACTACCGACGTCGACTACAAGAGTTAGAGGCCTTAGATGAAAAACGCCTCCTAGCCCAGCAAAGGATCGAATTATACCAAGCCGCATCTCATGACCCTTCAACAAAAAGGTCAAAGTCAGAACATTCTAAGTGGGCGATCTTGTTTTGGCAGTCAGGAGGCCAATGGTCATGACTCACAAGACCACCGGCAAGTTCCAGCCAAAATGGGAAGGCCCATTTATCATCGAGGCCGTGTTCTCCAATGGTGCTTACCGCCTCGCCAAGCAGAACGGAGACTTGCTCATGTTGCCCGTCAACGACAAGTTCCTGAAGAAATACTATGTTTAAAAATATTTTCCAGAGTTTCGAGTTATGTGCCCGCTGGTACCTCTGAACTCAACCCCCTAATTTTCCAACTTATCGAGTCACGTACCCTCTTGTACCGCTGAACTCATACTCCAAATTCCCAAGTCATGTACCTGCTAGTACCTCTGAACTTACACTTTGATTCCAACATTCACAGATTTTCAAGTCACGTACCCGTGTGTACCGCTGAACTCATGCCCTTCTTCCATAAAGATATCCCAAATTTCCAAGTCATGTACCTGCTGGTACCTCTGAACTTACACTTTGATTCCAACATTCATGGATTGTCGAGTCATGTACCCGCTAGTACCAATGAACTCATCCCATAATTTTCCAGATCTTCGAGTCATGTACCCGCTGGTACCGCTGAACTCACACTCACCATTCTCCAGATTCTCGAGTCATGTACCCGATGGTGCCTCTGAACTCACATCCTGGTCACTCTTTCAGGTAGAAAGTTATGTATGATCATACCGCTGAACTTTCTTCCTACAAGAGATCCTCCCTCATGATCTAATACCTGCACTCCCAGTGCACAACAAAGGTAACGGATCCACAAATTTCCGAGACGACCATGTCCTCATCACCTCTAAGTCGTCCCATTTCCGCCAAAAACAAATCACCCCAACATAGAACTTCCATGTCCTTATTACCTCTGAGTTGTTCTATGTACCCCCCTGTCAAAGAGACCCTCATGCTCACCATGTCCTCAGCACCTCTGAGTCAGTATGATTGGTTCCTTTCTTTTAAACTTTTTGTCCGTATCCAAAACCAGGGTATGTTAGGGACAATGGGTCCACGTAAAATGACCCGATAAAAGGATTATTACAAAGCAAAAGAGTGAAACAAATATATATTCCATTCAGTCAGAAATTAGTTACATCCACACGGTTACAGGAAAGTTCTTCATTACAGACAAGACACCTCAAACCCCTAGTTACAAAAATACGTATACAATTCCTTCAACCACATTACGTATGAAGGGTGCAACTAAGAAAGATCCTCGTCCAGAATGGGAGAATCAGGATTCCCAGTGGTGTCACCCTCAGCAGTCTCGACGGTGGGGAGGACGTCGTCCCTCTCAGGCTCCGATTCTTCTTTCATTGTCTCCTTCTTAACAGAGGAAGGCCCCTGATTGACGCCAGGGAGCGATGGATCCTCTACCACTGTAATATCAGCACTCGGTGGAGACACTATAAGAACCAAAAGACGGAAAAAAGTGATGAGAAATGATGAAAACAGTCAGAAGATATTCAGAAGTGTTCATGCGGCTCGTTTAAAGACAACTCTTATGCGGCTTGGGTATGGAATATATTCCATGCGGCTCATAGGATGTGTATGCGGACCACGTAATCTAAAAAGCTCGCATCAAAATGATTATGCACGAAGCAATGCAGCAGAGCAGCATCTTTTAGGGTTTTAGAGCACCCAATCTTCCGCACAGTCCTTACCTTCGACGACAACATGAACATCAAGACGAACGGGGGGTACGGCAATTGAAGACGAAGCCGACTTCCTGCTCCTAGCCACAACCCTCTTCACTGCCTTGGAAGCCCTAGGTGCCATCGTGGTTTGTCAGTTGGAAGAAGAAAGCAAGACAGAAATCTTAATCAGAAAGAGCCTAAGAGAGAAATCCTTCTAAATACCCTTCCATTTATAGAGAAAGGAGGACCAAGACCGACGCTTCGTACAAAGTAGTCGACTCTTCGGCTATCGATATTGACTAGTTAATTAGAGGTCAGAAACTCCTAGGATCCTGCCCCAAAAAGGTTTGCATGCATGACATAATGGCGTGGCGAGAAGCTATGCGGCTGAACAATCTATGCGGACAAGATTTCTATGCGGTCAGGGTTTCATATGCGGTTAGAAGAGCACGGCCATGCTTCTTATTCAAAGTATTTCAATTTTACAAATTGAAAACTTTGAAGGGGGTCCTGTAGAAGCATGGAAAATACTAAAGAAATTGACTCATGCGGCCAAGAAAGACCCATGCGGCTCAGGGAGTCATGCGACATAAGGAGCTATGCGGCCGGAGGCATTCCATGTGGTTCAGAAGACATGTGGCATGACAGTGCTCCCCTCCGATCCATGCTGCATTAATTGCTTTGACGGCTGACCCCTCTGAAAAGTTGACAGACCTGACACCAAAGCAGGTAATTATGACTCTGTCATGATGATGAATCTCTAGGAAAGAGAAAGAAATCTCTGACACGATCCCCCGAGAGCAACAAAATGCCACGTGGCCTTGCCACGTGGGTGTGCTTATGCGGCTCGAAGTGAAGACTTCCCATGCGGTTCAGAGTGAAGTTGTCCTATGCGGCTCGAGTGGAATCATCCCTATGCGGCTCAAGAAGATTATGCCCATGCGGCTCAAGCAGACACACCATTATGCGGTTCATGCGGCTCATCATATGGTTCAGAAGTCTGAAGGAGGGGGCCACTGCCCAGACAGCCCTGACACGTGTCCCAAGTCTTATGCGGCCCAAAATTCATGCGGCCCAAATCTCATGCGGTCCAATCTGCATGCGCAATCAGTGACCATTGGCTCTCAGGACACGTGTCCTCTGCCGATCAATCGCCCAGATTTATGGCAATCCAAGATCGGGTCGAATCCCAGTGATCTGGGGCACGTGGCAGGAGAATAAATTTGATTTATTCGCAGATATTAGAGAATCATTATAAGGAAGATTTATGCCAATCAACATTAATTGCTAATGGGGATTTGGTGTAATCTACCCTTAATGGTTCTGATTCGTCACAATCAGAAACGAACGGCCTGGATTGATCAATCCCTAGGCCGCCGCCATCTCCAAGCGCTAATCATTGGCAACCCTAGTGATCACATCCCACTATTATAAATAGCAAGGTGTCATTCCCTTGTAATATATAGAGAGATATACAAAAGAAAAAAACCAGAGAAGAATACGTATACACAGAGAGACTTCCCCCATAGTCAGAGAGAGAATATACACAGAGAGAGAGAAGCCAGGAGAGCAATCAGAGAGAGAGCAAGAAGGCATTTCTTCGTCAACGACCAAGCAGATCTTCTCCGAGTCAAGGCTGCGTACTGATCGTCCAAGGAGTTAGGCAGAGCGGCCGTCGCTTTCCCGAGCCTCTATCGTCACCTCCCAGAATCTAAAATAAACAATCGTACTTAGACTGCTGTACCTAGGTTTTTGTCCCTAGGCTTTCTTTGTACGAGCGAGTTTATATTGTGAGTCTAAGTTCAGTCCTCCGATAATTATTCTGTACTTTTACAATCAATGGCAAACAGATACGTGATTTTTTTAGATAGATTTAGATACAAAGACAACTTCTACTTATTCTGGCTGGACTGGAGTCCACTGGTTACGTAGCTAGCATGTTTACCTATTCCTAATCCTATATATTTTTGGACTGGGGCGTTACAGCCACAAATTGGGCCATGAAGACCCAACAAAAAAATAAAAAAAGAAGGCCATAGGAGGAGGAACCATCAGAGTCGTCGATGACATTCACAATATCCTAGATTGACCGGATACCAGCGATGTAGAATAGACGACGAAACACCTCCATCCCTTCTTGCAGTTGCCTCTCTCCTAAAGGAAGAGAACTCAAGTCCGGAGATACGCCTAGAGGCTTGCAAAGGTCACCCACAAATAGGCTAGTGTACCTCAGAAGTCGCACGTCCCTCAATAACTTCTTCTTCTCCAACCGCCTCTTCCACGACTCATAGGAAGGGGGAAGAGGAAGTACTACCGTGGGCCCCATAGCAGAAGCACTGGAAGACATCGTCCTCAACTCTCGGAAGCGTCTATGACGAGAAGTTCTTGCCGGAGCCATATGAAGGTGGATGAATGAACGGAGAAGGGAATGGCTCCCTTTACAGAGAAAGCCAGTGACTCTTCAAATACTCCATTTAAGGCATAGGGAAGTAGAAAGGCACTCATGATGAAGATTGACACCTCGATCTTCGCAAAGCATGATTTGGATCCTCTAGATGACAATAAATCGAGGTCTGAAGCGAGATCTCTTCAAGTCACAAACAAATACCAATAAATGACTTGCCAGCCTGGCAGCGTTTCAAGTGATCCACAACTGACGGCGTCAAAATTCTAGCAATGTGACTGAGCGCTAATGGACAAAACCCAGGCAGCGCCCTAAGACTCCAGGCATCCATGCTTCTGTTCAAAGTATTTCAAAACTTATTTTAAGTTTAAAAACTTTGAATGGGGTCTTGTAGAAGCATAAAAATCTTGTAAACACCCTGATTTCGAGGATTTTTTATTTTATTTAATATGAGTTTTATCTATTAAAATATATTATATATAAAAATTTTGATTTTAAATACGTAGATTTGATTTTTGAAGCGTAGCATTAGCTAATATCTCGAAACAATTTCAATATTCGTGTTCTAGATGAGTCCATCTTTATTTTGGTATATCATGTCTCACTCAAATATGTTCTCTTGTACTATATTTTTATGTATAATTGTTGGGTCAAAATGGTTATTTTTGCCTTCGTTGTAAATTCGATGTATTTTCCAATTCCGATTTGAGGCCAAAACCTGATCCAAACATTTCGATCGAATATATGGTTTTGACCTATTTTGGCTACAGACATGCCAATATTTTTCCACTCAATTGAGTTCTCATATGCTATTTATTTTCAAAATGACACACAAGATCCAATTATTAGACATTCAGAGCCTATTTCGGTTTAATAAATCATACCAGCCCAAAACTAGTCCAACTAGTCTTGGTAGAGCACATACTAGGTTGCCATAACCTACTAGGATTAATTTAGATAGATTTTATTTAGAATTTTTACAGCCAAATAGGTTTAAACCCAATGAAATATCTTATTTCCATTTTTGGAAACAATTCAAATCTTTTAAATATGCAATCTTATATATCTTGTAGAATATTATTGATCAGTTCTCAACCAAATTCTACCACCAATTTCTATCAAATCCCAACCCTTAAAATATTAATTATTTATATATATACCAGATTTTGGTTGCCCCATATTTCTTTTCTCCTCTAAAACTGAGCACTCATTTTTTTTCTATTTTTGCACATAATTTTCTACCCGATAGAAACCCAACTTCCCGACCACCTCCAACCCATCTACCACCTTCATCTAGACCCTAAGACACCCCTAACACCCCAGCACCTTTCCGAGGAGCCATGAAGTCCCGTTTGGTCGGTATAAGGCGTAGAAGGCACCCGAAGTCGACCGAAGTTGTGCTAAATTCGTCACAACAGGTAGGCTGACTTGTACATGACATTTCATATACTTTCCAATGTGCTTTTCCTGCAAAACCAAAACTTTCTATTTTCATTTCCAATTGGCCATCCACGTGGTTTAGCACGATTTGTCCGGGACGTCCGTTTTGCTACATGGTGTCCAGACTGAACTAATAATTTTGTGGGCAATTTTTCAACTCCTTGTATTTTTGGTAATACTCTAGACATCATAATATTTCTATCCCATATACTTTTGTGCCACTTGGTGAAGATTTTATATTTTAATAAAATCTGCGTCCGTAGTATTGTTGTCGGATCATTGAAAAACCTAGAATCTATGTATCTTTTTGGACTCAGAACCCTAAGGAACTATTCTAAAATAATTATTATGTTTATTTTATCATAAAATCTATATTATAATGTATTTTACAAGAAATTTTTAGATTTATTGTGTAGCTCCCCTTCCCGAAATTTTGAAATATTTTTTTATTTTATTTATTTTGATTTTATTGTCAAGTAAATGTTATATCACTCAGTGTGGTGAAGGAAAATGAGAGACTCTATGGCGGACTATGAGAGATCAGTAGCACTAGAAGAAGTTACTAGGGAAGCTATTGATATGGCCTACTCACCCTTCCCTTCCATCTCCTAAATGATTGTTGTCATGTTTCTTCCTATGAGTTGGGCAAAACATTGGTATCTCAAATTACACTAAGAACACACTATGTGTAGTGTTTGTACTGCAAGTGTCTGTTTCGTGTCATGTGTGTGTTAGAAATAGATAATCTGTCCATAAATGATATTGTCTCTACGCACTGAGATCAATTTATGTTTTGATGGTGTTTATTAGTTTTGTTAATCTTGGTTGGTCTAAATGGTGATAATTAATTATATATTGTAGTTCTTGTCGGTCTTGGTTGCACCTCAGTTTCTACTCAATTAGGAATCTGTTAGTATTGGAGTAGTTATGATGGTTGAGACTTTTCCTTGATGATTTACTATAAGTGTTATCCATATAAAGCAAATCTAAAGAAAGACTTCGGTGCATTATTTTCCCTGAATGTAGACAGCAAACTCCAACCCAGCCGAGCAGGGCCCCCCCATGAGCCCGAGCCCAGGCTCTCAAGCCCAAACACAACATAAGCAATCCCAAACCCAAGTGAACAAGCCCAACACCCTGACTCTTCCCAGTTAGCCCGAGCCCGAGTTGTGGCCTGTGCAAACCGTAGGCGTATATAGATCGACAGGAAGGAGGGGGAATTCGTGGACGAAAACCTCACAAACCCTAATCAAATCTTCTCGAAACTGGCGCCGCCACCCTCCTCATTCATGGGCGACCTATCCACGGCCGTGCACCGCCGCACCAGGCCGGAGGTCGGCCACACAACGCGCGCAAACAGGACAGCCACAGCAGCAGTAAGCATTGGAGACTCCAACTTCATAGGTATTTTTCTCCCTCCTCGTTTCATCGTTTCGCAATCCAATTGATTCGTTGCGAAGACAACATGAACACGAACAGCCTACTCTTTGTAGATCAAGATTTTGTTCATCGTATGAAAAGATATGTCGACCCAAAGTCGGACCAAAATCCTGTTCAAAAATAGGGCATTAGATAGTTGAAGTATCCATGTTTGCGGACGAATCCTCTTTAACCCAATAACAATTTCGAAAATCCATTTGAAGGTAAATATTGACAACATATACGAGATGGAAACCCTGTTTATAGATTTATTTTTCATCAATTATATTGCTGTTAAATTAACTTCAAAGTTCGGGAAAAATCTGTTTTAAAAACATTAAAATTCATCCACGCGACGTGCGTCCCGCCATTCCGGACGACGTGGTCGTGCGCCGTAAGTATCGAAAACTGCGTAACAGTTTCGTGGTCGTGTGAGCTATGGCAGAATTCAAATTGGTCGCGTGTGCGCGACGAATTTGATGCGTATCCGTCAAAATTCACCGTATCGTGTACTTTGCAAATTTCTCAATTACTTTGTACACGCTCGTCAGATCGAGACAAAACTTGCGCCAACAGAACCGTATCGTTTTTCTGGTCCTGTATGCCAAGTTTGGTCCAATTCTGAGACCGTTGACAAAATCACCGTTTTGCGGGCCCCACGGTTCTACTCAACGGGCGATTTTGTGCACGGCGCGCCGGAATCCAACTTTGGACATACGGTTGGGTTCGTATCGAAAAATTGGATTCGTAGACATATAGTTTGACGACTTTAGAGACCTTTGACTCTGGCACGCTTTTTGGTGTAAAACGGGTCCAACGGCGGACATCGTTTTTGCCTGAAATTACCGTTTTGCCCCTGTGTCCAGAATAGGACTTAAGGACAGGCAATCCTAGCTAATTTGACTATTCTGAGATCATTGGTATTGTTTATTTCAGCTTCCGGGGACTATTGTACGGGTTTTGACTATTGTGGTATATTGAGTGTTTTGGATCATCGGTTTCACCAACACAGGACCACAGGCGAGTACAGTTTATTGTTTGCATTTCGATATTGATCTTTACTATATTTCATTGATTGGTCATTAGTTATGTGATATTTTTATACTCTATTATAAATTGTTGAGTCGGGAATGAGAAGTACCAAGGATGTATGATCCGACCATAGACAGTGCTTATTTTCATGCAGTAGACATCGTAGACAGTGCCTACATTTTCTGCAAGTAGACATCGTAGACAGTGCTTACTTTTCTGCAAGTAGACATCGTAGATAGTGCTTATTTTCTGCAAGTAGACATCGTAGACAGTGCTTATTTTCTGCAAGTAGACATTGTAGACAGTGCTTATTTTCTGTAAGTAGACATTGTAGACAGTGCTTATTTTCTGCAAGTAGACATTGTAGACAGTGCTTATTTTCTGCAAGTAGACATTGTAGATCGTGCGGTGTAGTGGCCCAGACTGATCACATATCAAAGGTACTTCTAACGGTGGAAAGTATATTGGTCTATTTTTACTATTGATTTTCTTACGGCTTTACTGTTATTTTCAAAACTCATGATTAATGCCTAACCTTTGTCTTATAGTCATTTTCTTTATTTGAAATTGCATTCAGTGAATTGTGCTCCTTCCATTCCTGACTGAAAACCAACATTTTCAGGTTAGCCGTGGATTCACTTAGCTTGGAGAGTGACGGGAATACTTGCAGACAAAGGCCTAGAGACTAGCTAGAAAGTCGAGTTATAGTCATTCAACATTTGTACAATTTTATATTTTCTGCAAATGTAAAACTTGTGATCATTGTAAATTAAATTAATTTTGTGAATGAGTATTATTTGTGATTCTGATCTTCATGGCCGTGACAGCGTTCTACCGCCGACACTGCGGCGTAGGCTGGCTTGGACACGTCTCGTATCCGTTTAAAAAAAATGGGTGCTGGTCGTGACAAGTTTTTGTGGTGGCCCATGCAGGTCAGTCTTCGCAAATTATGCGAACTCGTGATAGTACTTTAGTTAGTTGTACTATTGCGAGCCTGCGACTAGGAAATGCTCACTCACGAATTAGAAATTAATTTAATTTACGAGAATGACTAGGACTAGGAGTCCCTTATACAAATTTACCGATGGGTAGTCTAGGCCATGCAATTTAGATGAGGAGTTATTAATTCTGATAGTTTGTCAGATCCTCGCAGATATACTATTACCTCTTGATATAACGAAATGATCCAATGTGGATAGATTATTCACTTAGTGAGATCGGGCTTCCTAGGATTGATGATCTAACTTTGAAAAATTGCTCAGTCCCTCCTCTTGACCCTTAGGTATCATCCCCATACCCTAGTCCGAATGGCCCATTTAGTTCCTAGTCGCCCGAAGGATTAGTGTTTTTATATAATTTCTGATTATGTTACCCATATACGAACCTCGAGTTAGTTTCAATCCAAAAAGTTTTCCTCTATGGTTTGAATACACAATGAGTAGATATTAGAATGTTGTATTTCTTTTGTCCTCAAATATTTCTTTCCTGTTCAATCCTTTATGTTAAGGGTTGTGATTGATAGGACAAATGCTCACGCTCTAGTTCATGGTCAACTTGTTCGATTCTCTAGAAGACCATGAATATTTTCAGATATAGTTAAAGGAATGTTAGTTAACTCATAATGGCAGGACAGCAGCGCACTGTCGCCATTTAATTAAATTTTGGAGACTATGGATACACTGCAGCCAGCAGCGCACTGGCGAGACACAACCCCTAGAGGTAAAATTAGTTAAGAAAATATAGGTGATGGGATATTGCCAAAACTATGGCTAGTGGTCCTCTCTTTGATCGTCGTTACCCTTGAGTCAATATTGGATAGGGTTAAGAAGTGTTTGACTTCGTATCATATTTGAGTTACGAAACCAAGGATTTACCACAGCCCGAGTATACGGGCGAGGCGTAGTCCTCGGTGAAATAACTTCAGACGTGATTACAAGTTTAGGATACAATGGAGGATAGGAAAATGCCCTGTGCGTTCCATAAGATCCGAAGCCAATAGTAGTGAAAGTTCTGTGAGATTGGGTAGCGTGCCTCCCGGTCTAGCATTCTGTGGTCCTTGTGACCTATTGACGAGGATATTAATTGGCGCTAATATGGTTAACCAGAATATAGAATTTAGAGACCCATAACCCATTAGTCGACCAAGGCTTTTTGGATTGGAAGATAGTAGGGAGACTGTATAAGCAAGAATACCTGGTAAAGTTTTGATTCTCTCTAAACTCGAACTACTTGTGCCTCTTTTCAAAAATCTCGCGTACTTGTATCTTGACTATCTTGACCAACGCTGCTATTACAGTCTAGTTTTGCAAGCTTACTCTTTTATCGAGCTTGATTCGAGGCATATGTTTAGTGGGGACGCCTGCTAACTTATTGTCTAATCAGAATCAGTATATTATGGTCTGATCAACCATGATGTATTTGGTTTGCTCTTCGTTTAATTATACTACGTGGATGGAGATATACAGGTACCTAGGATCTTATCCGCGACTGCTTGACAATTCCTCTTGAATTATATGTTCGCCCTTGAATCACGAAATTGTATTCAGTAACATCTCCCTTGAATTCTTATCATTTTTGTCTTTCACCGATTTGGAAGGATGAAAGCTCATGATGGTAGAGAGATACAGAGTATTTCCTTGGCTATGATAATGGTAGGCACAAGTGTAGCTACCATCGGCCAGTCATGAGATGGAGTTACTCATTCTCCCATCGACCCTCAAACTGTTATCGGGACTTTCAAGCCATCTGAATTTAAGAATGATTAGGGTTTTACCCTTAGTCGTAATGCCAACCCAGAAGACTATTTATTCTCAAAAGACAATTCATTGTGCCTCTAAATATTTTCTTGAATATTGCCTTTACTTTTAACCCTTATGCCTTGACTCAACCGTCCCTCGACCAAAGCCCACAGTTTAGACATGTGATGAATAGACAAGGCTAAGGACAATAATTTATCGTGACTATAGTAGACAATCATCCCGAGATTGGTTTCCAACAAGTATTACCCTAGTCACGTAAATTTTATTATTAAAGCCTAACTAGTATGGGAACACCACAGTCACTAGTTTAGCCAATACCATAACTTAAATACCCTGTCATATTATGATCTACCAGTGGTCAACAGCAATGCATGATCACTATAATTCTTGTGACAATAGTCTGGCAGGCTTGACGCCAACAAAGATTCACGACTCAGTTGTTAGAAAACTTTCCAGATGATGTGCCTTAGAGTTGGTTACCTCGTCGATAACTCTTGAATACCGAGGGCGAGTAGGACATTCTACTTTATCGACCATGTGTCCTTGCACACACACTCATTCTACATTTATTGAAGAACGGTCTATGACTTGACTTATATCTCCGTATTCCGTCATGCCGTGCCTTGTTCTCTATTAACAAGAGTCGAGGTACAGTATCCAGACTTTGGAATCCTTCTAACATCTTTATTCCTAAACCATATCCTAGATTCTAAGGTGGGTAGATTGTAAACCCTAAAATTTTAGGATATGTGAAGATTACCGATTGATCGGAATAATTCCATTAGAGTGATAATTAGTGCCCAGTAGACTCCCACTTTCTATTTAGATCATTGT
The DNA here is from genome assembly GCA_029216955.1 of Iris pallida. NCBI lineage: Eukaryota > Viridiplantae > Streptophyta > Magnoliopsida > Asparagales > Iridaceae > Iris > Iris pallida. The sequence continues at coordinate 28,447,593 of JANAVB010026999.1, read as the reverse complement.
GACCCCGGTCGTGTCAATTAATATTCGGAGCACGAGACCAGCCGTTACCTTTTAACAAACTTTATATGCAAGATCTAGACGATTTCACCTTCATCTAGGTATATCATATCTCGCTCAAACATGTCCCCTTGTACTCTTTTTTGGGGTACGACTTTCAGGTTAAAAGGACCAACTGTAACCCTACCATAATACCGATATACTTTCCGACTTCCATTAGAGCCTCAATCTTGACTCAAATCCTTCGACCCAATATATGGTTGTGAACTACCCGAAGCCCACTATGCACCTGCCACTAGCATACCGTCCAATTGAGGCCTCATGTGCTACTTAAACACAAAAGTCAATAAAGGCGCGTTTTGGGCTTGTGGACCTATTTAACCAACCCGACTGTCCAACTAGTTCAACCACTTGGGTTGAAACCTACTCTAGGTTACCCTAACCTGGTAGAAGTAGTTTAGTATTGGAATCTTGTCCAGTCCATATAGATTGCAATCCAGGGTTCATCCGACCGACGATTGCTGTCCAATCAGGAAGTCCATTAAGACCCAGTAATACCTATCCATGCATACCACTATTGTTATACTATAAAGCCGAACTATTTGAGATAGGTCCCTATACCGATCATGCAGCCTCCATCTCTTAGAATATGGTGTCATTCGTAACCATTATCCCGTCTACCTGGAAGTCGAGATACGATCTTGTATTGCATTTATAATCCTTACTCGTGTGTTTAAATAACCACAGGAAAGATTACAATCTTGATTTCCCAAATTCCGTTCCATTATGGAATCTTGTTCGAATTAGAATTTTGAGAACGAGATTTCTGTATTGCATGAATTGCAAACCCCTCTAAGAGCGAAGGGTTCTTCGATGTAGCAAGTGACTGGACTAGAGTAGCCCAATTTAGCGAATAAGACTATAGGTCCATATATACCCTTTCTATCTGTATTATGGTATATTCTCGACCGCTCTTTAAACTTCATAATTGCTCTTGATTGTTCTTCCTTATTTTCCTGTCGTTTCTATTGCAGAGAGAAGAATGACATACTTATTAGAATTCACCAATATTTCTTAGCTACTTGTGTAAATTTGTTGATTGTTAGATTTTGGATTGCTGGATAGATAGGAGAGGGTGGTAGATGACTTATGCCTAGATATCTGTCAGTAGAATTGTTAGAAACTAGTTAGAAAATTATAAGATGTTAGTGACAATGTTTTGGAGAGTAGTGTGATCAAAGGAGGGTAGAAGTCCTCGATATTTTGTAGTTGCCAAAATGGCCAATGAGAAGGATATAAACTATTTTTGGAGAAATTAAATTTGAAGAGATTGTGGTAATAGTGGATTTACTCTATTTATTATTATTTTTAGGCATGTTTATGAATTAGAATTTCGAGGACGAAATTATTTTAAGGTGGGTAGATTTGTAGCTCCCCTTCCCGAAATTTTAAAATATTTTTTTATTTTATTTATTTTGATTTTATTGTCAAGTAAATGTTATATCACTCAGTGTGGTGAAGGAAAATGAGAGACTCTATGGCGGACTATGAGAGATCAGTAGCACTAGAAGAAGTTACTAGGGAAGCTATTGATATGGCCTACTCACCCTTCCCTTCCATCTCCCAAATGATTGTTGTCATGTTTCTTCCTATGAGTTGGGCAAAACATTGGCATCTCAAATTACACTAAGAACACACTATGTGTAGTGTTTGTACTGCAAGTGTCTGTTTCGTGTCATGTGTGTGTTAGAAATAGATAATCTGTCCATAAATGATATTGTCTCTACGCACTGAGATCAATTTATGTTTTGATGGTGTTTATTAGTTTTGTTATTCTTGGTTGGTCTAAATGGTGATAATTAATTATATATTGTAGTTCTTGTCGGTCTTGGTTGCACCTCAGTTTCTACTCAATTAGGAATATGTTAGTATTAGAGTAGTTATGATGGTTGAGACTTTTCCTTGATGATTTACTATAAGTGTTATCCATATAAAGCAAATCTAAAGAAAGACTTCGGTGCATTATTTTTCCTGAATGTAGACAGCAAACTCCAGCCCAGCCGAGCAGGGCCCCCCCATGAGCCCGAGCCCAGGCTCTCAAGCCCAAACACAACATAAGCAATCCCAAACCCAAGTGAACAAGCCCAACACCCTGACTCTTCCCAGTTAGCCCGAGTTGTGGCATGTGCAAACCGTAGACGTATATAGATCGACAGGAAGGAGGGGGAATTCGTGGACGAAAACCTCACAAACCCTAATCAAATCTTCTCGAAACTGGCGCCGCCACCCTCCTCATTCATGGGCGACCTACCCACGGCCGTGCGCCGCCGCACCAGGCCGGAGGTCGGCCACACAACGCGCGCAAATAGGACAGCCACAGCAGCAGTAAGCATTGGAGACTCCAACTTCGTAGGTATTTTTCTCCCTCCTCGTTTCATCGTTTCGCAATCCGATTGATTCGTTGCGAAGACAACATGAACACGAACAGCCTACTCTTTGTAGATCACAATTTCGTTCATCGTATGAAAAGATATGTCGACCCAAAGTCGGACCAAAATCCTGTTCAAAAACAGGGCATTAGATAGTTGAAGTATCCATGTTTGCGGACGAATCCTCTTTAACCCAATAACAATTTCGAAAATCCATTTGAAGGTAAATATTGACAACATATACGAGATGGAAACCCTATTTATAGATTTATTTTTCATCAATTATATTGCTGTTAAATTAACTTCAAAGTTCGGGAAAAATCTGTTTTAAAAATATTGAAATTCATCCACGCGACGTGCGTCTCGCCATTCCGGGCGACGTGGTCGTGTGCCGTAAGTATCGAAAACTGCGTAACAGTTTCGTGGTCGTGTGGGCTTTGGCGGAATTCAAATTGGTCGCGTGTGCGCGACGAATTTGATGCGTATCCGTCGAAATTCACCGTATCGTGTACTTTGCAAATTTCTCAATTACTTTGTGCACGCTCGTCAGATCAAGATGAAACTTGCGCCAACAGAACCGTATCGTTTTTCTGGTCTTGTATGCCAAGTTTGGTCCAATTTTGAGACCGTTGACAAAATCACCGTTTTGCGGGCCCTACGGTTCTACTCAATGGGCGATTTTGTGCACGGCTCGCCGGAATCCAACTTTGGACATACGGTTGGGTTCGTATCGGAAAATCGGATCTGTAGACATGTAGTTTGACGACTTTAGAGACCTTTGACTCTGGCACGCTTTTTGGTGTAAAACGGGTCCAACGGCGGACATCATTTTTGCCCAAAATTACCGTTTTGCTCCTGTGTCCAGAATTGGACTTAAGGACAGGCAATCCTAGCTAATTTGACTATTTTGAGATCATTGGTATTGTTTGTTTCAGCTTCCGGGGACTGTTGTACGGGTTTTGACTATTGTGGTATATTGAGTATTTTGGATCATCAGTTTCACCAGCACAGGACCACAGGCGAGTACAGTTTTTTGTTTGTATTTCGATATTGATTTTTACTATATTTCATTGATTGGTCATTAGTTATGTGATATTTTTATACTCTATTATAAATTGTTGAGTCGGGAATGAGAATTACCAAGGATGTGTGATCCGACCATAGACAGTGCTTATTTTCATGCAGTAGACATCGTAGACAGTGCTTACTTTTCTGCAAGTAGACATCGTAGACAGTTCTTACTTTTCTGCAAGTAGACATCGTAGACAGTGCTTATTTTCTGCAAGTAGACATCGTAGACAGTGCTTATTTTCTGCAAGTAGACATTGTAGACAGTGCTTATTTTCTGCAAGTAGACATTATAGACAGTGCTTATTTTCTGCAAGTAGACATTGTAGACCGTGCGGTGTAGTGGCCCAGACTGATCACATATCAAAGGTACTTCTAACGGTGGAAAGTATATTGGTCTATTTTTACTATTGATTTTCTCACGGCTTTACTGTTATTTTCAAAACTCATGATTAATGCCTAACCTTTGTCTTATAGTCATTTTTTTATTTGAAATTGCATTCAGTGAATTGTGCTCGTTCCATTCCTGACTGGAAACCAACATTTTCAGGTTAGCCGTGGATTCACTTAGCTTGGAGAGTGACGGGAATACTTGCAGACAAAGGCCTAGAGACTAGCTAGAATGTCGAGTTATAGTCATTCAACATTTGTACAAGTTTATATTTTCTGCAAATGTAAAACTTGTGATCATTGTAAATTAAATTAATTTTGTGAATGAGTATTATTTGTGATTCTGATCTTCATGGCCGTGACAGCGTTCTACCGCCGACACTGCGGCGTAGGCTGGCTTGGACACGTCTCGTATCCGTTTAAAAAAAAAATGGGTGCGGGTCGTGACATATTGTTTGTTTAAAAATATTCGTTTCGGGTATAAAACTATTACAGAAGTTGGTGATTATTGACTTGGGATCAATATGAGACTTGTATACCTATTTTTCTTTGAACTAAATAGACTAAATATTATTATAAATTATTTATATTTATTTTTTCAAAAATAAAAATATATTTTTATAATATAAAAATATTACTTTATTGGGTAGATTTAAAGATATATATGTTAGATCGAGTCGGGTAGTTAATGTGACTAGTTTAGTATATAAATATAATTGGTCTATATATGGTAAGTCCATATATGGTATGTTATAAGTGTGTCTTTGATTCGTGGATGTATATTCTAGGAGAATGTGACAGAGTGACGGAGGATATCGGGATTGGATCGCAGTACGCACAGTAGCAGAAGACATGCAAGTGTACCTTACCAAGTTTTTAGTACATGTTCTTCTTTTTTGCATTGTTGTCTTGTTGCTATCTTCGTATATATCATGATGTAGGAATAGTTGGTACTTAATGTCCAATTAGTATTCGGGTGTCGATGTCTATTTATAGATATCGAGTATCGACACTAGGCATGACGATATATTAAATTCATGTCCATTGACACGATGAACCACAGGACACGAACACGATGGATGATGATATATGATATGGAGTCTGACATGAGATATTCGTGGCTATGGACTCTGATAGCATGTAGTACTAGCTCGCATGACTTGTTACTAGTACATGATTCATACTTGACTTAATTGGACAGTTCTAGAGCATGGGGTAGGGAGAACTCTACGAAAATTCGGCCGTCTAGACTCATGGCCATGCTTTCTTGTATGGAGCTTGTTTACTTTTGTGTGCCTCAATCTCTGTAGCAGAGCCATAGAGTTGTTTACTCATTCGCCCATCGGTATCACAGCACGGTGCCAAGGGTGATTGCATGTACAGCTGGGCCTGGTATTAGGATTGTGATCAACTACTTTTTGCACTTAGATGGTCATGGTAGTTACACTTCATTATATAGATATTCTTTTTACTGTTACTTGGCATGTATATTACATACCTTGCTATTTCCCTTGAGGACCTGGTAATCTTACCAGGTTGGTGTTGAACTGGCTTTATATAATAGTTGGCAATTGATGGTTACCTCTTGACGATTTCAGGTATATTAGTCATTGCATTTACCCTATTCTGTCGTTAACATGTTTATTACCATTGATTATTCTGATGATATAGCCTAGTTTCACAAGATTACTTCTTTTGTTATGAGCTTGTTTAGACAGTTGTATTAAGGTCTGGCCAACTTTACTATATATTATCTTTTTTGGTATTTTATTCTTGTGGAATCGGTGTGTTACTGTTTGATCAGCATTGGTACACTTGGTTCTCATTTGAGTGAAATCATATGGATTGAGATATAGTCGAACTTGCTAGATATAGTTAGATTTAACCTCTAGACAGCTTATATGTATTCGAGCTGGGCTGGAGTCCACCTGATACATAGCTGACATGTATACGCATTCCTAGTCCTACGTATTTTGTGTAATGTCCCGTCCCGCTCAGTTCAATCGGAGGAATCGAAACTCCGATGACGTTTGGACTTAGCCATGCAACGACTTGCTCGAAGACACGCTCGGTCGAGGCGACTCCTCGCTCAGGTGGGTGGCTTCGGTGAACTTGCCTCAGGTTGGCCGTCACACTAATAAAACGAAAGTTTTCAAACACACAAGTAGGCTTAATAATAAAAGAGCCGAATCCACATAGCTAAGGGAATAATCTCAAGTTGGGTCAAAAGGAGTTAGAATATGGAAAGGTCTCACGGTCGGCTTAGAAGTGTTGCACGACGTGCTTTCAAAATGACACTCGGTCCTTCGTCCCATGGCTTGGGAGAAGGAGAGTTGTTTTATGTTGCCACAAAGCTATGAACTTAGCATAAGTCATAGGCGTCGTACGTATAAATGCTTGATAAAGCATGCACTATCCAATGTATGGCTTAGCAAAAGTGTCCCACAAGTCTGAATGCACGTTCCCACGGTGCAAGGGCTTGGCTTAGCCTTGCTCGTCCCACGGGTTAAGTTGTATCGCATGATAGAGTTAGGCAAAAGTTATGTCAAGGGCTATCGAAGTAATAGCAAGCACGGTTCCACGATTCTATAGCTGGTTGTAGCCACACAGTCCTATGGTCTCAAAGCTCGTCATATAGAGTATGACTTAGATGGTAGTGTCGCACAGAACATAAGTTAGCTTAAGACACGATGTCATGGACTTAGTATTTTAAGGCATGAGCCACGGTTGATTCAAATTGAGTTTGGAAAATGGCTATCAAAAAGTCGTTCCTGAGTGAGTAAAATGATAGGGCAACATGAAAGAATACTCGCGACCATGGGTCGTCGAAGCGGTCCCAAATACTAGAAGTCTTCAACATGGTCCTAAAAAGATTGTAACACTAGGAGAAGAATGACTGTGTAAGACGGTAGTTCGAGTCGAGTCTTGTATGGTCATTGGACAACTTGTCGACAAGGGAAAGTTTCCTCGGAATGACCAACCTGGGGCCACAGGATTATTCCGACGTAGGAGGAAACATGGTATAGCCGAGCTGGAAGTACCACTCAGGTTATTCGAAAACTTTCAGCAGGGCTCGCTACTTGCGCTGAAAGGGTCGCCAAATAGCAAATCTATAAGTCCAAATATAGTTTGTGGTACTAGTGACTCTTTCATGTAGATGAGTCGCACGGTGATGGTCTAGAGACACAAAATAGGCCAAGAGTTTGTCCTAAAAAATCGATCCTAAGACAAGAATAGAAAGACAATCATAAAGGGACTATGTTACACAAAGTAATTAAACGTGTTTGTTTTGTATGGGTGGGCGAGGAGCTCACTCTACCAGTACAGTTGAGTACTGAAATCCACACAGTTTTCATGTGTAGGCACAGGTAGAAGCTCGTTGGCGTGGAGTTCACTTGGATGCGTCAAGGCATGGAGTTCCTTGGAGTTTTGAGGCGTGCGGCCGTATGGACTCTGGACTTATACGGGACATAATGGATGGACATCACCTATCTGAAGCATCCGCTAGCTCGTCAAATTGTATTGAGAGATGAGAGAGCTGAGTGATTGTAAACAGAGAGAAGAGTGAGCTTGAACGACTTGTAATCTCGGCTTCGCGCCTTTGTAATATTTTGTTCATTATCAATAAAAGACTATAATTTTGTTTCAATACATGTATTGACTTTTTTATTCAATATTTCTGCTTGGGACTTCTGTGCGACGACCCTGTCGCTTAGCCTGTAATCGGCCGTTATGGAACCCACCTTGCGTGAGCACAATCTAGGCTCACGCGGCATCACGCCTTAGCGAGGACGATCGGTCCTACGGGACTGGGGCATGACATAATGGTATCAGAGCACGGCTTTACGTTCTTGGACTTTTGATTGAATTCTTTAACTCTTATGGCTTTGTGTTAAATGTCGTTTCCACAAACCGATATCGTTGGTGCGCTCTCTCTCAATGTTCCGCGAGATGTCCATACAATAAGTCTATGTAATTTGCAAATCGTATGAGATTAGTTTTTGATAAAACAAAAATGTTTCACGTAAAACACGGTTGGCTAAGTTGGGTTGGACATATACACCAAGAATTGTGTCGACCTTAGCAAAGTCGTGTGTGAGATTCGAATTGTGTCAGACAAGAATGAGTTTGACTTGATTCATAAAACGTGGGATGACTATCGATAGGGGTGCCATCGGATGATATCATCGTCGATGCGATATAGATGAACGTGCTTAAATTTGGGAAATAGTTCGAATGGATATTCTAAGTAATCGGTTGTGATTCGAAACTTGTCTTGAGGATTTATCAAATGACTTCATCCCTGAGTGGTGTATGGGATAGCCTCAGGGATGTCGATCGATTGAGGATGCATGGTGCCAATGAGTCTATCAACAAGCGTCACCGTATGTAAAGCCTTAGAATGAGTATCATTGATTAAGTTATAATCTTGAAGTCTTTGATGAGTTCATTCGAACGAACTAGAAACAGCGCGCATGGGATTGGGATTGCGTAATTATGAAACGCAAAAAATGATTGAGTAGGAAAATTGAATCGAAGAAAAAAAAGGTGTAATGAACGAATGACTCAGTTGAGGAATCGATATGAATTGTATACGAAAAGTTAGCACGATGGAAAGATAGCGTGCATGAAAAAGTTTGACTTTGAAGTCACGATAGACGTTGCTCGATGACTTAAGATAGACAGATGAACATACGTGAATTTGGGTTTGAACAAATTTGATCTTGAATGTCGAGGAGATTGCGGTATATCCAGTTCGAATAATAGCATCAGTTGCACGACTCGGAGTTTGTTGCAAAGAAAGATCGTCAGGTTACGTGCATCATCGATGGTATTGAGTCATATCAAAGATCAATGTGCAAAAACTCGAGGGTACTCTAATTCGAAGAATGACGATCGTGTAAAATGTTATTATTTCGATGGATGCTATACTTGGGATTTTGATAGAAATGAATGTTTGGATGAAAATGAGCGTGTCTTGATTGCTTCGTTGATAACCACAATGTTGACGTTCTTGTCTTGTGCGAGTGCAACTCTAGCCTCATACATGCATCACGTCGGATTTGGGGCGATCATTTCGTGTGAGCACTGACATGGTGATTCATGTCCAGCGGGAATGATCGAACTCGAGAGGTCAAGGCATGACAATTTGGATTGCTTCGACTTGTGGTTTGATGCAAAAGTGAATTCGATGATTGGTCGGACTTGTGATTGACGATTAAGTAAATTTGAGCATTGAATAGATCAAATCTGCATATCGAGAATGAATTAGTCTAGACTCAAAGCAAGAGTTATGCCCCGATGAGGATGATTATCCTGCGGAAGTGTTAACATGGTGATTTCATGTCCACCGTGGATAATCAGACTTGCGTAAGATTGGGACGTGACATATTGCTATGCTAGACGACCTTGTGATCGAATACGTAAATTATG